>CM039135.1:34677268-35277268 GCA_022036555.1 Microstegium vimineum
TTGCCGATGAATGAACTTCTGTTGGGGAAGCAGCTGAAGCCGTTGGTGTGGTGGCGCTGTCGCCGGTGTTGCTTCCGCTGTGGTGCTGGCTCCTGTGGTGGCAACACCGTTCCTTCATCAGGGATTTCGGCTGGTGGTGCCGATGCTGATGTCGCCTCCGCCGCTGCAGCGGGTGGAGTTGTCTCCTGATCAGGAATATCGTCTAGTGGATGATCAGGAATTGGAGCTGATGACGGTCCTGCCGATGGCGCATCGGTAGTTGGTGATGCGACTGGAGTCGATGGCGAAGATGGGGTAGCCAGCCTCAAGCGCCTTTTCTTCCTTGGCGCGGCAGCGGGAGATCCAGCCCATTTCGATGAAGCTTGGGGGCATCGGCAGCACGGCTTGGAGATGCTCGTGTACTTGGAGCAGCTGCCGATGACCTCATTGCCTAAAAATATTAGTATAAGTTATACAAAGTAACTTGTTGCCGATGAAACAGTATGTAATCGGTATGAGTGAAGATGAGTTTACTGCAAAAACCCGCGTCAAGGTAGCAGCAGCAACCGATGTAGCCTTGGTTTTTGCAGGCGTCGGTTTGGGTACCTTCTGAGGCGTGAAGGCAGCTAGCGTTGGGGCATTGTTGCCGATGAGTGATATATGACTCATCATTCGGAGATTGAAGGGCTTGCCACTGTTGCTCATCTTTGGGATAGGATCGTTGACCTGTCAAGCATAAGGACGTTAAGTGCCGATGATAAAAGCAAAGTAATAAGGAATGCATCGAGATTGAAACTTACTGCATCGTCGGGGATGATGAGGTTGGCGTCAATCATATGCCGATAGTAGTGCGATGAATTAGCAAATAATTGATATCTCCATTCTTGCCACCAGAATTTATACTCATTCGTGATGAAGGATGTTGGTGACCAGGAGGACAAGTCAATATCTGATGTATCGGCATTAGGAGGAAGATTGACGACTTTGTTCCAGTCTAGAGCGCTGGAGATAGTCTGCCTGGGCTTTACTACCTTGGAGTAGCAAAGCTTGATCAGCAGTTCGCCAAAAGCCAGTTGTCTTGCCGCTGCCGATGGGTAGTAGAACTCAAACAATGGAGGGGCATTCTTCCCGGATCCGAAGATGTTCACTGGAATAGCTCGGGAACGATGCTGGCCTTCATGATTATTTGGTTCTGAGGCACATTCCCATCGGTGAGGTTGAACAGTAGCGGGAATCGGTTGTCCTCGTCAATGTATGGCCACCAGAGCCGTTCCGAAGCAGGGATTCCGTTGTAGAATTTCTGGAAGAACAGGCCAAACTGTTCTGCATCGGCATCGGTCCCTAGCAGCACTATGATGGCTTCTTCGAAGTTGAGTGGAGAACGAGTTGCCGGTTCATCATCCCTGTATTGGTGGTTTTCCGATATGTCTCTTGAGAATTGCTGAGCGAACAGGTCAAACTGGAGGGCTTTGTACATGTGTGCATTTAACCACATGTTTATGAACCACCAGGGGCCTCCAAGGTTGCTAATGGGTTCACCTTACAACAGCTTCTTGGACACTTGATGTAGCAGGCGGTACACTGATCCAAGAAGGTATCGGCCAAGAGGGAGTCTTGTCCCATCGGCAAGGAGCTCAGCTACTGGAAGGTGCATGGTAGTGGGTCCGACTGCCCTACCGCAGAAAATGAATTTTTCCAGCCACATGTTTAGGAAAATGGCGTGCTCCCTCTGGTTTACCAATCCGGTCTTCTGATACTCCTGGATATAGCCAGTCCAGCCGCCGATATTCCGAGTGTTCACTTTGTACTCGGCTTTCCTGTTGAACAGAGTAAAGGTATCGACAGAAGTAACATCCAGGCCGATCAACATATGGACATCGACAAGTGTGGGAGTGGCTGGTCCATGTCGGAATAGGAAGGCGTTCATGGTGTCAGACCAGAAGTAGGAGGCCGCTATCAGCATGTTTTCATTTTTCTCCATATCGGCAATGGAGAGCCTGATGCACTGATCCAAGTTGCGCTCTGACCAATACACTTGTTGCGTCCTAACGACCCTAAGGTACCAGTTCTTCCACCCTTTGGTGGGCTTGGGCCATGACTGGAAGGCGTCCTTCCATAATCCTAAACCGAAGCATTCAGATCTGAATGGAATCCGGTTGGCCTCCGCATTGATCATGTAACTAGGATCAGGTTCCCCATTGGGCCTAAGCAGGTGAAGCTGGACTGCTCGAGAGGGATTAAAACTTTGTTGTACAATTCCTAGGTTTCAAAAAAAGAAGAAAAAGAAGGAATCAAAGGAAGAAAAAGGGGAAAATTAAGGGATTCATACACACAAAGGAACTAGCAGGAGATTGGATGAGGAGGAAAGTGGATTTACCTTAGGGATGTCGACTTGGATCGCCATTGGAGCTGAGGAGTTCTTGCGGATTGTACTTAGCTTGAAGGAAGAACTGTTGCTCGAGTTCGAACAGGTGTTCTTCGGAGGCGCCGCCGGAGGTTGAAGACGAAGGCAGATGTGAAGGTGAAAGTGGACTCAGGGTAAAAAGGCAGATTGGATCCTGGTAACTTTTATTAGCTTACTCAGGGGTATTTTGGGATTTTGGTTCACACTATGCAGGAATGTGGAGAGGCCCGCAGTGGATGTGCGCGATAATCAAGGAGATATTGTCAGATTTGCAACTGTTTGTGCTATAATCGAGGGATTTTATTAATAAATTGTGGTTCCTCGCGCGGAGATCGAGGAAGTTGTGCGGTTATCTCGAAGGTAACGGCTACAGTAGGGGGAATTTCGGCGCGTAAAGTATTATACACTCCGAAACTGGGAGGCATGTGTTGACACCATTTTTTGGCACGTGTCAAATGAACTAAGGCTTGTGTTGATCGGCAGCCATTTTCAATCGGCATCGGGAAGACATAGGTCGGTATTGCCAATGGGAGTGTGCTGTGAGAAGACTAGGTGTGCTGTCGATGGAAGCTGGAAGTCTCAGATATTGCTGATAGGAGTTGAACGGCTCACCAGAGGCCAATTGCAAAGTTGTTGATGCCGATTGCCGATGAGGAGGTATTGCCGATGCCGAATGCTGATAGAGATTGATTGGTGAAGACAAGTCACTAGTACAAGGTTGTCGATCGGGAAGTATTGCCGATGCCGATGGGCATGAGATGCCGATGACCACAGGGTGACTTAGCATGTGATGTCAGCAGAGGATTACCGGTGGCTAAAGAAGGAAGCCGCGGATTGAAGGGATCTGCCGATGGAAAGTTTTCATCGAGGGAGAGATATAAGGAAACTGGTGATTTTATACCGGTATTATTATAGCAGTTTCAGTCCGACTCTTGCATGAGTCGTTTATTTTCCTTTAAAATAGGTGTGTTTGTTTAGGAAAATAATATTGTTATTTTAGATCCGACTCCTGCGCGAGTCAGTTTCCTTAAAGTTAGGAGTTTGTTTTAGGAAGGATACAAGTCGTGTCTTTGTACAACTCTCCATGTGGGAGTATAAATATGTGCCCAAGGGCTGCGTGTAAATCAATCCAATATCAATCAAATCAATTTTACTCTTATTCTACTTTTATCGCAATTTACCCTTTATTGCATTAGTTTTAGTCTATTAACGAATTCTTCAAGCTTCGACGGGCTGCATCATCCTAATCTCTGTCAAATCCTTGTAAGTTCCGCGTGGGAGTACCTCTGAGCTTTGACATCCGGGCGTATCGCTGTTGTCTCGTTCAGCTCGGCTCTAGTTATCCTGATCAAGCTCCAATCTTGGCATCCGGGCGCATCGCCGTTGTCTTGATTGAATCTTGTTCTAGTTATCGTCCTTGTCGATTAACTAGTCAAATCGACTGGCACGCCTCCGGATATCGAATTTCGGGTATAAGCCCGAGGTGTTCGCAGATCCTGACGCTTTTTGTGTCAACAGGTGTATACCTCTTCTCAGGTGGAGAAGACAAGTTTTAACTTACATCAAGCAAACTTGATTTTATTAATGCAGGACATAGCAACATAGTTACATTGATATGTTACCATACCAACAAACTACATGAATATATTAAACTTACTTTGGTTACTAGGTTGGTAACATGAAGGGATGAACAAACCTCATTTAATAGAAATCCATGTTCCTACTAAATAGTTAAGATACACCCTAATCATGCTAGCAAGTTATAGATTAGCCTTTTAATGGGTTACATGCATTTATCAATTTACCTATATAGCAGGATAGAATTGATAACTGTTATTACGAGTACATAGTAGGCTTCTAGATGATTTATAGCAACTTAATTATTTCATTAAAAGTTTACTATAAACACTCATGATTTTAAACATGTGTACCAATCTACCACCTTAGCAAGCATGTTACTAGGAAGTTATGGCAATTTATTTTACATCTATGTGATACATACGATTCTCATATTTTATCTTGGCATGAGATTAAATATTGACATAGGTTAAAGCATAACTGTCTAGTAAGACACTTACACAACAGGTTCAATAGTATTAACTTACTATGATATGGCACCGCTTAACAAAACTTAACAATGTATTATGGTTAACTCTAGCTTCGAATTCAAAAGTTTTAAGTTTTTAAAGGACCTATTTAAGGTTAAAAGTCATTGCATGTAAAACATTTTCACACAACAGCTTTTATTAATTAACTTAGTGAGGCAATCATCATTATAAGCATGCAACCTACAAAACGTCATTTGATAGCAGTTTTATAGTTGCATTAAGCATAGTGTTTGAAGACAAGCTAACCAAAATGGTTTAAACCAAGTTGGATATTCCTAGCTCATATTAAGCATTATTTCTTCAAACAAGCAAGAAGACGTCACAAGTCATACCATAACAAGGCTATTAAAGCAACACGGCCAAGGTACGTATCTCTAATTTATAACAAGAAACTAACGCACCACATTGATCACATATTACTTATCATTAGAAGCAAGGATGAGAGGAGCATATCCACGCCTGATGCAACAATCATGATTATGCATGCTCGTCCTATTCGTCCTCACAAGATTGCTAGCCCGAGGCAGCAATCACGTTCTATTCGGTGGCATAACGCTCACTCTCGATATATAGCTAGTCGTCAACTAGTTCATACGTATTCGAGGTTAGTGTACCTGCAGAAGATTTCATTTCAGCCTATCCCGACAGTATTAATATCATGCATTGCTGAAATTAAATCTAGATACTCACTTAGGTGTACACCCTGTATACACGTAAGCAGTATATATGCACAGTTCTTCGTCCTAATGATGGCATCTTCATGACAGACGACACTCCCACACAAGGATACCTTCTCATGAACGTGTGTAAACAAGATCATGGTCCAACATCATATAAGCATTCCCCTAGTATCGGCAGTGTATCCGACCATGCTCTCACAACTCACCTTACCTTAGGCGTAGCAGCAATTTGATCCATACAACACCATTCAAGTGAATGGCCCCCATGCTATTCCAACCTGTATGGACTGGTAAATAGAAATATGATGCAATTCCCCAAGTTAGTACTTAAATAAGCCACCTAGAGTCCTAAGTTGGGCTTAACTGGAGGATGTCGCTAGCATAGTTTTGGAAATTAGTTTT
Source organism: Microstegium vimineum (assembly GCA_022036555.1). Taxonomy (NCBI): domain Eukaryota; kingdom Viridiplantae; phylum Streptophyta; class Magnoliopsida; order Poales; family Poaceae; genus Microstegium; species Microstegium vimineum. Next base: position 34,682,842 of record CM039135.1, read on the forward strand.
GACAAACTTGCTTATAGAAAAAGTTTAGTTAAAATAGCGTTTGAAAAACAAAACTTTGTTTTAAAAGCTGAGTTAATGACAGTATTATACTTAATCTATGCTCTGATGCCATCTGTAACAGAACCGCCCAAATTACAAAAACTTAAGTCCAAAAATCACCGTCAACACGACAACCTTCGTCCTTAGGCTTTTATAATCCCGGTAGTCCGCCGAGTGTCCCGAAAGACCTCGGTAAATTAATGTCACACTCGAGAATCGCTAGATTGAGTAAATACAAATCACTAAGCTCAGAGTTTGCAGCGGAATAAAATTACATTTGAGTTTATAAATAATAATACAAGTCTGGGTTCAAAAACCTTTTTGTAAAAGAACATAGCTTTGAATGATTGTAATAATATAAGTTGAAATACATTGCTAGCTTTATTCACATCCTCCAGCAACAACATAGAGATGAGAGATAATATAGAATCACCGTGCCCACCGGTGGTTAGCCACACCTTCAACAGCATGAGCCCTTCACCTGCAACAAGGTGGGATAAACCCTGAGTACTCGAATGTACTCAGCTAGACTTACCCGTCATAAACCAAAATAAATGACACCAAGGATTATGCAGGCTTTATGGTGGTAGAGTAGCTTGGACTCTCTTTTGCATAAAAACATTAATGTAACTTGTAAGTACTTCATTGAACATCTGCCATATTTTAATAAGCATTACCTAATATCTAGATTAGCACCTGTACTAAAGCAATACACTTGATTAACAAGCAATAGTAACCAGTTCACCCTTCTAGTCCATCATATCATTTTCATCGTAACCATTCAAGTAGATTATTGTTCCCACACCAGTGTAGCAATTGTCAAATTCTCACTAACGGGGAGAGACCGCGACTCGAATCGACTTCCTATCCAGCTGGAGGGTTTATTCCTCACCCAAACCTCGCAGCCCTTGACGGGGGCGCGACAGTCGCCTATTCTACCATTCAAACCAAGGTCGATTCAGAATCATACTCAACAAGCCCAAGGACCGCCCGGCACCCCATACATCCAGCCTAGGGATCAGCTAGCTGGCCTCAGCCTTACACTCCGCATCCTCGTCACCCCGCAACAGCGTGCGATTCGTTTCGTCCTTGGTTCGGCTAGTAGGTAGGTTTCGCGGCTCGAACGAGTTATCTTGCCAGCTATGGGTTGAGGCATGCGTTCAACATGACAAGAGGGACACCACCCGATCGGCCCGCCAAAAAGGCAGACACATCCGCAAACTACCAGCCTAGGGCGCACAGCTCACCTAGATGTTGTCGGTATCCTACGGACGGACAATTTATCAACCTTCCCGGTTGCCTGTCCATTTCATGATATCATTCAACTCATCGGTGTTCCAAGTAGGGCATTACGTGACATGGGGTCACCGAGGTTTCCATATTAATTTAGCAGTGCTAAGCATCTATCTTTTGCTATACTATCAGGTTAACAAGGATATATGGATAGCAATAGCAAGGAGGGTGGTATGCATCAAATAGGTTCACCCAACTCCTATACTTAATGCAAAAACATAGTATAATATAGTAAATTGATATCATAAAGTAGGGAGTTAGAATGCTCCGGGGCTTGCCTGGGACCAACACTAGGTCAGTGTTCGTTAGAGGTCACTCTCTTGGCAAGCACCTTGAAGACCCTTCAATCTTCGGACTTCGTCCATCAACACCACCTTCGGGTTAGCTCCAAGCGTCATGTCCTTCACGTACGTACTTATCATACCTAAATGAAATGCCAATGCATGTGCATGAATGCGGAGAATTGGTAACACAAGATAGAATTACACGCATTCAACACAAGCACAAGTTCATGCAATACATACATATGTACTTATAGATACTTGTAACTAGTTAGCTAATTATCAACACAGCTTAACCTAGAAGATAGGAAGCACACCAAGCATGATATACTATTAAAATCAAGTTAAACCATGGCAAGCATTTATCCATTAAGTTTACATAGAATATTTAAATAGCAAGAACAAGTTAAAGTATTTAACTTATACATACAAGTTCGGGACAGCAACATGCAGCCACGGTTATAATCATAAAGGGAGTTATACTAATCCAACAAACATGATTCTTACATATTTGGAAACCTAATTAAGTTGTCTACAACTTTCTTATAATAATACAAAGATAATTTAATAGTTAAACAACTCGAATTAATTAAAGAAGGCAACCCTGTCCAAAAGAGGGTAGATTTGGCACCCCTTCTTAAAATAGTCATAACTCAAGATCTACAACTCCTAAAAATATGAATCAAAACAATCTGGAAATCTTATGCAAAGTTCTACAATTAATTACACACTAGCAATTCATTATTCATATTTTAAGTTAGTCAAAAAGTACTTATGAACAGATCTATCCAGAGAGTTGGGCAGATTTCAATATCAACTTGCAAAATGCATATCTTCCAAACTAATGGGATATGGCCACCAAATGTTAACACAAGATAGATAGTAATATTATCTACAACTTTGGTATTCAATATACCAACATAAAACACCATTTAACCCATGATAAAATTTATTTACTAAACACTATGCATGCAGCCAAAACAGTGAACTATGACCTTTGTTATTTTTATAACTCACAAACCACTTTACAAACAGTTATGAAACTTTAACCAAATATCGAAAATAATATAAGGAATAAACCATAATTATTTCTTAATTTTTGGAGCATTCCTTAACAGTTACAATTATTTAATTTGCATAAACAAACTTCTAAAACAGCCAGCACAAAAGCATTTTTCTCGCAATTAAAATAAACTGAAACCTAACATGCAATTGACCTAGTGCGTAGACAATTTATCAACGATTCTAAAAAGTCCTAAATCACATCCATGCGATTGTTCTACGATTTGCTAAGGATTTTCAAAGATCTGCTGCATATATAGGTAAATAAAATGTGAAAATGAGAAAGTGTACTGTTCGGCACTATTCATCTGAGTCACACACTTCGCAGATAACCCTCTGAAGTGTGTCGAATTCTTGCATGAGGTCCTTGACGGGATTTGGAGCAGACGAGGCTCGGGGGAACGCCAATTCCGACCATCGCTAGGCCTGTCGGCGGCGGGAGGGCGGCGTCGGAGCACGGCGGCCTAGGGCCGCACCCGCACCTGGTCTTGGCCCGACCATAGGCGGTCCGTGGTCTCCCGGCCACGAGCGCAGGCGCCATGCAGCAGCGCGGCCTCGCGTGAGCGGTCGCGGCAGGACGACGCGAACGCAAATCCAAGGGACATGCAGCCGGTACGAACCGCGGCCACGCAACGCCGAGGCGCAGCAGCGGCATGGCCACGGGGCAGCAGCCTGGCAGCGGCCTCGCGCCATCATACGTGCGCGCCTGCGCAAACGCGACGCGGCGTCGGGGCGCCAGGCACGCCGGCCTGGGCGCTGGATGGGGCGACGGCGGGGCCCAGCCTGGGGGTGCCGCGCGCAGGAGGGAGGCAGCCATGGGAGGAGCTGGAGGGAGGAGGAGGAGAGCCTCCTGCTCTTTCTCGGTTGGAGGAGAGAGCCGAGAGATTGAGGGAGTGGCGTGAGGGAGAAGGGAGAGGCCGGCTCCCCTTTTTCTGCCGAGGCAGGAGATGCGGGCAGGTGGCACGGCACGCCGCCCATGGGTGTCACGGGGCGAGAGCCTCGGTGGCCCACGACCGATATTTTATTTCTTTCTTTTTTCCTTCTCCACCAAATCCATTAATTCACACTATCGCATTTTTCCACTTTTTAAACCGTTCGTCCGATCGCGAATCCGAAGGTACCGATGCGAAGGTCTCGACAAATAGAGCAATTTGCTTTAAACGCCACGGTCAAATTCCAAACAGTTTGCGAATTATGATTTCCTGGAGAAAATCTCGCGGGGACCGAAAATTGCCAATATGACGATCTTCGGGCATCTGTTTCGCTATTTTCGGCTCTGATTCAGGTCTCGACGTTTGAACAAGTTTTGTTCGTCTCGATCCGATCTACAACTTATCTTCACGTTGCGTCGACATGCGAGATCTCCAAAATGTCGGTCAACGCCGGTCAAAAATGTCATCGGTTGCGCTCGGATTCGGGTTCGGAATATTTTCAGGGTATTTTCTCTGTTTCCGGGCAACACGAACGGTTCACGACTTTTGTTGCAGAGTTCAACTGGAGTATTTTGGACAAGATCGTGAGACTTGGTTTAACTCGTATAATTATATCTGATTTATAAAATAAATCGGGTAGCTATAAAAGTCGTCATTTCATGTGACATTTTAATTCCAAAGCTCACGAAACTCTTTCAATAATTCATATTAATAGAAATAGAGATAAGGAACATAAAATAAATAACTTATCATATATTCCCGATATATATGAACTAGAGTCTGTCATTATCAGTGGGTCTGATATAATTAGGCGTAATCACTTCTCAGCCCGTGATTAACACCGAGGGTGTTACATAAAGATTCCAGAAGGAAAAAATAGGGTTAAAAGTGTCGTGTTCTTTTCTTTAAATATCTTGTAATCGTATCATTTTAGGATTCATATCATGACCAGGGTATAAATATAAACCCTTGGCCATTGTAAAAGGTGTTCACAACCAAACCAATACAGCCGGTCCCGTGCCAATTTCGAGTCCTTTGTCGTGTCTTCGAGTTCTTCGAGAGGAATCATCGATCCGTCGACCTCCGTAAGTCTTGACAACCTTTCTATCATATCTAGTATCATGCGGTGGATTTAGATATTGATGCAAGTAGTCTTGTTTATTATCAATGATCGTGCGACGGATCTTTGTTCAATAATCAAGAGGTCTTCGCTTGTGTTTTGCTTATGAGTAGATGTCGTGCGGCGGATATTTGCTTGTATGTTTAGAAAAAACAAGATAGTTATCGGCTCTTGTAGATTTGGCAAGATCTATTGGGTTCATTAAGTTATCGTGTTGCATGTTTAATATAATCTTTACATATTTGCAAACACTCTTTTGCCCAATCTAGATTGATACAGTTCGGCTCTTGTTACTTTATATAGATCTATCTATGTTATAATGAATTGCTTTCATGTTGCTTCCATGAGTAGATCTCATATCTACAAAATAGCCGAATAAGTTTGAACCTAGATTGTCACGTGTTGCGGGTTCATGCATGCTATGCATGTTTAAGCTTTGATGATGCTGGGTGTCGTGCGGCAGAAGCAGGCTTTAGATTAGTTTAATCATGTTTGCTTACATGTTTCCTTCATCATGGAACCCTAATTCGGCTGATTGCCGAGATTGGTTATGCTTTAACTTATAGTCAATTACGAGTCGTTCGTATGTCCTTTTTTCATACATGCGCGTTCGACAATCAGTTATTTGCGTGTTACATGTTTATTTTAGCCGAACGTTCCATAAAACCTGTTGGCAGATAGCTTTCATAGCTATATGTCGTTGTAAGTGGCTTCAGGGCCGTACATATGGAACTGTCTAGTATTACCCATCACGTTCCAGTTTATACCTAATGACTTTCATCCCTTGTTAGTTTCAGGTCAAACTGACTGGCACGTTTTCGGTTCTCGAAGCACCCGGGCACCCGATTGAAGTCACGCTTTCCGGCTTGCTGTGTGTGAGACGCAGTACGTCACTTTTTGTGTCAACACACTTTTTGGCACGCTCGGTGGGACATCACATCTCAAGATGGGTGAAATCAACAACAACTTGGTTCTAAGCGTAACCATGGATGAATTGTTGACGGAAATGAGGAGTCTGATCCAGCAGGCATGCGACGAGTTCCAGAACAAATGCTTGATGTCGTTCTCAAAGAACAAAAGCAACAAGGTTATCCAGAACCAGGCGCTCCTGAGAACCCTCCTTCCGAATCAATCTGATAACACGGATGAGGAAGAAGAGCGCAGATTTGGTGCCGTGATCTATAAAGCTATGAGTGAAACTATGAAAAATCATCACTCCGCTTTCTTGAATACTTTTTGCCAGATTATGATCAGCACGTTCGGGCTAGCCGCCGACAAGCTCTTTGAGGAAACTCATTGCCCAATACATGGGGCAACACTGTTCCCCATGCCCAAGTATCAGGAGAAGATCGCTGAGGAAGGAGGGGTGTCTGACATGGCCCAAGCCGGGATGGAGTCTCATCAGAAGCAGCAATATCCCGTGACTCACGGTCAGCTCGCGTTCGGCATGTCAGGGAACATCCCGCATTCGGCTCACAAGATATCCCCAATAGCAAACAGACTGCAGAAAAGCATGTATGGGCAGGGGTATCAGGAGTTTGCCGATTACAGCACCCTTAATGCTCTCCCGAATCCTGGATACGGGAACCCCGCGGGGCCGCCGTTTGAAGGGCACACACGAGGAACTCAGAATCCCAGTGTCGACCTGATCATGGATAGGATGGCAGACATGATGAAGAATCAGTTCGGCTTGAAGCCGAAGAACCGGTCATATGCGTATCAGTCCCCTTATCTAGAATGGTACAACCGAGTGGCTCTTCCCCCAAGGGTGAAAGCCCCTACAGACTTGACCAAATTCTCGGTCAGGATGACACCAGCACTATAGAGCACATCAGCCGGTACTTGATGCATGTAGGGGAGGCATCTACAGACGATGCTTGGAAGATTTGATAGTTCCCTATGTCTTTGATAGGGCCGGCTTTCACGTGGTTTACATCCCTTCCAGCAAACTCCATCATCAGCTGGGCAGACCTAGAACAGAAATTCCATGCATATTTCTTTACAAGCACCAACGAGAAGAAGTTGGTCGACTTAATGAGCTTGAATAGAAGCCTAACGATACACCTCAGGAGTATCTTTGCAGGTTCAGAGAAACCAAGAATCTCTGTTATTCTCTGAATTTACCAGATGACCAACTGCCGGGGATGGCGATGGCAGGTATGCAACCGAATGTCAGAGAGAAGCTCTTCGGCTTGGACTTTGAAGACCTTGGCCAGTTGTCGCAGCGGCTAGCAGTGATGAGTAACCAGGCTCAGGGGTTCAGAAGGGATAACCGTTTCCAGAAAGGTGATGTGGTTGGTGCGGTGTATCAAAGTTTCCTAGAGGAGGCAACGGAGTTTGAGGACAAGGACGAAGTCGTCGCGGCCGAACTGGTCTAGGCAAAGGAGCCAACTCAAGTCAACCAGCGATGGTTGAGGCAGCAGAAAGGTACCTACGACTTTGATGTATCCAAATTAGACAAACTGTTTGAGCTGTTGCTCAGGGAAGGACGCATCAAGCTTCCCGAGGGACACCCCATGCTGTGTCCTGAAGGAGTAAAGGACAAGAGATTTTGCGGCTACCACAACACCAACTCTCATGCCATCAATGATTGCCGAGTGTTCAGGATGAAGATCCAGAAAGCTATTCAAGATGGGCATTTAAAGTTTGATGGCAAGATGAAGATAGACGCTAATCCTTTTGCACAGAATACAGTACCTTTCTCAATGAATATGGTTGCCGTAGAAGACTCCAAGGGCAAGAATGAGATGAAAGTGCTGACCTCAGAAAGGGCAAAAAGGACTGGTGTTGTTGACCCCAATCGGCAGATTACAGAAAAAGAACTTCGGCAACGAGGATAGTTCCAGAATAGCCGAACCGAGAAAGGAGAAGCTTCCAAACCCAGGGTCACAACACAGATCCTGTTGAATAAGTGGCAACAGGAGCAAGAGCAGGATCACAGTCGGATGCATTATGAGGAGTAGATATTCATAGAGGAACGTCAGAGGCACGAAGAAGAAGTGTATCAGAGAGAAAGAGAGCACTTGAGAGAGCAGGAGCAGTCTCATTGGGGATGCTCGTTTTTCAAACATTGCTGGAATGAAGGCCTAAAGTTGCCTACGAGAGATAATTGCCCCGAATGCAGCGATCAGTATTCGGGGTATAGGCAGTCTTAGGTCAACCGCCGTTCGGTCCATGAAAGACTCGGAGCATATGTTCCTAGGGACGATCGGCGTTTAAAAATAGGTAACTCAGAGGATCGGCGAGGCAAAAGGTTTGCCGATCAAGGATGGGTTCATTTTGAGGAACGAGAGCGCCAGGAGTATACATGACAGGACGGGCAATGGTGTCCACCAGGGTTGAAGAAGAGCCAGAAAAGGAGGGTGCAACGCTTAAGGAACAGAGAGCTAGCACAGACGACACGCACATGGCATCCCAAAGGAAAAACCAACAGGTGTGATCGTTTGGCTGATACGTATATGCCCTTTTTCATTCCATCAGACTTTATAGCTCTCGAGGACCAAGATATCCGAGAAGTTGAATCTTCAGATGCCGATGAGAACGAGTACCAGGATCTAATGGCCCAGCTTATCCTGACTCAACAAGCCGTATTCGATAAACCAGCTAGGCACCGACACTTGAAGGCGCTTTACGTGAAGGGATACATCAATGGCAAGCCCCTAACCAAGATGCTGGTTGATGGAGGGGCTGCTATCAATATCATGCCATACACCACCTTCAGGAAGCTCGGAATGACCAATGAAGAATTGTTGAAAACCGACTTGGTGCTCAGGGACTTTGCTGGCAACCCTTCTGACACTCAGGGGGCAGTGCATGTTGAACTGATGATTGGACCAAAGACTCTGATCGCTACCTTCTTCATCATAGATGGCAAGGGGGCATATAGTCTATTGTTAGGAAGGGATTGGATCCATACTAACTGCTACATACCTTCGACCATGCATCAAGCTCTCATTCAGTGGGTTGGAGATGATGTTGAGATTGTTCAAGCCGATGATTCGGTAAGTGTTGTCGCTACAGAACCTGCTTATTGGGAGTATGATGGCTTCAATTGTTTCTTTGGGAAAATTTGGAGAGAAGGCCCTGTGAATGTCTCCAGCAAGGGCCAACAGCCGATCGAAGCAATCAGCTCTGGAGTATTTTTGATGAGGAACATGATCGATGATGGCGAAGGGAAGCTGAGACGTGGCTTCATGTCGGCCGATAAGCTAGGCGAGATAAATGTTGATGATGGACCAAGGCTGATATTTATCAGTGCAAGTTTGGACCAGGAACATAGGTTGAAGTTGATTCGACCTGCTAAAAGGACCAAGAGTTTGTGTGGGGTGACGTACAGCAAAAGGCTTTCGATGAGATCAAAGAGTACATGAAGGCGCCACCCATATTGGTACCTCCACAACTTGACAAGCCTTTTAAGTTGTACGTGGCGGCCGACAACCTAACAATAGAGTCGGCCCTCATGCAAGAGTTTGAAGGGAAAGAAAGAGTAATAGCTGACCTTAGCCGAAAACTGCTGGATCCGGAGACAAGATATTCGGCTATAGAGAAGCTTTGCTTCTGTGTGTTTTACTCGTGTTCCAAGCTTCGACATTACCTGTTAAATGCCGGATGTGTAGTGGTTTCTGAGTTTGATGTGATAAAGCACATCTTGTTAATGCCAATTTTAAATGGAAGAATTGGCAAATGGATTTTAGCTCTGTCGGAATTTGATTTAAGGTATGAATCGGCAAAAGCAGTAAAAGGTCAAATTGGTGCCGATTTTATTACTCAACACCGTGATCCCTCTTCTAAAATGGTAACCATTGCACCATGGGCTTTGTTTTTTGATGGTTCATCTTGTAGCAAAGGTGATGGTGCCGGTATTCTTTTGATTTCTCCTAGAGGATTGACGTTTGAGTATTCTATCCTCATTGAATCCCTGGTAAATAACAATCAAGCAGAGTATGAGGCGTTGCTCAGAGGCCTTCGACTGCTTGTAGAGATGAAGGTTGCTGCTTTCGATATTTTCGGGGATTCCGAGCTGGTAATTAACCAATTGATCGGCCAATATGAATGCAAGAGTGATATGTTAAGGGGATATTATGAAGAGTGTCGAGAGCTTCTAAAGAGTTTCCAGGTAGCTACCTTGCATCATATCCCTAGGGGGCAGAATGAAGAAGCATGCAGGCTGGCTCAAAGTGCTTCGGGGTACCAAGAGGATCAGGAAATTCATGCTTTGGATGAAGATCGGATAATTAATGATTGGAGGAACGAAATTGACGATTATTTGAAAAATCCATCACAAAAAGTTTCCCGAAAGCTCAGGTATAAGGCTATCAAGTTCGTGCTCCTTGATAACCAATTTTACCACAAGTCCATAGATGGAGTGCTCCTCAAATGTTTGAATCAAGAGGAGTCCATAAAGCTGATGTATGAAGTGCATGAAGGAGTATGTGGTGCACATCAGTCGGCTTACCGAATGAACTGGATAATAAGGAGAACTGGTTATTTTTGGCCAACCATGCTTGAGGATTGTTTTGAATATTACAAGGGATGTCAAGACTGTCAGAGGTTTGGTAATATTCAGAGAGCCCCAGCATCGGCCTTAAACCCAATTGCCAGGTCTTGGCCGTTCAGAGGATGGGGCATAGATTTGATCGGTCAAATTCACCCTCCTTCTAGCAAAGGATATAAGTTTGTACTGTTGGCCACAAATTATTTCGCAAAGTGGGTTGAAGCTATTCCCTAAAGAAGGTTACATCAGAAAACATGGTCAATTTTGTTAAGGGGCATATAATTCACAGATTTGGAATTCCTCAGACCATAACAACCGACCAGGGGACTCAGTTCACCTCATCTGAATTTTGTGAGTTTGCTGAAGAAATGGGAATCAAATTGTACAATTCTTCTCCTTATTATGCACAAGCCAATGGTCAAGCAGAAGCATCAAATAAGATCATGATCAAGATCATTCAGAAGAAGATTGATGAGAAACCAAAGAAGTGGCACTTGGTTCTCAATGAAGCTTTGTGGGCTTACCGAATGTCTTGTCATGGATCTACTCAAGCATCCCCTTATGAGTTGGTTTATGGGCATCATGCTATGCTACCATGTGAGTTGCAGTCAGGATCAAGACGAGTTATGTTGCAGAATGATCTAAAGAAAGAAGATTACAAAAATTTGATGATGGATGAACTAGAGGATTTGCACATGGTTTGTCTTAAAGCATTGGAAAATATTGAGAAAAACAAATTGCGTATTGTCAGGTATTATAACAAGAAGGTTAAGGAAAAGAAATTCACGGAAGGCGATTTGGTTTGGAAGGTTATATTACCAATTGGTACAAAAGACAGAACATTCGGCAAGTGGTCTCCGAATTGGGAAGGGCCTTTTCGGATAGTCAGATGTGCACCTAGTAATGCGTACATTCTAAATACTCTACTGGGAGAAGAGTTTACCAGAGCTATTAATGGAAGGTTTCTTAAGAAATTTCATCGCAGTATTGAGGTTGGCGCATGAGCAGATTTGAAGGATTCTATATACAAAATAGCCGTTATGGAAGTATCGCATTTAGAGTAAAAAACTCTTGACACCATCAACGCGGATTCCAAAAACAGTCAGCAGGCTCATTATTCTCAGGAAAATCATGACGAAAAGAACAAGTAAGAACCACAAGTTGTATTCCACATGATAGATTTTTATAGGGGATCCCTAGTATAGAGTACTCGTCGGACACCCTCTCGATTGGGATGGTGTAGTCGACTACGTCTGCAACATCTTTCCCAGCTTGCTCCATGAGGTGCGCGGAGTTCTCCATCTCCTCTTCAAGGTTGTGGGCGAAGACATCAAACTTCCTAGGGTCTATGTCGTAGCGAAGCTTCGCGGCGCTGAAAGCAAGTGTTGCGCCATATGCGATCGCCGAATGGGAGATCTTCGGGATGCGTGGGTTAACGTTCTCCACTTGGTCGAGAGGAGTCCGCCACCAGCATGTGTAGTAATGGCAAGGCAGGCGATGGCGGCTTCAAGAACTTCAAGCCTCGCTGACAGATCTGCAAAAGAGGAGGTTCATATCAAGATATCAAGATTGTGTTGCAAAAAAGAAGGGAAGAAGCGGGTTGTCCTAACCAGCAACTTGATTTCTGGCCACATCCCATTCTTTGGAAACCTCGGCAAGCTCCCTTCGGTCGAGTTGGGTATCCAAGACTTCAGCTTGAAGCCTGAGGTTGGATTGCTTATGGCAAGCAATCAGTTCTTTGGCCCTAGCCAAGTCTAAGGCCATGGGACGGTCGCTCCCGACGGAAGATTGGGGAGTGCAATCGCTGTCAGTCCTACAAAAGAACAAAGGTTAGATGATTAAGATAAAATCAGAAATTTCTGGTTACTTTAATACCTTTTACGGAGGACTCGTTGGGAGGTTGCTCCATACTCGAAGCTTTTCCTACTCCCAGTGGAAGAGTGGGATCCTCCCGGAAGAGTAAGGCGAGAAGTCACCTCTGGTTCTTCTGCTGGACGCTTGCTACTCGCCATTGACGAAGATAACGAGGAGACAAGGGTGAAACTGTTAGATTGGCACTGTTGGTGGGGGCGGAAGCAGGACGGTTGAGCTTATAAGCCGAATGGGAATACCAAGCGATAGTTAGGGTTTTCCCGTTCGGATGGGCCGTTATTGGACTAGACCAGACTCGGATAGATTGAATGTCGCTCGGTTGTTTTTCTGAGACAAAAGATAGAAGCAATCGGCTATGCTCTAATCAGGAAGGATATAGAGGGATCTACCAAGGATTGCCAGTTGCATGAAGCTGAATAAATTTACCTCTGGAATTTCATCCTAGGCAGCGACTGCGGTACTAAACAGTATTGACCTGGAGAAAAGGGGAAACTTGTAGTCAATTCCAGGATAACACGACTTTTATCCCGAAATTGAGGGGGCATGTGTTAACACTGGATTTTGGCATGTCTAGGAAGATGATAGGTGGGCCAGTGTGCAGTAAAATTTAGAGGCAAGCATTTGGGATATTTGGCAGGTGCAATCGGCTAATTTATAAGGATTCGGCAAAGTGATCATGCGGTCGGCTATTCTAGGACTGATGATCTTCCGTCAAGGAAAGCGACAAAAGCGGCGAGTAAGAGCCGAATCCGGCAACCGACATTGCAACGATTGAGGGAATAAAGATTCCAGAAGGAAAAAATAGGGTTAAAAGTGTCGTGTTCTTTTCTTTAAATATCTTGTAATCGTATCCTTTCAGGATTCATGTCATGACCAGGGTATAAATATAAACCCTTGGCCATTGTAAAATGTGTTCACAACCAAACCAATACAACCGGCCCCATGCCAATTTCGAGTCCTTTGTCGTGTCGTCGAGTTCTTCGAGAGGAATCATCGATCCGTCGACCTCCGTAAGTCTTGGCAACCTTGGTATCATGTCTAGTATCATGCGGTGGATTTAGATATTGATGCAAGTAGTCTTGTGTATTATCAATGATCGTGCGACGGATCTTTGTTCAATAATCAAGAGGTCTTCGCTTGTGTTTTGCTTGTGAGTACATGTCGTGCGGCGGATATTTGCTTGTATGTTTAGCAAAAGCAAGATAGTTATCGGCTCCTGTAGATTTGGCAAGATCTATTGGGTTCATTAAGTTATCGTGTTGCATGTTTTATATAATCTTTACATATTTGCAAACACTCTTTTGCCCAATCTAGATTGATACAGTTCGGCTCTTGTTACTTTATATAGATCTATCTATGTTATAATGAATTGCTTTCATGTTGCTTCCATGAGTAGATCTCATATCTATAAAATAGCCAAATAAGTTTGAATCTAGATTGTCACGTGTTGCGGGTTCATGCATGCTATCCATGTTTAAGCTTTGATGATGTTGGGTGTCGTGCGGCAGATGCAGGCTTTAGATTAGTTTAATCATGTTTGCTTACATGTTTCCTTCATCATGGACCCTAATTCGGCTGATTGCCGAGATTGGTTATGCTTTAACTTATAGTAAATTACGAGTCGTTTGTATGTCCTTTTTTCATACATGCGCGTTCGGCAATCAGTGATTTGCATGTTACATGTTTATTTTAGTCGAACGTTCCATAAAACCTGTTGGCAGATAGCTTTCATAGTTGTATGTCGTTGTAAGTGGCTTTAGGGCCGTACATATGGAACTGTATGGTATTACCCGGCATGTTCCAGTTTATACCTAATGACTTTCATCCCTTGTTAGTTTCAGGTCAAACTGATTGGCACGTTTTCGGTTCTCGAAGCACCCGGCACCCGATTGAAGTCACGCTTTCCGGCTTGCTGTGTGTGAGACGCAGTACGTCACTTTTTGTGTCAACACACTTTTTGGCACGCCCAGTGGGATTGTCACCTATGGGTGTTTGGGTGCAAGTGTTTCATCCTCAAAAAGGGCGGTAAGTTGGTTATTCTACTGACTCTCGTACTTATCGTGCACTTAACCTTGAGATTAAATGAGTGATGGAGACGTGTGAGATTACTTTCGATGAAACTATGCCCTGTGTTTCCACTGTTTTTGAGCTTGCAGGTGATGATGAGGTGAACACCAGCATCTTTGTGGAGGAGGAGCAGGACGATGACGATTGGGGTGATCCCGAGCCGACTTCACCGGCTGCCCCCGTCGACCCTGCGACGTCCACTTCGGCTCACGGTCCTGATCCGACTACTTCCTCTACATGGGTGCCGTTCGAGCAGCTTCCTTAGTTGGTACCCGGTGCACTTGAGGGAGCTCCAGCTCTTGTCGAGGGGGAGGCCACTTCGTCCAGGCAGGCTCCCCGCCACATCCAGTGGCAGCACTTGCCGGAGAATATCATTGGCGACATTGACCGTCGAGTCACGTGGTCTAGGTCTTATATCTCTCACTTTGCTCATTCGGCTTTTGTCGCTTCTTTTGAGCCCCGAGATGTTGGACACGCTTTGATGGATCCAACTACTTCCTCTACATGGGGGTCGTTCGAGCAGCTTCCTCAGTTGGTACCCGTTGCACCTGAGGGAGCTCCAGCTGCTGTCGAGTGGGGGGGGCACTTCGTCCAGGCAGGCTCCCCGCCACATCTAGTGGCAGCACCTACCAGAGAACATCATCGGCGACATTGACCGTCGAGTCACGCCGTCCAGGTCTTATATCTCTCACTTTGCTCATTCGGCTTTTGTCGCTTCTTTTGAGCCCTGAGATGTTGGACACGCTTTGATGGATCCGGATTGGGTTAATGCCATGCATGAGGAGTTAGAAAACTTGAGCGAAACCACGTTTGGGTCTTAGTTCCTCCACCACCTAGTTGCCACCCCATAGGTACCAAATGGGTTTTCAAAAATAAACAAAGTGAGGATGGCGTGGTAGTGCGCAACAAGGCTAGGTTGGTAGCTCAAGTCTTTTGTCAAAAGGAGGGAATAGACTATGAGGAAACCTTTGCTCCCGTAGCTCGTTTAGAAGCCATTAGAATCCTTCTAGCTTTTGCGGCTTCTAAGGGTTTTAAACTTTTCAAATGGATGTTAAAAGTGCTTTCTTAAACGGCTACATAGAGGAGGAAGTTTATCTTAAATAACCTCCCGGTTTTGAAACTCCCAAGTATCCAAACCATGTTTTTAAACTTCACAAAGCTTTGTATGGTTTGAAACAAGCACCTAGAGCATGGTATGATAGGCTAAAAACCTTTTTGCTTGCTAAGGGCTTTAAAATGGGATCGGTAGATAAGACGTTGTTTCTCCTCAAGCAAGGCAAAGACACTCTCCTTGTCCAAATTTATGTGGATGATATCATCTTTGGTGGTTCTTCTCATGCTCTTGTTGCCAAGTTTGCAGATCTTATGAGCAGGGAATTTGAGATGAGCATGATGGGAGAGTTGACTTTCTTTCTCGGGTTGCAAATCAAGCAAACCCGGGAAGGGACGTTTGTGCACCAAGGCAAGTACACAAAGGATATCTTGAAGAAGTTTGACATGGTAGAGGAAAAGCCCCTCTCGATGCCTATGTCAACTACTACTGCCTTGGATGCGGACGACGAAGGAGAGGCTGTGGACCAGACAGTGTACCGAAGCATGATCGGGTCGCTTCTGTACTTGACAGTGACTCGACCGGACATTCAGTTCGCAGTCTGCTTGTGTGCACGCTTTCAGGCATCCCCACGGACTTCACACAAGCAGGCGGTGAAACGCATCATGAGGTACTTGCGCTTCACTCCCGAATTTGGTCTTTGGTTCTCCACCTCTTCCTCTCTTGAGCTTTGTGGTTATTCTGACGCCCACTTTGCCGATTGCCGACTTGATCGGAAGTCCAATTTTGGGACTTGCCAGTTTCTCGAGTCTTCTTTGGTTTCTTAGTCTTCTCACAAGCAGTCTAGCGTGGCACAGTCGACGTGCGAAGCTGACTACGTTGCCGCGGCCAGTTGTTGTTCGCAGTTGATTTGGATGATTGTCACTTTGAGAGATTTCAGTCTTGAGCTTACTAAGGTGCCTCTGCTTTGTTATAGCACGAGTGCAATTAGTGTGGCCAAAAATCCCGTGCTTCATTCAAAGACCAAGCACATTGAGCTCCACTTTCATTTCTTGCGAGATCATTACGAGAAAGGCGACATTGACCTCCGGCATGTCAAGACCCACAACCAGCTTGCGAATATTCTCACAAAGCCTTTGGATCAAGTTGCGTTTTCTCGCCTTCGG
Source organism: Microstegium vimineum (assembly GCA_022036555.1). Classification (NCBI taxonomy): domain Eukaryota; kingdom Viridiplantae; phylum Streptophyta; class Magnoliopsida; order Poales; family Poaceae; genus Microstegium; species Microstegium vimineum. The sequence goes on from CM039135.1 coordinate 34,699,219, forward strand.
GGCGAGTTGGGTGTTTGCTTTCCTTTTTAGAGGAGGAAAGTTTTGTGTATCATAGTTCTTTTTGGTTCTTTTTGTCTTGTCTTTGTGCTTCTTCTCAATTGGTGTCTTGTTAGTGTTAGTTGGTGTCAATGCATTGTGCATCTCATTTGCATTTGTGACATAGTTCATTTTAAGCTTCGTACTTATAGCCAATATAATGAATCTATGCTCTGTTTGAGGTGCTTTATGTGTCTATGGTGTTGCCTAACTTAGACTCTTTTTGATCTATATGATCTCTTGATATGCAATAGAGCTAAGTTAGAAAAGCTTTAAAACTGAATTTAAATTCCCCATGTCACCTCTGAAATGGCACTAGCATGTGTAGGCTTTTGAAGATCCTTCTTGGTTGTCTTGTATATAGCTTGTAACTATGGCTCTTCATTGTTTCATTCACTTCCATTGAGAACCATGATTAAAAGTGATCTAAAATGAAATTGCTCTCTGTTTTGTGAATTGGAAAGATCGAGTTGGGTCTGCATTGTGAGCACTTCACCGTGTGTTCGAGACTGCTTCCCATATGGGTCGATACTTGAGCGGTGTCGTGTATGACCAAAACCGGTGTGTCAAGTTCTTTGATTTTGCCCGGTTGGCAAGCAGTGACATCACTTTGCTTACAACCACTCGCATACAACTTAAATGTGCCTAAAACTGAAAATTGGCTGCAAAACTCTGAAATTTGGAAAATTCATTCAGTTGGGTCATTGGCTTGTTGTATGAACTTTGCTAAGGGATAGTTTTACTTGCTATACATGAGATTGCTTTGAGATAGATCATATCTTGTTTGCCATGTTTAGTTGTCTCTAGGAGGTGATACCCATTCTCTGCTCTCACATGATATGCTCTCTAAAATAGCTTCTAAAGTGATCTTAAGCTCAACTTGAGTCTTTGTTGGGCACATAGAGTTTTTCCTATTCTCACAGGATCACATCACTTAGAGCATCTATTCATTGTCTTAGCTCTAAGTATGAAGCTTTTGCACTCACTTTGCATTTCATGACATTTGTAGCCGAATCTTGAGTTGTTGATGTTTGATGAGCTACATGTGTCAACAAGGGGGAGAGATGTGCATTTCATTCCATTTTCAGCCATCTACTTCCAAGGGGAGAAATAGTGCATCTCATTGGTTTCTTTGGTTTAGAGCTTCTTTGGTCAAGGGGGAGTTTTGTGTGCTTCTTTTTCCCTAAGGAGCTCATTTGGTATCTCGAGTGTGCTTTTGCCTAGGGGAGCTTTTGCTAGATGTGTTGAGCCTTTGCCTCTTCTGGAGGGTCTAGTTTGCTTTGTTGGATCCGACAGGTTTCAATTGCTTCTTGAGCATTAAGGGACGTAAGTGGTTTCAATTGGTATCTTTTGAGCTCCCTTAGTGTTTAAATTGGAAGTCTAATCTTTGAGAGCTGTGAGTGGTATCTTGATTTGCTAGCGGTGTTGAGCTCGTTTTTCTGCCTCTTCTTGAGAGCTAGTTTTGTTTTGCTTGGTTGCGTCGAGCCGTTGCCCATGTCTTTGGGAACCAAGTTTTGGATTCGTTTTGCTTCTCTGAAGTGACCCCGTTTTGGTTTTCTCAGCTTTTTGGTCATTTGGAGAGCTTTACTTTTTGGCTCAAATCTGAAATGCACTTTTGTTGACAATGCACTCATCAAGGGGGAGATTGCGAACACATGGTGGATAAGTACCCATGTATGTTCGGCTTTGATGATGAGTGATTGACCAACACTTGAGTGTTTCAGTTTGAGTGGCTTACCCTAATCCTTTGCGAAAGCAAATGTGTGCCTGTCTATCGGCTTGTGGTGTGCAGGTGCTATGCCTAATGACAGTGGTCAATGGCATGGAGAAGGTCGAGTAGAGGCTTGCTGTGCCGATGGACTAAGAGCGGTGAAGGGTGGAAGCAAGGCTCGGACTGAGGGACCATGGACGCCGGTGGACTAGTTGTGGTAGCTAGTACTTGGCACCGGCGAGTGCGAGAAGACATGGAGGTAGACCAAGTTAGCCGAGTCAAGACGGTGGACGCACGAGTCGAGCAAAGGCTCAAGGGACTCGGAGTCTGACCGGGCGAAGACAAGGTGGCTCGCGTCGAGTGGTTTGGTGGTTTGGGCCTCAAAACCATCCGCGTCGGTTTCTGAGTTTGGACCGCAAAACTCGGGGTTCGGCAGTTGAGCCCAAAGCTACAGATGGCGGGTTTACTGGGTTTGGGCCTCAAAACCTAGGCAGAGCTTCCGAGGAAGCGGGGATGGCATGTGGTGGAATCCTAGAGGTTGCGTCGAGGCGACGGCAACTCCCGGCAGGAAGTGGGGTCGTCCATTCAAGATGCGGGAGATATTTTTCGGAGCTTGGACTACAATTCTTAGGCTAGGTACTTCACTCAATGTATCTAGGGGGGTCTTTGGGAAATAGCCAAAGCCCGATAAGTAGGGGGTGAAGGGGTATCCCTCATCCTATCTCTGGAACCCTAATCACTTGCCTCCCTCCCTCTCCCTCTCTCTAGTTCATGAGATCCCTAGGTTGTTTCAACCAACCTTTGTAAGAACTTGGTTTTGCTGCGAGGAATCAAAGGCCGTAACCTCCGTAAGCCATGGTGGCTTCAATTTGTTGATCGTGTTCCCGTTTTGCTTGTGTTCTTCGCGTTTTGCTTTTGCTCCCTCTTTTCCCGAGATGATTTCTCTTTGTAGGGAGTAGCTCATGCAAATCCGTTTGAACCAAGTTGTGCGTAATCATGAGGAGCTTCTTTGCACCGAAGGAATTCTCCTCAAACCTCATGGGTTTGTAGATCGGGCGATTTCTTTACGGTGTTCTTCGTTTTGCCTTGTCTCCCCCAAATCCGAGTATTCCCGTTTTTCCTCTCCAAATTGAGCGATGATTTCTTCGGGATAGCTCCCCAACTGCACAAGGATCATGCCTACAAAATTTGGTTGCAGTTGGTGACCATTTGGATTCGTTTTGGAAACATTTGGTGAAGAGAACCAGGGTTTTCGCGTCTCTGCGCTCTGTTCGATGGGCGTCAGACGCTCTAGGGTTTGGCGTCGAACGGTCCGTCGGGTGGCGCTGGACGCTATGACAAGCGGACGTCAGCGTCCGTCGTGACTATCCGCTTGCACGTGAGTTTTCAGCGTCGAACGCTTCTCTGAGTCAGTCGCCCAACGTCCGTCGCGTTCTGTGAGTTGCGCTTTTCTGTTTTGCTCTCGGGTAGGCCGACGGACGATCTTCTCAGCGTCCGTCACCAAGCGTCCATCGCCTCTGTAGTTTTTCTGTGTCTATCAGGCTCTCTGGAAGGCCGACGGACGCTCGCCTAAGCGAGCGTCATGCTGTCTTCCAGCGTCCGTCGCCTCTGCTGCTCGCTGCAAGTTTCCGTTTTCGTCGCGGTTTGTCTCATTGGGGTTGTAGCTAGCTCCGGTGTGTTCCTAGGACTTTTCCTAGAATATCCACCCACTTGTGGTTTGTGAGCCTAGCTTGCTCTTTGGAAAGTGTTTAGGACAAGGGTCAAGATCTTCCGAAAGGAATTTTTATTTGGCTCCCATTCACCCCCGCCCCTCTGGTCGCTGTTTCCGGTCCTTCACTTTGCCGATCGCTGCTACTTCGATGAATAATCAGGCTGAATACCAGGCTTTGCTAAAAGGGTTGGAGTTACTCGGGGAAGTACGTGCCGATGCCGTTGAAATCTTTGGCGATTCTATGTTGGTGATCAATCAGTTTGCTGGAATATATGAATCCCGAAGAGAAATTTTGATTGCACACCATGAAAAGTGTTTGCAATTATTGAAGGAATTTAAATAGTACCGCCTCGAGCATATTCCTCGTCTGCATAATGAAGAGGCTAATCGGCTAGTACAACACGCTTCGGGGTATCAGCTGATTCAAGAAGTGATGACATCGGTAATGGTTGCCGATGACTGAAGAAAAGAAATTGCCGATTATTTGAGAGATCCGTCTATAAAGGTTGAAAGCCGTCTGAGGTTTCAGGCTACCAAGTATGTGCTCCTTGATGATGAATTATATTATCGTTATGGTTGATGGAGTTTTGCTTAGATGCCTTAGTGAAGAAGAATCGAAAGGGTTGATGGGTGAAATTCATGAAGGAGTATGTGGAGCACATCAATCGCCATTCAAAATGAAGTGGATGATTAGGCGAAATGGGTATTATTGGCCGACGATTCTTGAAGATTGTTTTAAGTACTTCAAAGGGTGTCAAGACTGTCAGAGGTTTGGTAATGTTTAGACAGCACCCGCGTCGGCAATGAATTCTATAATCAAGCCTTGGTCGTTTAGAGGATGGGCTATCGATCTCATCGGCCAAATTTATCCACCGTCGAGTAAAGGGCATAAATATACTTGTTGCCACCGATTATTTCACGAAGTGGGTTGAAGCTATTCCTTTGAAGAAGGTGACATCGGCAAATATGATAGACTTTGTTAAAGAGCATATTGTTTACCGATTTGGTATTCCTCAAACTATTACAACTGATCAAGGAACCATGTTCACATCGGGGGAGTTTGATGAGTTTGCTGCCGGTATGGGGTTTAAGGTGTTAAATTCTTCTCCTTATTATGCTCAAGCTAATGGTCAGGTCGAAGCAACTAATAAAGGGGGTCATTAAGCTTATCAAGCGCAAGATTGAAGAGAACCCTAGAAGGTGGAATATAGTGTTGAATGAGGTTTTGTGGTCGTATCGGATGGCATGTCATGGCGCAACCAAAGTTTCACCATATCAGTTAGTTTATGGGCACGATGTTGTCCTGCCTTGGGAAATTAAAACTGGTTCTAGGCGGTTGTTTTCTCAAAACCAATTGACAGCCGATGAGTATGATGTCCTTATGAAGGATGAATTGGAAGATCTAGCGAGTCATCGACTGAGAGCTCTAATCAGCATTGAAGAGAACAAGAAAAGGGTTGCCAGGTGGTATAACAAGAAAGTGAAAACGAAAGAGTTTGCCGATGGTGATATGGTGTGGAAATTGATTTTACCGATTGGGACTAAGAGTTCAAAGTTTGGAAAATGGTCTCCTAATTGAGAAGGTCCTTTTCGGATAAACCAGTCTGTTCCTGACAATGGATATATTTTGGAAACCCTCGAAGGGGTTGCGTTTTCTAGAGCAATCAATGGTAAATATTTGAGGAGATATTATCCTAGTATCTGGATGGATGCGTGAAGTAATATATATATATATATATATAATTACCGATGACAAAGTTATTGTGCAAAACATCGGTAGAAAAGGCATTAACGTTATGATACAAGAAGCTAGTCACCAAGTTCACAGTTGCTGATACAGAAAATTACAACAGAGATTGAATGGATGAGATCGCACGAAGGCGAATTTGGTCTGCTTCCTCTATCTCCCTAACGTAATCATTAGCAACGCCCTCGATTGGTTTAATCTTTCTCTTCAACGTAAGGGCGTGGCGAGCATCAGCATCCCTTTCTTGTTGTAAAGCTTTAGTGGCATCAGGGAGTTGAGCCTTCTTTTGGTTGGCTGTGTCTAAAGCTTCGTTGACTTTCTTCAGCTCTGCTAGCAGTTCTTCTTTCTGTGCCTATAGACGGGTGATTTCTTGTTCGAGCTCAATGCTCGAGGCTTCCAGACGGTCGATGTCTTTGTGCTTTTCTTCAGCGGTTTGCTTGAATTTGAGCATTTCTTCTTCAAGTTTTGCTTGAGCGGCTCTATCGGCAATGCGGCGTGAAGCCTTTTGGTATTGTAGCTGCCGACTCTCGAGGAATGCCGCTTGGAAGAGTATTTCTTCAATATCGGCAGGCAGGTGGTCTTGAATTGCCTTGAAAGCTACTCTTACTAGACTAGAGTCTTGGACTAGTTGGGGTGTACTTTGTTGCAGTAAAGGCAGCAGTGCTTCAAGTTTTAATTTTGCTTCTGCCGATATAACATCTGAGGCTTGGACAAAGCTTTCTTCTTCATCATCATCATCTAGTATGTTGATAGCGAAAGAGAATAAGCTGTTGGGAGAGTAATGGGCCTGAAAATAAAAGAATTAGATTTTGTCAATTGAAATTGTGTGCCTTGTGAATTTATGATAGACGGTCGATTTACCTGCTTTAGAGCAATTTCTCGCCTTCGGCTTGGCAGAGCAGCTGGCGTGGCGATGTTTTGAAGATCGGTAATGATTGCCGATTGAGAGTCCCCATGTGCTTTGGTTTTGAGTAATTGATGAAACCCACCTAAGTACTAACCTTGATCTCTAAGTGTGAATCATTAGATAGGTTGGTACATGCCATGTGATGGAGCAAGGTAGATCATGTGTGGATGGCACAAGCTCTAGCATGGTCGTGGAAAGGAAAATGGTGTGAAGGGAAAGGTCATTGCTAGGAATCATTTTCGGTTTGGTGATCAAGACATCATAGAGGATGTGATCACATTTAGGATAGATAGTCGTACTATCAACGAGGGAGCTCTTAAGTATGATTACGGTTATCATGTGCCACTAGGTTCATATGCATTGAATTAAAATCAATTGAACCACGTGAAACACCAACTTAATCCAAGATAATTGTGAAATAAAAGCTAACAGACGAGCACAAGTGTTGGGATCACTTAGTGTTGGCTCTTGGAAGCTTGGAAGAAGTTGGAGAAGTGTTTGGGTAGCTGGAAGCCGTCCGGACGCAGGGTCCAGACGCAAGAGTTCTGGCCGACCAGACCAACGCGTGTGCGTCCGGTGGCAAACCCTTGCTGGCTCAGCTGGTGAGAGGCATCCGGACGCTGTTTGCCGTCAGGACGCAGAGCTCCGGATGCGCATCCGGAGCCTGGCGCTCTCTGTAACTCTCTGGAAAAGAGGGTCCGGACGCAGGGTGATGTCCGAACCATGAACCGGACGCGGGTCCGGAGGAGCTGGTGGCTCGGTGGAGCTCTCGGGCGCTCGGAAATATATTTCCGGACCCGATGAATAGTGAGTCCGGACTCTATGAACAGTAGAGTCCGGAGCTACGTGGTAGGTTGTGGCTCAGGTGGGAAAGTGGTTGTTTGAACTCAGGGGCTGACCGGACGCATACGGCATGGTCCGGACGGCGCAACTTGTGCGTCCGGAGGCCGCGTCCGGTGTGGCAAACAGAGCCGATGGCTCTGTGCTGGTGATGGGTCCAGAAGCATCTGATGGGCCGGACCCCCTGTGTAAACTGCGTCCGGAGGGGGCACATAGGCTCAGTTTGAGGGGCAAAACGGCTAGTTGTTGAGTGAGGGCTATATAAGTGATATGGCCGGCCCTTTGGGGCATCTCTTGCACATTCTACTCACTCACACATTTGTGCTTTCTTGAGAAGCTTCCACCACTCATCCTCTAAACATATTTGACATATTCTAGAGAGATAGAGTGAATCCAAGTGCATTGCTTTTTTGATTGCATACTAGTGGCACTTGGTGATCGTCGTCATCGCGGAGCTCTTGTTATTCTTGGAGATTGCCATCTCCTAGATGGCTTGGTGCGACGAGGATCGTTGAGCGGAGGAAGGTGATTGTCGCCGGCTCCGATCGGTGGATTGTGAGGGGTTCTTGAACCTACCCCGCAGGAGATTCACGAAAGGTATCTCTAGTGGATTCCGCGTAGCTTGAGAGATCCCTATCTTGTGTTGGTTGTGCGGCACCCTTGAACGGGTTTGGCTTTGATTGCCAATTAGCGCGTGAACCTCCAAGTGGGTGTATCGCTACAACGGGGACTAGCTTGTTGGCAAACAAGTGAACCTCGGAGAAAAATCTTGTGTCAACTTGTCTCTCCGTGGATTTCATATTGTGATTGGTTATCTATTGGTTCATCTCTTCACGTCGGTATAACCATCCTATCTCTAGCTTTGCATTACATTCTTTCATACTTGCAAAGTAGAGTAGCTCTCTAGCTTGTGTAGCTTTGTTAGAGCTTTCTAAGTTGCTAGCTAAGTTGTGTGCTATTAGTTATATTGCTAGTAACTAGAATTGGTAGGTGGCTTGCCCAACCTTATAGCTAGTGCAAACTTGCTTACGTCATGTTTTATTCTAACAAGTTTGCCAAGTGTTGTTGTAGAAATTTTAATTAGGCTATTCACCCCCCCCCCCCCTCTAGCCATTATAAGACCTTTCAAGTGGTATCGGAGCTAGTACACCGTACTTAAAGGCTTAACATCCCACGGTGTTAAAATGGCTCAAATCAACAACACCAAGAGGGCACCTAAGTTTGATGGCACAAACTATAGCTATTGGAAGGCCTTGATGACCACCTATCTTAAATCAATCAACCGGAAGATATGGTTGGTGGTCGACAAAAAATTTGAGGTGGTAAATGAAGAGGCACCACCACGGCCAAAGAGGAGAAGCTCCAAAACAATGTTATTGCCTTGAGTGCAATACATGAGGCAATCTCCAAGGAAGTCTTTGAGCAAATAAAAAACTTGGAGAGTGCGCATGAGGCTTGGAAGAAGCTAGAAGAGTCATATGAAGGGACTCAATCCATGAAGGGAGCAAAGGCCTATATCTTGAAGGAAAAGTTTGCTAGCTTCAAGATGAAGGAAGATGAGAACATGCTCGAGATGTTCAATAGGCTTGAGGTGCTTGTCAATGATCTTAAGTCACTTAGAGAGAAGGTGGAGAACAAGGACTTCTCTTTCAAGTTCCTAAGAAGTCTTCTCACAAGATTTGAGATGTTGGTCACTCTATTGGTGAGAAGTGGATTGGACACAACTACACCTTTAGAGAAGACAAGGACAAGATTAGAGAGAACAAGGAAATGAAGGATGACAAGAAAGATGAAAAGAAGAATAGTGTGGCATTCAAAGCCACATCATCATCAAAGGACAAAGCAAAGTGTGATGAATCAAGCAATGATGATAGTGAAGATGAAGAACAAATGGCCCTCTTTGTTAAGAAATTTGGAAAGTTCATGAAGAAGAAGGGCTATAGAGCTAGAAGGAAGAAGAACTCCTTCAAGAGCAAGAACAATGACAAGAGGTGTTTCAAGTGCAATAGCAAGGATCACTTCATTTCGGATTGCCCACATCATAGTGATGATGAAGATGAGAAGAAGGGCAAGAAGAAAGAAAACAAAGAGAGCAAGATGTTTCTCAAGAAGAGCAAGAAGGGGGGATCATATGTTGTCACTTGGGATAGTGATTCAAGTGAAGATGATGACTCAAGTGATGATGAAAAGAGATCAAGCAAGAAGAAGGCTCTTTCAAGCATTGCTATGAAGAATAAGATCTCTCTATTTGACACTCCATCGACATGCTTCATGGCTAGGCCAACTAAGGTACAATCTGATGATGAGTGTGACTCTAGTGATGATGATGATGATGAACCCACTAAAGATGAACTAGTTGAAATGTTAGATGATGCTAAGACTCAATTTGACATCAAGAGAAAGGAGTGCAAAGCATTGCGAAAAGAGCTTCAAACTCTCAAGCAATCCTTTGATGAGCTCAATATTTCTCATGAGAGGCTACAGGTAGCCCATGAGAAGCTTGGCAAAGCTCACTCTAAGCTTGAAAAGGCTCACTCATCTCTTGTTGAGCAAAAGGAGAAAGAGCATGTTTCAACATGTAACATGGGAACAACTTGTGATATAATTGATGAATCATTCTATCAACCCATCATCATCACCCCAACTAACCCTTCTTGTAGCACTTCTAACTCTACCTCTTCTACTAGTGATGTTGTCACTTGTGACACTACACTAATGGTTGAGAATGAGACCCTTAAGAAGGAGTTTGGTAAGCTCACTCTAGCATTACGCAATGCCTATGGTGGAGACACCCGCTTGCTTAAGTGCTTGGGTAGTCAAAGGTTCTCTCTTTGCAAAGAGGGACTTGGCTATACCCCCAAGAAAGGCAAGGTGGCCTTTGCAACTCCAAAGCCTCACTTTGTGAAGAGCAATGGTCGGTTTTTCTCTAGTTGCAAGCAAGTAGGGAATGATGAGCAATATTGCAAACTAAACCAAAGCAAGATAAAATTTACACATGCATCTCTTCGCTTTGATTCTAGTTTTATGCTTACCAAGGGCAAGAAAGGTGTGATAGCTAAGTACATGGGTACACCCAATGAGAGCTCAAAGAAGAAAGCTATTTGGGTACCTAAGTCCTTAGTCACTAACTTTGGAGAACCCAAACAACAATGGGTACCTAAGAAGCATTGAATCTTTTTGTAGGTCAATTATAAAGCCGGAGGGAGGCATTGGGTGCTTGATAGTGGGTGCGCTCAACATATGACCGGAGATTCAAGGATTTTCAACTCTATCAAGCCAAATGATTGCAATGGGATTGAATCTATCACATTCGGTGACAATGGCAAAGGCAAGGTCAAAATGCTTGGTAAGATTGCTATATCAAATGACATGAGCATATCCAATGTGTTGCTAGTAGAGAGCTTGAACTTCAACTTTCTATCCATAGCTCAACTTTGTGATCTAGGCTTTAAATGCATCTTTGGAGTTGATGATGTAGAGATCATAAGTGTAGATGGCTCTAACTTGATTTTCAAAGGATTTAGATATGAGAATTTATACTTAGTTGATTTCAATGCCAAAGAAACTCAATTGTCAACTTGCTTGCTATCCAAATCTAGCATGGGTTGGTTATGGCATAGAAGGCTTGATCATGTTTGAATGAGGCAACTAAACAAATTAGTCAAGCATGATCTAGTTAGAGGTTTGAAAGATGTGGTCTTTGAGAAAGATAAGCTATGTAGCTCTTGTCAAGCCGGCAAACAAGTTGGAAATACTCACCCTAGTAAGAGCATGATGAGTACTTTCAAACCATTTGAGCTCTTGCACATGGACTTGTTTGGACCAACCGCATATACAAGTATTGGTGGTAACAAGTATGGCTTTGTGATAGTTGATGATTTCACTAGATATACATGGGTATTCTTCTTGAGTGACAAGAGTGAAACATTTGATACATTCAAAGTCTTTGTCAAGAGATGCCAAAATGAATTTGAAACAACTATCAAAAGAGTGAGAAGTGACAATGGTAGTGAATTCAAGAACACTAGAGTTGATGAGCTATGTGATGAATATGGAATCAAACATCAATTCTCGGCTAAGTATACACCTCAATCAAATGGGCTTGTTGAGAGGAAGAATAGGACACTCATTGATGTGGCAAGATCTATGCTTAGTGAATACAATGTGAGTGATTCTTTTTGGGCCGAAGCTATCAACATGGCTTGCTATTATAGCAACCGACTCTATTGCCACAAGATGCTAGAGAAGACACCTTATGAGCTATTGAATGGAAGAAAGCCAAATATTGCATACTTTAGAGTATTTGGTTGCAAATGCTATATCTTGAAGAAAGGTGCAAGATTAAGCAAATTTGAGAAGAAATGTGATGAAGGCTTCTTACTTGGCTACTCAACTACAAGCAAAGCTTATAGAGTATCGAATCTTACTCATGGCATAGTTGAGGAGGTACATGATGTGGAGTTTGATGAAACAAATGGATCTCGAGATGAGAATGTCAACCATGATGATGTGCGAGGTGAACCATTGGCCAATGCAATGAAAAATATGGATATTGGGGACATTCGACCAAAGCAAGTGGATGATGAGCAAGATATTGAAGATCAAGTGAATTCTCCATCCAATGTGCAACTCAATGATAATCAAGCTAGTTCATCCTCTCTAACTCAAGATCAAGAAGCTAGTTCATCTACTCTACCCAATGATCAACCAAGTACAAGCAATCAACATCCAATACTCCAACCTACATCTATTGCAAGAGATCATCCTATTGATCATATTATTGGAGATATCACTAGTGGTGTACAAACAAGATCAAGATTGGCTTCATTTTGTGAGCACTATTCTTTTATATCATCTATTGAGCCAACCAAGATTGAAGAGGCTTTACAAGATATTGATTGGGTAAATGATATGCATGAAGAGCTCAACAATTTCACAAGAAATCAAGTTTGGGAGCTAGTTGAGAGACCAAAGAACCACAATGTCATTGGAACTAGATGGGTCTTTCGCAACAAGCAAGATCAAGATGGAATAGTGGTGAGAAACAAAGCAAGACTAGTTGCACAAGGTTACACGCAAGTAGAGGGTCTTGACTTTGGAGAAACATATGCATCGGTGGCAAGGCTAGAAGCAATAAGGATTCTATTGGCTTATGCTTGTGCTCACAACATCAAGCTCTATCAAATGGACGTGAAGAGTGCATTTCTCAATGGGTACATCAATGAATTGGTATTTGTTGAGCAACCACCCGGTTTTGAAGATGACAAGAAACCCAACCATGTGTACAAGCTAAGGAAAGCATTATATGGATTTAAGCAAGCTCCAAGAGCATGGTATGAGAGGTTGAGGGACTTTCTCCTCTCTAAGGGATTCATTATGGGCAAGGTTGATACTACCCTATTCACCAAGAAGATTGGGAAGGACTTGTTTGTGTTGCAAATCTATGTGGATGACATTATCTTTGGGTCAACCAATCAAGAGTTTTGTGAGGAGTTTGGCTCCATGATGGCTAATGAGTTTGAGATGTCTATGCTTGGAGAGCTTAGTTACTTCCTTGGTCTTCAAGTCAAACAATTGAAGAATGGGACTTTTGTTAGTCAAGGCAACTACATCAAGGACATGCTCAAGAAGTTCAATCTAGATGAAGCAAAGTCTATTAGTACACTAATGGGAACAAATGTAAATTTGGATGGTGATGCTAGTGGCAATATGGTAGATCAAAAGCTATATAGATCAATGATTGGTAGCTTGCTCTATGTGACCGCATCAAGACCGGATGTCATGTTTAGTGTATGCATGTGTGCAAGGTTTCAAGCATCTCCTAGAGAGAGTCATTTGAAAGCCACAAAGAGAATATTGAGATATTTGAAGCATACACCTAATGTAGGGTTGTGGTATCCTAAAGGATCAAACTTTGAGTTACTTGGATACTCCGACTCGGACTATGCGGGTTGCAAGATAGAAAGGAAAAGCACATTGGGCACTTGTCAATTGCTTGGAAGATCACTAGTATCATGGTCATCAAAGAAGCAAAATAGTGTGGCACTCTCTACCGCCGAAGCCGAGTATATTAGTGCAGGGAGTTGTTGTGCACAAATCCTATGGATGAGAGCTACTTTGAATGACTTTGGAGTCAAATTCAAGCAAGTTCCTTTGCTATGTGACAATGAAAGTGCAATCAAGCTCACCAACAATCCGGTTCAACACTCAAGAACAAAGCATATTGATGTCCGCCATCATTTCATTAGAGATCATCAATTGAAAGGGGACATTTCTATCACTAGTGTTGGCACCGAAGATCAATTGGCCGATATCTTTACCAAGCCACTAGATGAGAAAAAGTTTTGCAAGCTAAGGAAAGAGTTGAATATACTTGATTTCTCCAACATGAGTTGATGCACCCCCACTTATATGGCATTCCTCTACTCCAACAATGCAAGGTAAAAGTTGATTTGAGAGCATTCATGCATACCTTGTTAGGACTTGTGTATAGCATATAGACATAACTCATGCTTCTAGGCTCATTCATGAAAACTAAAATGTCTTTGATGCTTATATGGTACCACTATAGCTTCTATGAGTTGATATGAACTAGTGGTGGCATATGACATGTCGATGTTCTTGCAATCCTAGTGTTTGCTCTATGTCTATGAACTCAAAGTGTTTAATTCAACATAGGCAAGATAACCATCTTAGCATGTGTGAAGAAGCTTGTCTATGGTTTAAACCGAATTAAATATCTTGGGCAAGTAGCTTAGATCAAGCCAAAGTTTAAAACAATATTTCACCCTATCTTACACTTAGGGGGAGCTAAAACTTGAATATCTATAATTGGTCCCACCTTTTGTGTCAATTGGATGACAAAGGGGGAGAAATTAATGTAAAAAGATATCATGGGGGAGAAATTGAAACATGATAAGGGGAGAAAATGAAAAAACAATTTTGAAAGAGAACATACAAATAGGGGGAGAAAGCTCATGAACACTATTGTTGCATTTGAATGTTTGCATCCTCATATGTATTTTTGCAAAAGTACTTCAAATTCAAAATACATGCTTGTGTGGTGCTTGCTAGTGATACAAATTGAATGATGATTGATCAACTAGCATGCATAGGTTGATTAGCTTTGACCCTTGTAGTTTCAAGTAATCTCTAGAAACCTTGCTTTTAATGTTGATCTCACAAGGTTATCTAGTTGTTGTTGCAAGTGGTGTATAGCTAATCATGGTGCTAAGGGTGATTATGAATTCCGCACTCCGATGGTATCACGCTTCAAAGGTCTAACTCTTACACCTTAGCATCATTTGTTAGCTATTTCCTCTCCCACAATTCCTATCTATACATATGTGCAAAACTTGAACCAAACTCATGAAGCACATATGTAGGGGGAGCTAATAACTATCAAAACTGAATTTGTGTAACTTGTCCAAATCTTGAACCTTTGATTAAAATGCTTGGACAAGCAACTCAAGTTCAAAATGATTATATTTCATATTTTTTATGGAAGGGTTGTAATCAATTACCAAAAAGGGGGAGATTGAGAGTCCCCATGTGCTTTGGTTTTGAGTAATTGATGAAACCCACATAAGTACTAACCTTGATCTCTAAGTGTGATTCATTAGATAGGTTGGTACATGCCATGTGATGGAGCAAGGTAGATCATGTGTGGATGGCACAAGCCCTAACATGGTGGTGGAAAGGAAAATGGTGTGAAGGCAAAGGTGATTGCTAGGAATCATTTCCGGTTTGGTGATCAAGACATCATAGAGGATGTGATCACATTTAGGATAGATAGTCGTACTATCAAGGAGGGAGCTCTTAAGTATGATTACGGCTATCATGTGCCACTAGGTTCATATGCATTGCATTAAAATCAATTGAACCAAGTGAAACACCAACTTAATCCAAGATAATTGTGAACTAAAAGCTAACACACGAGCACAAGTGTTGGGATCACTTAGTGTTGGCTCTTGGAAGCTTGGAATAAGTTGGAGAAGTGTTTGGGCAGCTGGAAACATTCCGGACGCAGGGTTCGGACGCAAGAGTTCTGGCCGACCGGACCAACGAGTGTGCGTCCGGTGGCAAACCCTTGCATGGTATGTCATGTTTGCCATCCGAACGTAGAGCTCCAGACGCGTGTCCCGAGCCTGGCGCTCTCTGTAACTCTCTGGAAAAGAGGGTCCAGACCATGAACCGGACGCAGGTCCGGAGGAGCTGATGGCTCGGTGGAGCTCTCGGGCGCTCGGAAATATATTTCCGGACCAGATGAATAGTGAGTCCGGACTCTATGAACAGTAGAGTCCGGAGCTACGTGGCAGGCTGTGGCTCAGGCGGGAAAGTGGCTGTTTGAACTCAAGGGCTGACCGGACGCATACGGCATGGTCCGGACGACGCAGCTTGTGCGTCCGGAGGCCACGTCCGGTGTGGCAAACAGAGCCGATGGCTCTATGCTGGTGATGGGTCCGGACGCATCTGATGGTCCGGACCCCTGTGTAAACTGCGTCCGGAGGGGGCGTAGAGGCTCAGTTTGAGGGGCAAAACGGCTAGTTGTTGAGTGAGGGCTATATAAGTGATATGGCTGGCCCTTTGGGGCATCTCTTGCACATTCTACTCACTCACACATTTGTGCTTTCTTGAGAAGCTTCCACCACTCATCCTCTAAACATATTTGACATATTCTAGAGAGATAGAGTGAATCCAAGTGCATTGCTTTTTTGATTGCATACTAGTGGCACTTGGTGATCGTCGTCATCGCGGAGCTCTTGTTATTCTTGGAGATTGCCATCTCCTAGACGGCTTGGTGCAACGAGGATCGTTGAGCGGAGGAAGTTGATTGTCTCCGGCTCCGATCAGTGGATTGTGAGGGGTTCTTGAACCTACCATACGGGAGATTCGCGAATGGTATCTCTAGTGGATTCCGCGTCGCTTGAGAGATCCCTATCTTATGTTGTTTGTGCGGCACCCTTGAACGGGTTTGGCTTTGATTGCCAATTAGCGCGTGAACCTCCAAGTGGGTGTATCGCTACAACGGGGACTAGCTTGTTGGCAAACAAGTGAACCTCGGAGAAAAATCTGTGTCAACTTGTCTCTCCGTGGATTTCCTTTGTGATTGGTTATCTATTGGTTCATCTCTTCACGTCGGTATAACCATCCTATCTCTAGCTTTGCATTACATTCTTTCATACTTGCAAAGTAGAGTAGCTCTCTAGCTTGTGTAGATTTGTTAGAGCTTTCTAAGTTGCTAGCTAAGTTGTGTGCTATTAGTTATATTGCTAGTAACTAGAATTGGTAGGTGGCTTGCCCAACCTTAGAGCTAGTGCAAACTTGCTTATGTCATGTTTTATTCTAACATGTTTGCCAAGTGTTGTTGTAGAAATTTTAATTAGGCTATTCACCCCCCTCTAGCCATTACAAAACCTTTCACCGATGAGCTTGCTTCTGCGGATGAAACGGTTGGTGTAGTGGCTGATGCCGATGCCGATGGCCTTTCTGTTGTTGTGATGGCCAACTCCTGTGGCACTGATATTGTTTCTTTGATGGAAACTTCAGCCGATATTTGATCAGGAATAGATGTTGTTGCTAGCTCTTGTGTTGGTGCGTCGATAGGAGATTGAGGGGATGCCGCCGGTCACGTAACTGGAGTTGATAGCCTTAGGTGTTTTTGTCGGGGAGCAGTACTTGGTGAGCCTTGGCGTTTCGACTGTTGCACTTGCGGGGGCATCGGCAGGCTGAGTTGGAAGGGCTTGTACACTTGGAACAGTTGTCGATGGACTTGTCTGCTACAAAAGAAAGAACATTGAGTGCAAGTTAAAAAATTAAATAAAATTGCTGATAAAGATTTTGTGATCGGCATGAATAAAGTGGAGATTCGTTACCGTAAAGGCTTGTGCCAGAACGGCAACAACAGCAGCAGCCGATGGAGTGATGACAACCCTAGTTGGTGCTGGCTTAGGCTTGATGGTCACCTTGGGGGTTGCCCTTCGATGCATAAGGGAAGCCAACGAAGGGGCTCTGCTGCCGATTACCGATGTAGGATTAATCGGTCGCAAGTTGAAGATTTTGCCACTTCTGCTCTTCTTGGGATTTGAGTCATAAACCTGTTGGCAGAAAAGTCAGTTGCCGATGCATTTGAAGGGAGATAACAGAAGAATAATGTCAGAAATAAACTCACCGTGTCATCAGGGATAATGTGATCAACATCAATCAAGTGCCGATAATAATGTGATGATGCAGCGAACAGTTGATCTTTCCATTCTTGCCACCAGGATTTGTATGATTCGGTAATAAAGGATATTGGCGCCCAAGTGGATAAATCAATGTTGGTTACATCAGCCGAAGGGGGAAGATGGACAACCTTGTCCCAGTCCATGGCGCTGGTGCTAACTCCTCTTGGTTTTACCACATCGGCATAGCTGAGTTTGATCGGCAGTTGACCAAATGTCAATTATCTTGCTACTGCCGATGGATAGTAGAATTCATAGGTTGCATGAGTATTCTTCCCGCTCCCGAAGATGTTGACAGGGATAGCCCGAGGAGTAAAGATAGCCTTCAGAATTCCTTCATTCCTCGGTATATCTTCATCGGCAAGATTGAAAGAGAGTGGAAATCAGTTGTCTTCATCAACATAGGGCCACCAAGCTCGTTCCGCAGTAGGAATTCTGTTGACAGTAATTACAAGCTATTTTATCACCATCAAAACACCGTCAACATCCTCATATTCAAAGGAAAACAAGAATAGCATGAACATAATTTACCCAATAACTAGTTCCACATGTCCCATGACTATTTGATGCAGGTAATGACAAATGGGGTCTTTTGGGAGCCAGTGGGCCCACTTAGGGGCTCAGCCGACCACCCTATGGACCCACTTGGCATCCTCAGCCCCCATGACCCATGTAACACCCTCAAGAATACTCTCTACCCTTGGATCCAAGTATATTCACCTCTCAATGGTCCAGATTCACAGCACAAGGATCCATAGGCCCAACATGACATATTTCCAAGTATGGCAAATGTGCACAAGGCATACACCATCATGATGGGCATTACGTCTAGAAGCCACCTGCGAAAGAGGAGCCCATTTGGCCACAAAAGGCATTTGGATGAATGCCTAGGTGGGGCCAGAGACCATCCATAGCCCCCCTGACCAGTGGGGTCAGCTTCTAGAAGAAAAGTGGCAGGGCCCACCTGCCATAGGGTTTGGCCGAATCACCATATGGTGGTTCCAGCTCCCCACCGACTTCCTGCATGCTGCCATGCATCCACTCAATCTCCTCCGTTGATTTAAGACGGTTACAATGACGGTTTCATCCTACGGTGGCTGATGGAGGTGGCGCGGATCGCTGACGTGGCACCGGAGTAGCCCCTACTCCACCTCTAGCTATAAATAGACCCCCGGGGCCCTCACTCTCACTCATGCCTCATTGGAGAAACTACTCCTTAGTAGTAGTGCTATGCTAGTTGGAGGAGAGTGAGGGAAGTCTTCTAGAGAAAGCCCCAGATCTGTCGGGAATCTTCTCCGGAGCTCTACCTCAGCGGATGCGATCCTCTTGTAAGTTCAGCACTTTGTAAGTGATACATCCGAGTTCTTTATAGCAATTAATATTCTAAATCTGGTTTAGCTGTTATACACCTTTTCACGCTTGTTCATCGCTTTACTTTAAGTAGAGTGATTTAGCCTTAACGTAGGGTTAAAGTAGTAAGAATAGTGTAGACGTGGTGTCTAGACTAGATCTTGCCTTTGTAAACTACTTATCGCGCGGATTGTTTGTGGATGCTAGTAGAAGGTGATGGCTCTATCTAGTCTTCGTATTCCACCACGTGTGTCAGATAAGTTCTTAAAAGGTAAGGCCTCAATACAACATGATGGCACGGTCCGGTTAGAGTTTTGCCCTCTTTCTGATCTATCCCATCGCCTCCTGCAAGAGAAGGGCTGATAAAGCCAGTATAACCAGCTTTGCCCTGTTAGATATCTTTGCTACATAGAACCTCTCAACCCAGTTATCATAGTCTCCCTTGATTCATCATATGACATATCTTTAATCCTAGTTAGATCACTATCGTTCTCTGAGGAAAATATGATACCTGGAATACTCCCGGTGAAGTGTCACATCGGTATAATCTGTGCGCTTGCGGATTTATCCAATAGTCATAAGAAATACCAACAAGCATTTCTCGCACCGTTGCCGGGGAACGGTAGCTTTTAACCAGTACCCTTTGGTCCTATTATCCTTGTTTCATTTAAACGTTTCTTTCCACATACACACTTATGGATCAAACACCTCTCTTCGAGTATGGTGCTCCAACGGGCGCTAGGTTGGAGCCACCTAGTTCATCTCAGACTATATTAGACATTCATTATGAGCTTCGCCCAAGCCTCATAAGGATGGTTCAGAACAAACCTTTTTCTGGGGACGAAGACGAAAATCCCTACACTCATCTACGTGACTTCGAACAATTGTGTTCATGTGTCCTCATCCATGGGATGAGGCGAGGTACCCTTAAGTGGAAGTTATTTCCATTCTCTTTGATGGGAATAGCCAAACAATGGTATTTTCGCCACGTAGATGATGCAAACGGAGAGTGGGAAAATTTACAATCCAAATTTTGCCTAGCTTTCTTTCCCACCCCTCAAGTTGTTCGTCTTCGAAAAGAGGTCATCACTTTCTCACAAAAGGAGAAAGAACCTCTTGGTATGGCATGGGCCCGTCTCTTAGATCTAGTATCATCTGGCCCTGATCTTGCTATAACCGAGCCAACATTGTTACAATATTTTTATGGCGGTCTTAGCAAAAATGCTGCACAAATTCTTGACATGACTTCTAGGGGAGTCTTCCTGTGTTTACCCGTTAGTGAAGGGAAGAGTCTTCTCATGAAGATTCTTGAAAACACCCCCTACATTAATGTTTATAATGAAGGACCCATAGAAGGAGAAAAACCATTCCCTAGAAAAGAAGTCTCGATAGCCGAATCACCACCACTTCCATCCAAAGATTCTGCCATCGATCCTGAACCACAAATACCACAAATCTCGAAGGAAGAAGAAATTCAACATCTAAACCATTCCTTCGAGTTCGAGGCTAACCTTTCATATGATCTTGCTGGTTTTGGGAATGCCCATAATTATCATATCCAAAAGAGACCTTCTAAGAAACATCTTTCCAGACCTCTCGTGAAGGAATCTCTTCGGAAACCTCCCGCAGCAACATCATCTTGTGCCTCGACTTCCCACATGGCACATCAGGAAAAGCTTGGGATATTTGATGAAGAAATGTCGAGTGAGCTTATAGAAGAAGAACTAAAGTGTTTAGAATCCAAATCTATCCTCTCCTTCTATATGCCCACATCTGACTTATCTTATGAACCCATCCTTGATCCTGATGATTCCCCATGTGTTCCTTCATTCAAGTCTTATGATGACCCACTTAATGACTTCAGGAATTCATTAAGACACTCGAGGCATGGAAGCCATGAGGGCCATAAATCTGACCAAGAGGAGCATAATCAACGGTTAGAGCCTTTGTCTACCGTTACAAGTCAAGAATGGTTGGATGAGGCCAAATCCTCAAAGGAAATAACTAAAATGCCCACACATGTGAGGAGAATATCCTGTCAAGTGTTGGGCATTGATAGTGAAATTTGCTACGATCCTAGCCTCGGGATCAACATCATTCCTCATTTCCATGTTCCAACATCATCAAAGAATCATCTATCCCAATCACAAAAACACCTTAGACTCCCTAATGGTCAAATCCTTGATTGTTTAGGAGTCCTTCATGATGTTCTTGTGGTGGTTGATGATCTCAAGATCTTCCTAGATTTCCACATCTTTGACCTTCCTGGATTTTCCTTTCATCTCACTTTTATCGAAAGGCCAATCATGAGAATCTTGGAGAACACAACAGGAAATGAGAAGCTTGATCATAGAATAGGTGAAGATTATCTACCCATTTGGTCTTCCCGACCTCTCATCAAAGGGTTAGAATCTAAACCAGTTCTTAATCCACGGGGTGAGCTAATGTCAATCTCGCCAACAGCCATGACTCATTCAAGCCTTGAGAATGACTTGAAATGTCATGAGAAAGAAAGTTCTCACCCATTCTTTGAAAGGGAGAATGATGTCAATGAGCATGGAAGTTATACTCCGATCTTCCAATCAAATCCATGCTCAAATGAGAAATCTCCCAAATCAATCCTTCCCTCGACCATGACTACACACATGATCTACAACCCCTTCATTCTTCTTGTTTCGAAAATCTTTGCAAGGATGGTTGTAGATGTGTTTGTCTACCATAAATTTTGCAAATCTCGTAGTGGTTTTAGTCTTAAGGATAGGTTTAAAAATGTTGGAGTTGAAGGGGAAACCGCTTCACCAACATAAGTTACAACTTGAAGGTTTCCCAAAGACAAGCTTGTGTCTTAAAATTAAGCACTTTTAGGAGCTAACCCAAGTCTTCTTCTTTTCCATTAAAGTTTTCTAAATATATATATATATATATAATATATAATATATATATATATTTCTAGTTTCCCAAAATTCTAAACTGAATAAATGACTTTGTAAAAAGAGATTAAGGGAATATTTGTGAAATTGTTCCTTCAGGTATTTTTGTCACTAACCATTTCAGGTTTGAACAAAAAGAATGATGGAGCAAAACACAAGGTATGTCCAACCAAACATCCTTCAATAATGAAGCACATTTAAAAGAAAATTTCACATCCTAGACTTGGATTTTCACATTGTAAAATGTTGCAAAATCCAAGTATGGGGGAGTGGATTTCTCTAAGAAATTCATGACATGCTTCATTCTTAATTTTGTTTGGATGTCTCTACCTTGCTTTCTCTTTATACCTTTCTCATCTTGTTAGTCATATAAATAATAAAAATTATAAAAAAAATGCAAATGCTATCTGGCTCACCATCCATGCTCTTGTCTCTTTTAAGTGAATCTCTTTATGCCTTCATACTTCCTAGTTCTATTTTGAGTACGCTTTGGTTTGGGAGTAGTGTACATACGCCTATAAGCTCTTTAATTTAAGCGTGGTGCTTAGGTTAAATAGTTTTCCTTAATCAAATTAGACATGGTGTCAAGTTTGATTAATGTAGCAAAAGTAAACTTGTATGGAATTTGGTTGTGCTCTTGGACTAACCAATGCATGATAACTTCAAAATTTTGGTGGTTAAGTCATGAGATCTTTCATATAGACAAATCAAGGGTTGAGGTAGTAATGAAATAATCTTGTAGATCTTTGCCTCAACCTTGCTTAACTTTTAAAAAATTGGTGAACAATGATGGGACATCTCTTTTTGTGTTAAAAAATTGGTGAACAAGGATCGGGAAAGAACGCCCCTCCATCATTTGAGTTCTACACCCATCGGTAGCGGCGAGACAGCTGGCTTTCGGTCAACTGCCGATCAAGCTTTGTTACTCCAAGGTAGTGAAGCCCAGGTAGACATTCTCGAGTGCTCTAGATTGGAACAAGGTTGTCAACCTTCCTCCCATGCCGATGTGTCAGACCTTGATCTGTCCTCCTGGTCACCAACCTCCTTCATTACAAATGAGTACAAGTCTTGGTGGCAAGAATGGAGGTGTCAACTGTTTGCCAAGTCGTCGCACTACTATCGGCACATGATCGATACCGATCACATCGTCCCCGACGACGTAGTAAGTTTTCATTCCGACGCATTCCTTACTTTACTTCCACCATCGGTATTTTAACCTTCTTGCATTTGATAGGTTGATGATCCGATTCCTCCGATGAGCAGGAGCGGCAAGCCCTTCAAGCTTCGAATGATGAGTCCCGTATCACTCATCGGCAATAAAGCTCCCACGTTAGATGCCTTCGTTCCTCGACAGGTACCTACACCGACACCTGCAAAAGCCAAGGCTACATCGGCCGCTGCTGCTGCCCTGGCGCGGGTGTTTGCAGTAAACTCATCTTCACTCATACCGATTATATACTGTTTAATCGGCAACATTCACTTTGTATAACTTGCATCGAATATTTTCAGACTATGAGGTCATCGGCAGCTGCTCCCAGCAGACAAGTACCTTCAAGCCCAGCTACCGATGCCTCCCAGTCCTCATCGAAACGGGCTAGATCTCCTGCTACTGCGCCAAGGAAGAAGAGGCGCTTGAGGCTAGCTAGTCCATCTTCGCCATCGGCTTCAACTGCGCCACCAGCTACCACTGCACCATCGGCAGGACCGTCGACGGCTCCAATTCCCGATAATCCTTTGGACGACGTCCCTGATCAGGAGGCAACTCCACCTACTGCAGCGGCAGAGGCGGCATCAGCATCGGCACCGGCTGAAATCCTCGATGAGAGTATGACATCGCTACCACAGGAACCAACGGCATCGGTATCGGCACCAGTGCTTACACCAGATGAAAACCCTAACCAAGGGACAACTCCACTTGCTGCAGCAACTGCGGCGACATCGGCATCGGCACCCTCACCAGCCGAGATTCCCGATGAAAGAGTGGTGTCACCACCAAGGGAGCCAGCTACTACATCGGAAGCAACGCCGACAACAACACCAGCACTAACTGTTTCAGCAACAGAAGCTCATCCATCGGCAACTGCTGCCGATTTCCAAGACGAGGCTGGACCCTCCAACCTGCCAAGTCCCAGGCAAGAAATCTGCTTCAAGATGGTAAGTTGGTCACCTAAAAATTCGTAGTATAGCTTCATGATCGGCACTTTAACTTTTTCATTTTCAGGCCTAGGACTCCCCAAACAGTCTCTTCTCTTTTGGTCTCAACCTCCAAGACGAAGACGAGCATCAAGTCCCCACTGGAGCAGACAGCCTGTTCTCTTTTGCTATGAATATTTTCGATGAGGACGAAGACGAGCAAAGTTCTGCTCTAGCTCTATCGGCAGAAGTGAAATCCAAGCTCGAGGCATTACTCTCTCAGCTACAGATAGATACATCCCAGCTTGTCCATGACTCGACTGCAGCAAGGGCAATTTTCAAAGATATCCAAGGCCAGTTACCTGCCGATGTAGAAGAGATCCTCATCCAAGCAGCCTTCCTTGAAAGTCGCCGATTGCAATACCAGCGGGCCTCAAGCCGCATCGCCAACAGGAACGCTCAATCCAAACTCACGGAAGAAATGCTTAAGTTTAAGCAAATTGCCGATGATAAGCACAAGAACATCGGCCAAGCGGAGGCTTCCGGCACTGATCTTGAACAGGCATTCATCCAATTATCGGCAAAAAAGGAAGAACTGCAAGCTGAGCTAAGAAAGGTTGAAGAGTCCTTGGATGCAGTTGCCCAAAAGAGAGCCCAACTTCCCGACACCATCACGGCTCTGCGACAAGAAAGGGACAACAATGCCCGACAAGCCATCGCTATAAAGAAGAAGATCAAGTCGGTTGAAGGCTCTGCCGATGAGGATGCTAGGGAGATAGAGGAGATAGAACAAATTCGCCTGCGTGCGATATCAGTCATCCACTCCCTGGTGTAACTTATTAAATTCCGTCACATCGGCAAGTGTAATATTGACACTTGATTTTGGTTCATAATATAATATCAATACACTTTTACCGATGTATTATAACTTTCCTTTCATCGGCATTCAAACGAGCACGCTATACGCCGAATCCTCCGAGAGTTTCTAGAATGTAAGCATTGCTGGGAGCAGACTATCTTATCCGACAAGGACCTTTCTGATTAGGAAACCCTCCGAACCTAGAACTTAGTCCCAATCGGTAAAATCAACCTCCATACTAGAGTACCACCGGTAACCTCCTCTCATTTAGTTATTGGCAACCGTTACCGACACCATGACTTATCGAATCAGCTAGAACCTTCTTCGAGTAATCCCAACTTTTAGCAGAGCCTGGTATTCAGCCCGATCGTTTGTTGAGGTAGCAATAATCGGCACCAAAGTTTCTCACTCCAATCGGGACGAAATGCAGACACTTGCCGATAGATCCACCAAAGAAGACACAAGGAGCAACTTCTTAAAATATCTGCACCACATACTGAATTATTGTGTGTAAGCACGGCAGAATCATCCTTACAACTGTTTTTCCTCTGGCAGCTAACAAATTCATCAGCAGTACGGTGTTTCACACACAAACCACCGGCTAATGCCCTCTAGTATAACAATAGGAATCGCCAGAGTTCGCCAAGTGCGGCTCCCGAGCCAGAACGTCCAAGATTGACCCCAGTTTAGACCATCAGCAATATATTGCCATCTGCCGATGGAACTCCATCCCTACGCTTTAGCCCCCACATGCTTTTCCCTTGAAGGAACTTCAGTGTCATATAAGTTATTACGGCGCTCACGCTGAATTCTTCTCTTCTGGGTCCTGGTCAGACCCTTAGGGCACCACTGAGGGAGTTTGTTTTTCCAGACAGGCTGACGCTGCCTTTCATTACTAATATCGGCTTCTCTCCTGATGTTTGAATTTCTGGGGAGCACGTCTTCATCGGGTACTATCGCATCGGCCATCTCCTCAGGCTTCCCTTGTTCGACACGCCTGCCAAGTCTGTCATGGGCACTAAGCTTGCCCCCCAGTCAGTCATGCACCGACCTCTTCTCTGTGAGCGCCTTGGTGTACCTGGATGCTCGATCATCAAAACAAGGTTTCTTACCTAACCGATCGGCAGTGTGGTACCCGTAGCATTCAGGACAGTTATTGGCAGTAGGTAGCTTAATGCTTTCTTCCCAACAGTGAACGAAGAAGGGACACCTCCAGTGATCCTTCTGCCGAAGCCAATCCTTCTCTTCCTGTCGATGTTGCTCCTTTCGCGATTGTCGATACTCCCTCGGCTGTTTGTGAGTGATTACGACGCCAAGAGCCCTATTGGTATTCATTGGCAACTCTCTTGCCTCTCCTGTCATCGGCAAACTTTTTTACATCACGCTTAGCCACTTGATGATCAGGATCTACCGATGCATTCTTCCTGGCAGCATTCGATGTCAGCACCTTAGTCTTTCCACTGGTTTCCACCATATTATTTGGAAACGGACGCTGATCAAGTTCCATCGGTTTCCGGACTTTAGAATTTTCAAATTTGATCCGTCCAGAGTCAACCTCTGACTGCAGCTGCTGCCTGAACACTTTGCAGTCATTGGTATTATGAGAAGTTGAGTGGTGCCATTTGCAGTACCCGATCTTCTTAAGTCTTTCGGCCTATGGAATTACCTGATTAGGGGCTAACTTAATTCGCCCTTCCTGAAGCAATAGGTCAAATATCTCATCGGCCTTCGTGACATCGAAGGTGAACTTTCCAGTCCTTTTCCGACCGAGCGCACAAGGTACCGGCTCCTCATCTTTCACCCATTCAACAGCACCGACATTCATCTCCTCATCTGGCTCGGAGTCCCCTCGTCCAACGAAGAGCACTTTTGCGCTCCAAGTCCTCTTGGGATCGAATGATTTAACATCCTGATCGGCCTCTGTGATATCAAAGCTAAAACTTTCCAATTTAGCGTCGCTGATACTTGGTTCTTCGTCCGAGTCTGAAGCTTCCACTTTCTCGGTCGAAAACACCTTTGTCTCTGGATCTTGCCGATGCGCGGACCTGCTCACTGGTTGGGCAAATGGATGCATTTCTTCATATTTCCATAGTGAGCAAGTCGGAGCAACCGATACATCAGCAGCACCAATCTGTTGAACGTTACGCATTGGCTGCCTAACCGATGAGCAATTCTGGACGCCTACTGGCCGAATAGATTGATGTATTTCTTCACATCTTTGTATTAAACAGGCCAGAGCGATCGACCCATCAACAACACCAATCTGTTGAATATTATGCATCAGCTGATTGGCCGATGGGCAACTTTGAACATCGACCGGTTGAGTAGGCTGATGCACTTCTTCAGGTCTTGACGTCAAAGTATTTGAAATGATCGGTATGTGCATAGTACCAGTTATTGGAATACTATGCTTCGGCTGCATTGCCGATGGGTGACTTTGCACAGTTACCGGTCTGCATTGTGGCATTATATTCATTACATTCATCGGTTGTTGTACCGATGTTTCATTGTACGCTCTTTCTTGCGAGTATTGCGGTGTAGTACTTATCGGCTAATGTACCGATACTTCATCCTGAAGACTCGCTGGATGCCGCGGAACTCCTGCCAGTTGGTGATCAGGCTACACATATTGCTGCTGAATCGGCAATTGACCAATCCAACCTACATTAGGTGTCATCGGCACGTTACTTACCGATGGCTGATAACTAGCTGACTCTTGCAGCCCTTGTACTCTTGGATGATGGCTTTGATTTGTAGGTACCATAGGCTGAGCGGCCATAGCCGATGCAGGTTGATTGACACTCGACATGCCTCGTTGCATCAGCCAAGAATTTACCGATACAGACTGATCAATCACGGACGCGCCTTGTTGCATCGGCCAAGCATTTGTCAACAGCTGATAACCGGATGATGCTTGTTCTTGTTGTACCCTTGTATGATCGCCTTGACTCGAGGGTACCACAACTTGAGTAGTTATTGCCGATATAGATTGATTGTCAATCGGCATACCTTGTTGCGTCGGCCAAGAAGTTGCCGATGGCTGATAGCCAGCTGACGCCTGTCGTTCTTGTACCCTTGGATGATCGCCCTGACCCGCAGGTACCACAACCTGAGCAGTTATTGCCAATACAGGCTGATTGACAATCGGCATACCTTGTTGCATCGGCCAAGAAGTTGTCGATGGCTGATAACCAGCTGATGCCTGTCGTCCTTGTGGCGCCAGATAATTAACAGCATAGCTACTCTGATTAGCAAGTGTTCCAGTTTGAAGAACCATTGCCGCCATGGGTTGACTTGCAACTAATGGGCCTTATTGTATCGGCAAATGACTTGCCGATGGTTGGGCGCACGGCCCTCTGGATATTGCCGTTTGCAGATTCCCTGTTGGCAACTGCACCGTTGGAGAAGAGGTAGCACAATGCATCATCGGCTGTACAGATGTCGCCGATGCCATGGGAACCTTCCATCCTGCGTGGTTATCTTGGACCAATCTAGAATCAGCAGACAGACTTGGGGACATACCGTATCCCCACCAGTTGGCAGAAGTTGGCTGACTCTGGATCACAGGTCCAGACGTTGTTGAAACCACCAGATTTGTGTTCACCTAAGTAGCGCTTGTTGGGCTTAATCTTGGTGGCGCGATCTTATCGGCAGATTGGCTCATAATTGGTGTAAACATCCTTGGAACCGCCGATGGAGTCGCAGCAGATGCCGATCCGAGCTGACGATACTATGGACCAACATAATATGGTGTCTGCCCCTTGAAAGCTTGCTTGACAGCATTACACACGGTATCAGACAGCACATTGGATTGGCTAACTAATACATTATTTAATGCATAATTAACCGTATCTTGTACTTTACCAGGATCGGCGTAGAAAATAGTCTGTCGTGGCAACGGCGGATCTTGCTTCTGTACTGCTTCACCGATCCCATTTAGGCTGAAGGATCTAAGATATGAGTCTTGTATTCCTCCATTGCCTGCTCCATAGCCTGCTTCTGATGATTTGTTAGATCTGCTGTGGAGACTTCAATGACACTCCTTGGATTAGTCATGATAAATATATAATTTATATAATCGTGTCCCACCGAGCGTGCCAAAAGAGGTGTTGACACAAAAAGCGTCAGGATCTGTGAACACCTCGGGCTATTACCCAAAGCTCGGTATCCGGAGGCATGCCAGTCGATTTGACCTATTAATTGACAAGGACGATAACTAGAACAAAACTGAACGAAACAACAACGATGCGCCCAAATGTCAAAGCTCAGATTGATCAAAGATAATTAGAACAAGATCCAATCCAGACAACGGCGATGCGCCCGGATGTTGGGATTGGGGCTTGGTCAGTATAACTAGAGCAGAGCTGAACGAGGCAACAGCGATGCGCCCGGATGTCAAGGCTCAGAGGTACTCCCACGCGGAACTTGCAAGGATTTGACGGAGATCAGGGTGATGCAGCCCGTCGAAGCATGAAGAACTCGTTGATAAACTAAAACTAATGCAAAAAGGGTAAATTGCGATAAAGTAGAATAAGAATAAAATTGGTTTGTTTGATATTGAATTGATTGTCTTTTCCATGGCCCTCGGGCACGTATTTATACTCCCGCATGGAGAGTTGTACAAAGACACGACATGTATCCTTCCTAAAACAAACTCCTAATTTTAAGGAAACTGACTCGCGCAGGAGCCGGATAACAATATTTATTTTCCTAAACAAACACACCTATTTTAAAGGAAAATAAACGACTCATGCAAGAGTCGGACTCAAACTACTATAATAATACTGGTACAAAACACCAGTTTCCTTATACTTCTCTTCGATGGAAACTTTCCATCGGCAGATCCCTCCAATCCGCGACTTCCTTCTCTGGCCACCTGCAGTCTCCTGCTATGTACTCATCGGCATTTCATGTCCATCGGCATTGGCAACACTTTCCGATCAGCAACCTTGCACTATCACAATTGGCAACCACTCTTCATCGACAAACAACGATGCCTCCTTATCGGCAATCGGCAATGCCTCCTCATCGGCAATCGGTAATGCCTCTGTCGGCAATCGGTAATGCCTCTGTCGGCAATCGGCATCAGCATCTTCATAGCTTAAGCTATCCGACCTCACCAATCAACCTTTATCGACGAGGATCATCCAGCTTCCATCGACAGCACACTTAGCCTTCTCGCAGTATACTCCCATCGGCAATATTGGATCAAGATTTCCCGATGCCGATAGAGAACAACTGTTGACCAGTCAAGCCTTAGCTCATTTGACACGTGTTGAAAAACGGTGTCAACAACTAGTATAAATTCCATCTCCTCTTGCTTCCCTTCTCTCCTTGCTTGACCTCACCATGCTTCCACCAAGAAGAAGAGCGAAATGGAAAAATTTCTACATGTTGTTGCCAAAGAAAGCAGTACCAACTTAGAAGAAAGAGTTTCTAAGGAGAGAATGACGCGTCTCGATCTTGAAGATAGCTTTAATGATCTTTGCATTATCTCTAATGCAAAGTTCAAACGATTATCCACGGCCATTGAGAGAGAGGATCTCCTTGCCTCTCTTTCTCCTTAGTAATCCTCTAGAGCCATCAGCACAACCTGCCTCATGACCCTAATAGAAGAGAGCATGAAGTGATGCTTGTCATCCATTATGCTAAGGACCTTCTCTCTCCATCTTCTCCCTTGGATCACCTTAGCCCTTTATAGCAACAAGATACTTAAGCATGATAGTCTGTCACTCTTGAATCAATGAACACGTGCCTAAAGCTATCAATGACAAATGAAACTCTTGGTTCTGTTGGTATCTTACCCCAACAGAACCCCTGCATTTGATGTCTGCTCTCTCACTGAATTCAGCATGCTCTAAAACAGGTATGGGGGAGTTCGGTCGAAACTCCAACTTGTCAAAACATCACAAGGATCACTGAACCATGCTGAACACTTCCATGAGACATACCAGAAAAAATTTGGATCAAAACGGCCACCTTTTTGATTCGGCCGAATCATATTTTGGCAAAAATTCAGGAAGTTCGGAGCACATCAACATTCAGAGGTAAGAGATTCAAATGCAGAGATCCCCGTGGCCAAATGGCTCTAAAGGCATTTGGCCGAATGACTTCTAGGGCCTAGACCCACCAGTCAGCACCCCTTCAAATTCAAACTTCAAATCTGACTGGTTTGCCACGTCTCTCCCCTTTTCTCTATACATTTTCATTTATTTATTCACTTTCCCTTCAAAAATAAAAATAAAAATAAAAATAATTCCTTCATGAAACTTTTCACTTAGTTTAAATTCCTTTTAATATTGAATAAAACAAGAAGATCGTATACAAAATTAAAATTTTGAAAAGTGACATGATCTATGACATTTAAAGGGTAAAAGCGTCATAAAGACGAATTCTTGCTTTTGCTTATGCTAGTGGGAAAATATCTTGATAGGGAACCATATTGACTAAGTTATTGATTAATGTGATATAGTTCTCGGCTCATGATTCATACCCTATCTATTTAAGGATCTTGGATATTAACTTTTGAAAACGTCATAAAACCATAATGTCACTACTCCTCTATAGTGAGAAAATTCCTACCAAAACCATAAATGCTCTTTCATGATTTAAGCTTTCTACATAAGCTGCTTACTTTGTGTTGAGTTTGGTCAAGTTTTGTGACCCTTGTTGAGAGACTTATCATGCTCCCAAGATCAAGATCACGTACACGCCACATATACATGCTGCTTCTACACTGGAAGTACGCAGAAACACGCCTTACATTTTCCACATAGTTCATGCTCCATGATCTAATAGAAAATCCTCTCTCTAGTATGTGCTAGTAAATGAGACATAGACTATGCAAAATTATGAAAAAAAAATTAATATATATAGCAAAAAAATTGATGAGCATATCAAAGCTCATAGAAAAAAAATGATCATGAGCATATCAAAGCTAATAGAAAAATAAAGATAGCTATGTCTCAAAATAATAAGTTAGGAAAGAGAGATCATATAAAGGAGTTTTGATATTTTGACATGTTTCCACACACTTGCACATCTTGATCTAAGAGTATGACATTTCTCTCCTTGGATCCGGAGTTTGACTTTACAATATATGCAAGGTAAGTATGCTACATTGTTTATCCCTACCTAAGCTCCACATAAGCCATTTAGAAATAGGGAGATACAAAGAAGGCAACCTCTTTATGCCTTGGTGAGGAAACATGCACTTTGAGTGACTTAGAGTACTATAAGAGGAGTAAGTTGACTTATGTGCTTTCTTTTGAAAAATTTATCAAAAACTCCAAGTACTAAAATATGATTTGGGAAAGATGAATTTTCCTTGAGAGTTGTTCCATTTCTCAACTTCTCAAGGCTATATGTTAGCCAATACCACATATCCCATTGGTATGACAAAATGTCTTGAATGAATCTTTATGTTTGTTTTATACTTTGAATAACATAGTCTTGTTATCTTTTAACCTTTACTCAAGGACGAGCAAAGAGGTAAGTATGGGGGATCTTGTTGATGGTAATTACAAGCTATTTTATCACCATCAAAACACCGTCAACATCCTCATATTCAAAGGAAAACAAGAATAACATGACCATATTTTACCTAATAACATGTTCCACATGTCCCATGACTATTTGATGCAGGTAATGACAAATGGGGTCTTTTGGGAGCTAGTGGGCCCACTTAGGGGGTCAGCCGACCACCCTATGGACCCACTTGGCATCCTCAGGCCCCATGATACATGTAACACCCTCAAGAATACTCTCTACCCTTGGATCCAAGTATATTCACCTCTCAATGGTCCAGATTCACAGCACAAGGATCCATAGGCCCAACATGACATATTTCCAAGTATGGAAAATGTGCACAAGGCATACACCATCATGATGGGCATTACGTCTAGAAGGCACCTGCAAAAGAGGAGCCCATTTCGCCACAAAAGGCATTCGAACGAATGTCTAGGTGGGGCCAGAGACCACCCACAGGCCCCCTGACCAGTGGGGTCAGCTTCTAGAAGAAAGGTGGCAGGGCCCACCTGCCATAGGGTTCGGCCGAATCACCATATGGTGGTTCCAGCTCCCCACCGACTTCCTGCATGCCGCCATGCATCCACTCGATCTCCTCCATTGATTTAAGACGGTTACAATGATGGTTTCATCCTACGGTGGCTGATGGAGGTGGCGCGGATCGCTGAGGTGGCACCGGAGTAGCCCCTACTCCACCTCTAGCTATAAATAGACCCCCTGGGCCCTCACTCTCACTCATGCCTCATTGGAGAAACTACTCCTTAGTAGTAGTGCTATGCTAGTTGGAGGAGAGTGAGGGAAGTCTTCTAGAGAAAGCCTCGGATCTATCGGGAATCTTCTCCGGAGCTCTACCTCAGCGGATGCGATCCTCTTGTAAGTTTAGCACTTGTAAGTGATACATCCGAGTTCTTTATAGAAATTAATATTCTAAATCTGGTTTAGCTATTATACACCTTTTCACGCTTGTTCATCGCTTTATTTTATGTAGAGTGCTTTATCCTTAACGTAGGGTTAAAGTAGTAAGAATAGTGTAGACATGGTGTCTAGACTAGATCTTGCCTTTGTAAACCACTTATCGTGCCGATTGTTTTTGGATGCTAGTAGAAGGTGACGGCTCTATCTAGTCTTCGTATTCCACCACATGTGTCAGATAAGTTCTTAAAAGGTAAGGCCTCAATACAACATGATGGCGCGGTCTGGTTAGAGTTTTGCCCTCTTTCTGGTCTATCCCATCGCCTCCTGCAAGAGAAATGCTGATAAAGCCAGTATAACCAGCTTTGCCTTGTTAGATATCTTTGCTACATAGAACCTCTCAACCCAGTTATCATAGTCTCCCTTGATTCATCATAGGACATATCTTTAATCCTAGTTAGATCACTATCGTTCCCTGAGGAAAATACGATACCTGGAATACTCCCGGTGAAGTGCTACATCGGTATAATCTGTGCACTTGCGAATTTATCCAATAGTCATAAGAAATACCAACAAATTCCACAATAGAATCTCTGAAAGAACATGTCGAGCCGGTCCCCGTTGGCATCGGTTCCGGACAGCACTATTATGGCTTCTCCAAAATTGAGTGGAGAGCGGGTTGCTAATTCACCATCGGCAAGTACATAATTCACAGCCAGGTCCCTTGGAAATTGGTGGCTGAATAAATCAAATTGAAGGCATTTGTGCATATGGGCATTTAGCCACATATTGATGAACCACCAGGGGCCTCCAAGGTTGCCGATGGGCTCGCCTAGCAGTACTTTTTCTGACACCTGGTGTAGGAGATGGTAGACTGAGCTAAGGAGGTATCGGCCAACTGTCCTAGCAGGAAGTCCTCCGTTGACCAGGAGCTCTGCTGTGGGAAGATACATATTGGTGGGTCCAACTGTCCTATCACAGAAAATAAACTTTTCCAGCCACATATTTAGGAAAGTGGCATGCTCCCTCTGGCCTACCGATCCGGTCTTTTGGTATTCTTGGATATATCCAGTCCAACCGCCGATGTTGTGAGTGCCTACCCGATGATCAGGCTTCCTGTGGAAGAGGGTGGCATTATCGGCAGAAGAAACATCAAGGCCGGTAAGCATATGCACATCGGCAAGTGTAGGGGTGGGTGGTCCGTGTCTGAATAGAAAGGCATTCATTGTGTCGGACCAAAAATAAGAAGCGGCAATCATCATGTTCTCATTCTTGGCCATATCGGTAAGAGATAATCTGATGCATTGATCTAAGTTGCGTTCTGACCAATAGACTTGTTGTGACCTGACCATCCTGAGGTACCAATTTTTCCACCCTTTGGTGGGTTTGGGCCAAGAACAGAAGGTATCTGTCCATAACCCTAGATTGAACTGTGCAGCTCTGAAAGGGACACGGTTGGTTTCCGTATTGATGATTTCGGTTGGATCGGTGTCCCCCATCGGACCCAAACAATAAAGGTGTGCTTGATCGAAAGGGATTACTATTCTGTTGCACATTTCCTAGATTCAGAAAGCAAAGAAGAGAGGGGAAAAGGGATCACGGAACAGTGCCGAGAGGAAAAATTGCAAGATGTGAAGCGAGGAGAGAAGAAATTTACTGCAGGGACATTGAAGTTGATTGCCACTGGGACGAGAGGGTTCTTGCGAGATTTGCGCCTTCTGGTAGAAGAAGAAGCCGCTATTTGAATGTTGCTGGAGTGCTCTTCGGAAATGCCGGTGGAATGGGGATGAAGGTATGAAGTCAGGATGAAAAGAAGAATGGACAGTGGTTTTTATAAGCCTAGGTCAAGGGGTGTTTTTGAATTTTCCTTTTTGACTGAGCAGAGATATGGAAAGATACCGTGATGAATTTGCGCGGCGATCGAGGAATTATAACTATTGGTGCTACAGTTGTGGGGGTTGTTGGTAATTTGCAATGGTCGTGCGCGGTAATCGAAGTGATGGCATAGGCATTTTGGAGGAAAAGATTACAGTAGAGGAAATTTTGGTGCATAAGATATTTTATACTCCCAAATTGGGGGGCATGTGTTGACACCGTTTTTTGGTACGGGTCAATATAAACTGAATGCGCTAATCGGCAAGGAGATAATCAAATTCCCTATCGGCATCAAAATGCTATCGGTCAGATTGCTGATGGGAGCAAAAGAAGTCGCCGATGGTGGATTTAATTGAAGAAAAAACGTTAAGGAAAAATAAGGTGTTGCCGATAGAAGGTATTGCCGATGGATACAGGATGACGTAGCTGATATCAGCAGAAAGCTGCCGATGGCAATAGAAGAAGGTTGCGGATTAGAAGGAATCTGCCGATGGAAGGTTTCATCGTAAGGAGGACGGATAAGTCAATGGCAATAGAAGAAGGTTGCGGATTAGAAGGAATCTGCCGATGGAAGGTTTCATCGTAAGGAGGACGGATAAGGAAACTGGTGTTTTATGCTAGTATTATTATTATAGTTTGAGTCTGATTCTTGTACGAGTCGTTTATTTCTTAAAGATAGGAGTTTTGTTTAGGTATGAGTCGTGTCTGTTTACAACTACTCCTGCTGGGGTATAAATATGTATCGAATGGGATGTAAAAAGATATACAATCAATCAAATATATCTATTATTTTCGTCTACTTTTCTAGCAAATTTACTTTCATCGCATTAGTTCTAGCTTATCTACGAGTTCTTACGAAGTATCGATGGGCTGCATCTACATGATCTCCGTCAACCTCGTGAGTTCCGCGTTTTTAGCAATCTGAGCTTTGACGTCCGGGCTCATCGCTGTCGTCTCATTCAATTTTGTTCTAGTTATCATCCTTGTCGATTAACTGGTCAAATCGACTGGCACACCTTAGATATCGAATTCGGGTATAAACCCGAGGTGTTCGCAGATCCGATACTTTTTGTGTCAACAATGAGTTCTTCCACGAATACTCCGGGGGGTACCTTTGCTCTATCCGATCACAGTTTGGATAAGATATCTGCTGCTACGTTTGAATCTCTTAAGACGTGGTGAATTTCTAGTCCTTCAAAATTCTTCTCGAGTTTTCATACTTCTGCACAGTATGCGTCCATGTTGTTTTTTGTGCAGTCTCACTTCTTGTTTACTTGGTTGATCACTACTGTTGAATCTCCATAAGCTAGAATTCTTTTAATTCCGATTGTAGTTGCTACTCTTAAGCCATGTATAAGTGTTTCATATTCTGCTTCATTATTTGTTGTTCGCCATAATATCTGTAGTACGTATTTTAATTGTCTTCCTTCTGGGGAAATTAGTAGCATGTCTGCTCCTGCTCCTCCGAGTTTTAGTGACCCATCAAATTACATCTTCCAATGATCTCGTATTGTCTCGGGTTCTTTCTATGCGATTTCTGTCCATTCTGCAATGAAGTCAGGTAGTATCTGTGACTTGATTGTTGTTCTTGGTTTGAAGTCTATATTCAGGGACCCAAGTTCTACTGCCCATTTTGATATTCGGCCTGTAGCATCTTTGTTTCTGAGTATGTCTTGTAGCGGAAAGTTGGTTGCTACTGTTACTCTGTGTTCATGGAAATAATGCCTCTACTTTCTTGATGATATAAGTACTGCGTATAGTAATTTCTATACGTGTGGGTATCTGACTTTTGATTCTGTGAGTACTTCACTGATGTAGTATACTGGTCTCTGTACTTTGTAGACGTGACCGGGTTCCTCTCTTTCCACGATGATTGTTGCACTTACTACATTTTTTGTTGCGGTAATGTATAGCATCATGTCTTCCTTATTTCTTGGCGGTGTCATTACTGGAGATGATGATAAGTATTCTTTCAATTTGATAAAAGCTTGATTTGCTTCCTCTGTCCATTCAAAGTTTTCTTTTCTCTTTAGG
Organism: Microstegium vimineum; assembly: GCA_022036555.1. Taxonomy (NCBI): domain Eukaryota; kingdom Viridiplantae; phylum Streptophyta; class Magnoliopsida; order Poales; family Poaceae; genus Microstegium; species Microstegium vimineum. The sequence goes on from CM039135.1 coordinate 34,736,014, forward strand.
AGCTTGAAGAAGGGTAGTCCTTTTTCTCCTAATTTCGATATGAATCTGCTGAGAGCTGCCATACATCCTGTCAATTTTTGTATGTCCTTGACCTCATTAGGTGGCTTCATATCCATTATTGCCTTGACTTGTTTGGTGCTAGCCTCGATCCCTCTATTGCTGACCAAAAAAACCGAGTAGTGATTCTGGTACGCCAAAGACACATTTTGTGGGATTGAGTTTCCACTTCCACTCTTTTAAGTTCTTGAAGGTCTCTTCTAGGTCTTCTAACAGTGATTCTGGTTCTTTTGTTTTGACTAGTTCGTCATCAATATAGGCTTCGGCGTTTCTTCTGATTTGATCTCCAAGGCAGGTTTGTATTGCTCTTTGATATATTGCTCCCGCGTTTTTTAGTCCAAAAGGCATTGATTTGTAGCAGTATGCTCTGAAGGGTGTTATGAAGGATGTTTTGCTTTGGTCTTCTTCTCTTAATGATATCTAGTGATATCCCGAGTAACAGTAGAGAAATGATAGCAGTGATGATCCAGCTGTTGAGTCTATGACTTGATCAATTCTGGGTGGCCTGTATGGGTCCTTTGAGCAGTGTTTGTTGAGGTCTGTGTAGTCTACGCACATACGCCATTCTTTCGAGTTCTTTTTCTCCACTAACATCGGGTTTGCTAACCAATCTGGGTTGATTATTTCTCTAATGAATCCAGCTACTAGTAGTTTTGTAATTTCCTTTTTGATTGCTGCTTTCCTGTCTGGTGCAAATCTGCGTAGCTTCTGTTTTACTATTCTTGATCCTTTGTTTGTATCGATTTTGTGCTCAGCCAACTCCTTTGGGATTCCTGGCATATCTGTTGGTTTCCATGAGAATATGTCTTTGTTATCCCTCAGAAAGTTGGTGAGCGCGAGTTCCTATTTAGGATCTAGGTTTGCACTGATTATCGCCGTCTTCTCTGGATCTCCGGCTAGTAGGTCGATTGTCTTTGTGGTTGCTTCTTTAGGAGGTGTAAAAGTGCTTGGCTTCTTTGCCGGTATTTGGATTTCATCCGGGTTCATTTTCTCGACTTTCCTCGCAATATCTTCTTTCTCCTTGTAGTCTTGCAGCTTTTCTGATATTTGTATAGCTTGTACATCGCAATCATATGCTCTCTTTAGGTCTCCTTTTAGTGAAAAACATCTTTTGTTGTTGGCATCTTAAGTAGTAGATATGGGTAGTGGGGAATTGCCATGTATCTTGTGAGTGCTGGTCTTCCAAGGATTGCATGATAACATGATTCGAAGTCGGCTACTTCGAATTTGATGAACTCAGTTCGATACTTGTCGGGTGTCCCGAAGGTGACTGGTAGGGTGATTTGTCCCAAAGGTATGGAAGCTTTTCCGGGTACTATTCTGTAAAAAGGAATATTGGTTGGCGTGATCATACCTTCATAGTCCAAATTCATCTTTCTTAGAGTATCTATGAAGATTATGTTTAGTCCCACTCCTCCATCGATGAGTACTTTGGAAACTGCTACTCCTGCTATTGTTGGTCCCATTACTAGAGGGTAATAGCCGACGTTTGCTGCACTTGTCCATTGATCTTCTCTTGTGAATTGAATTGGGTATTCTGACCAATCCATATACCTTGGGGTGGTCGGCTCTGCTGCCATGATGGTTCTGTGTACCAGCTTTTCTTGTCTTTTGTTTCTTGTATATGATGCTCCCGAAAAGATTACTGTTATTTGTCGTTTGGGTTCTTGATAATTCCCTTCTGCTTTATTTGTGTCCTTCCCTAACTCATCTGTTCTTTGCTCCGATTTGTTTGATCGTGCATCTTCCTTCTTCGTGAATCTTCTTTGGAAAATGTCACATTCAATTAGCTTGTGACTTGAATTAGGATGTATGTAGCAGGGTAGGTCTTCTATTCTTTCTGCTAGTCTCTTTGTGTAATTGTTGCCCTGGTAATTGTTGTTCGAATATCTGTTGTTTGTGTTTCTGTTGTTGTTGTAGTTGTTGCTACTCTTGTTGTACCCTCCCTTGTCGTTATCGTTGTATCTTCTTTTGTTGTCTGTTGCCGCTACCATATTGTCTTGTCTTGGCCTCTTGTCATTTAGCCTGTAATCTGGTCTTTTATTTTCATGAAAATCGTGGGCGAACCTGTGTCTGGTTCTTTCTTCTGATGATATCATTTTATCAACAGCCCTCTTGAAGTCCTCGTTGGATCTCGGGTTTTCGTTGAAGTAGTCTTTGAACTGCCAATTTGCAACTATCCCATCCGCAAATGTTTCTATTACTTCCCTGTCAGTGATGTCGTGTATCTGAGCTCTTAGTTCTCCAAACCTTCTGTAATATTCCCTTAGGATTTCTCCCCTTCTTTGTTTTACATTCTTCAATTCTGCTGCCGTCATGGGGTGTGTTATTATTCATGCAAAGTTGTTGCAAAATGCCTCTTGTAAATCCTCCCAATATTTAATTGATCTTGGCTTCAGCTTATCAAACCATTGTAACGGCATGGCTTCGAGTGTCATTGGAAAGTATAGGGCTTTGATGTCGTTGTTTCCTCCTGTGAGTTCTATGGATTGAGAATATACTCTTATCCATTGCCTGGGTTCTACTTTTCCGTTATACTTGGAGTGATTTGCCGGTTTGAATTTGTGTGGTAGCTTCAATGTTTGTAGCCTTCCTGCAAAGCATGGAAATCTGTCGTATTGTTCTATCCTGTTGAAGTCTGGTGATTCATGTCTTCTATAATAATCTTTGTCCCCTCTATATTCAGATTCACCATAGTCTTCTGGGTAGCGTTGATCCCACTCTGGGTTGTTTTGTTTTATCAGTTTGAAGTGTTGTTCTTGCCTTTCCGATAGTTGTGGTACTCCCGTTTTCCCTAATCTGTGGAATATTGACTTCTTGGGTGGTTGTTCTTCTTGCTTCTCTCCTTGTCCTTCTTGAGGCGTATTGTCTTCGGATTGTTTGTTTGGGTCTCCGCCTTCTTTCATTAGCTCATCTGTAATTCTTTCTTCTTTAGTTAGGATGTTCAGTTCTTTTGTTAATTCTTCAATTCTTTCTCTCTTTGTGTTCTTCATAGATTCTCTTTCTGCCTTCTTTTTATTGTATTTCATCAATTCTGCTTTATACTTATTTCAGATTTGCCTTCTCTGAGTGGCTCGATTTCTTCTTCTTGCTCTAGCTTTGTTCTTTTTCAACCTCGCGGCTTTGTGATCGTTTGTTTCGTTGTCTTCTCCTTCTTCCTCGTATGATATATCTCCCTCTGTTTCATCTGATGATTTCAAATCGGGTATTTGTGGTGGCTCTAAATAAGGTTCCAATTCTGCCATGTATACTGTATGCATTCTCCGAGTTCTTCTCCCTTCTTGGCTTCTTTTCTTGGTCTTGTATGATAACTCTCGTTGAAGTCCGAGTTCTTTTCCTACCTGGAAGGGTAGTTCAGTAGCCTGACCTTGTGTCATTGAGGGTTGGTTCGGCCAGTGCACGATGCATCCTTCTGGAGTCGCTGACATGATCAACCCCTCTTGGGCACCTTTCAGAGTTTTGCTTCTCGTCATCTTTCTCTGAAGGAAACTTCCGTAAGTGTATGCCGAATTGTGTAGTCCATATAAACGTGAGTTCTTGATGGTTTCCGAGTTGTTTTTGCTTTTGACTGAAGTCCGCTTGTATACTCCTACTTGATTTGTGTTTACTTTCGTCATGTTGGACTCGGGGTTGGCGTGCGGTAGTGTCTCCTTTTCCGAGTCGGTTTCGTATCCACCTTCGTCTGCTAGTCTGGTTAGTTTCGAAATCGTCAGATTCTGAATTCCTTGATTCAGTTCTTGAAGATCTTGATCCGCTCCTTCTTCTTCTCAGAGTCGTCTTTGAATTTTTCCGCCGTCGTCAATCTTGTAGATCCATGATCCAAAGAGAAACGTGGATTCTGACGGTTTCATCATCTTGAGGTCATGGTCCACCAAGCTTTCGAGAAAAAATTCGCCAAAAGCCCCTACCTGGCGCGCCTACTGTCGATGTTTTACCACTGATAGTCTGCCACGGGGTTACCCGAGACAGTAGTTCGTGCCTCGGCGAATAGTGAAACCTTGGTGGTTGGACACGCAGGGACACACGGTTTATACTGGTTCAGACCCTCGACAAGGTCGAGTAATAACCTTATGTCCAGTTGAGTCGTCTGTTATTGCTCTTGATCGTGATACAAGGTGTTGTATGTCGCTCTACGTATCGGGTGTTGTGTAGTATGTAGGGAACTGTTTTTGGGTGATACCCTTACCAACCCTTTATAGTCCAGGAACTGGTCAAGGTTATTCTGAAGGAATACGAGGTTGCTACGCTAGCCAGAAAACAAAATTTTTCGACCTCATAAAACAGGATCTACTGCTAGTTATAGGTTACGGGATTACCACTAGACGCGCAGGTGCAGCGGAAGACGACTTGATGTAGTCGTGCGCGTCGCAGCAGGCAGTGCAGTTGCGTGGTCGTCCGTCTCAACGTCCCCTTCGCGCGGTTCGTCCTTGTGCTCCAGATGCAGCACCTCCGAGGAATCCCACACGTACAGGGAGGAAGCGTTGCGCCTCCGGACTGCTAGGTCCACGAGGAGCAAAAGGCGCGAGCGTGGGGAGGCGACGGCGGCTGCCAAAAGGTGTGGATCAATCTCGCCCCGCGCCCACCCCTTGCTTATATAGGCGTCCTGACGATCTCCCACGTTGGAGGCCCATTAGTAACCCTAAACCTAGTCTAATTCGGGTCACCCGAATTAGTCTTCCAGCCCTTTAAGCGTGCGAGCCTATGGGCTCACGCATACATAGACATGGCCCAAGTACTCTTACTCGACCAATAGTTGATAGCGGCCTCTAGCAAGGCGTGTCAACTCCTATGCATACGCTATGATCATATCAGACGAACCACTATGACCATGTACAAGTTATTCCCTTTGCCACTCGATATATGGTTCAACTCGTGGGTTAACACTTAACCCAAGCACGGCTATGCATTTGTTGATCCAATCACATGAGTGATCCAGTGATATCTCTCTCACGAAGAGAGGGGCAAATTCCATCTTGATTGTCTATGTCTCATAGCATGTTTCCCGACCACCCAACGACCACCTTTATAACTACCCAATAACGGAGTAGCGTTTGATAGTCCCTAAGTAGATCGTTTCACATCTTGAGTACATACCACAATCTCAGGTCTAAGGACATAACGTACATGACATGAATAGAGACTTTCTCTTGTTGGGTCAGTCCAGCCTACATGTCTCATATGTGCCCACATTATTAGTTTGACATCTCCATGTCTATGACTTGTGAAACATAGCCATCAACTAATACATGTGCTGGTCTAATATTCAAGTGTGCTCTTACAAGAATGCCGACCAGGGACAACTTTTAGAATAACCATTCAGGTAATTAAGTTCCACAAACAATTCACATAATCGTCAATCAATACTATTTGTCTATAATGGATATTCAAAGAACACTTTATTAATCATGGATATAATCGGAATATAATCATCTACATGATTAGCTCTATGGCATATTCCTAACATATTCTAATTCTACTCGGCTACAAACTTAGAGTCCTAAGTTGTGCTTCGGTCTTGTTGTCCTTACCGAGTAGAATTCGGCCTCTTCTATTCGTCTTCCTTCGTAGGCCAAGAAAAGGAGGCCCGGAGCTTAGGAAAGCCGGTCTCTGGGTACCCTATAGGATATCCCATCGACAGATGGGGAGTGGATGCGAGAGAAGTCGACGGAGAAGCCGACAAATAGCCGGCCGACGAGTAGCCGCGCTGGAGAAGGCAAGCAGCGGGCGGATCTCGCATGGTGGAGGTACCTGCGGGCTGCGGCATCTGACGGATCGGTGGGGAATGAAAATATCTTGGTTTTTTAAGAAACGTGAAGTGAAGGGACGCGGCTCTGTTGGGCCGGTCAACAGACCCAGCCAGGACCGTCCCATCGGTCGAACGTCTTGAGTACATCATTACCGTTTTTTTACGAACAAGTTTCTTTGTTTTTCTATGTGGGTAAAATAATAAATAATATATATAGTGATACAAAGGGCTATTATGCTCTACCAATGCATTACGTGTTTGATTCATGTTACTTAACAAGTATGTTCAGTTATTAAATTATATCAAATTATTATACGTACCTGCAGTCCTGGAGTCTCAAGTTCGAAGACCTTGTCGAAACATGGAAGTGCGAGGACCGGAGCTTGAGTCATCTTCTCTTTGATCAACTCGAAACTTCGTTGTGCCTCATCGGTCCACTTGCACTCTCCACCTTTAAAAAACTCAGTTATTGGGAAAAGAAGAGCCAATCCGGCTTGAGACATTCTTGAAATTGGATCTTTTGATGAATGAAGAGGTAGGTCAGTACTTAGTGGTCTAATTGCATTGCGAGATCAAATATGTGGTCAAAGTTCGGGGAATCTCGCGTGCACTCATCGCTCTCTCGGTCCGCGCTGGTTCCAGCATCATGCTATCGTGGGGCGCTCGCGTCAGTAGATGGGCCGTTCGCGTCAATTCGGCCCCGGCATGGGAAGGTGGGGGAGGGGGGGGGGGGGGGTCGGCAGGAGACACGCATCCGACTGGTCGGCGCGGATGATTTCCGTTCGAAACAGCCATCCAAATTATTCGAGAGAGAAACATATCCAGTCGAGATGCAACTAGATTAAATCCTGGGCCAGGCCCATACTGACGACTCAGGGCCACATCGCTTCGTCGGACGGAATGAAGCCCGAGTGAGGCCCAGCCCTCCCCTTCTCCTTCGTAGGCCGCACACAGTCGCACACCGTCCGTCCGTCCGTCGGTGGAGATGGAGAGACGTGACAAAAAAAGACGTCGACGAGACGAGAAGAGACGAGACAGAGAGCCGTCCCTCTCGCGGCGCCAACCCTGACCAGCTCGCAGCCAGCGATGAACGAACAAAAAAAAACGTGTGCAAAAGCAACGGCGTCGCCCTGCGTGCGTCTGCGTTCCACCGTGCACGGCGGCGCCTCCAGTGCACGTCGCGGGATATTCCGCGATCCCGAATCCCGTCGGCTGGCCGGCACCTGCCACGGGCGGGCGGGCGCACCCCACCAGGACCACCACCTACCCCGCCCGATTCAAACACCCGGCGCACCAGGGCCACCGCTCGCACGGCCGCGCTTCCAGAAAGATCCAGTCGCTCGCGTCCGTAAGCCGGGTCCACGCGCGCACGGCCGGGCGGGTTGAGAATCCCCTTGTTGTTTCCTAGGCTACACGTCGCCCTCGCCGCCTCCGTCTCCGTCCGTTCGTCGGGGCGTAATAGAAAAACCGCGGCCCGCGCCGCCCGCTCTGCACTGCTGACTGCCCCTTTTCTACCACCGAGGGCGAGCGCGAAGGGGGGCCGAGGACGAGCGCTTTTTCGTGCCCGCTTGCCTGCCTGCTGGTGCTGGCCGTTGCCGCTGCTCACGAGCCTCACGCCCGCACTGCCCTCTGCCGCCCCCAAGGAGCGCCAGGGGAGCCAGGAAAGGAGCCGTCAAAAGCCCCCCGTCGAGGAGAGCGCGCAAGGGTAAGGCCACCGACGAATCCCCATCTCATCTCCTTGCCCTTCTTCTCCTTCGATTAGGTTGGATCCCGGCCGCCGTCGCTGCAGGTGGGATCTGCTCCGTTTTTTCTTCCTCTCTCCGCCGCTCCTTCCCTCGGGCCTCGTGTACATCTGCACGTTTCCGCTTTCTGCTCGGGTTTTCATTCCTTTCCGTCGAATTTCCTTCGATACCTTGTCCGGGTATTAGATTATGCTTTGGAAGGCAATTTGATCTAGCAGGGTTGCTCGATTTGTTCGTGATGGCAAATAGGAATGTTAGTCTCATTTTCAATAGAGTTGGGTGGCGGTATATGATTACGTTTGCTGAGTTCTGTCCGTAGATACTCCATTAGGGAACTCAGAGTCATATGATTAATTCTATTGAGCGATTCACGTTATCATGTACTGCAACTCAGACCAACTCACGAACATTTCTCATATGTTACTCAAGGCCCTGATGGATCTGATATTCGGATCCATATTGTTCCGTGCTCTCGGTTAAACCATTGATGCTTTGGAAGAAGAAAAAAAACTATTTTATACTGTTCTAGATACATAGATCACCTGCTTGATACATGTTCCATTCTTGGTTATCACTGCTTCTAAATCCGATTCTTCAAGTTACCGCACTGTCTATTATCTTCTAGTTCTACCTCACCTGCATAAGTACCTGACTGAACTTTGTTGCTGCATTCAGACATGGCCTCAAGCGTTACCTTCAGCTCGGTTAGCGCCCAAGCTGGGCTGATCCAAAAGCCAAGGAACCTTGGAGCCACAAACTACGCAGGCTTAAAGGTGCCGTCATCATCGATTAGCTTGGGCTCAGAGTCGTCATTCCTGGGCAGGAATGCGTCCCTTCGGGCAGCTGTTACTCCAAGGATTGTGCCCAAGGCAAAGTCTGGATCTCAGATATCACCACAGGCATCTTACAAGGTGGCGGTGCTGGGTGCTGCTGGCGGCATCGGTCAACCCTTGGGCCTGTTGATTAAGATGTCTCCTCTGGTATCTGAGCTGCATCTGTATGATATCGCTAATGCCCAGGGAATTTCTCATGTCAAGGGAGTTGCTGCAGATCTCAGCCACTGCAACACGCCTGCTCAGGTTCTTGACTTCACTGGGCCTTCAGAGTTAGCTAACTGCTTGAAGGGCGTGGATGTTGTTGTCATCCCTGCTGGGGTCCCAAGGAAGCCGGGCATGACTCGCGATGACCTTTTTAACATCAACGCGAGCATCGTCAAGTCACTTATTGAGGCTGTTGCGGAGAATTGCCCAGAGGCGTTCATCCATATCATCAGCAACCCAGTGAATTCCACGGTGCCAATTGCAGCTGAGGTTCTGAAGCAGAAAGGTGTCTACAATCCCAAGAAGCTTTTTGGGGTTACCACCCTGGATGTTGTCAGGGCTAACGCATTTGTGGCGCAGAAGAAGAACCTTAAGCTCATCGATGTTGATGTCCCAGTTGTTGGTGGCCATGCTGGAATCACAATTCTGCCATTGTTATCGAAGACCAGGCCATCGGTCACCTTCACAGAAGAGGAAACTGAGGAGCTGACAAAGAGAATACAGAATGCCGGGACAGAGGTGGTGGAGGCCAAGGCTGGCGCTGGGTCTGCTACCCTGTCCATGGCCTATGCTGCTGCCAGATTTGTTGAGTCGTCTCTCCGTGCGCTGGCTGGCGATCCAGATGTTTATGAGTGCACATTTATTCAGTCTGAGATCACTGATCTGCCATTCTTCGCATCAAGAGTTAAGCTCGGCAAGAACGGTGTTGAGTCCGTCATTACTGTCGACCTTGAGGGAGTGACTGAGTACGAGGCCAAGGCACTTGAGGCGCTGAAGGCCGAGTTGAAGGGGAGCATTGAGAAGGGTATCGCCTTCGCAAACAAACAGCAGGAAGCTGCTGCATCTGTTTGAAGCGAAGCAAGTGAAATGGAAGTCAGTCCACAAGAGAATAAGGAAACTATGAACTTGAATGGCTTTTAAGTTTTGCAGCCTAGAAATTTTTTTGGTGTCAACGTGTAGGAAGATGCTCCAGATGGTTGCTGTTGTTAGTTTCTAATTACTACATGGGGGCTGGACACATCGATCCCCCCAAGTAATCGCGGGTTTCTAAATTGGCCTTGTTTAACACCACACATAAATTTTGATCCTTCTGTATTGTGGTTCCGTTTGTAGCTTGTTGGAGTTTACAAACTACAAAGAATCTAATAAAACAATTTTATTGAAAGTGATATGTGCCATGTTTGTATTGTCCTAGTATCTCCTAATGTCCAACAGGAAAGCCCTGGCTTCATTGGCTACTAACATATTTTTTTCATGTGTAATGGTCTCATTGGTTGGTTGACTAATCCTAGACCTTGATCCCGACGATCGGGGACATGGCTGGCTGGAAGGTAGCATATGTTTCTGCTTGGAAGTCAGTCAGACAAGGCGTTTCCGTTTGTTACACTTATATATATATATATATATATATATATATATATATATATATATATATATATATATATATATATATCGTATTCTAGCTTTTGCCAACATATCTTATTCTAGCTTTGACGGCGAACCTGAAAATGGAATGCCTGCTCGTGCAGTCGTGCACACCTTGGTTTAGTATTCGCGGCCTGATATTCACATGAGCGGCGCAGCGTTAGAATAGATAGAGTGTTGTGTGGTTTGCAGCTGCGGAAAGCAGGCAAAGATGGCGTGCGTGCAACAAGAAAACACTCACAAGTGTGACCGTGACTGAACTTTATGAAATTGTTCTCTGAATGTGATTGGCAAATAATAATAAGAGTACCGCCGACTGCATCATTTCTTCAACATATATGTATAGCACATCGATCGGCTCCTTTTATTTGCAAATTAAAAGGGAATGAAGAACCCTTTGAATTTAACAAATGGGGGATGAACATTCCGTTTATCCTCTTGCAGCCCCTGAATGCAAGCAAAAGGAGCAGTACCAACTGAGACGAGAACAGTTAGTACTGCTAGATTAGATTAGAACGCCGGGAACTCGATCCTGTTGCCGCAGGCCCTGCCCCTGGGGAGGACGGGGCACTCGACGAAGCTGTCGCCGGCGGCGTTAACGCAGAAATAGAGCTGGTAGAGCTGGCTGTTGCCGGCCTCGTCGCGGTTGCACTCCACGTAGGGCTCGAAGCCGGTGCCCTTGGTGATGGCGTCCTTGATCTGGCTCAGCGTGTAGTAGCCGCCGTCGGGGTTGACGCCGGCGGAGGTGAGCGCGGCGAGGACGCCGAGCTGGTCGCGGAGGCGCAGCGCGGCCTGGAAGTAGGCGTGCTCGTCGAAGACGTCCGACGCGCAGGTGCCGTGCTTCTCCCACTCGTGGCCCCAGAAACGGAGCCCGTCACCGGACGGGCACGCCAGCGTCGGCCACTTGGAGCGGAGGCTGCTCAGCAGGTCGCTCACCTGCATGTAAATGCAACGCGACATGTCAGTCGACATGGCAATTGGCAACAACTGCTGCCACGACACACGATGGCGACAGTAATTGCACATATTTGGTATTATAATTGCAGTTTTCGTTTATTGTAATTTTTTAGATATAATTTGCCATTTTTAGTTCCAAGAATAAAAAACCGGTTAGACAAAACAACAATCTACAAAATCTGATATCTGTTGAGACAAACAATTTAATAATTTACAATTATTTCTATAGTTAGACAAGGACAAAAAATTTATATATAATAATACAATGACAAATAACAAATCACAAAAATGATAATTTACTTATACTAATTAGTAGTACAAGGGTGGTGTCTGAAATTATCTTAAAATTCAGGCAAATATAGGAGAAGTAGACAACAAAACATAAACAACCCAGAAAATTTCCCAATACCAGAACAGAAAGACCTCGTGAATCAAACAGCAAAAGCGGCAACAGCATAAACCATAACGTGAGGACAAAGTTGTGTTGGCAGTTTGGCACTCGGCAAGCGAAACCCACGAAGAAGGGGAAGAAGAACCGCACGCAACCTTAGACGGGTTGAAGGCGTTGTCGGGGCTGCAGTTCTGCGGGTAGGAGCCGTCGTCGCGGTTGGGCCACAGGCCGTGGATCCCAAAGTCCGCCGCCGGCTTGCCGGACTTGGGGTAGCAGCAGCTCTGCTTGGTGTCGCAGTAGGCACCCGGCCACTGCAGGACCAGGTAGAAGAAGTTGTAGTCCTGCGCCGCCACGCGCCTGGTGGCGGCCAGGATCACCAGCAGGAGGAGGGACAGGGACAGGCGCGCCGCCGCCATGGCCGTCGGAGCGGCGGCTCGATCTGCGATGCTACGGATGACTTGCTAGCTACTAGGTTTTTGGGAGATGTACGGACGGATGGGCAAATTAAAGCTTGTTGCTGGATATTGAAGATGAAGGTTGCGAGGCCCTGGGGTGCGAATTTATAGGAAAGGTTTTGGGTGGGATCGGCCCTGAGGTGTGGATCCGCGGCGACGTACGGTGGCGCGCACGCATATGGCAGTAGCGGCAGCATATTCCGATCGATCCACGCGACGAAAAGGAAATGGAAATCTAATCGTGCAATTCAAGAAGCGAGTAATCTCGCTCGCTTGCTTGCTGTAGCGGCCTGCAAGGGGGCAGATAGAGATAGAGACATGGAAGGAAGGCCGGCTGGGCGGGGATGATAGGTGTGGAAGGCAAGTAGGGTCGTCCAGTTGGAGAGTGACAGGTCCGAGGAGGAAGGAGGCCGAGCTCGACTTGCATGCATGCATGGGGCGTGGCCATTGTCCATGGGTTTTGTGGTCGGCAGTCAGCACGGGGCGACGACTGAGTCTGAATAACCCGACCTGCAGCGTTCCAGTCGGTTTTATCTATTTCCATTTATTTGGATGCCATTGAATTGAAATTAATGAACGGATGTGAAACTAAGACAGTGCTCTCTCCGTCCTAAATAAATTAATTACTAAAATAACAATATCTATGATATAAAATAAACATCATGGGAAATATATATTCCATGATACTAATTTAATATCATAAATTTTAATATTTTTCTCTATAAATTTGGTTAAAATTTAAAAATTTTGATTTAAGACAAAGTTAAAAATCTATTTTTTTAGGGACAGAGGGAGTGCGTCCGATCATTGTCAGAAAAAATTTCTAAAAGATTTTTGGATCGATGGATCAAAAAATGTGGACTGGAAGACGTAGTATGCTATTTAAGATTGATTTTAACATTACAGGATAAAATTGTTTCACACTCCCGACATACAGAACGTGACACCGTATCATATTCTTGTGGCTGTGCGTACGATACTGTTGCCAACATTTTGCTTTATTTTGTATCATGAGGCCAAAATTCATGCTTGCAATGCAGGGGGTCAAAAACTCAAAACTCAAAAGGAGCGTTTGTTTGGTTCGTGTGGTGAAGCGAATATTCGAGGTTCCGCACAATTTTTTTTTGACCCAAAAACTAAGGAGGATGAAAAGGAGACAAAGTTTACACGTATCATATATATCTCTACTATAATTGAAATCTTCTAAAAGAGTGGAAAGCCAGAATCTCACTCTGACCTCACAGTCAGGCTTCTGTCCGGCTTCCCACACTCCGTGTAACTCATCCATCCAATTCCGCATCACATCCTCCGCCCGTCTTTCCCTCTCTCCGTCTCAGCTCGGCAATCGCAGATCGTAAATCCAAAAAAAATGAATCGAAAAAAAAACAGCAAGCCGCCGCCACCTGCGGCACTCCCTGCACGCGCCGCAGCCAGCAAGACGGTGCTCCCTGCACGCGTCGCAGCCAGCAAGACGCCGCCACGCCCCACCCACGCGCCCGCCGCCTGCGCGCGCTGCGGTTAGCACACGCCCACGCCCCACCCCCGCGCCCGTAGCTGCCAACACGCGTCGCGCCCGAGGGGTCAAACGTGTTTTTTAGAATAAGGAGCAATTTTCGATTTAGTTACATGGCCTACGCCCGAGGGGTCAGACGAGGCGGAGCTTACTCCCGAGAGGTCGGGCAATACATAGGCTACGCTCTTAGGGTCAGACGAGGCGGAGCTTGCACCCTCGAGGTCGAGCGATACAGAGCATACACTTGAGGGGTTGGGCGAGACAGAGCCTGAACTCGAGGGTTGGGCGAGACAGAGCCTGCGTCCTCGGATCAGGCGAGACAGAGCCTACGCCCGAGGGTTCAGACAGTCGATGAGGTTGGACGAGAACGCATATGTCTCACCCGACCATGTTTGCACCCTTTGAAAATCTAAAAATGTAATATACATACATGATTAAGGAGTTATGGAGAATGTAACAAGGTCTTTTTAAATGCAAAAGTGTTTCATCTATTGTGTATATATAGACTCGAATACAAGTGTTGTCGACCAAATATGCGTCGCAGTCTACCTAGGGGGTACCCCACGGTAGTAGATTGTTAGGCGAAGGTGTGGCGACGGCGATCAAGCGTAACACAGAGAGCGTAGACACGGTGATTTATACAGGTTCGGGCCAACAAACCATCGTAATACCCTACGTCCTGTGTTCTGGTGGCTAGATTGATCTCGTATATCAGGTTACAAGATCTGTAGATGATCTGAGAGAGGTTGTCTGGGGTTTTTTGAGGGGGTCCCTGCTCGCCTTATATAGCTGGGGAGCAGGGTTACAATTTTCATATCCTAACAGATTAGGATCGGTTCCCCAAGACAAGGGACCCGAGTCTATCTTATTAGGATCTTTCTTGGCGAGCAAGTCTTCTTAGGAGTCCTTAACGAGCACGACGGGATGGGTCGCGTGCCGTAAGGCCTCGTAGGCCGGGCCGTCTCTTGGTCGGCAGGCCCAAGAAGGTCCCTGGGGATATGCCGAGGTTATATCCCCAACAAGTCCCCGAGCACGTTATATTCTTCTGGCGAGCCCGCGGCGTCATCCTAAGAGGCGTCTAGTTGGTCACCATCACGCGGGGTGGTTGTCGTAGAGTCCCGACCAACATGGCTGGTCGAGGTGCTGCTCGGAGAGGTCTCCCGACCAGGTCGATCTGGTCGAGAATGTCGTAACTTGGCGTGCGAGCTAGTCACCTTGCCGGATGTTGTGGCTGCTTACTGGAAGAATGTGATGTGCTGAAGAAGAAAAAACTTTTGAAATGTCTTTCCCTGGTGAGGTGTACCCACTTAGGCTCTGCAAAAACCGCACATTAAAACAGCAGAGCTTTGTTTGTGAACAAGATCAGTACATTTACCGCAAGGTGAAGTGTACCCAATTAGTCCCCGAGCATGGTAGCAGGTGAAGTATGCACGTGGTGCCATGCTTTATAAAGTAGTGCATAAAGTATATAAATAGAGATTGGAGCATAAATTTGCAAAAATGACTGCGAGTACCCGTAGCCTCCGAGCCTGATGGAAGGAGCTCGGAGAGATTCTTGTATCGGGGTCTTTTGGTTTTTATTCGCAGTCCCCGGGCGTCAGTCACCGGGTGTTGTCTGTCTGGTGGTCGTTTTTAGGCGCCTTGATCGCAGTCCCTGAGCCTTGCTCGGCGTGGAGCTAGGCGAAGTCCCCGAGCTTGGTCGGGAATGCAACTGACACTGAGGGTAGTAGTCGGTGTTGACGGAGTCCCCGAGCGTGTTTGTGCGTGTAGCTCTGTCGATCGTGTCGGCCAGGTTGCTGTAGTTATATCCTCTTCCTGAAAAAATAACAAAGATGCGCGTCCAGTCCCCGGGACTGTAGCATTGGTGAAATTGCAAGGAGGACTATTAACCATGAATCGGGGAATTAACTTTAAGTAAACATGTAAGGAAAAGGAGGGGTAAATGGGCCGTGATTGTCGGCCCGTTTTTGGGGCGTAACAGGTAGGCGGCGTGGCGGTTCCGTATTTGCTCGTTGCGGTTTCCCAAAAACCCTGGAAGTCGAAGCGCCGCGCCGCTTGGTATAAAGGGTTACTCCGGTGGTTGACAGAAAGGGAAGGGTCGCGTTTCTTTGCTTTAGTGCGATTATGACTCAAATAGCCGGCGATTCAATACTATATATCCGTGGTGATTCGTGGGGATTCCGATCCGTCTTGTTCAACAATCTCCACGCTTGCCACCAATGAATTTTGGGCGAAGTGTAGGAGAGTTCGTCAGCGCTAGGGTTTGATCGGCGAAGATGGAGGGAGACGGTGCGCACTTTGCGGTTGGCTTCTTCGTCCTGTTGGCATTGTCGGAGGAGTTGGTCTTTCGGATTCTTCTTCAAGTGATCGACGGCGACGACAATGTGTGTGAGTAGCGAGGATTCGCCCAATCTGCCGCCTCTTCTGCCGATTTTGTGACGATGCTTGGACGATTCGGCTCGTGTCTCTTCGGCGTCTTCAGGACTTTTTTCGACCCTACTAAGCCTTCTTGGAGCCTGCCTTTGTGCAGCGCTTTCTCGATGTCGACCACCGTGAGGCGTTGTTCTTCCGTGGCTTGGAGCGGTTGATGGTTTTCGGCCGGGATCCTGGTGGGCAGGATCTTATTAGAAGGGTGGTGGCTGCCGGAGACGATGTCGCGATGTACTTCAGGGCTATGATGTTGTATTATGCTGATTCGGCGAATCCGGAGACGCCTGCTATCCTTGGTCGCCTCGTCGGAGGTGCTCTTCCAGGTGGTCGGTTTTGTGATCGAAGCTTGCGTCGTCTTCGGAGCGTTCTCGTGACGATATGCACAGGATCTGGCAACGGTTGGGAATTCGTGCCCCGAAGGATGTGCCTAACTTAGTCGTTGTCGTCGGGCCTCATCAATGCGTCTGGAATGAGTGTCTCCGTTTTGGTGAGATACCATGGGTCATTATGTACTGTAGCCTGCAGTGTCAAATTCGTCATGAGTTTGATCTCTGGACTAGGAACATTTGTGAGGTGATCGCTTATCACATCAGTAGGATGAAGATGTAATTGCTGGAAGAACTTTTCTTTAGACGTTGTCTCTCCAATGTCAATTTTGTTATCATGCTCTGTTTTTCTGCAAGACAACGGTGATTTGTATCTCGGATACGAGTGGCCAAACGTGTAAGTGAAAACTACAAAGTTGTAATATATCCGGGCGGTGAGCTTTTGTTTCACTTGTATGTCCTGTCGTGCCCGCTAGTCGTGAGCCGTAGCGATGAGTCATTCTGCCTTGGGTCTCAAATGCTCCAGATCGTAGGGTTAGCGCCACTTCACGCGTAGGATACATAAGGACTCCCAAAGAGGTACGCTGATGGCAACCCGCGGCGCAGAGGGCGAACAGCTCATGCACGCTTTGGATGATACTAGGGTCAGGTTCTTTTTCCGAGAGGACTAATCATGGCGTGACTATGGCATGTGGTGACTGTTCCTGCAGACGCTGGGCGAATAGCCATGTTGCTTGTAGAGTCGTCGACCGTACCGTGGTCGTATACAGATTCTGGGCGCATAGCCTCATGGCTCGTGACCTAAATGACACCGTCCGGTTTATGAAGAAGTATCACTTAGGAGGTCTGTCAACGTGGTCGTAGTGCTTAGGGTAGCCACTTCTATTCACTCTGACCCATTGATAGACCAGCTTCGGGAGCTTTCTAGTTATGGCCAGGCTGTTTGGAGAAACGTCGTGTTGCGTTTTGGAGAGGTCGTCGAACACTATGGGAGTGTTTTGGAGAGGTCGTCGATCGTTAGTAGTCGCACTGTCGTGGTCGTCATGTGTTTTCGACGTTGTTGCGATGAGGGTAGTTGTAAGTGTCTTTGGAGTGGTTAATCTACGCTATGAGCGCGTCGCAAAGGTCTTTGTGCGCCGTGGGTGCTTTGTGGAGATTGCCGTATGCCGTGAGCGTTTCATAACATGTTTGGTTAGATGAGATACAATGGAGATAAAGCACCTTTATTCATTGTTTGGAGGTAGAACAGTACAAACTTTATTGAATTAGGATTATATTAGGGCATCTTGCATTACTCGGAGCTATCGACCTCTATGCTTGTTCGCCGCCGGAGTTGGGAGTGATCGCTGCTTCTTCTGCTTCCTTCTGCTTTTTCACGGGCGGGCTGTCGCTGCCTTCTGGGCTATACGCGTACGAGAGACAAGGCTTTTCGACGGCGTTTATCGTTTGCTGTTCGCACTCGTATGCGATCTTGAGGTTGGTTTGGAGGCTGAGGATGCCTTGATACGTCGGGATCTTGAGCACCATGTAGGTGTAGTGCGGAACCGCCATGAGCTTGGCAAGTGTTGGTCGGCACAGTATCGCGTGGTAGGCTATTTCAAAGTCGACGACGATGAAGGGATGTGTTCCACCCTGAAGTGATCTTGATTGCCGAACTGCATAGGGAGGGTGATCCGGCCTACCGGTGTTGACGCCTTGTTGGGATTATCCCCCAGAAGGAGAAGTTCGTAGGCATGAGGTCTTTCTTGGAGTACTCGAGTTGGCGGAAGGCATCGGCGAATATGATGTTGAGGGCACTGCCGCCGTCGACCAGTACTTTCCTGAAGCGGCACGTGGCGATGGTTGGATCAACGATGAGCGGGAAGCGACCAGGGTACCTGAAGTCTGTCCACTCATCTTCTCCGGAGAAGCTGATGGGCTGTTCTGACCAGTCTAGGTGGCGTGTGTCGTCCGCGCCCTCGCCTATCGCTGCTACCGAGTAGACATCCTTGCGTACCTGGCGATGTCTCCTTTCTACTTCAACGACCACAACACCTCCGAAGATGGAGTACGTCGTTGATGGTGGGCGGAACTCTGGTGCTGGTGGTTCTTGATCTCTGCCCTTGTCGGGATCGTCCTTTTTTGCCCCCTTATCTCCTCTTCCTTTCACCGCCTGCTCGAGGAGGCCACAATTACGCATGGAGTGCTTGGCGTTCTTGTGTATGGGGCATGGGCCGTTGAGGATCTTGTCGTAGATTTCGTCGTAGTTCTTTCTTGGACTGGCATTTGTATTAGCGACGTAACGATCGTCTCGTCTGTAATCGTACTTCTTCGGGTAGCGCTCGGAGTTGCTCGATATGTAGTCCTTGTGATCACTAGGTCTTCCATCGTTGCGGTAGTCTGATCGGTGATCCCGGTCCCTTCCGCGCTCTGGGGAGCGGGAGTATTGTCGCCTGGTCTCCCTGCTTCGGGCGTCGTCGTCTTGGTTGGCGTAAGGATTCGCGATCGTCATGAGCTCTTCTATGGTCGTTGGTATCTTCCGTGCCAGCTTGTTTGTGAGTTCGTCGGTGCGTCAACCGTTGGAGAAGATGGCAATGGCCTATGGGTCGGAGATATCCGTGATGCTCAATCGCTTACCGGAGAAACGCCTGATGTATTCGTGGAGACTCTCGTTGCTCCTGTGGCGGACGTTTTCCAGGTCGTAACGCGTTCCCAGCTGGACACACGTGGCTTTGTATGTTTTAATGAAAATTTCTTTGAGCTGTTCCCAGCTATCGATCGTGCCTTCGGGGATCTTCTGGAGCCAATTGTTGGTCGTGGTAGACAGCATCACGGGGAGGTAGTTGTCCATCACATCTTGGTTTCCTCCCGAAGCATATACGATGATCTCGTAGGTGGAGGCCCATTGCTCTGGGTTTATCTTGCCGTCGTATTTGTCCACCGATGTTACCCTGAAATTCATTGGCCACCGGACGGCGCGCAGGCGAGGGGAAAGAGGTCGCAAATTTCCAACGGGTGGTGGTGTTAGGTCGCGTCGTGGATTACCATCATGTCGTGGGATCTGCCTTGGTACTCCCTCGGAGGGCTTCGTCGCGCCGGCTCTGGTGTTCGTCTGCGTCGCGGGTAGCCGCGTTCCTCCCCATCGCGTAGCGGAGATCTACGCCTGTACTCCCTCGGAGGGCTACGGCGTGCCTACTCCGGCGTTCGCTCATGTCGAGCGTCGTCGCTTGCTTCACCTTCATGTGGCGGGGATCTTTGTCTGTACTCCCGCAGGGGGCTTCTGGGTGGTTTCTGTTGTGAGACTGATCTGAAAATTCAGATGGGTGGGCCGCCTTATTCACCTAGACCATTACTGCTTTGAGGTGAGTTCCTATTTTCTCTGTCTCGGGCGTAGGGGGAGTTTGGACAGCTCGCATGTTGCCGCGGCGAGGTTGGCGCTCGGAGTTGGGTATATCAGAACGTCGCCTATCCGGTCGAAGTCATTCTGGAGATTACGTCCTGGCATGCGACCACCATTTCTCTGGTCCCGCTTGCACTGCTCACGTGCAAGTCGTTCGCGTTTGCGGTGCTCCTCGTCTCGGTTCTCTTGCTCGACGCACTCCCGTTCGCGCCGTTGTGTGCGCTCGTTGTTGCGCTATTTCCTCGCGACGCGATCGGCCTCCGTCTCGTTGTCGCGTGGGACGCTGTCGGCGGAGACTTGAAAAAATATCCCCCCGAAACTTGGGGGAACTCTGGGATGTCGCTGGTCGATTCGGATGAACCGGGCGTTTTGGGCCTCGTGGAGGCGACCGAGGCTGAGGAGACCGTGCCATCGAGAGATACTGCCTGGTCGGAGTCGTCGGAGACCGGGGAGATGACGACGGTGTTCACGATGGGTGCTGGGAGAATCTGGTCGGAGATCAGTCGATGCGTTTGGCGCTGGAAGACAATGACATGATTGCTGAGCCCATAGGGCATCATTGGGGAGGGGCAAGTGCCCTGGTCATCGTGACCATTGTCTTCGTCGGAGACCGACGGCGGCATGGTCGACGACCGTGGTGACCTGGGAGTCGGCGTCGCGCTGCCTGGACGAGGTCGATGTAGCTGATGATTCTGGCGTTGGCACGATCGACGGCCTTGATCAGGTCGTCGATGTTGACGTCCTTGCGCAGGTGGTACTTTGGCATGGCGGGATGACACGGAGATGGTGGTGAACTTACCCCGCGTGGCGCGGATCCGATGATCCAAGACATAGATCCAATCTGGATCACGGTGCCGGGCGCCGGAAGGACCATCGAATCCGGGAAGGTGACCACTTGACGAGTCATGAAGTCGATGCACACACCCCCTATCTGGCGCGCCAACTGTCGACGAAATATGCGTCGCGGTCTACCTAGGAGGTACCCCACGGTAGTAGATTGTTAGGCGGAGGTGTGGCGACGGCAATCAAGCGTAACACAGAGAGCGTAGACACGACGATTTATACAGGTTCGGGCCGACAAACCGCCGTAATACCCTACGTCCTGTATTCTGGTGGCTAGATTAATCTCGTATATCAGGTTACAAGATTAGTAGATGATCTGAGAGAGGTTGTCTGAGGTTTTTTGAGGTGGGGTCCCTGCTCGCCTTATATAGCCGGGGAGCAGGGTTACAATTTCTATATCCTAACAGATTACGATCGGTTCCCCAAGGCAAGGGATCCGAGTCTATCTTACTAGGATCTTTCTTGGCAAGCAAGTCTTCTTAGGAATCCTTAACGAGCATGATGGGCTGGTCGCATGTCGCAAGGCCTCGTAGGCCGGGCCGTCTCCTGGTCGGCAGACCCAAGAAGGTCCCTGGGATATGCCGAGGTTATATCCCCAACAAGTGTATAAAAGTTAAACTTTGTAAAAATAAATTAGTTATTTTTTATAGCTTTCTCTGGATAAAAGTGTAGCGTTAGCACGAGCAAATATACTAGTATATAACAGTTAGCTTCCTTTTGAACGTGACTGATACCATACCACCTCCATGCATGGACCAACAAGGTTCGGCAGCATGCAGTAGTACTTGCGTAAGTTGCGCTCTTGGCAGTTGCCACGTTTCCCAGCTGACCCATCCATGGCAACGGCGTTCATACCGTATACTCGTATTGCCGGCAACGGCGTACCATGCGAGTATGCGACGTCGTGTCGCCGGTGAGCCTTCCCTGTCACGGTGGGAAACAGGGACGAGCCAAGCGGCAGCTTCATCACCACCATCATGCACACGGCGTCCTTGTGTACGTGGCGGGCGGAGCACGGACGAACGTCTCAGTTCTGTTGGCACCTACAGTAATACTAATACATATAGGATTTTGTTTTATCAACAATGAAGAGTGGAGTTTCTTTTTTTTCACAAAATATACCAAAAATTCCTGCTAATACAAGAAATAAGATATGATCCTTTAGTACTCCCTTTGGGGCTAAACAAACTTTTGTCTATCCTCATGAAACGAGAAATACTATGCTATTTTCTCTTCTTATATTACTACTTTTTTACTTTGTTCATTGGATTCATAGGAATCCGTTTTGATAATGGAGTAAAAGATAATAGAATATTGGAGTTAACCATATTATCAAAGTGGCTAACTCCTTCAATAAACTTGTTCCAGGAAAATTCTTCCATCAATTCATATGAATTTCTCACTAATTCAATTTCTTCTTAGTTTAGCAATTTTTGGTCTATTCATAGCATATATCTTTTATGGATCTGCTTATTCTTTTTTCAGAATTTGAATTTTAAAAATTCCCTTGTAAAAAAGAATCCAAAAAAGAGCTTTTTGGATGAAGTAAAAAAAAATATACAATTGGTCATATAATCGTGGTTATATAGATTTTTTCTATACTAGAGTTTTTATCCTAGGTATAAGAAGATTAGCTGAACTAACGCATTTTTTTGATAAAGGTGTCATTGATGGAATTATCAATGGAGTAGGTCTTGCTGGTTTTTGTATAGGAGAAAAAATCAAATATGTAGGGGGAGGGCAAATATCGTCTTATCTATTCTTTTTTTTATGTCATATATCCTTGTTCTTATTCTTTATTCTATGAAAATGGATTATTCTATGAATTCCTCAAAATGAGGCTCATCAAAATGCAAAATCTAAGACTACTATAAGACTACTAATAAAATAAGAAAAAAAATTGAACGATTAAATTACTTCTCCCGAATATCCACTGACTGATTAATTTCTTATAGCGTACTCTATTTTTCTTTGCCAAATAAGCCAGCAAACGTTGACGTTTTCTCAAAAGTCTTCGTAGACCTCTTTCCGATGAAAAATCTTTTTTTGTGTAATTCTAAATGTGAAGCAAGTCTCCATATCTTATTGGTGAAACTGAAAACTTAGGGCTTGTTTGGGACTGCTCCACGAACTCTGCTCCACAAACTCCACTGTGGAGTAGCTTCACAAAAAACTAGAGTTTGTGGAGTACCTTTTTAGGTGCTCTCACAACTTCACTTTTTTTCTGGAGCTATGTGGGTGGAGCTGAAACCGTTTGACTAAAAAACGTGAAGCAGAGCTGAAAAACATGGAGCGGAGCCGTCCCAAACAGGCCCTTAAAATTCAACAGAAGCCATGTTTTCTTGTTTTTCTTCTTTAACCATAAATCAACAAATTTTTCTACCTCCTTTCGTTTTCATGTATTTTTCTGACCAGGAAAAATAAAAAAATTATGTCAGTTATTTTTAAGTTATTCTAATTTCGTACACACAAAAATTTGCAACTATTCATCTACTGTTGGAATCTGAAATTTTAATTTATTTTATCGATGCAAATTGGATTTGGATAGAAGGGTACATTCTTTTATTTTAGATAGAAGAAACATTTCTTCTATCTAAAATAAAAGAATTTTGCAGATTTATTTATTGCTATATCCAATTTATAGAATTGATATACCATTTAATTGATATCATTTGTATAACTCTTTCTCCAGGATAGGGGAATGTAAGTTAGGACTGTTTAGTTGACTGCATATAGTCTTATGTGGGCTACCACTATCCTCAAAGCAGACGGTACTTGCATCCCACTATCCCCTAGAAATTGATCGTATCCAGCTATGCAAGCATTGCATTGCATCCACTATGCACTAAGTATACAAACTAGACGGTTATGCATACAACCAATCAAGCACATAGTATTATACAACTCTCTATTTAGTTGAACCAAACAACATTAAATTACGTTGCCTAATTCAGAATTAGATATACTAAATAGGATATATATATATGTATGCTATGCAAGTTAATGCAAGTAACCAATCAGCCCCAATAGACCATGGACCAGGCATTTCACAGGAATAATGCTACCACGCATATCGTATTGCTGTTATCTTGTACGGTACTATGGAGAGAGAAAATGTACACTTGACGGTTGAATTTTGCTTGTGTGGTCTTGCTATTTTAGCTTGCTTCGCTGAGTTGGATTTTGACTCTTGTGGCCTAGGATCAGCAAGTGGCGACGACGGCAAGGTTTCGCCGGCCAGAAACGGAACACGCCACCGGCGAGGAACGTGGTCGGCTTTCGTCCGTGATCCAACAAGGATTATGCCGCCGCAAGTCAGGATTAGGTCCAACATAACACTTGTGTGATCCAACAGAGAAGCTGTTGTTGCTTCGTCTCGCCCTTCCCTCTCATCTGAGACGTTGCTTGACAC
The DNA here is from genome assembly GCA_022036555.1 of Microstegium vimineum. Lineage (NCBI taxonomy): Eukaryota > Viridiplantae > Streptophyta > Magnoliopsida > Poales > Poaceae > Microstegium > Microstegium vimineum. The sequence continues at coordinate 34,759,730 of CM039135.1, forward strand.
CATTTTTTTTCAAAGGGTGGTTGAAGAAACGTTCAGCGTTTGATTTGGACAGGTCGACAGGCGTGACCATGTTGTTGGAATTAGATCCCCACCGTTTAGGCCCAACGGTCTAACGGGCCTTAGATCTTAGGCATTAGATCTGCGCCCTGATCGGGGGCGCCCAACCTTGTGGTTGGTGGACCCCCGTCGCACAGCGCTATATAGATGAGGTGGGAGTCGGGACGCTCAGTACCACGTACGAGGTTCACCTGAGCCGCCAGACTCCCCACCAACACTCTAACCCTAACCCGATCTGAGAAGGGGCGCTGCCAGCGACGGGAAGCACCACCGACGCCGGCGAGCACCCGGACATAGGAGGCCTCTACGGTGACGCCTACCACCGACGATGCACGCGTGGAGGACGGCGCCACTCCGACGACCATGGCGGGTAGCGGCTCCACTAGCACCAACCCCACCGGCACCGCCGTCGCCACTGCGCCTCCTTCGACAACTCCGGTCGGTGCACTACCTCTCTATCTCTCTCTATCTCACTGCATCATGAAGAATTGTATCTTGTTTCTACTGGAACCTGTGTTTTCCCTAATGGATCCGCTCCTAGACGATCCTTGAATCCTAGCAATGGTATCAGACGCCTCCTACGGAGGGGATCCATCTGGATCTGAGCCAAATCGGCTCAACAGAACGAATCCTAACCCTAATTCGAAGAACATAAGGGGTTAGGGAGAAGAACTAGAAATGAAACTCGGATCGACATGAACGAACACCGAATCGAAACCCTAATTACATAGGGAGACACGATCCGAATTTAAAAAAAATGTGGAACCCTACCCTAAGAACATCTGCGAAACAGCAAGGGCACGGGATACAACCGGATCTCTCAGATCCGTCCGCGCAGGAACAAATCCGAAATCAAACCCTGCAAAATCACACGGTCGTGTACTTCTCACCTTACAGCCGGCCACCACAAGAAAGAAAACCACGAATCCAAGAACTTGAACCCCAGAACCCAAACCCAACCGATCCCTACCTCTGCTTGTGCGATTGAAACAACACAGCCACCGAGCCGCTCGACGGCGGCGTGCTCAGCCGAGGGCGACCACGCTCGCCGGCGAGGGGGCCTGCGGCGGTGCCACCACTCCGGCCAACGCCATGGCGGCCGCCTCGGTGTCTCCCTCTCTGGCACTCGTGCGGCGCTGAGGAGAGAACGGGAAAGGGGAGAGAAAACAAGAAATGAATTGCTAGGGTTTTGGGGGAGCTGGCTGAGCCGCTGGTTTTGTCCTCGCGAAACAACTGCTTAGCCGCTCGATCTTGAAACCCTGAATCCGACGGCTCGTAGAGCTACCGGTCGGAATGGGCCAAATGAAGCCCACGCGCAGCGTGGTGGAGAGCAGGACTGGACCGATTTGGCCTCTGGGCTGATTGGTTTGCTCAGGCCCGCGAACGAATAGTACAGTTTTTTTCCAGAAATCGAATAATATTGATATTCAAATGAATTTGAACCGAATTTTGATGAGAATTTTTCTGTGCAAATTTATCCAACGATGTTTTTGTTCAGAGAATAATAATATGAAATAACTTTTCTGGAAAATATGATTATGAACATTGTTTTATTGTTTCTGCTGCGAAGAAGAACAATTGAATTTCCTTTCTTGATTAAATTTGAACCAACGTGATAATTTAATTTTGAGCAGAGTTATGAATTTTTCGATAATTTTGATGAAATTATGGTACTGTTATTTTCTGACCAACATTGTTAATAACATTATTATAATGAATTGCTATGCATTAATTTTACTTCTGCCCAATGGTGATGTATAATTTTTTGTATAGATGAATTGTATGTTTTAATTTTGACCAACGTTGAGTTAAGGCATGCAATTTTATGATGAATGTTTCTCACTTTTCTTTGGACAAATTTCAGGAGTTAAAGGAATGGTGAATATCAACAACATTTCTCCACTCAACGGTACCAACTATCGGGTGTGGCGGGAGAGGTACGAGCTGGAACTTGCATTGTCGGAGATTGATCTTGCCATTAATTCACCGTGTCCTACTATTCATGAGGAACCGGAGAAGCGAACTGATGAAACTGACGAAGCATTCAACGCCCGAAAGCGTTATCATGCTGAGGTCAGAATGAAATATGATATTGAACACAGGCTTTGGATCCAATCCAATCGAAAATGCCTGTTGGTGGCGAAAACCACTATTGAAGACCAAATCCGAGGGTCCATCCCAGAATGCATCACCGCCATTGAATACCTCAAAAGGGTGAAAAGTCAGTTTACTAGGTCTTCCAAGACCACAACAAGCATCATGATTCAAAAACTTGTATCTGAAAAATACAATGGTGGTGGTGTGCGCGAGCACATATTGAAAATGAACACAATGGCAACAAAATTAAAGACAATGGATTTGGGGTCAACGATCAGTTCCTCATTCACTTGGTCTTTCTTTCTCTGCCAAAACAATTCGAAACCTTTGTTGTGAACTATAACATGATGCCCGACGAATGGACATTGAAAAGCTCATTGCAATGTGTGTTCAGGAGGAAGAGAGGCTAAAATCCTCACAGGGTGACTCTGCTTACCTTGTGAAGGATAATAAAAGAAAAAATTATTTCAAGAAACCACATGGGAAACCCCAGTGGGATAAAGGCTCTCCCTCCAAGCCACAAGAAAAGGCAATTGAAAAGGGAAAAGAAAAGGACTCTCAGGATGAGGACTTCAGAAAATATGACAATACTGAAAAAGACCAGTGCAAGGAATGCTTCAAGAGAGGGCATTACAAGAGAGATTGTCTTGTCTACCTGAAAAAGTTAGTGAAGAAAGGGGTTCAGTGGGAGGACAACTCTGCGAAGAGGAGAAAGAACAATTAAAGTTGCAAATGGAGTACAAGCTAAAGTTGAAGCCATTGGCGATTTAGCTTTAGAATTAAAGAATGGCTTTGTACTTAAGCTTCGAAATGTACTCTATGTTCTCTCTTTACGTAGAAATTTAATAAGTGTTTCAAAACTTTATGATGATGGATTTGGCTGTCATTTTGGTAATGGCAGATGTCAGATATTTGATAATAATGATAAGTGTGTTGGTCTTGCCTTCTGACAAGACAAACTTTATTTATTATCTCTTGCTGAGAATGTGAATCATGAATGTGATATTGTGAATGATGTGAATGTCTCCCAATCTACAAATGAGAATAAGAAGCTGAAGAGAAATGAAAGCGTCTCTTCGAATCTATGGCATTGTCGTTTGGGCCATATTTCGAGGAGGAGAATAGAACGCTTAGTGAAACAATCCATACTTCCGCACTTAGAATTCTCCGATTTAGAACAATGTGTTGATTGCATCAAAGGAAAATATGTTAAGAAAATAAAGAAGGATGTTAAACGAAGCATGAGAATATTAGAAATAATTCACACGGACATTTGCGGTCCATTCCCAGTGAAAAGCGTGGATGGTTATGATTCGTTCATAACATTCATGGACGATTACTCTCGTTACGTCTATATTTATCCAATTAAAGAAAAATTAGAAGCATTGGATAAATTTAAGATATTTAAAACCAAAATTGAAAATCAACACAACTTGAAAAAAAGATAGTTCGATCAGACCATGGTGGAGAGTATTATAGGTGACATACCCCGTATGGCCAAATTCCAGATCCCTTTTCAAGGTTCGTATAGGAAAATGGCATAGTCGCTCAATACTCTACATCGGGGGAGCCTTAGCATAATGGAGTGGCCGAAAGAAAAAACCGTACCTTGATGGATATGGTGAGAAGCATGATGAGTTACTCCACACTACCGGTTGGTTTGTGGATGGATGCACTAAAAACTGTCATTCACATACTTAATCGAGTACCAAGCAAATCGGTGCAGAAAACACCGTATGAATTATGGACAGGAAGAGAACCCTCACTTAAACACTTATGTGTGTGGGGCTGTCCAGCTGAGGCAAAGGTTTTTTAACCCAAATATTGGAAAGTTAGACTCCAAGACCGTTAGCTGCCATTTTATTGGCTATCCAGAAAGATCGAAAGGATATCGATTCTATTGTCCTGATAGATACACAAAATTTGTTGAAACAAGACACGCTGTGTTCTTGGAGGATGACTTGATCAGGGGAGCAGGGTAACACATGAAATTATCCTTGAGGAGAAGCGAGTACATGTACCTACTCCGATAGTTGAAGAACCATACTTTACGTTACCTGCTACCGATGTTGCATCAGTAGTACAGGACGCTTTGGTGACAACACCTGTTGTGAATTCTCTCATAGCGACAATGAATGAACAAGAGGAACCTGTCCATCAGGAACCTATAGAACCAAATGTCGCTGATGAGGAAGAAGAAGAATAACCTGTAGTGGACCAAGTGCCAGAGGCCCCTAGAAGGTCTCAAAGAACTAGAAGGTCAGCTATTCCAGAGGATTATGAAATTTATGAAACTGAAGAATTCCATATGGAAGATGACCCTAGAACTTTTGAAGAAGCCATGAGAAGCGAACTCTCATTGAAGTGGCTTCAGGCCATGGAAGATGAGATGAAATCTATGAATACCATCAAGGTTTGGGTTCTAGAAAATATTCCTAAAGGAGCTAAGAAAGTAGGCCCTAAATGGTTCTACAAGACGAAATATGACTCCCAAGGGAATATTGAAAGACACAAAGCGCGACTTGTGGCTAAGGGTTTTACCCAAAGAGAAGGATCGATTACAATGAAACTTTTTCCCCAGTTTCTTGTAAAGGATCTTTTAGAATTATTATGGCACTTGTGGCTCACTATGATCTAGAATTACATCAGATGGATGTAAAGACTGCATTCCTAAATGGGGATTTAGATGAAAATGTCCATATGGAACAACCGAAAGGTTTTGTCATAAAAGGAAAAGAAAACATGGGATGTCGTCTGAAAAGATCCATTTATGGTTGGAAACAAGCTTCGAGACAGTGGTACTTGAAGTTTGATAAAACTATAAAGGGTTTTGGGTTTAAAGAAACCTAGGTGGATACCCCGCCCTTGTTGCGGGTATTCCAGATCCATAGCGGGCCACGGGCCAACCATGGCGGCTGGGGGAGTGACCGATCTTCGGTGTAACCTCGTTAGAGGGTCATCGTAAATCTTAGTTGTTTCAAAGCATTTTACCCAAGGTCTCACTCAATCAAACCCTCTCTGTAGGGTCGAGATGGCGGACTAGTGTAACACCCCAAAGTTTGCTTTCTGGAAAAATAGTAATAAAATGATTTAATTATGATTTTTTTGTGCTCATGAAAATGTAGGAAAGTAAAACTTTTCCATGAAAATAAAATTTATCATAGACTTAGCAAAATTTTTGTGCATTCATGCTGGTGCATTTATTTTATTGACTTGAGTGGAGGTTTCAAAAATTTAAAACTGAATTTGAAAATGTTTTGAATCTAGGCTTTGAAGTAAAAGAAAATAAAACGAAAAGAGAGTACATAGAAAAATAAACCCTCCCTCACCATCTCTCTTCTTTTGGCCTAGCTCTCCCTCTCCCGCTCGGCCTTTCTCCCTTCCCGCGCAGGCCAAGCCCAGAAGCCAGCCCAGTAGAAGCTCAACACCTCGGCCCAGTTTGGCGCCCACACGGACGACCCCGCTCCGGCGCTTCCCCTCTCTTGCTCACTGGCAGCCCGTCCCCACCCTTTCTCTCACTGACGAGCAGGCCCCGCACATCAGCGACACTGCGTCGTCTTCTTCCTCGGGAGGAAAGAAACCACACTTTCCTTCTTCGCCGGCGCCAAAATCCGCCTCCCGATCCCTCCCTTCCATCCTTGAAGCCCTCCGGGGGCTATTTAATCCGAGGCCCCGACGCCACCGCCCCCGTTCCGAGCCCTAGCAGCTGATGCCGAGCCTCTGAGCGCCGCCGCCACCAGCCGCAACCCTAGTTAGTCCCGCCGTCCTCGGTTCGCCGCTGTCGTGCCTCACCAGCTCCCTTCGACCGGAAGCCGGTATGAAGGGTCCCCAGGTGCCTTATTTCCCCTATACCACTCCCTATCTCTCTGTCCTTGCTCCTCGGAACATCACCGACAAGTTCGAGCCGCAAGAACTTGTGCGCCGCCGTCCGTGCTCCCTCTCGGCATCAACCGATACTGCAGTCGAGTTCTCCTCTCCCTCCTCTCTCTCTCGGTGTTTCCCTTTCGATCAATAGAGCCCGGAATCGTCGTGTCGATGTACACCGGCGAGCTCACGCCCCTCCGGCAATGGCAGCCGCCACCACCTCCCTCTTCTCCGACGAGGACGTTTCCTCTCTATCCCTCTGTCTAATCTGACCTGTCCATCCACGATCCAACGATCCAGATCGCCCGATACCTCTTCGGACCATGTTTTTGCAGAAGAGCCCCTGAAGTTTTTAATGATAAAACCACGGTCTCAAAGCGGATTCCCAGTTCGCACTTTCTCGTTTTGAAAACGTAAACCCCCTCTGTTCCACTCAAAATACGCTTTCATAAATTTACAACAATGCCACTGATTTTGTTTTGCTCATAAAATCTCTGTTTCAATTCCGTTTGATCCATTAAAATTGCGTTAGATTCATAGTGATGAGATCTATCTGATGAAACAATAATAAACCAAGTTTTACAAATTTGAAAATATAAATCTTTTAATGTCTTTTGAAATCCAAGTTTTAATCTCAAATCTTGTTTTCTCCGTAATTTCTACGTTATAGATCCGTTTCAACTCGTTCAAGTTGCGTTGGCTTCGTATCGGCATAACCTTTTCATTAGTGATCTTTAATAACATGTTAATATCTCTGTATTTTCATGGTTTCAAACCCTAACTTGATTAACCACTACGCAACTTGTTTTATACATAAAATAATGACAGTTTCTACTTTAGTTTTCAAAACCAAATACAAGTTTTACCTAATCTAATCAAGGGGTTTCTTTTAAATACTTTATGAACTCTTTTTTATAGTTAAAATTGATAAAGCCTATAGTTCTGTTTTATAAAAGCAAATCTTTCGTTAGTCGTATCTTTCTAATCATAGCTCCGATTAGTGTGTTCTTCGCGACTGTGTGATCGTAGAGTTGCGTAGATTTCTTTTTAAATAATTTTTTTATTGATTGGTGTATGGTTCTAATATAGGTATATTTGTATTCTTTGTATGTTTGTTCAGATGTTTGAGTGGTGATCTTTAATCTAATTCAATCGGTGAGTTTTGCATTGGAGATCAAGAAGAAGTTGGAATTTCTAGAAATCTTTGAAGACTAGAACTAGTTGAAGATCTATTTTAAGGCAAGTATTATATGGACCTTCCTTGTCATACTATTCATGATGATTTTATATCAAATCATATGCATGTGTCTAATTTTGTTACCATACGGTTTACCTAGAATTGTTGCCTTGAACCTTGGAATCCTATGGGTTACTTTGCATCTGGGTAGTTATTGCTAGTGCTCCTTTTAACCAAGCATGATCTTGAATCTTGAATAATGACTATACAAAATGATAAAGTAAAACTTGACTTTTTAGCAACATGGATTTAGGATCCTATCTATCAGCAAAAGTTGGGACATACAGTACAACAATGAGAGCTACATGGCTCTGGCTTTAGTTCAGTATTAGGGTCACTCTCTCGCATGTGGCAGTTCATGAAAGTTGCGATTGACGAGCGGTTGCGGGGTATGGCCAGAGTGGCTACTGCTGCGCGTGTGTACCATCGAGGAGACCTCGTATACCCCTTGCTCGTGGATCCGTAGTGTCTGCTGTTTGTCAGCGAGCCCCTTTGAAAGACTTCATAGTGTACCCTACCATTTCACCTCGGAAGTGTTACGGGAGTTATAAACCCAGGCATATGGGTAACACGACTCATGGGTAAAGATGTACAACCTCTGCAGAGTGTTAAAAATTGATATATCAGCCGTGCTTATGAACACGAGTGGTCCGGAAAACTCACAGAAACTTTGTTTACTTGTTTCTTATTATTATGAATCACTTTATCATGATTTCATGTTACTCGTTCAAATTGTTACTATGATCATACAATTTAATATGGGCTTAAACATAACATGTGAATTAACACTTGTAAAGTTTTGTTATAAATTAAAAATACTTACCGCAGTAAACCATGTCAACCTTTTTGAGCCCCATGAACCCCATGTATACTTGTTGAGTATGAGATGTACTTACGCTTGCTTTATTTTTAATATTTGGATAAAACTCCCAGATGGATACCAGATTGCAAGAGTTGGAAGAGATAGGCTTGTGATCAACCAGTCAGTTGTGTCCCTGTGATTGGAGTCTTCAGCTGAAGATCGGATTGTCTTTCCGATGTTTGTTATTTGAAGGTTATTCCTTTGACATTATATGTTATGTATTTAAAGTATTGTCTTTTGATATCATTTTAATTTGTGGCTATATGTGAGATTTGGCTTCCTGGGCTCACATATGGTGTATATCTGGTTTTGTCCTTAAACTCGGGTGTGACAACTAGAGGGGGGGATAGTCTTTTCTAAAAACTTAAACGCTTTGGCTAACCGAAACTATTGCGGAATTAAAACTATCGGACTAGCCAAGACTACACCCATCTATCTATTACTTTAGCACCTAGCAAAGATGTCTATTATGCTACTTAAGGTGCCAAGCTAGGAGGCTCACCTAAACAAGTCTAGGTTGCCAGGTCACATAAACCTAAGCAACTAGTACTCTAAGCAAACCGGAGAGCTCCTACACATACTAGTAAGCAAAGCACAAAGCACCTAAGCTCACTAGCAATGATCTCTAGCAATACTACACAAGTCAACTAGAGAGCTCAACTTGCTTAGCTACACAAACTAAGCAATGTGACTAACAAGGCTACACAAGCCAATTAGCCACTCAAGAGCTACTTCTAAGCTACACAAGCTAGAAGGTAACTAAGCTAGCTACACAAGCTAAACTAGTTACAAGAGCAACAACTAAACACTAGCACAAGTATGAATAAGTAAATACAAGCTAGTGATTTGGAGAATGCAAACCACCGAGAAGATGTACAAGGTTGACACGGAGATTTTTCTCCCGAGGTTCACTTGGTCACCACCAAGCTAGTCCCCGTTGTATCGGCTCACTCACTTGGAGGTTTACGACTTTTTACATGCCTCACTGCCTAACCCCCTCAAGGGTTGCCGCCTAACCAACACAAGATGAGGGCACTCAACGATACCTTCAATTAGAGTTGCTCTTCGCGATCTCCCACAGGGTGAGCACAACACCCCTCACAAGACTCTTCTCCGAAGCCACGCACAATCTTCTTGCGTGCTTCAACGGATCCACAAGCCACCAAGCCGTCTAGGAGGTGGCAACCTCCAAGAGTAACAAGCACCACGAGCTTGCAAGTCGATCATCTAGTGCCACACGAAGCTATCTCTCAAAGAAACGCACTAGTAATCGCTCTCTCACACAACCGGATGAACTCTATCAAGTGTGTGTGAGTTAGAGGGCTCCCAACCAAGCACAACTAAGGGTAACACAACCCCAAGATGCTCAACCAGCCCCAAGGGCCGGCCAAGGGCTATAAATAGCCACTCCATCGAAACTAGCCGTTTCCCCCTCTCTAACGGCTCTCTGGACGGCTCCGGACGCTATGAACAGTGCAGCTCCAGACCAATACAGACGCATCCGGACCTACAGAGACGCTGCGTCCGGAGTGCTATAGATGCGTTCCAGACCTTTAGAGACGCTGCGTCCGTACTACTGCGTCCGGATCAGCGCAGACCGCACGAAAATGTTCGTATCTCATAGCTCCGAACTCCGATTCGATGATCTTGAACTTTTTGGAAAGCTAACTCAGAGGCCTACACACCCCTCAACTCCATTTGATCCATATCACAATGAATCAAAGCAGTATTTCATTCCAAGATCTTCTCTTTGGCATGCTCGTCGATCTCTGCCATGTGCCTCAGGACGCGCACACCAGTGCCACTCCGGAACAACGTGCGCTGCGTCCGAATGGAACACAGAGAGCTCCCAAGAGCCTCTTTCATCCGGACGCTAGTCCGGAGTCCATCGTCCGGACGACGAACAGCGTCCGAACCTCCTCGGTCAGCTCAGTACAGTCAAAGGGCAGGCGATCGGACGCAAGACCAATGGTCCAGACCGCCCAAGCCCCAGCGTCCGGACTCCACATCCACGCTGATACCTAGGGTTAGGTTCTGGACCCATTCTCAATGGTCCGGACCCTACTGTCCCTAGCGTCCGGAGCTCGGTTTCCAGCCGAGACTCTTCCGCACTTCTTTCTTTGCTTCTCATGTGCTAACACAATTGTGTTCATCACCTTGTGTATGTGAGTTAGCATTTTCACAATCATTTTCAAAGCATTTTCACTTGCTCTCACCGCGCCACTTGATCCTAATGTATCACAAAGTTAGATCGCTCATGGTGGCACTAGATAACCGATATGCAAACAAGTTTGCTCCTCTTGATAGTACGGTTATCTATCCTAAACCCGGTCATAAACTTCTCTACACACCTATGACCGGTGAAATGAAATGCCCTATGGTTATACCTTTGTCTTGCGCATTCCATTCCATCTCCTTCTCCAATGTTGATGCAACACATGCACCAACCACTTGTCAAATGATATGATCCACTCTATATCATCACATGACCGTGTTGGTTCATCGATCTTGACCTCACTTGCTCTTCACCGTTGCCTTGGTCCATCGGTGTCAAGCATCACCCGTTTTCCCTTCACACTTACAACCGGTCCATCAAGCCAAGCCTCATCTTGATCTTCTCCACCTTGATCACATGACTCCATGTCATGCCTCATGTGCAATAAGCTCCTTCATCGCACAATCATATGTGAACTAATCTCCTATGTATATATCACTTGAACACATATTAGTTCACCTAGGTTGTCACTCAATTACCAAAATCACATAGAGACTCTCAATCTCTCCCTTTTTGGTAATTGATGACAACTCTACAAAGATATGGAAATTAAGATCTTTTTGTACATTACGCCATTTATCCAACATTTAAGCTTTATACAATGATTTGGATAAATACCACAAAATCTGACTTGGTAGTTATAGCTCCCCCTATATGTGTGCTCAACAAGATTTGTTTTAAGCCTTGCACACATGCATAAATAGGAGTTTTGGGAGTGCTAGCACTACTAAGTGATGCTAAGGGATATAGGATAAACCTTTGAAGATACTCAATGTAGTTGCACTTTGAAGTTTATCCTTAGCACCACCATGGTTAGCTAGATACCACAAAGACACTAGAAACCCCGTGAGATCAACATTATAAGCACAGTTTCTAGATAACACTTGAAGGAACAAATATCTAGCTTACCGACCTATGCATGTTAGTTTATCAAGTTATCATTCAAATACGATAACTAGCATACACCACACAAGCATGCATATAAAGATAAGACTAATGAAATATGCAAGCAAGCACATGAATATGCACATATTAAATGCAATCAATCAAGTTCATGAGCTTGCTCCCCCTACTTGTGTGCATTACTTATTTATCTCTTAGTCCAAGACTTTGATCCTTTGATCTTGTTCCCTTGTCCATGTCCATGTTTCTTCCCTTTAGTGCATGTCCATTCATTAATATATCTTTGTTCACTAATCTCTCCCCCTTTGTCATCAATTTCCATAAAAGGTATGCTCATATTGATACAAAGGTTGCACTAGGGTAGATGGTTGATACTTGTATCTTTTCATTTTTGATGGACACTAACATCTATGTATTGGAATGACTCTTCATGAAATATCATTGACCATTATACCATTGAGTAGGTGAAAGGTCCTATCCAAGGCTAGAGGGGGGGTGAATAGACTAAATTGAAATTCTAAAAACAAAACTCAACAACAAGTTAGACAATAAGATGGCGAAGCTTAACTAGTAATAGCTAACCAAGAGAAGAGAATCCTCCTACCACAATTGCTACTCTAATAGTTCTACGATCACTCAAATCCTACACAATTCTAGTTGCCCTCTAGGCACATCCTAATACACTAAGACAAGTATGAAAAGGTAAATGCGAATATGGGAAGAGTGATTATACCACCGTGTCGAGGAATGAGCCAATCAAAAGAACTCCAAGCAATCCAATCAATCACACAAGGATGACACTTGATTTTTCACCAAGGTTCACTAGTTTGCCCACTAGCTACGTCTTTGTTGTGTCGGCTCACCTACTTGGAGGTTCAAGAGCTAATTGGCATCACACGTCAAACCCGTCATCGGGTGCCTCACAACCAACACAAGATAAGGTCACTCAACGACACGCGTAATCCACTAGAGTTACCTTTGCGATCTCCCACGGGGAAGGCACAAGAACCCCTCACAATCTTCACTTGTGGTCGACGAAGCACAATCACCAAGCTTCTCGAATCCACACCGCTTTCTCCAAACCATCTAGGTGAAGGAAATCATCAAGAGTAACAAGAAACTAGCAGTGGTATCAACTCCCAAGTGCCACTAAGAAGAATCACTTCATGCAATGCACTTGATCACTCAACTCACTCAAATGGATGATCAAAATCAACTAAGTGATGAGTGGGAGTGTGTGTGGTTTGCTCACAAGAGTATGCAATCAGCCAAATGTGCAAGAGAGATTCCTAGAACCAGTCACATACCCTTATATAGCCTCCTCAAAGAAACTAGTCGTTTTCCCTTTTTGGAGCTGCAAACCGTGACCACCGGACCACTTCCTGCGACCACCATTGGACCATGCAGACTGGTCCGACGCTTTGAAAACTGACCGTTGGCGCACTGAAACGGGCACCGTCAGACCACTCGCCTTGGTCCGACGCCGGGTCCAACGCGTTTGCTTCAGCCAAAACCAGAGTCCAGTAAGCACCCGACCACCGGACCACACCTCCGGACTATACCAAGTGGTCTGGAGCCTCCTCTGAGTCTTGATGTTTTCACGCAGGGAGCACCCGAGCTCCGACTCGACCGTCGGACTCAACCACCGGACCATGCCGAGTGGTCCGACGCATGTCTTGGTCTTCTGCTGAATTTCTGACCGAGCCTCCGGACCTCTCGTCTATGGTCCGGAGCTCTTCTTCGCCACTGGTCCGACGCTTCTCAGTTGCCAGGCCAGTGCTAGGAGTAGCCACCGGACCACTTGCCTTGGTCCGGTGCTTCCATGCAAACTGGTCCAGAGCTTCTATCTTGCTCTAAATTTCCTTCTCTTTGCTTCCCTTGCTTCACATGTGCCACCACCAAGTATATCACTGACTTGTGCATGTGTGTGGCATATTTTAACAAGTTTTACAAGGTTACTCATTAGGTTTTATATGCAATGCAATGGATGAACTCCTAATGGCACTTGATAGGTGTAACCACTAACTATTTTCTCCTCTTTATAGTACGGTTGCCTATCCTAAATGTGATCACACCCACTAGGTGTCTTGATCACCAAAATAGAAAAAGGCCTAGTATACCTTTGCCTTGAATAGCTTAGGGTTTCCTCCTTCCTTCATTTGCATGTGTGAGATTTTGTTTGCTTTTCCTTAGCCTCCTTAGCTCCATCCCTTGTCTCCTTCCTCTTCTCTTGTGTACTTAACCTTCTCCACCACTTAGAGCTAGGTTAGTACTTAGGTTTCATCAATTACCCAAAACAATAGAGATCTTTCAATCTCCCCCTTTTTGGTAATTGATGACAGCCCATATAAAATGATATGAAATATGATTTTGTTTTCAACTTTGAAATGCTTGACACCACTTGGAAGATATGATTATAAAAGAGAGTGGTCAATCATTTCCAAGTTGGTTTGATAGTGTTAACTCCCCCTACATGTGTGCACTTCTATGAATAAGAATCAAGCTTTGCACACATGCTTAGATAGAACTTTTGGACGGGTGAACAACTAACAAACTATGACATGATGCTAAGGTTTTAAGAATAGACCTTTGAAGCGTGATACCAATCGAAGTGCGCCTATCATTTCACCCTTAGCAACATGGTTAGCTTGACACCACAAGGAACATATAATTTAAACACAAGAGGATATCTAGCTAACTTCCTATGCATGCTAGTGATCAAATCATCAATCAAGATTACAACTAGTCATGCACCACACAAGCAAGAAACCACTTGAAAAAGTATTAAAACTTTAATGCAAGCAAGCATATGAGTGAATGCACATCCAAATGCAACAAATTGTTCATGGGCTTGCTCCCCCTACTTGTGTGCTCATACTTTAATTTTTCATTTTTCAAAAATCTTATTTCTCCCCCTATTTCTAGATTCCACTTGTTTCTTTCCTTATCATGTTTCTCATTTTAACATTTCTCCCCTTTTACTATATCTCCCCCTTTCACTATCTCCCCCTTTCACTATCATTTTAACACAATTTCTCCCCCTTTGTCACACATTACCACAAAGAAAACCACTTGTAGTAACATGTATCACTTGAGGATACTTAGAGAGATTTGTTTATCAAGTCAATATAGAAAGGAGTGGGGTGAATTATCAAATTATATTCAACCTAGATTACTTGTCCTAGATACTTAACACAGTTTAAACCATGGACAAGCTTCTTCACACATCTTGCAATGGTTATCTTGACCATGTTGGTTAAATACAAGAATAAGTATTCTAGGCTAAACATGGGAGGTTGCAAGCTTATCAACATGTCATATGCCATCACTAGATCAATCAACTCATAGAAACTATAGTGATGTCATATGTCCATAGAAAACATTTGATTTTCATGAATGAGCTTATCATGAGTGATGTCTATATGCTCTACACAAGACTAGCAAAGGATGAATGCATATGTCAATCAATTGTACCTTGCTATGTTGGAGTATAGGCATGTCATAGGTGGGGTGCATCAAATCATGTTAGAGAAATCCAAGATGTTCAACTCATTCCTCAACTTGCAAAACCTTTTCTCATCAAGTGGCTTGGTGAATATGTCGGCTAATTGATCATCGGTGCCCACATTTTCAATGAAAATGTCACCCTTTTGTTGATGATCTCTTATAAAGTGATGTCTCACATCTATATGCTTTGTTCTTGAGTGTTGGACGGGGTTGTTTGTGAGCTTCACCGCACTTTCATTGTCACAAAGCAATGGGACTTTCTTGAATCTAATTCCATAGTCCTTCAAAGTGGCTTTCATCCACAATAGTTGTGCACAACAACTCCCCGCACTAATGTATTTGGCTTCGACGGTAGAGAGTGCCACACTGTTTTGCTTCTTGGATGACCATGAGACTAGTGACCTTCCCAACATTTGACATGTACCACTAGTGCTCTTTCTATCCACTTTGCAACCCGCATAGTCGGAGTCCGAATATCCAATCAATTCAAATCTTGACCCCTTTGGAAACCATAGTCCAACCTCTTATGTATGTTTGAGATATCTCAATATCCTCTTTGTGGCTTTCAAATGACTCTCTCTAAAAGATGCTTGAAACCTTGCACACATGCATACACTAAACATGACATCCGGTCTTGAAGCGGTCACATATAGTAAGCTTCCAATCATAGACCGATAGAGTGTTTGATCTACCATCATGCCACTTGAGTCACTATCCAAATGTCCATTAGTCCCCATGGGAGTACTAATGCCTTTAGCTTCTTCTAGCCCAAACTTCTTCATCATATCCTTGATGTACTTGCCTTGACTCACAAATGTACCATTCTTCAATTGTTTGATTTGAAGTCCAAGGAAGTAACTAAGTTCACCAATCATTGACATCTCAAATTCATTAGCCATCATTTCTCCAAACTCTTCACAAAAGTCTTGATTTGAAGATCCGAAGATAATGTCATCCACATAGATTTGCAAGATGAATAAGTCATTTCCAATCTTCTTGGTGAATAGGGAAGTATCAACCAATCCCATCTTGAACCCTTTAGAGAGGAGAAAGCTTCTCAACCTCTCATACCATGTTCTAGGTGCTTGCTTCAACCCATAGAGAGCCTTCTTGAGCTTGAATACATGGTCGGGCTTCTTAGCATCTTCAAAACCGGGTGGTTGCTCAACATACACCTCCTCATTTATATACCCATTTAGGAATGCACTCTTGACATCCATTTGGTATAGCTTGATATTGTGTGCACAAGCATAGGCCAATAGGATTCTTATTGCCTCTAATCTTGCCACCGGAGCATATGTTTCCCCAAAGTCAAGACCTTCAACTTGAGAGTAATCTTGAGCTACTAGTCTTGCTTTGTTCCTCACCACTATTCCATCTTGATCTTGTTTGTTCTTGAAAATCCATTTAGTTCCAATGACATTGTGCTTCTTTGATCTTTCTACCAATTCCCAAACTTTATTTCTTGTGAAGTTGTTAAGCTCTTCATGCATAGCATTGATCCAATCAACATCCTTCAAAGCTTCATCAATCTTGGTTGGTTCAAATGATGAGACAAAAGAATAATGCTCACAAAATGAAGCCAATCTTGATCTTGTTTGAACATCACTTTGAATGCCTCCAATAACTTGATCCAAAGGATGATCTCTTGCAATGTTGGTAGGTTGGAGCACTTGTATGTTGATATTGTTTGGTTGAGATGATGAGCTAGCTTGAACTTGATCTTCACTTGCATTTGCTTGATCTTGAGTTGGAGAACCACTAGCTTGATCACTTAGAATGGTCACTTGATCTTCATCTTCATCTTGGACTTGTCTTGGTCTAATGTCACCAATATCCATATCTTTCATAGCATTGAACAACTTGTCACCTCTCACATCATCCAAGTTTTCTTCTTCATCTTGAGAGCCTTGAGTTTCATCAAATTCAACATCATGCACTTCCTCAAGAATGCCACTAGTCAAGTTCCATACTCTATAAGCCTTGCTAGTTGTTGAGTAACCAAGTAGAAATCCCTCATCACATTTCTTTTCAAACTTGCTCAACCTTGTTCCCTTCTTCAAGATATAGCACTTGCATCCAAACACCCTAAAGTAGGCAATGTTTGGCTTTCTTCCATTCAATATCTCATAAGGAGTCTTCTCAAGCATTCCATGACAATAGACACGGTTGCTAGAGTAGCAAGCTGTATTGATAGCTTAGGCCCAAAAAGAATCACTAACATTGTACTCACTTAGCATTGATCTTGCCATGTCAATCAAAGTTCTATTCTTCCTTTCAACTATCCCATTGGATTGAGTGTACTTTGGAGAGAATTGATGGTTGATTCCAAAGTCATCACAAAGATCTTCAATTATTGTGTTTTTGAACTCACTCCCATTGTCACTTCTAACTCTCTTCGTAGTTGTTTCAAACTCATTTTGGCACCTCTTGACAAATGTCTTGAAGATATCAAATGTGTCACTCTTGTCACTCAAGAAGAATACCCATGTGTATCTTGTGAAGTCATCCACTATCACAAATCCATATTTATTTCCACCAATGCTCATGTAAGTTGTTGGCCCAAAGAGAACCATGTGCAATAACTCAAAAGCTTTGCTTGTACTTATGATGCTCTTCTTTGGATGAGTGTTGCCAACTTGCTTTCCCGCTTGACATGCACTACATAGCTTGTCCTTCTCAAATGTAACATCCTTCAAGCCCTTCACTAGATCATGCTTGATTAGCTTGTTGAGTTGCTTCATGCCAACATGTCCAAGCCTTCTATGCCATAGCCAACCCATGCTAGACCTTGAGATGAGACATGTAGAGAGTTGGGTCTCACTAGCATTGAAATCCACTAGATAGAGGTTCTCATACCGAAATCCCTTATAGATCATGTTTGAACCATCTACACTAATTATTTCCACATCCTTCACTCCAAAGATGCACTTGAAACCGAGATCACACAATTGGGCAACCGACAATAAGTTGAACTCAAACCTGTTGACACAAATTGTGGCACAAAGGATAAACTGCAAGCACACGGTTGTCAAGGTAGCTTTCACCCAAGAGTATTCCAGGGGTATCGAATCCACAGGGAACGTGAAGTGTACTTAACAAAGAACTAAGTTCGTCCTATGATGACACAAGGGGTTTATGATAGGTTGGGTAGAGAGGATCTTCTATGGTTATGAAACTAGCAAGGTAAGGTAAGATACAAAGGTTGTTCACTGCGGGCCACTAGATCGCTTAGCAACAGAAAGGGATGAGAAGGGTGCTAAACCACCTAGCATAAGAAAGCCTACGTTTAAAGAACTTGGCCGAACGTGGTGGGATCAAAGCCTAGATAGGACTGTCACCCCTACTAGGTACCACAAACAAACCGTTGGACAAGCCGCAGACACAGGTAAGCATATAGCCTAGACACCACGTCTACACTATATCTTACTACTCTAATTCGGATCCCGGTGAAATTGATTAGAGCACCGGTTTATGGGCGATGAACCAATGAACAACTTAAGTAATTAATTTACCAGAACTAAGGATCAATTATCATAAAAGAATCTCAAATGTAGACTTACAAAAGAGAAGACCATATCCGCTGAGGTACAGCTCGGAGAAGACGCTAGACAGGCCTGGCTCTCCTCCAGACTCTCCTCACTCTCTCCCTATTTTCTATGCTACTAGTAGAACAGGGCTTCGCCTTGTAGAGAGAGTAGCTCCTCCTTGGTGTGTTGAATGTGAGGAAGTGAAGAGGTATTTATAGGTGAGAGGTGCAGTAGGGGCTACTCCGGTGCCACGTCAGCGATCCGCGTCACCTTCATCAAGCACCGTTGGATCCAACCAACCTCAGAACCGCCTAAACACCAAGAGTGTTTATTTCCACCATGTGGGGAGTGAGTAGGTCGGTTGAGGGAGTGGAAACCGCCTTAGGGGGATTCGGCCAAATCCCCTACTGGACTGTGGGCCCTCCTTGGTCTTCTAGAAGGTGACCCATCACTCAGGGGGCTAAGTGGGGCCTGTTTGGTCCCACCTTAGGTTCGGCCGAACCCCTATGGTGGGCTCTGGTTCACCTCTGGTCTTCTAGAAGGTGACCCATCACTCAGGGGGCTAAGTGGGGCCGGTTTGGTCCCACCTTAGGTTCGGTCGAACCCCTATGGTGGGATCTGGCCCACCTCTACCTCCTGGGTGCTGGTCCCACCTGTCATATGTCTTGGGTGTTGGTTCTAAGTTGAGTTGTCATGTTAATCTTCTTGATGTGGGCCCATTGGCTCCCAAAAGGCCCTGTTTGTCATTACCTGTATCAAATAGTCAAGGGACATGTGGAACCAATTATTTGGCACAATATATTCAGGTTATGCTTGTTTTCCTTTGGAAACGAGGATGTTGACGGTATTTTGATGGTGACAAAATAGTTCTTAATTACCGTCAACAAAGCCTTCCAACTAGAAGCACATTGCTAATGCTTAGATCATTGGAGATAGCAATCTTTCCAAGCCCTTTCACCTTGCCTTTACCATTGTCACCAAATGTGATACTATCAAAGCCTTGTGTATTATCTTGGTTGATTGAGTTGAACATCCCTCCATCACCGGTCATGTGTTGAGTGCACCCACTATCAAGCACCCAATGCCTCCCTCCAGCTTTGTAATTGACCTACAAGAGAGATCAATTCTTTTTAGGTACCCAAACTTGCTTGGGTCCTCCAAGGTTCGTTACCAAAGATTTTGGTACCCAAATGGACTTCTTTGAAGCCATCCATGGTGCACCAACAAACTTGGCATGAACATCATTAGTACCCTTGGAAAGTACATAGAATGAATCAACTCTCATGAAGGATACATCTTGCTTAGCCTTCTTGTTCTTGCATGCTTGCTCATTGTGACCAACTTGCTTGCAACTTTTTTCAATTTACTTTTGCAAAGGTAAATGCGAAGATGGGAAGAGTGATTATACCACTTGTAACAACCCAGAAATTTGACACACAAAAATCACAGCTACAAAATTTTTTATGGTTGTTATGCTTGACCTAACACTGGTAGTTAACACCTAACCCTAGATCTTATTTAACTTATGCTAAGTTCAATTCCCATGCTAATATGCCTTGCATGATTTGGATCTTATTTTCTCTTGCAATGAATGTTTACATTTACAAGTAATTAAAACAACCAATATGAAAATACATATATATACATATACACATATACATATACACATATATGTATACAAGAACATAAGTACATATGCATTGAAAAATATGTATCTAAGAAATTAAATACAAACGCCTAGATACACATGTATATGCATACATAAAATATACAAACACAAACTTACAGGTACATATTACATATACATGTATATGTACTTAACTAAGCAAATACAAAGAAAATAGAAAATGGAAAAAGGAATTGAAGCAAACTGGCCCAGCACAACCCCCTCAGCCAGCCCAACAGCACAGACCCGTTCGGCCGCTTGGGCCAGTCCCGCTCGCGCTGGCCCACGAACGCCCGCCAGCCCAGCAGCGCGCACGCGGACGCTCTGCGCGAGCTCTTGCCCGCCCACTCGCGCCGACAGGTGGACCCCTGCCACTGCTTTCTTCTTCCTCCCCCGTGCCTTTCCTTTCTCAGCCCCGCGCCGCTCCCATGGGCGCTGGCAAAAACCAGCAGACGGAGCGTCTGCTGCCTAGCAGCGACGCCAGGCACGTGGCCCTGCCCCCCACCGGCTACCCCACGGCACCCTGGCCGCCAAGAAGTCCAAACCCTAGCCCCGTTAGCCCTTGGATCAGTTGTCCACGCTCCCTCGCCCTCGGATCATGGAGACCCCAGCCATGGCGCTGCTTCCCCTATAAAACCCCGCTTGGGAGAGCCTCTAGGTCTTCCAAGACCCGCGCCCCCGCCGCGGCATCCACACACACACCGCGCGCAGCACTCGGGCAAGGAGAAGAAGGGTCAGAGGAGAAGAAAAGGAGGTGGACTGCGTCGGAGCTTGCTGGAGCACGGTGTGCTTCCGCGTTGGCGATCGGGCGGAGCTGCTGTGGAGGGGAGCTGCACTGCAGGGCATCCGGAGCATCACTGCATCGGCCCGTCACTGCGCCGATAGCCCTTCTCCTCCGGTCGCACGTTACACTTCCCCCAACCCCAATCGAGCTCTAGAGCTCCAGACCCCACCGGCGTGCGCGAACGCGTTCCCCACCTGCGAAGGCACAGAACCATCGTCGGATTATCCCCGTGGACACGCACTCTTGCACGTGCACAGAACGGACTGTGATGCCGCTCAACGAGCCCCATGACCCCCCTGAACGCGACGACAGTCGTGCGGTCTGCCATGGCCGTGCGCGGTCGCTCCTCCTCGGTGACCGACGCGTTAGCGATGATTTGGACCATCTCAGGCCAAACGGATGAGACCTTGAGCACCACGAGGACCTTCCCGAGCCCCTGGTTAGATGGAAGCATCCAAGGATCCCCGAACCTCCCTGACCACGCGTTGTGACGGCATGCGCGTGCTCTGCGTGTTCACCGTCGCGGCGAACCTCGTTCCCAGTGACCAAGACCAACCCCGGCCCAAACTGACACGCCCTGGAGCACCAATGTGACTAATCCAAGCCCGCGGTGTAGTTGGTTGAATCTTGTACGCCCTGTAGCCCTATGACCGCGGTGACCGGCGGCGAAACCATGGCTGTCGGGCTCGGCGTCGTGGCCAAAATGCTTGGGAAGCCCTCGGGCTTGTCTGAGTCGCCTGTTGTGCCCGCCCAAACACCCTGATGCATGAGCACAGACAGAATCGCGAGCTGAAGTTCCCCGACGCGTGGAACAGCGGCGCCGGTGAGCCACCGAGCCTGCTCGCCACCGCCAGAGGCCTAGAGACCTTAGAGAACCCCCTCCAGCTGCCACGCCTTGATCAAGTGACCCTTTCGAGCAGCACCGTTGTCCCAATTGCGAACTAAATTCGCTCCGTTGCTGGATTGGCGAGTGTCGGCGTGCCCAGTTCGCCCTGGCCTCGCGCTGATGTTAACCGGAGCCGAATCATGGGAGACCGAGCCC
Organism: Microstegium vimineum; assembly: GCA_022036555.1. Classification (NCBI taxonomy): domain Eukaryota; kingdom Viridiplantae; phylum Streptophyta; class Magnoliopsida; order Poales; family Poaceae; genus Microstegium; species Microstegium vimineum. Next base: position 34,781,554 of record CM039135.1, read on the forward strand.
CCCGATGGAACCGCCATGCCCGTGCGAGTATGACCAGCCCATTATCTTGGCCTGAGATCCACCGGCGGGCACCCTGGTTTTCTCGCCGGCAAATGCGCCACTATCCGTTGGCCGGTGCGAAACAGAGGAAGGAAAGGGAAGGGAAAAGAGAAGGAGGGAGAAGAATGGACCCGGCCCTTGTGAGCCGTGAGACCGACCTGCGGGTCCCCTCTACGCGCCAGCATAGTGCACCACGGTGGACCAAGCCGTGACCCCCCCTTCCGCCTTCACGGACGCGGCTCTTGTGGACCGTGAACACAGACGGTGTACGTGCACTCGGTGCACCATGAACCGGTCATCGGTCTAGTGGACCGTACCCGTATTGCACCATGGACCACCCCGCGTGGACCGAAACCCGCTGGGAGCCCAAGTTGGCCACATGGCTCAACCTGAGCATGACACGTGGCGGGCCCAAGCCCGGCCCTGACTTGACCCAGACCCAGCCCTGCGTGGCCCACGAAGCCACTGTGTTGACTCGGGTCAACTGTGACGTCATGCTGACGTCATGCCGACGTCAACCAACCAATGAGACGCTGCCACGTGTACCAGCTGGATTCAAATCCATTTTGTCAATTTCAGAATTGATTTAAACTTCAGAAATTCACAGTAAATCCGTACGAAGTCCAAAATTTGCAAATGACCTATAAAAATTCTCAGAAAAATGAGCTCTACATGATGGAGCTATGTTTGTGTGCATTTGGATCTTCTCATTTTTCTGATAATTCTTTGTGTGATCTACAGACGTCGCTAACGCGACTATTTCGTCTGTTCGTTTCAGAGAACAGAGAGGGACTAACTGAGGAGGGGGGTTACGACTACGAGGAGGAACTCGGTGATGACAACGGAGGTGTCACATCCCACCCCCTCGTAGAACCTATTACACATGCTCACATGTTACATTTCTAATAATGAATGATTAAGCAATGCATAGGTTGCATGGTAGTTTATTTGCTCTAGCCTTTACCTTGATGAAACCTTTACCCTGCTACCCCGCAATAAGATAGATGCACACTTGCTTGCTCTATATATATATAAGATTATTACTACTACTACTCTCACATATTGATGAGATGATGATGATGAAGATGTCTTGCTTGGCCAATTAGGGACTTCCTGGTACTCAGAATCATAGAAACCTTACATGCCACTTGCTTTCTGTGGGGGAAAGACGGCTGGACTACTTGGTAGGGCGGTACCACTACTACATGGAAGTAAGCGGATTAGTGTAGAGAGGTACGGGAAGGATATGCCCCACACCCTCTCGAGACAGCATGGTGACCACCAAGGCCCGGTACCATGCCTCACAGTCGCAGCGCCCCCGTGTTTGATATGAGGAGTTGGCTCAGGGCTGAGTGGTAGAGTGGCATCGACCTAGGCTAGCAAGCAGTCAGAGTCTGGCCTAGATAACGACGGTTATCGATGATGGTGGAACCCGTGGTATTGTAAAACATACGGCAGAGTGTTTATGGTTGATCGATCGATACATATGCTGATTCGTCGTCTATGGACCAGTTTCTGTGACCTGCTTCACCCGCTAGAGAGTGATGTCTTCTCTTTTCCCTCTGGTTATGATATGTTCCGGCAGTGTGCTCTGATGGAGCAGTGTGCCGCTGAGACGGGCTCGAGAGGGAGTTGGGCCCGTCGAATGAGTGTGAGGTGTGGTGAGTGGTGTGATGGGAATGGAATGGAAGGATGGATTATAGAATCAGACAACTATACAATGACTTATACTACTTGTTTAATAAAGAATCTTGCATAGGAAGCCAACAACCAAAGATAGGTCTTTTGTTATACCCTACATGCATCCACTACCACAAATATGCATTAGGCTGGGATAATGTGGCCAGTACAAATCGTACTGATAGATATTTGGCAGGTGAGGAATCGGACTTTGACTTCGATGGGAACGATGTGGAGGACTAGGTGTCTCGTGTCTAGCCTCAGGCTTGGAGAGGATCCCGGCGCTTCTGTGTTGCTACTTTGATTTATGTTGCAGTGTGATTCCACCAATGTGGCGTTGTAATAGACTTAAGTAAACCCTTCTATTTGTACTCTTGTACTCGAAGTATGGTAATGGCAGCAACTAAAATTTGGGTGATATTGTGGATTGCTTCCGCAATCTGTTTTATTACACTGGGAATATGTGGATTTCCCTTCATGGAAATTGAGGTCGTTTCAGTTGGTATCAAATCCATGCTTGACCCTAGGACGAGACCGTAGAACTTGGAACCACAACCATGATCTTGATACGCAAAAGTTTTGAAATTTTTGAAAATCAACTCTCTTCGGTTATAGTACCGACCTTGCATCCCTTTTTTTTATGCAATGGCTTACCTTCTATTGGACTTGCTGACACATTTTGTTTTCAAAACGTTGAAATGGTCAACCTTGATATCCACCACTTGAACCTCTACCCGTTGACTAGACCAAGTGCCCGTTGATGGACACGACTTCATCAGACTACACATGACGAACAACGAGATGATAGCCGCTGATGTTCTTATCTTTTTTTCTATACTTGACCACCCTTTAGAGAGCCACCTCTAGGATGATGACCTATTAGCACCACATCCATGAGATATGTTACCTGTGAATAGCACGTTTTCCTGCACGTCATCTGTGCGTAGCTGCCAGAGACATGTTATGTAATCAAACCCATGTAATGAGTGATTGGATCTTAATGCCTCTTATGGATCTTATGCTTCCTTGCTTGAGTGTTGGATAGATCTAAAATTATCTAAATTCTAAGTATATCTAATCAAATAAGCACCACACATCATGTGTATACTCACACGCCTTTTTGGTTATCACAGATGTCGACTCGTCGATCTACACGACTGAACCGCTCCCCATCCCCCGCGCCCGCCGCCGGGCGTGGGCGTGGTCGTGGCCGTGCTCGTGGTGGACGCATCCCACCCCGTGGGAATCTGGAGGATGATCCGCGTCGTGCTCTCACACTTCCCATACCGGAGAATGGACCCAACCCACCACCCGCTGGGGGACCGCTTGAACCCCCACCTATCGTCCATGAAGCACCACCCCCCACCACCTCCTCCGCCAAGCTTGGTCGAGGTGATGGCTCTACAGACTCAGCTACTCACCGCTCTGGCTAATGGGATGAATCGCCGCCATGAGCCATGTCCTGACGACTTTCAGAGGAAGCTTGAAGGTTTCCTGAAGCTGAGGCCGCCTACCTTTGATGGCACTGACAGCGATCCAATCGCGGCCGATGACTGGCTGCGTGAGATCGAGAAGAAGCTTGACTTGACCACTTGCACTGATGAGGAGTGCGTGGGAGTTGCTGCTCACCAGCTCACTGGTGCGGCACGTGCATGGCGGGACAACTACAGTGATGCCCACGACCACCCCGTGGATATCACCTGGGAGGAGTTGGCCGAGGCCTTCCGTGAATACCACGTTCTAGAGGGTGTTATGGAGGCCAAGGAGGATGAATTCCGCAACATCACCCAGGGTGCAGATGGAATCCATGAGTACACCACTCGTTTCACTCGTCTGATGCGCTATGCTCCTCTGTCATGCGTCGCATCGAAGAAAGAGAAGATGTATTACTATCGCAAGGGTCTGAACACCAAGATCAAGTTGTCCCTGTCAGGTAACAAGAGCTACACTCTGAGGGAGCTGATCCATAGGTGCCTAGAGATTGAGAAGGATCGCGAGGATGCACATCTGAAAGCCGATGCTATGAACAGGGGCAAGAAGCGTCGCTTTGAAGGCACTTCACGTGGGTCTATACCTCCTAGGCCACGTACTGAAACCCTTTCGCAGAACCGCCCGCACTACAACACTGAGGCAACACCAAACCCCAACCGCGGTGGAGGCTACGATATCTTCGACAACAACCGCTCTGCACCGAGTTGCTACACCGCGAACCGTCCTCAGCAGGACCGCTCTACGCCCGCTCGTCCTACCCTGAACACCAACTCAAGAGCCATTGCGCCAACCCCTACTAGCGGTGTGCGCTTCGCTTGCTTTGGGTGTGGACAGCCTGGTAACAAGATCGTGGGGTGCCCCTAGAAGATCAACGCTGCAGCAAACGCGAGTACGCCGTTCAAGGGATCCGCAACTCGCGGGCGTCTCAACCGCCTGACCTCTTCGAAGAGTACGTTACCTTTTAATCTCGGGGTCAAGATTCTGATAAGGGGGAGAGATTGTAACAACCCAGAAATTTGACACACAAAAATCACAGCTACCAAATTTTTTATGGTTGTTATGCTTGACCTAACACTGGTAGTTAACACCTAACCCTAGATCTTATTTAACTTATGCTAAGTTTAATTCCCATGCTAATATGCCTTGCGTGATTTGGATCTTATTTTCTTTTGCAATGAATGTTTACATTTACAAGTAATTAAAACAACCAATATGAAAATACATATATATACATATACACATATACCTGCATGTGTATATATATATATATGTATACAAGAACATAAGTACATATGCATTGATAAATATGTATCTTAGCAATTAAATACAAACACCTAGATACACATGTATATGCATACATAAAATATACAAACACAAACATACAGGTACATATTACATATACATGTATATGTACTTAACTAAGAAAATACAAAGAAAATAGAAAAGGGAAAACGGAATTGAAGCAAACCGGCCCAGCACAACCTCCCTCACCCGCACGGCCAACCCAACAGCACAGACCCGCTCAGCCGCTTGGGCCAGTCCCGCTCGCGCCGGCCCACGAACGCCCACCAGCCTAGCAGCACGCACGCAAACGCTCTGCGCGAGCTCTTGCCCGCCCACTCGCGCCGACAGGTGGACCCCCGCCACTGCTTTCTTCTTCCTCCCCCGCGCCTTTCCTTTCTCAGCCCCGCGTCGCTCCCACGGGCGCTGGGAAAAACCAGAAGAGGGAGGGTCTGCTGCCTGGCAGCGACGCCAGGCGCGTAGCCCTGCCGCCCACCGGCTACCCCACGGCACCCTGGCCGCCAAGAAGTCCAAACCCTAGCCCCGTATGGCCTTGGATCAGCTATCCACGCTCCCTCGCCCTCGGATCATGGAGACCCCAGCCATGGCGCTGCCTCCCCTATAAAACCCCGCTCGGGAGAGCCTCTAGATCTTCCCAGACCCGCGCCGCCGCCGCGGCATCCACACACACGCTGCGCGCAACACTCGGGCAAGGAGAAGAAGGGCCAGAGGAGAAGAAGAGGAGGTGGACTGCGTCGGAGCTTGCTGGAGCACGGCGTGCTTCCGCGTCGGCGATCGGGCGGAGCTGCTGTGGAGGGGAGCTGCACTGCACGGCATCCGGAGCTTCACTGCATCGGCTCGTCACCGCGCCAATATCCCTTCTCCTCCGGTCGCACGGTACACTTCCCCCAACCCCGATCGAGCTCTAGAGCTCCAGACCCCGCCGGCGTGCGCGAACGCGTTCCCCACCTGCGAAGGCACAGAACCGTCGTCGGATTAGCCCCGTGGACACGCACTCTTGCACGTGCACAGAACGAACCGTGATGCCGCTCGATGAGCCCCATGACCCCGCGAACGCGACGACAGTCGTGCAGTCTGCCATGGCCGTGCGCGGTCGCTGCTCCTCGGTGACCGACGCGTTCCTGATGATGTGGACCATCTCAGGCCAAACGGATGAGACCTTGAGCACCACGGGGACCTCCCCGAGCCCCCTGGTTAGATGGAAGCATCCAAGCATCCCTGGACCTCCCTGACCACACGTTGTGACGGCATGCGCGTGCTCTGCGTGTTCACCGTCGCGGCGAACCTCGTTCCCAGTGACCAAGACCAACCCCGGCCCAAACTGACACGCCCTGGAGCAACAATGTGACTAATCCAAGCCCGCGGTGTAGTTGGTTGAATCTTGTACGCCCTGTAGCCCTCTGACCGCGGTGACCGGCGGCGAAACCATGGCCGTCGGGCTCGGCGTCGTGGCCAGAATGCTTGGGAAGCCCTCGGGCTTGTCTGAGTGGCCTGTTGTGCCTGCCCAAACACCCTGATGCACGAGCACGGACAGAATCACGAGCTGAAGTTCCCCGACGCGTGGAACGGCGGCGCCGGTGAGCCACCGAGCCTCCTCCCCACCGCCAGAGTCCTAGAGACCTCAGAGAACCCCTCCAGCTGACACGCCTTGATCAAGTGACCCTTTCGAGCAGCACTGTTTCCCTACTTGCAAACTAAAGCCACTCCGTTGCCGGATTGGCGAGTGCCGGCGTACCCTGTTCACCCTGGCCTCGCGTTGATGTTAACCAGAGCGGAATCATGGGAGACCGAGGCCCCTGATGGAACCGCCATGCCCGTGCGAGTATGACCAGCCCATTATCTTGGCTTGAGATCCACCAGCGGGCACCCTAGTTTTCTCGCCGGCAAATGCGCCACTATCCGTCGGCCGGTGCGAAACAGAGGAAGGAAAGGGAAGGGAAAAGAGAAGGATGGAGAAGAATGGACCCGACCCTTGTGAGCCGTGAGACTGACCTGCGAGTCCCCTCTACGCGCCAGCATAGTGCACCACGGTGGACCAAGCCGTGACCCCCCCCTTCCGCCTTCACGGACGCGGCTCTTGTGGACCGTGAACACAGACGGTGTACGTGCACTCGGTGCACCATGAACCGGTCATCGGTCTAGTGGACCGTACCCGTATTGCACCATGGACCACCCCGCGTGGACCGAAACCCACTGGGAGCCCAAGTTGGCCATATGGCTCAACCTGAGCACGACACGTGGTGGGCCCAAGCCCGGCCCTGACTTGACCCAGACCCAGCCCTGCGTGGCCCACGAAGCCACTGTGTTGACTCGGGTCAACTGTGACGTCATGCTGACGTCATGCCGACGTCAACCAACCAATGAGACGCTGCCACGTGTACCAGCTGGATTCAAATCCATTTTGTCAATTTCAGAATTGATTTAAACTTCAGAAATTCACAGCAAATCCGTACGAAGTCCAAAATTTGCAAATGACCTATAAAAATTCTCAGAAAAATGAGCTCTACATGATGGAGCTATGTTTGTGTGCATTTGGATCTTCTCATTTTTCTGATAATTCTTTGTGTGATCTATAGACGTCGCTAACGCGACTATTTTGTCTGTTCGTTTCAGAGAACAAAGAGGACTAACTGAGGAGGGGGGTTACGACTACAGGAGGAACTCGGTGATGACAACGGAGGTGTCACATCCAACCCCCTCGTAGAACCTATTACACATGCTCACATGTTACATTTCTAATAATGAATGATTAAGCAATGCATAGGTTGCATGGTAGTTTATTTGCTCTAGCCTTTACCTTGATGAAACCTTTACCCTACTACCCCGCAAAAGATAGATGCACACTTGCTTGCTCTATATATATATAAGATTATTACTACTACTACTCTCACATATTGATGAGATGATGATGATGATGATGAGGCACGTGGTGCTGAAAAGAGGGGAGAGTGTTGTGTGTGTCTTGGTGCGTGTGGTGAGGGTTTTGTCGGCCAAGTGGGAATGACGACGAGCCTTGGGCAAGTCTTGCCGGGAGAGCTACCTGAGCAATCCCTTGATCATACCTGTGGCGGGTAAATGGACCGGAAAGGAGGTTCCGAGGTTGAACCTCGGAACAGTGGAATGTTGTGATGGCATGGGGAATGATGAAGATGTCTTGCTTGGCCAATTAGGGACTTCCTGGTACTCAGAATCATAGAAACCTTACATGCCACTTGCTTTCTGTGGGGGAAAGACGGCTGGACTACTTGGTAGGGCGGTACCACTACTACTTGGAAGTAAGCGGATTAGTGTAGAGAGGTACGGGAAGGATATGCCCCACCCCTCTCGAGACAGCATGGTGACCACCAAGGCCCGGTACCATGCCTCACAGTCGCAGCGCCCCCGTGTTTGATATGAGGAGTTGGCTCAGGGCTGAGTGGTAGAGTGGCATCGACCTAGGCTAGCAAGCAGTCAGAGTCTGGCCTAGATAACGACGGTTATCGATGATGGTGGAACCCGTGGTATTGTAAAACATACTGCAGAGTGTTTATGGTTGATCGATCGATACATATGTTGATTCGTCATCTATGGACCAGTTTCTGTGATCTGCTTCACCCGCTAGAGAGTGATGTCTTCTCTTTTCCCTCTAGTTATGATATGTTCCGGCAGTGTGCTCTGATGGAGCAATGTGCCGCTAAGACGGGCTCGAGAGGGAGTTGGGCCCGTCGAATGAGTGTGAGGTGTGGTGAGTGGTGTGATGGGAATGGAATGGAAGGATGGATTATAGAATCAGACAACTATACAATGACTTATACTACTTGTTTAATAAAGAATCTTGCATAGGAAGCCAACAACCAAAGATAGGTCTTTTGTTATACCCTACATGCATCCACTACCACAAATATGCATTAGGCTGGGATAATGTGGCCAGTACAAATCGTACTGATAGATATTTGGCAGGTGAGGAACCGGACTTTGACTTCGATGGGAACGATGTGGAGGACTAGGTGTCTCATGTCTAGCCTCAGGCTTGGAGAGGATCCCGGCGCTTCTGTGTTGCTACTTTGATTTATGTTGCAGTGTGATTCCGTCAATGTGGCGTTGTAATAGACTTAAGTAAACTCTTTTATTTGTACTCTTGTACTCGAAGTATGGTAATGGCAGCAACTGAAATTTGGGTGATATTGTGGATTGCTTCCGCGATATGTTTTATTACACTACGAATCTGTGGATTTCCCTTTGTGGAAATCGAGGTCGTTTCACCACTGTGTCGAGGAATGAGCAAATCACAAGAACTCCAAGAAATCCAATCAATCACACAAGGATGACACTTGATTTTTCACCAAGGTTTACTAGTTTGCCCACGAGCTACGTACTTGTTGTGTCGGCTCACTTACTTGGAGGTTCAAGAGCTAATTAGCATCACACGCCAAACTCGTCACCGGGTGCCTCACAACCAACACAAGATAAGGGCACTCAACGACACGCACAATCCACTAGAGTTACCTCTGCGATCTCCCGCGGGGAAGGCACAAGAACCCCTCACAATCTTCACTTGTGGTCGACGAAGCACAATCACCAAGCTTCTCGAATCCACACTGCTTGCTCCAAACCGTCTAGGTGAAGGCAATCACCAAGAGTAACAAGAAACTAGCAGCGGTATCAACTCTCAAGTGCCACTAAGATGAATCACTTCATGCAATGCACTTGATCACTCAACTCACTCAAATGGATGATCAAAATCAACTAAGTGATGAGTGGGAGTGTGTGTGGTTTGCTCACAAGAGTATGCAATCAGCCAAATGTGCAAGAGAGATTCCTAGAACCAGTCACATACCCTTATATAGCCTCCTCAAAGAAACTAGCCGTTTTTCCCTTTTTGGAGCTGCAAACCGTGACCACCGGACCACTTCCTGTGACCACCATCGGACCATGCAGACTGGTCCGACGCTTTGAAAACTGACCGTTGGTGCACTGAAACAGGCACCGTTGGACCACTCGCCTTGGTCCGACGCCTTGGTCTGACGCCTGGTCCGACGCGTTTGCTTTAGCCGAAACCAGAGTCCAATAAGCACCCGACCACCGGACCACACCTCCGGACTAGTCCACCAGACTATACCGAGTGGTCCGGAGCCTCCTCTGAGTCTTGATGTTTTCACGCAGGGAGCACCCGAGCTCCGGACTCGACCGTCGGACTCAACCACCGGACCATGCCGAGTGGTCCGACACATGTCTTGGTCTTCTGCTGAATTTCTGACCGAGCCTCCGGACCTCTCGTCTATGGTCCGGAGCTCTTCTTTGCCACTGGTCCGACGCTTCTCAGTTGCCAGGCCAGTGCTAGGAGTAGCCACCGGACCACTTGCCTTGGTCCGGTGCTTCCATGCAAACTGATTCGGAGCTTCTATCTTGCTCTGAATTTCCTTCTCTTTGCTTCCCTTGCTTCACATGTGCCACCACCAAGTATATCACTGACTTGTGCATGTGTGCGGCATATTTTAACAAGTTTTACAAGGTTTCTCATTAGGTTTTATATGCAATGCAATGTATGAACTCCTAATGGCACTTGATAGGTGTAACCACTAACTATTTTCTCCTCTTTATAGTACGGTTACCTATCCTAAATGTGATCACACCCACTAGGTGTCTTGATCACCAAAATAGAAAAAGGCCTAGTATACCTTTGACTTCAATAGCTTAGGGATTCCTCCTTCTTCCTTCATTTGAAAGTGTGAGCTTTTGTTTGCTTTTCCTTAGCCTCCTTAGCTCCATCACTTGTCTCCTTCCTCTTCTCTTGTGTACTTAACCTACTCAACCACTTAGAGCTAGGTTAGTACTTAGGTTTCATCAATTACCCAAAACAATAGAGATCTTTCAGTAGGGCAACTCCCCTTTGGTCAAAGCAAATGTCATCCAAATAAGCTTTGCAAGTAAGAGAACATTGATTTGATCACTTAAAGTTGAGGATCACTTGTTAGCTTGTAGGATATCACTTGTGAGATTACCACTTGTAGAATTATTTGAATTAACTCAATGTGGATCATCACAAGTATGCTAGAACTAGACATCTTTTGCAAGTACCAATATGAAGGTTGATACTATTTGAAAGATTAGCATAAGTCTAGATACCATTTGTGGGTTACATCTTGATATCCATTTGCATTGTTGTTTTGTGCTTGAACTAGATTCATCTTCATGAGCTTCTATGTTTGACTTGAACGATAATGAATAGCATAAGCTTTCAAGTTCGGTTTAAACCCTCTCTAAGCTTGTTCACACATATTAAGCGGTTATCTTATAGAGGTTGTACTTGTCACTTGATTGCAATCCAAAATAGATCAAATACTTGGGTTTACTAGCTCATGAACATACTCATATACTACCACTAGATCAAATAACTCAATCAAGATATAGTGGTAGGCTATAAGCATCAAATTCATTTGATTTTCAATGAATTATCACTATGTATGACTATATGCACTAAACATGTCCTAGAGAAATATGTATGCATATGTCAAACAATTTCACATTTTCTATGTTGGAGTAGAGGATAGTCATATAGATTTCATCTCCAATTAGCAATGTGAAGTCCAATTAAGAGCATGGTGAAGACCAATGAATACCAATATGAATTCCATTCTTCACCCATATGATTTGAGAACCACTAAAGATCAAGTGCACTTTCTTGTTGCGGTTGACTTGCTTCTTTCTTGATCTTTTCTTGTATGAGAGAGTACCAAATGATGTACCACTTGTAGAAGATGATATCACTTGAATATCATGATACACTTGTAGGTTAAATTCATGAATCTCTCTCTTTTGGGTGTTGCTTGCTTTCTTTTGATCAATCCTATTGATAGCTTCAACTAAGATTCCAAATGATCCCTAGATCACCACTTCCATGTTAGCCTTCCAAGTACCACACTTGGTTTCACCTACACAACGGCGGCAAGCCCCTACACTTAGGGAGAAGTGACTTATCTCTAAGAATTATCCTTCATACTCACTTGAAGATAACTTTTTTTGATTGATTCAAATGTTAAACTCCATTTGATGAATGAACATTAATCCAATCTAAGTTCAACTATATCTTGAGTTTGATCTTGATCTCTAACTTGAGTACCAAATGTGTGCCATATGCACTCCACAATCAAATGTCCTTGTCCTCATTGCTTGTCATGCTTCTATCTCAAACCAAAATCAAACATAGGTGCCTCAATCACTAATAAACATGATTCCAACATGAGGACCTTTCAATCTAAGTGACTCTAGGTCAATCCAATAAATGTCACTTTTCTGGCAGATTCTGTACTCTTCATAGAATATATCATAAATCCCAAAGTACTTATCCAATGATCATGAAATTTGGTGGAGATGTGCTTAACTAAGTCATCTAGCATCCATAAAAAGTTTAGCTTCATTGGATTACTAGATTGCTACCAGATTTCACATCTTCCCACCTAGGTACATGCTGAAAACTGCTGCACATGTGTAGACAAGATCCACTCTAAAACCAAAGTATCCCTTATCCAATACCCATGAAATTTGCACAGAAACTAATAACATAAGTGTAGAGCATGCATACCAAATTTCAAGCCAATCCAAATAGTTTTGATCTCTCAAACATGGCTAAGATCACAGCTAGCTCAGATTTTGAATATAGGACAGATTTCAACACTATGAGCTATACTTCTTCAAATTGAATCAAACTTGAACTCAACTTGTTTGAATACTATCTCAAGACTTATATCCATTCAATCCACTTACTAAAATAAGTCTCTTGATCATACCCATTCAAATCAACTCAAATTGATCACTAAGCATTAATCCATTAATCAACTTATAGCAAGCAACTAGTGCATATATATGTATCCAATTCAATCAACTCATATGCACCCTATGTATATCCAATTGAAACATCTTATACACACCCAAATGAACTTGATCAACAAGAGATATACCTTAGTAGACCATGATCAATCCATTAGCAAGCTTCAACTTGAATATTTGCAAGCCTTCAAATAATCCAATGAACCACCACAACTTGATCATGCACTTATATGTTGTAGCATTTGGACTTCATTCTTTTGACTTGGTATTGGGATAAGGATAGCACTAAGCTTTATTACTTGACTCAATCATATGATGAACTATATGCAATCAATTGAATCAAGTCTCCAATGCCCATGGTACCTACACTCATTCATCCACTTGTTGATGGTACCCAAACTCGTTTGGGTCCTCTCAAGTTAGGAGCAACATACTTACGCAATGCCTTAGTATGAATAGCGAGATGTTTTGCAATAGCAACCATAGAGGTACCACTACCATCCTTTCTAATCATATGATCCTCATCAATTGAAATGAGCTTAGAAGTCATACCTAGGGGACATGAATGAGCCATGTGTCCCCTTTCCCGACATGAGTAGCACACTCTCTTTGCTTGAGCCTTTTCTTCCTTGCTCAAATATTGCTTCTCATTGCCTTGCCTCTTCTCTTTTGCTTGAATATTCATCTCAAGCTTGGTAGGACACCTTGAGGAAAAGTGTCCCATATCTTCACATTTATAGCACTTGATGTGAGCCAAATCTTTCTTCTCTTGATTCTTGCTCATCATCATGTCATCTTGAATAGGAGTTAGATGACTTGATCTTGTTTTGCCACCTCTTCTAGTCTTCTTCTTCTTCATCATCCCCAAATCACCATCTTCATGGTTGATCTGATCTTGTACTTGGGGTGTGACTTGTGGCATAGCTTGAGGCTTCACTTGTTGCTTCACCAATTTCTTGGTTGGGCACATTGAGGTGAGATGACCCCAAATATGACACTTGAAGCACTTGACATGCTTTAGCCTCTCTTCTTCTTTCTTCAACTTGAGCTTCTCTTTGTTTGGGCAACCATTTGCAAGATGTCCCATATCACGGCATATGAAGCACATGAAATGAGGTAGCTTCTTTTGTTCTTGCTTCTTCATATTTTTATTGCCCTTGCTCTTGTTGAAGTCAACTCCACTCTTGTCACCATAGCTTCTTGTGTTAGTCAACATGTGCTCAAATGTGACTTTGGAGTTGTAGCACCTCTCTAACTTGTTGCTCATATTCTTCAATTCATTTTTGAGCTCTTTGTTCTCCTTCAAAAGGTTAGTCTCACAAGATATGGAAGTAGAACAAGCATCTATATTTGAAGAACATGGTATATCAAGTAAATCATCACAAGAGGTGGATACATGCTTCTTCCCTACATCACAAGGGTTAGTAACAATATGTAGTTGATCATTTGACCTATGTGATGAGCTCTCATCATTTTTAAGATTCATCAACTCATTTATTAGATCACCATGTTTGTGAACCAAAGCCTCATGAGATATACGAAGATGCTCATGATCTAGCTTTAGTTCTTCATGTGAAGATTTAAGAACATCAAGTAAGCACTTATGTTCTTCATATGAATCTTTTAGAGTTATGATTTTCTTTGTTGAAGCTTTAAGGAGTGAAGCATGCATTTCAATTAGTTCTTCATGAGAATCAACAAGTTCCTCATGAGTTACATTAAGCTCATTTTGTGAACAAATAGAAGTATGAAATATTTTCTTTTATTGTTCACAAGTTTTCTTTAGTGAAGAGATTTCTTTTTCCAAAGACAAGATTTTATTTTTCTCATTCACTAAAGACATGGTCATGCTAGCAAGTTTATCTACAAGCTCATCATATGAATCAACATGATCAACAACATTGCTATTTGATACCTTTGTGTCACCTTGTGACATAGAGCAATGTGGTGATGTAGTAGAGCTTGTGATAGCACCATCAACCGAGCATGAACCATCTTCATCACCACCAAGTGTGCATGGAGTAGCATCATCATTTGCAACACTTGTGGCATCATCATCAATCTTGTCAAGTGTGCTTGTAGTTGATCTTTCATCATCATCACTTGACCATGAGGTGGAACAATCTTCCACAATCACCGAGTTGTGGTCATGCTCAACATCCTCATGCGCCACTAACTCATCACTATCACTTGAGATCGTCCCATAATTTTCAATGATATAGGACCAAATCTCATGAGGTGACTTCATGTCCATGATCTCTCCAAATATGCAATAATCCAAAGATTTAGTTGCTTGGATTTCGAGATCTAGGCATTTCTCTTGTGCTTGGGTTAGATTCTCTTCATACCACACATGAGAAAAGTCTACATCTACGATCCACCACATTTGAGGGCAAATAAATTTAAAATTGTATACCATCCAATTTTTCCATTGTGCAAAGCGAGTGCCATCAAAAATGTGTGGACAATCAACATCTAGCCCATAAGTCGCCATCCTCTCGGGTCGGTAAATACCACAAATGAGAAACCTCGCTCTGATACCACTTGTAGGGTCGAGATGGCGGACTAGAGGGGGTGAATAGTCTTTTCTAAAAATTTAAATGTTTGGCTAACCGAAACTATTGCGGAATTAAAACTATCGGTCTAGCCAAGACTATACCCATCTATCTATTACTTTAGCACCTAGCAAAGATGTCTATTATGTTACTTAAGGTGCCAAGCTAGGAGGCTCACCTAAACAAGTCTAGGTTGCAAGGTCACACAAACCTAAGCAACTAGTACTCTAAGCAAACCGGGGAGCTCCTACAGATACTAGTAAGCAAAGCACAAAGCACCTAAGCTCACTAGCAATGCTCTCTAGTAATACTACACAAGTCAACTAGAGAGCTCAACTTACTTAGCTACACAAACTAAGCAATGTGACTAACAAGGATACACAAGCCAATTAGCCACTCAAGAGCTACTTCTAAGTTACACAAGCTAGAAGGTAACTAAGCTAGCTACACAAGCTAAACTAGTTACAAGAACAACAACTAAACACTAGCACAAGTATGAATAAGTAAATACAAGCTAGTGATTTGGAGAATGCAAACAACCAAGAAGATGTACAAGGTTGACACGGTGATTTTTCTCCCAAGGTTCACTTGGTCGCCACCAAGCTAGTCCCCGTTGTATCGGCTCACTCACTTGGAGGTTTACGACTTTTTACAGGCCTCACTGCCTAACCCCCTCAAGGGTTGCCGTCTAACCAACACAAGATGAGGGCACTCAACGATACCTTCAACTAGAGTTGCTTTTCGCGATCTCCCACGGGGCGAGCACAACACCCCTCACAAGACTCTTCTCCAGAGCCACGCACAATCTTCTTGCATGCCTCAACGGAGCCACAAGCCACCAAGTCGTCTAGGAGGTGGCAACCTCCAAGAGTAACAAGCACCACGAGCTTGCAAGTCGATCACCTAGTGCCACACGAAGCTATCTCTCGAAGCAACGCACTAGTAATCTCTCTCTCACACAATCAGATGAACTCTATCAAGTGTGTGTGAGTTAGAGGACTCCCAACCAAGCACAACTAAGGGTAACACAACCCCAAGGTGCTCAACCAGCCCCAAGGGCCGGCCAAGGGCTATAAATAGCCACTCCATCGAAACTAGCCGTTTCCCCCTCTCATTAGTAATTTAGTACGCACTCTTTTGTACCTACCAAAAAAATGTCATTCTAGTTTTGTCAAAAGTCCAACTATCCTAAATTTCACTAAAGTTTATAAAGAAAACTTTCTACATTTATGGCATAAAAAGGGTATACTATGAAAATAGATTTCATGGCAAACTCAATGGTACTAATTTGGTATCATAAAATATTGGAACATGTTTTTACAAATTTGGTCAAACTTACCATGGTTCAATTTAGCACAAAGGTAGAATGACAAAACAAAAAACAAAAAAAAACTGAGAGAGGTAGTAAATGGCATGACACTCATGATAGATAGAAAGAGGAGAAAAGGTCTGATCATGAGGAACACCGCTATGCTCCGCCAATCAGACTCAGTCTCAGAAAAATAAAAATGCAAGAATAATTCAGGACATGCATGTACCGTGCTCCTTGTGGCCATTCCTTACAAGCAGCAAATCCCATTGTCTACAGGATCCGCTGATAGAGAAAACCAGGTCCCGTAATCCCATTCTGTACAAGAACATTTTCCGTGTAAAGACATCAAAGTTCCCGAGGAGTTGCAATACCAGCAGTCCAGTATGTACAACCTACTGCTGTGATGGAAAAAGAAGCAGAGACAATAGAATTATAGAATTAAGTGCAGACAGAATCAATCTATGCACCAAATATGTTCAGTTACCCAAGAAGCAAAATATCCAGGTGATGATTTCTTCCCACAAGAATATATTCATTTTGGCAAGTCTCTACATGCCAAATGCAGTGGAGAATGGATACTCGGCATGGTGTTGATAGAATTTATGAAAGTAACCAGGCATTCAAAATTTCAAACAAGCATAAAGAGTACAGTTTTCATGACAGTTCACATTTCACTATTTCAGGGATGCCAACCCTACTTGTATTATACCAAATGCAGACAGGTTTATATATGTTCAAACCACAAATTTTCCATGTAAACCTGTTTTATGCTGTTCGGATTTTACCCAGAAATATGTGTAAAACATGGGTGCAGCATTTGAAACTTTCTGTCATTTATCGAAGGACAAATTAATGTAAAACGGATTATATGATCAATCAAAACAAAATACTCAGATTTCAGCTCTGCTAAAAAATGTATGTTTCAACAGGTCAAGTTGACCATGTAAATGTGCATTTCCCATTACACCATTGTTTGTTCCTCATTCATATAATTCAGTGGTCCTTTAAACACTTACAGTTGGACATGGAATCTCTCCTATTCTATATAAAAGCTATGCTAAAAAAATGGTGCAACCATGTTCATCAGCTTTCTCAACCTGTATATTTGATTAGTCCTTGCATGTCTACAAAATGTAATCACACATTCAATAGTATCCACCAAACGAATTTCCTAGGTTTGAAGCACAATGCCGTTGAGCTCATCAGTTAAGCCTGATGAGGCAAACTTGACAGACTAACAAGAAAGTCACATGATTTGTCATCACTTCCTTTTTCTGATTTGTCATCACTTTTTCTATCTTACAGAAGAATGTTCCAAGGCATGAGAACATGCATGTTTTTTTAAATGCAAGGACAACATATCATGTTTTAAGACATGTTTGGGGTATTTTAGTTACCAGTATAAATGATCCTCTTAATTAGCCAATATCTGAGTATTCGATATTACTGTTGTAGGCAAGATCCTGAATACTGATTGTTGAGCCTGTAGTCCCAGTGTAAAGACCTCATACGTTGGACCTTGTTCTTTAAGTGCTGATAGTTGTACTTGGTGAAAAAGGACCTTGTTCACGACAGCAGACAAGCCAGAAACCAATTGTGTGAAAAGCTTGTTGTCATCGCATTAGATCTCATATAGTCCTTATGATTGGGTGCCACTACCAACATTTACTGTTGCTCTAGTATCCAAAGTATGTGTGATAACTTCACTTCCTTCTGGTGTGCTGCAAATGCAACAAACAAGCAAGGGTATACTACCAATAATCATTACACGAACATTGTCCTCCCTGGAAATGATGAAACCGCGTTCTGTCCCTGACAATAACTAGTCGGTTGTAAATACCAGAAAACATCTTTGTGAAATTGTGGCAGTCAACACAAACACGAAGATTCTTTGCAAGCCTTATTGGCCTGTGCTGAGGCATCACAAGCAAAGCAAAAGCAATTGCCAGCTTTTCACTGTGATAGATGAGGGCATTTTCCTTCCCTTCTGAATCCAAATCATGCAACTCTGATGACATATTTGGCACATAACCAGCAATCCTTAACTGCTTATTTATCTCATTGAGCTTCTCATAAATCTCCACCTTCCTTGGATGTGCATCATCATCTGCAATAAACTCATGAACCTCACCATCATGCTCCACAGTCGTGCAGCCAGGAGTAGTTTGTATTCCTTTTTCCTGCATCAACTTCCTGACTTACCTTGCTCCATTCCCCAACTCCTGCATAAGTGTTCAGCAATAGAACATAGTCCCCAGCTTGCTGCGCCTTCAGTTCAATTAGATTACCGATTACACGCTCCGCAAGATCAACATGACCATGGATTCGGCAAGCCCCAAGAAGAGTTCGCCAAATTGTCGCATCTGGTGCAACCTTCATCTCATTTGTCACAAGCTCATAAGCCTCGTCAAGCAAGCCAGCACGGCCCATTAGGTCAACAATGCATCCATAGTGGCGAACGTTTGGCTTCAATCCGTACTCACATCGCATCATATGAAAAAACCTAAAACCCTCATCAACCAGCCCACTATGACTACATGCAGAAAGAACACCAGTAAAAGTCTGTTCATCAGGAGCAACATTTGATCTAATCATCTCCTCAAATGCTGAGATAGCATCGTTTCCAAAGCCATTAGCTGCCAATCCCGAGATCATTGCGCTCCATGTGACCACACTCTTCTGCGGAGTCCCACAGAACACCCTGTATGCCTTATCCACACACCCGCACCTCGAGTACATCGTGATCAACGAATTGCGCACCTTCAGCTCGCCCCCATAACCATGCTCCTCTGCATACGCCCACACCTGCTCCCCGAAATCAAGCGGGCCCAGGCTCGTGCATGCCTGGAGGAGAAGAATGCAGGTGACGTCATCTGGCTCCGCCCCACTGTCCCCGTCTCTCATCTCCTCAAAAAGCTTCAGGGCGTCCTTTGTCCGTCGGTTCCTCGCATAACAGGTGATCAGAACATTCCATGCGACCGCGTCCCTGACCGGCATTTCGTCAAACAGCTTGCGCGCGCCGTACTCGTTACCGCAGTTTGCATATCACCTCATCAGCGAGGTGGCGAGGAGGGCGTCGCGGAGGTGACCCTCCACCACGACGTTGGCGTGGAGCTGGCGCGCGTGCGCGAGCGTGCAGCGGGGCTTGAGGAGGATGGCCAGGGTGAAGGCGTTCCCGCGGCGGCCGAGCGCGCGCATGCGGCGAAGGAAGCCGAGCGCGTCGGAGGGATCGGAGAGGGCGCGGAGGATGGAGTTGCACTGGAAAGTGGAGGGGAGGGAGGACGGGGCCGTGAGGTGGTGGTCGATGACGGCGAGCGCGCGGTGGGACGGGAGGGAGGCGGCCGCGAGGGAGAGGAAGGCGGCGGTGGTTGTGACGGGGGAGAGGGCCAGGAGGCCCGTGCGAAGGAGGTGCGCGTGGAGCTGGAGGAAGCGGCGCGGGTGAATGGGCAAGGCGTAGGCGAGGAGGGCAGCGGCGACGGAAGAGGTGGAGGGGCGGTGAGCACGGGCGAAAGGAGATGACGATGCCATGGCCCGCGGACGGGACTAGTTTTCCACCAAAAACCTCAAATTTTGGCACTAATGTAAAAAGAAGAGATCAATAAGGCTCGTTCGGTTGTTTGATATTGAAAATTAGTATATTTAGTTAAAAAAATTGCTAATCTCTTGGAGGTGCTCTTAATGCCTCGTTCGGTTGTTTGATATTGAAAACAGACACATTTTTGTTCTTGTGCCAGATGAAGTGAATTATGTTGGTTCATTCAAACCTGACTTGTCTCCATTACGAACATAGGAAGGTCTGTTTTATTTTCGGGTCAGATGAGGGAAGAAAGACCCAGATCAACCAATTTTCATTTCGGATCATATCTAACCTAACGTTCATTGAATCGGGCCAAATCGATCCGGCCGAAACAAGCCGTGTTCCGGGCCGTTCCATATCAAAAGGAATGAGGCCTAACTAGATTAAGGGATCCTCTTTTGGCAATAATAACATAATGCATAGGTTATTAGAATGAATTCTAATAAACAAATAGCTATAGATATTACCTAACGATTTTATTTCGTTTGAGGTAAAAAGATAAGATAACACTAATGTTGCACTTCAGCGATCTCATATCCCATCTTATGCATGCAATGTCACATACTTCATCCGTCTCTTATTAGCTCCGTTTTGAGTTTCCGTGTCACCACTTTGAATAGATCTATGTAAAATATGTGCAACATTTGTGTCTCCAAATAAATTTATTAAAAAACAAAATCAAAATATTTATCTAATGATATCAATTATTTATCATAAATATCAGTAGTTTTTTTTATATAAAATTAATCAAAGTTATTTCTCGAGAAGTGAGAAAGATAGATATTTAGGGATTGAGTGAGTATAATTTTTTGTTTATATGAAGGAAAGATAAATGCAAGAGAGAAAGAGATTGTTGTTTCACGAAATAACCACCTCATGAACTTAGGATTTAGGACTATAAAGAAACTATTATATTATTTTATAAAATCTACTTTTATATTCTATAATTAAATTATGGAATCATGAGTTATTACGAGATAACTTAAAAAAGAGTAAAGTGCACCAGCCGTCCCTAAACTTACGCTTCTGTGTCATCCCGGTCCCTAAACTCACAAATCGATCGTTTGGGTCCTCAAACTTGTTTAGTTGTATCATCCCAGTCTCTAAACTTGCAAATCGATCATTTAGGTCCTTAAACTTGTTGATTTGTGTCATCCCGGCCCCTAAACTTGTTCGGCTATGTCATCTCAGTCCAAATAGAACGATCCAAAAAAATTGACATAAAAAAATCATAACTTTTTCATATGAACTCGAATGAAGACAAACTTTATATCAAAATTATAGCTCTCGACATGATCTACAACTTTGCATTTGAAAAGTTTTCCATTTGAAGTCATTTAGTGTCTGAAAACTTAATTTCAAATTTTAAATTTCAAAATCTATAAACATTCGCTAATATTTTGGGAGCCTAAACAATTTTATTTTAATAACTTTTCAACTACAAAGTTGTAGATCACGTCGAGAGCTACAATTTTGATATAAAATTTGTTTTCATTTGAGTTCATATGAAAAAAAATTATGAATTATTTTTTGATATGTAGTTTTTAGATCGTTTTATTTGGACTAAGATGACACAACTGAACAAGTTTAGGGACCGGGATGACACAAATGAACAAGTTTAAGGACCTAAACGGACGATTTGCAAGTTTAGAGACCGGGATGACACAACCAAACAAGTTTAGGGACCAGAATGACACAGATGAACAAGTTTAAGGACCTAAACGGTCGATTTGCAAGTTTAGGAACCAGGATGATACAGAAGCCCAAGTTTAAGGACCACTAGTGCACTTTACTAGAGCCATGTACAGTGTACATCTTCAGTTCTTCTAATACCGCTGACACGTACTAGCAGTACTTGCCACTTGCCAGGAATCTCTCGTTTCCTTTGCCGAAGAAATCCCTTCATCAAACGAAATACGGCACAACGTTTTTTTTTTTAACAAAAACTGACATTTATTTAAAAAAAGAGTTGGTGACAGTAAAGAGCTGTTACAAGAGATACATCAAGTAGCTGAAGGGAGTCTAAAGCTCTAAGACACGGGCAAGGAAAGTCGAGATGATAGAAATTACAAGCAGCCTGGGGAGGCTGATATAGGTTTGGCTGCACTGAGGCAGCTTGTTTGGCTAAGGCATCAACAATAGAATTTATTGCTCTGTTGATCTTGTGCAAGTTGAAGTTTGAGTTCTTTGTAAAATTGTGGAACTCCTGAGTATAGTTTTTCATTCTCCAGTCTGGAGGATTGGACTGATCACCCGAAGCTAAGAACCTGAGAAGTTGAGTGTTATCTGTGAAAAAGGAAACATCGCTCAATTGCATGTTATGGGCCATGTGGGCCGCTAAGGCCAGAGCCGCCGCTTCCGCCATGATGACCGATGAAGATTGAGACATCAAAGCATTGATGTAAATGTGGTTTCCTGCAAATTGATAAAATGTATACCTATTCCAGCTTGTCATAGTAGATTTTGGTGGGTGTCAGGAGCAGTGGAGGCATCAACAAAGCACTTGATACCTGCAGTTGAATTGGGATAGATATCTTGGTAGAGATGGTTAGTAGTTGGAACATTTGTATCGTTGTTGTTTCCCTACACATTGTTGTTAGCAAGGAGCAAATGTGGTGCCCCTTGTTTGATGCCTTCCAGATGCGTCTACAGGTGGACTTTTGCAGCAAGATGGATTTGTGCTGGCGTCCAAGTTTTCCTTTGAAACCTGTTGTCATTGCGAGCTTTCCAAATATACCACATTATAAAGACAAAGTTGCAAAGGAATTCATTAGTGTGATTAGGTGTGATTAGCATTGGAAGAGTGATTTGTAAACCATCATGTTCTTCCGGCCCTACATTGGAAAGGATAATAGGAGAAGCTATGTTCCACACCTGATGGGCAATGGGGCACCTGAAGAACAAATGCTGGTCATTTTCTATAGCCAAACAGTAGGTGCATTGTTTGTCGATGTTAGTGGAAAACCTGCCTACACGATCCGCCGTAGCCAAAGCCCTTCTGATAATTCTCCAAAAGAAAGTTTTAAGAATGGGAGGGATAGATTTGTGTTTCCATACCTTTTGCAGGAGAAAATCAGCTTCGTTTGATATACTTCTGGATCCATTGATGGGGAGAGTATGAGTTTGTTGAGCTTGGAGATATTGGTAGGCTGCTTTAGTGGTGCAGATCCCATTTTTAGTTGGAATCCAGCGAAGAATGTCTTTTGTATTGGCATTGATGACAGGCGTGTTATTGATAGCATTAGCAGCTTCTTGAGAGAAGATGTTTTGAATATGGCTAAGGTTCCAAGTATTGGTATTATGCTGCCAAAGGTCAGAGATCTTGTCTGGAAGGGGATTGGTTTGAACCGGGATAATGAGGTGGTTGTGGATGTTGTCCCATACCGAGCACCACGGGGTTGACCAGATAGAGGAATTTCCAGCATGGATTTGGTAGATAGAGTTCTCCGTTATGTGTTGCCTTACCTGCAAAATAGATGACCAGAAGATGAATCTAGGGCCATTATTAGAAATATTCCAGAATGAATTGTTAGGGTAATATTTAGCTTTTAGAATAGCCGAGAGGAAAGGGTTATTGTTATTTGCTATCATCCACGCCGATCTGATAAGGAGGCTCTTATTAACAGTACCAAATTTGCACATGAATTTAGAATGAATAAACTTGTACGCTCTATTTTTGTCTTTGTGACTGAAAATCATTGGGTGACCTAGATGAAGAGTTGAAGTTAGCAGATCCTGAACCGGAAAAATAATTTTGATAGAGCTCCTAATATTGTTGGGGACATTGGTACTGAAATAAATAGATGATTTTTGAAGGTTTGGAGTCTGGCTGAGTGCTGACAGAAATCATAGAGAATCATTTTTACCATGGTTGCTTCTTGTACCGTGGCCTTCCCACAAATAATCAAGTCATCTGAAAAAAGAAGAGAGTGAATGGGTGCAGTTCCGTCCCCCAACGAAATACCTGCAAGATGATTATTGTGCATGGCGTTCTGAAGCCTGATGGATAGTTCATTGATAGCAATAACGAAAAGGTAAGGTGAGAGGGGACACCCCCGGCGAAGGTTAGATTTTGTTTGAAGGTTTCCTGTTCACCAGAATCGAAAAGGTTGGAGAGGAGATGCAAACATGAATAAGGTTTACAAACCTTTGGTTGAAGCCAATCCTTTGTAGAGCATCCATAATGAAATCTCATTCCAATCTATCAAAAGCTTTGGCCAGGTCAATTTTTAAAAGGAAAGCATGATCTTTCCAACTTTTCAGGTTGAAAGAGTGGATAATTTCATGCGTGATAATGACATTAGAAGAAATGTGCCTTTGAGCTACAAAGGCAGATTGCGCCTGGTTAATGTAGTTGGGGAGGTGATTCTTAATCCTGTTGGCGAGGGATTTTGAAATCATTTTATAAATTACATTGCAAAGACTGATAGGTCTATAGTCCTGAGGGGTAGCAGGGTTTGTTTTTTTTGGAATAAGAGTGATAAAGGTTTCATTTAAATCTTTGGGGAAATCAGCATAGGAGTAGAAATCAGTTACCACTTTATAAACATCCTGTTTGATCCACGACCAAGCTGATTTGTAGAAGGTTGCATTCAACCCGTCTGGTCCTGGAGCTGTATTGTTCCTCGTATGTTTGATGATATCAAATATTTCATCCATAGAGGCGACCCTGGGGCTATCGTCCTTCGCGGTGGACCCACGCGGCGCGGGGCTGTCGCTGGCGCCGCTAGTGGAGTTTTCCCGGCGCCGTGTGCCGCGGGAGAGCTGGGGACAAACCGAGGTACGGCTCATGGCCACTGCTGGGCTCCGGCTGGTCGATTCCGCGGTGGCCGAGTCCGTCCTGCAGTCTTGCAGGGAAGTGCTTCGGAGGTCGGGGTTCCAATTTCAGGACGAATGGGCCACCGTGATCTCAGGCATGTAACATAATAAAATTGTGCGACTTCTTTTTCTTTTCCTTTTCGATGACTTTCTCTGGAAATGTGTGGATTTGGAGCTCTTGCATTTGATGTGAAGCTGGAAGTACATATTTTGAATTTGGGAGCTTACATTTCAGTACAGCTGGATGGAGTATTGTTGAAATTTGGCAGTTCTTTTGTGTATCTTAGCATGTTTGATTGAACTGAATTCAATGTCTTTGTTAAGATGATCATGCAAGTACATTCAAACACTGTGTAGAGGCTGAGGAAGGGATATACGCATGGGTTGCAGCAAATTATGCTTTGGGGACTCTTGGTGGTGATCCAAACGACACCACTGGGATTATTGAACTTGGTGGGGCTTCTGTTCAGGTTCTGTGTCTTGCAGCGCACTAAGGAATCAGTCCTCCTTCAGCAAAACTCGTTGGGTTCTTACTGTTTTGCTATTTTTTATCAAACAGGTGACGCTTGTTACTGGTGAACCTGTGCCTCTGGAGTTCTCTCATGTGCTTAAGTTTGGAGATGTCTCATATAACCTGTACAGCCATAGCTTTTTGCATCTTGGTCTGGTGAGTTGTGTGTGTAAATATTAGCTGTACACCCAAACATTATCCATTGTCCACGTTCTCTTAAATTGCCTATCATAAGAAAAGTACGTTGCCACACCTGCACCTTAGCAATGATTCACTTTATGGTTAATTAAGTGATCCTTGCTATTATTTTGTATGTGCTGACTGTTCTCTCTCATTCTGTGTGCAGAATGTAGCATATGAATCATTCCATGACTTGCTCAGGTCACCTGGCCTTAGCTTAAGTAAGTCAATTGGTTCATTGCATTTCTACTTTCTAAAGTAAGATAATGTCATGAGGGGCAGCCGGTGGCTGCATGGTCACCAGATATCACAAGAACACATTTATGATTAAAAAATTGATCACACTTGGGGAACACTTTTAGTACAGTTGTGCCATTTATTTTTCTTGTATTCAACCTCTGTATATTTCTTGATAATATATATATTAGGTCTAAAGCTAACATAACTCCAGTATGTTTCATGAGTCTTCATATCTGATCTGACTATACTTATGCAGTGGCCACACATTTGATTTCTCAAGCTAAGTACAAAGATCCATGCACTCCAAGGGGATTTACATGCTTAGCAGGATCAGTTAAACTTCCTGTTAGTGTTCTTGAGCCCAAGGTTGAGTACAGACCTTTTGCTCATGCTGTGGGGAACTTCTCTGAGTGTAGATCTGCAGCGCTAACAGTACTGCAAAAAGGAAATGGTAGCCATCTGCACTTGTACCTCAGTCTTATCATTACATTTATTTTTCTTCAATGCTTCCTTTTTCTTTGATAGGGATATCTATTTGCAGAATTCTGGGGGAAGGATGGGACTAGGTCCACTAAGAACTAGGAGTACTTTGCATAGGACTTTGTTACAGAAAAAAAAAACTACATGCCTTCTGAGATATACTGCACTCAGTTCAGGGTTAAAATAACTAGGCTAACTAACCTTAGCTTGGCTAATACCTTTTGTCTTTAGCAGTGAATCTGCTTGCTATAATGTTATTTGGCTAGACTAGCTGTGTTAGCAGTAAGAGAACAAAATTCTGGTTGTTTATGCTATTCCACTTCCTGATCAGGTTATTTTAAAGAGGTTACCAATATTTAACAAGGTTAGCTCACCTCCCCCAACCTGCAAGCCTTTTGGTAAACTATGTCACAAAAAACACAGCCATCTAGTGTTTAAAGAGGAGTAAGCTATACTCTTCTATATTATATGTCTAAAATTAGTAAATTTTTTTTCCATGCTTTAGCTTATTGTTGTATAAAATGAAGTGAAGGTGGCCCCGATGACTTACATCTACTAACACCCTTTTTTAGGTGTGCCAATAAAAAAAATATTGATATACATCTTTGACTGAAAGATGCATTATTGTGCATGGTGAGTAGTTGATAGTTAACTAGGTGGATACCCCGCGCCTTGCTGCGGGTATTCCAGAGCCATGGCGGGCCACGGGCCAACCACGGCGGCTGGGGGAGTGACCGATCTTCGGTGTAGCCTCGTTAGAGGGTCATCGTAAATCTTAGTGGGTTCGAAGCATTTCACCCGAGGTCTCACTCAACCGAACCCTCTCCTCCTAATATATCGGAGGGACATCTCCCCTACCAGGAGTTCTTAAAGTTCTGTGTATGGATCATTCAGGCGTTTTGAAGGGTCTGAGAAAATCCATGTGATATGCACTATTGCCACGTTTTTCTCAAAAACACTGGTTTCGGGTATTCCAATGCCACGGCAGGCCACAGGCCAACTACGGCGGCCGGGAGAGTGACCGGCTTTCGGTGGAGCCTAGTTAGAGGGTCATCGTAAACCTTAGTGTTTTTGAAGCCTTTCACCCCGAGGTTTCACTCAAACGAACCCTCTTCCCATAATATACCCGAGGGGCATCTCCCCTGCCAAGAGTTCTGGTAGTTTTGTGTATGGTTCCTTGAGCCGTTTTGGAAGACCTCACAAAATCCATGCGATATGCAGTTTTACCACATTTTTGCTCAGAAACACGAGTTTCGCCCATAGAGGCGCACGAGAGAGTTATCGAAATATATCTTATCAAAATATATCCATGTGGGGTCTTGTTTTGAAGAGTTTCTTGCGAGGAACATCATGGTGTAATTGGATTTTAATTATGATACTTGGTTTAGGTGCTATGGTTTTTTTATATTTTAAAATGAAATAGCTAGTGGGGAAATAAATGAGGGTTAGTGGGCTGATGACATCACCTAAGGTAAGATGACATCACTTTTAGCAAATCCTCGAATCTGATTGGAGGGGACCCTCTAAGTGGGTCTTAGCAATATAGGAGTAGTAGATTTGTTTGCTAACTTAAACTCTTGTTGCAGAAATTTCAATGTTTATCTTTAATATGTTGAATGGCTACAGCTTTTGTTAGTATATATTATAAACAGTTGAATGACTACGGTTTTTGGTGCAGTTTTCATTCTTTTTTTTTTGAAACAAAGTGCAGTTTTCATTCTCAATTTATTTCATGGCATAATTGAGGTGAGTGTGTTCTTTTTACAGAGGGATGTACATATCATGAATGCCGCCTTGGAGCGGCATTTGTACCAGAGTTGGAAGGGAAATTCTTAGCGACAGAAAATTTTTACCATACTTCAAAGGTCTAATTCTTTCTCTATGGTTCTTTCAGAAAGTTAATTTTGAACATAATGCATGCAATAATGACAGGAGTCTTCAGGTCAAGATTGTCCATTTTCATTTATGTTCAGTATTCTTCCATCTTTCCATTTTCATTTATGTTCAGTATTCTTCCATCTTTATTCTTTAGTACAACATTCATTTTCATATTTGATTGCTCAACAGTTCTTTGGTCTGCACTCAAAGTCCTTCCTTTCTGATCTGATGGCGGCTGGGGAGAAATTTTGCATATGGGGACTGGTCAAATATTAAGAAGAAGTACAGTTCTTTTGATGACGGAGAGCTGCTTCGGCATATATTATTGCTCTACTACATGATACACTTAAAATGCCACTGGATCATAAGAGGTGAAGCCTTTTCTACAGTTCTATTCTTTGTTTGAAACCTGGATATTTACATGAGTTTTGTTTCAGGATTGATGTTGTAAATCAAATCCATGGCGTGCCTGTTGACTGGGCATTGGGTGCTTTCATTGTGCAGACAACGATGAACCGAACAGAGTACTCAGATTCATATCTAAACAGCTACGACTCTTCTGGCTTGGTTCCACTTCTGTTCATTACTGTGGTTGTATTTACAACATTTTCATCCTAAGGTGGAGAAGGCCTCGGCTGAAGACGATCTACGATATGGAGAAAGGCAGGTACATCATAACAAGGGTCAGCCGATGAGTCGCACACATCAGCGTTGGGATTGGGTGGACTTGCTGAGGCGGAGCACTATTGACCATGTATGTAGGTTTTCCTAAATTGATTTCTTATTACTCGGTGGCCAGCTACACTCCAGCATGTTGCCTTGCGGAATTAACTTGCTGAGTTTGAGTAGAAGGATGTGGGTTGTGGTGGCATTTGTGCATGCTCAATGCTGTATGCAATGTTGCTAAACTGTTGTTTATGTAATTATAATTTTGTGCATGGGCATCCATCCGATGATGTAATCCTAAGATACCATGTGTCTAATGATCAATAGAAGTTCTCTGCCATGGATCATGGATGACAGGGCAGCTGTACCTTTGTTTCCTGTCAAACCACTGATGTTATGTAATCCTAAATCTCATGGTCGTGTATATTCTCTTGCCTTAAACACCACTGAGAGACTGCAATACAGGCACATCGGTTTGCATCCCTATTGCTATCACAGTATCACATAGGCAAATAACATAGAAGTCATAGAACTATTCCTGACGATTTTCCACGAAATTGCAAGGTTCCCAAATTGCAATTACGTCAACAATTTGAAAACACATCGCTTTATATCATATACATCGGTGATGGGTACATGCGTCTGATTGCACACCGAGAATACAGAAATCTACAAACAATCTCAGTGGTGTTAAGACTCATTCATCGAACAAATATGTTTTGCAATTTCTAAACTCGTCAACATGATTGCACAAGAGTGTTACATCGATCTAATGGACGGAAAAAAAACACTATTGTGCAAAAACTTGGCGTGATGGGAATGGGTATGGAAGGGATCAAAGGAGACAGGGGACTGATCACACAACGACGACCAGCCTTGCTCCACTCGCTCGTTTCGTCGCCTGCATCGTCCGTCAGATCTTGTTGATCTTGGGTGCCACGACGAGCGGGTTGTTCTTGGCGATCTTCTCCCGGCCCTCCGCCTTGAAGTCGAAGTCGCAGGCGTGCTTCTCCGCGTGGTGGTGCAGCGAGCAGAACGTGGCGCCGTAGCGGCAGGGGAGCCCCAGCAGTCCCACCTTCTTTCGGCACGACGCGCACCTGTTGGGCGCCGCCGCCTTCTTCACCGCCGGCGCACATCGTCAGGGAAGAAGGCGTGAGCGTTCTTGAGAAAGTCCTTGTAGCAGCCGGAGCACATGTTGTTGGTCGCCGAGGACCCGAAGAAACCGCACGCGTTCGCGCACACGATGGCGCCGCCGACGGAGACGGATGCTTCCTCCTCCGTCGGCGGTCTTGATCAGGTGTTCCTTGTAGCACTTGGAGCAGAGGTTTTTAGTGGCCGCGCTCCCGAAGAACCCGCAGCCGTTGGCGCACATCGGTGCCGCACCGGCGCCGGAGACCTCCTGATGCCCCTCCCGCCATGTGGATCTCGATGGATCGGTCCGCCGCCGCAGCTAGAGGATCGGATCGCAGGGCGGGCACGTACGTGAAAAACTAGTTCGCTTGCTAGGTGAAGACTACCAAAAGTTGTTTCGTGGATGAGAGAATCCATCTATGCGTCGCGTCGCGCCGCGTCCCTTTTTATCGTGAGGGCGCCGGCGGCGGGCAGCGATGGAAGTCGGAAGAAGCCAAGCGCGAACCGACTTCCGGTGTCGGTGTGCCGTGTTTTTGAATGAAAAAAAAAGTGTCGAGTCGGAATACTAGCGCTGAACTAGAAGGTGCTAGTTGTGTCCTGAACATGACAAGAGGCCGGACTCGTCGCGTACTATACGAACCAGATCGAAGAAGCCCCGCGTGGCGTGACGAATCAATACATCACTCACATCAGTGATGAGTCGGTCGACTCGGAACTGCGAGTCGAGTCGTGCCGTACCCTGCCACGAATCGGAACTCGGTTGGCACTTCGCCTTGATCCCGTATATTATAAATAGTCGAGAAGAAGAGGAGACGCTCCACCGCAGTCCGCGCATTCACGAACACCACTCTACTCCGCAAACTCCCCTGTGAAGCAGAGTTGAAAAACGTGGAGCGGAGCAGTTCCAAATAGACCCTCGTCTCGTTCATGCACCAAGTCGTCGCGCAAGCGCGACCGAGCTAGTAAACAAGACCGAGATCCATGGCGGCGGAGGGGCATCAGGAGGTCTCCGGCGCCGGCGCAGCACCGATGTGCGCCAACGGCTGCGGGTTCTTCGGCAGCGCGGCGACCAAAAACCTCTGCTCCAAGCGCTACAAGGAGCACCTGGTCAAGACCACCGCCGCCGCAGCCGCCACTACTCCCGTCGTCGGCGAGAAGAAGATCGAGGTCGCCAAGGCTGCTTCTGCTCACGTGATGCTCGAGCAGCTGCTGGGTGGTCAACTGGTCATCAAGATCCTGAGGCCACCGCTGCTGCTGCAGTTGTGGCCACGGCCACGCCGGTTGCTCAAGCGCCGCCGACGTCGACGACAGAGAAGGAGAGCGCCGGCCCCGTGGAGACGCGCCGAAGGAGGAGGAATCATCCGTCTCCCTCGGCGGCGCCATCGGGTGCGCCAACGCCGCGTGCGGTTTCTTCGGGTCCGCGGCGACCAATAACATGTGCTCCGGATGCTACAGGGACTTCCTCGAAAACGGCGGTGCCGCCCCTGCCGTGGCGGACAAGCAGGTCGTCCTCGCTGCCGAGCAGCCGACAGCGCAGATCTCTGCTGCGACGACTTCCAGTGCTCTACCGGTGGTGAAGAAGGCGGCGGCGCCCAACAGGTGGGCCTGCTTGGGTTCCCATGCCGCTGCGGCGCCACGTTCTGCTCGCTGCACCGCTACGCGGAGAAGCACGCCTGCGACTTCGACTTCAAGACGGCGGACCGGGAGAAGATCGCCAAGAACAACCCGCTCGTCGTGGCAGCCAAGCTTAACAAGATCTGATGTAGTACGTCATGCAGACTAGACAGTAGATGCATGGAGGCTTTAGCTCTCGCGATCATAGTTAGACTGCATGCCATAGCCCATAGCCCATAGAGAGCTATTCTTGTCAGTCAATCTAGTTTATGGAAAAAAAAAATTCCTCTATGTTTCTTGGCTGGCTCGATTCGATAGTGCAAATTTGGTGGCTAACATATTGTTCTCAAACTCACGTTGACCGATGTTATGGTTCTGTGGTATACTAGTATCGTGTTCGTGCGTCGCTACGGGATAACAAAACTTTTGTACTAAGAACACTTGGCTCGCATGATAATATAGTAATAATATTGTAAAATTAAATACATATGTTAAAGTGATAAATCCAAAAAGCAAATTAAAGTTCGCAGGCTTACAAATTCTACCGTATAGACTTTCATGTGATGTGACTAAGATAATATTTTATATCGGTAGTAAGATATCTCCGATATCCATTTATCTCGTGCGCTAATAAATCCACAAATAAGTTTCGCTATCTCCGATATTTACCAGCTTTGTGAAATCTTGAATGAGTTCAAGACCAAAATTGTTTGTTGTTTCACTATCTGTCTTGACGAATTAAAATCCTGAAACAAAAAATGCACCACTGATACACCACTTGACAGTATGGTGACGATGTACAGTCTGCACCACTGAAACCCATACTGATATAGCATTATCAGGTCAATTTGTTAACCTTTCTGAATGATGTTGTTTTAATATCAATAAAACGAAATATTTTTTAAGTTAGACCAAGGATCATTAAAATTTGGTGATTACATCTAACTAACTGAATATAATACAGCAGCCCCTTTGAATAGATTTATGATGCAGTGTTGCCCCTTTGAATGCACAATCAAAAAGCAGTAAAGTTCATATATCAAAGGATGTGAATTTAATCACTAACAACTATTAATGGTAAAAGTGGAAACAGCACCAAGCTTGTCCTGAGGATTGAGGACTCAAGAATCCTAGTGCTGGACTATGTTAAGAAAATCTTTTCTTGGAAAAAAACCAACCAACTTGTGCCACCACAATCAGATCACCACTACAACTATCTTCAAAGCAAAGCACATCAATCATCCTCCAAACCACATGGAATGGAAAACATCCATAGTCACAAACATTTAATTAGAAAGTGCAAGGGTGCAGGTAAAGGAAAAATCAACAAATATCATAGTGCATACTGCATCCTCGTATGAGTAAAACTAATCTATTACAAGATAAACATACAATTATTGTACTCACCAAAAAGAGAAAAATGACACTGATAAAAAAGCCTTCAAATTCAGTATGCTGTAGAGCAACTACATGAGTACTATATATGTTCAAGTGCAGTATGCAATTGTGGAACTCTTCGCAATAATGGCTCAAGGCGAAAGGAAGGAACACAACACAACCACCGTTTAATGCCATACATTTTATTCCAGGCTTGAACAATTTCATTAAGCTTGAAGCCCAAACCTAAAGAAATTGGACAATTGTTGACAGTCCTTAAGTACCAAAATCACGCGTCAACTAGACAAGGAAAATGATCTATATGAAACCAACACTTAGAAATAGGGTTTATACTGACAGAATTCCACGAGTTTTGGTGAATGTCTATTTCTACAGGGGGATTTCAGGAAATATGGAGGAAAGGCCCACATGTCATGATTACATAGAGATAAACATCATCCGTAGAAACAAGAATACTCTAAAAGAGTCAAGAAGGCGCGGGAAGGAACCAGAGGTCAAGCGGGCCCAGGGGCATGGCGCCCACCCTACCCCCTGGGGCGGCCGCCCTAGGGCAAGGCCCAATAGGATCTGCCTTGTGGGACCACCTCTCTACCGCCTTTGAGATCACATCTAAGCCCTCCATTAAGGTCGGTTTGATCCGATGATCGACGTTCATTTGAAAAGGCTATATAAGGAAGGCCTCCTGACCCAGAGGAGGAGAGCCTCTATGACCTAATTCATTATTCATCATCCATCTCAAGAGGAGAAGCCCCTGATCAAGTCCTAGAGCCACTACATCAACTAGATCTCTAGTTTAGCATAGCTATATAGGATTAGAACTAGAAGGAGTCAATCTTCGATTGGTTTCTAGATCTGTCAAGAGGATTATTGGTAATTCTCGCCCTAGTTCTTCATTGTTCATCATTTGTTCTTCAATATTATGAATATGACTTTACTCTATTTCATTATATTGTTTATAACTTTACTCTATTCGATTATGTTCTTAGTTATATCGTTCTAGTCTATTATGATTATATACTTGGCTTAGTTAGATCTGAATCATATCCATGTTTAGGATAGTATAGCGTTTATCCATCAGTACTATGGGTGAATGATAGATATTGTGTAGGCGTGGTGCCTAGACCATATTTATCTGCGATTGTACCCTATATTCCGGATCGTGAGGTAGATCGCGGGAGTAACAGTCCTGTTGAGTCCTTTGTAGTCCTCCTTCCGTTTGTAGGGCAGGCAAAACAGTACTATTATGGGGAAGTGATTGTTATGTTCTTCATCTTCCTTAGTAATACTCACTACACATGAATATCTCTTATCTCGCCATGATTGCCAAGTGTAATTGCACTAATCATAGTATGCTAGACTGTATAGTTAAGAATGACTTAGGAAATATCTTTGTAGTTCGTCCTAATTCCATGCTAATAACTTGCTAGAATATCTGTTGAGGTGCTTATCATTATCTTATGTGGCTATTATATGCTGATCAGTATTTATCTTTTGTCACTATTCATTCATTATCTATATCTTATGTGACACCTTATCTTGTACTGAGTGAGATAGGTGAAAACTCTCCATTACACATGCAGTGATACTCATTAATCATCTTTACTCATTCCTCATTTATACCTTAGTATCCCTTCCCAGTGGTAAAAATATAAATAACGATACCTGAAATACTCCTGGTTAAAATGCTACATCGGTATAATCTGTGCGTTTGCAGAAACACATTTATTATTTACTTAGAGCAATTGCATATTTCTATACCACATCTCTTTGGCATGCTGGGGATGACAACCTGGCTTAAGTGTCATAAGAAGTGTCAACAACAATTATAGGTAATACTTTCTCCACTATTTTTGAACTTCCAAGGGTGACTGAATAATAAGGGTGGGATTTGGAAACATTCAGCACAACATATAATGCTCAGCCACTAACAGTTACTGATTGTGCTACATAATCATCCTTTTCACAATGTTTCCAAGAAATGATCTTAAGGTACAAAAAATAAGCTGAAACTGATTTAACACTTAATGAATGTGCTACATATAAACTTTTAAACAATGATAATAGGTGAACTCCCAAATGTAAAGTTCAATAATTAATTTAACAAACTCAGTGTGACTACTACAAAGGATTCACAGAATAAATGGTATTCAACACAATTTAATTAACACTTTGCATAATCCCTCAATTATTGTATTCTCCAGCAATAATCAACAGCGTAGTTTTCACAAAAAAAAATAGAAAAAAAAGTAGCAAACAAGCGTCATAGACTAAAGACTAAAAAGTTTAGCAACGCACGCGTCCAGTCATTGGTTTGCTCCAAACGTTTAGCACCTCAACACATTCACCCTTGGTCAGAAAAGTTTGCATGCAGGGAGAGGTACAGCTATAGAAGTTCGCAAGACAATGGAAACAAAAGAAATCAGAGATATCGAAATAGGGAATTACCTGCAAGATAATTCCATGGTTTCCCATGTGTTTATCCAAAAGATACTCAGGAAAAATTGTGTTGCAGTTTGAGAAAATGAGATTGCAAAAGGAAAATATGGCCTTAAGAATAGCTTGCAGGTCCATCTTAATCCACTGCCTACTCTATTTCCCAATCAAGCAATTAAATGTGCAAGCAATGTGTAAAGTGCGGAATCGTGAGCTTTGAAAATAAACATGCATGAATAGAAGATAGAACCCATCCCCTGCAAAGAATGATGCTCCAGCTAACTAATGAAACCCATTCCATTAAGTTGGACCTAGATTCATTTTTTTAATAAAATGAAGAAACCTAAGCAGTACAAGATACACAGAAAAATCTGTTTTTTATTGAACTATCAAGAACTCAATCTTGAACTCACATTTTCACAGGTCGCAGACCTCAGCAACTCCCCACTAAAGGATGTAAAATAAATATACCTGCATAGATATCTCCTTATCTTCCTCTCTTATTTTGTAAGCAACTCCCCACTAAAATATGTAAAATACACAGATCAGCTCGCAAAATCAATCGCATGAACTGTGAAGAGAATTACCAGGCTATCCTAAATAATAAGTAAAACAAATACATAATAACATGGCAAGAGGGGAGTAACATCAAACACAAATTTACTAATTCATTTGGGTTGCACACCTTAGTAATCAGGTCAGTCTAAGAAATATAGACTAACAGAGGAGGAGGATGAACATGAGAAAGGGCTACGCAGGTCGCTCCAGGCTGGTGCTTGATATTTTGACCTCCAATCCGATACTTCTTACCATCAGTACCCATCACTTTACCATTCTTATTTCACAGGATAAGAGACATCATTCCCTACAACCTTCCAAGGATATCCCATCTTGAAAATTTAAATGCGAGCACAATTGGCATAAGAACATAACAAGCAGATCATTATATTAGAATGCTAACTTCACACCTCAAAATGCTAACTTGTTTGTTTTTACTGATTTCCACAGATCTTCTGCATATAGGTAGCATCCCTCCACTAAAATACTGTCAAAAGAAATTATTTTTGTAAGGGTTAAAGAAAGCACAACAATTACACAATTGGCAGGTTGAAGAATTATGGTCCCTTGTGTTTAGGCGATTACCGACAATGCTAGGTCACTATGACTAACGTGTGTTTTGCAGAGACAAAGTCATTTGAGTTAAGTCATTAGTGATTGAAGAATCATAACCCTATTGATTTCGGTGATTCGAGCGATTATTATGGCTAACGCGTGTTTTGTAGAGGCTATGCGTAGCTTAGCCATAGTGATCAATATGAATGGGCATAAATGGTTATCACTTAGCCCTCAAGATGGATATCGTTTCGGATTTCAAGGAGACATGATGAAGACCCTAGAATGATAGGCTAAGTGTCATAAGGTGATGAAGGACACTTAGAAATAGATAGGGCTTCTATTTGATCTTTGACCGTACTATCAAGAGGGGTTGAGACTAGTAGCTTGACTTAGGAGAGCTTCATGACTTAGGTGTGGTGCACACTTGATTTCCTTAGCTCTAAGCAAGCCTATGGTGACCGTAAGATAGCCTAGAACAACTTCCATATTCATCGCGACGAAAAACGAAGTTGAGGGAGCTGTTTTCTGAGCGTCGGACGCTGAGGTTCAGGGCGCTGGACGATGACGTATGCACGCCCTAGCGTCCGACGACGTTACAGAGAGCTCCAGAGACGTCCATTTTGCGACGGACGTGGACGCTCGCGAGCGTCCGGGAATATTTTCCCAGAAACCCGAGAGCAGCTAGTTTGCGCTGGACGCTGAGGCGCAACATCCGTCGCAAAGCGCCGGAGCGTTCGGTGCCTGCTGACGTGAACAGGAACTAGTCGTTGGGGCTAGCGACGGAGCGTCCGTCGCCTGTCGATGGAGCGTCCGTCGCCAACTTGAAATGCCAACCCGAGGCAGTTTTCTGAGGGGCTATTTATAGCTCCTCACCCTTCTCTCCCACCTTGCCTTTGCCCATTTCAGTTGCTGAGTTACTTGAGAAGGTGGGGAAGAGAGCAAGAGCCCTAGAGAGAGAGAGAGTGATTCGCGAATCCATCCATCTTCTCCTCTAGTTCATCTAAGAGTTCAAGTGTGCATCCTCTAGTTGTGAAGCTTGAGTGAGGCAAGCGAAGATCGAGGCTTGTTACTCTTGGTGATCGACATCACCTAGACGGTCCGGTGGTGCTTGGAGGAAGGTGATCGTCGGGGAGATTGTCGGCGGCCCTTCTTCATCGACTTGTGATCGGTTGTGGGCGATTCACTGAGCCAGAGTGACGAAGAATCAGCCCGTAGAGAGCACTCATCCCTTGTGCGGGATTGAGGGGGAGTTATACCTTGCGAGGTGCTCCAACGAGGACTAGGGGGGAGTGTCGACTCCTCGATACCTCGGCAAAACATCGCCGTGTCAAACATCTCTTTCCCTAGCTCTTTCATACCGCATTACTTTCGCACTTGTCTTTCAATTCATACTCGAATTGTGTAGAAAGTTTTCGCTTTCAATTGACTTGCTACCGCTTTCTAGCTAGGACACTCAAACTGTAGGCACTAGGGGGTTAATTGGCTCTTGCTAGTTTAATTTTTGTTTAGAAATTAAAAAGAGCCCAATTCACCCCCCCCATCTTGGGTATCTTAATCCTTTCAATTGGTATCGGAGCAAGGTTTGCTCTAAATTAGGCTTCACCGCCTAGAGCAAGATGTCCCATGGGGATGGACCACCTCCCACGTTCGATGGAGACGACTTTCCATATTGGAAAGTTCGTATGGAGGCCTATCTAGAGGCCGTGGACGTTGGCGTGCTCAAGGCCGCCACAAAGGGGGGTTCCTACTTTGCGGAGGACCCTTACTTTGAAAAGCACAATGCCAAGGCGAAGAACATTCTTTTTCGTGGCATTTGCAAGGATGTCTTCAACCGAGTGCGTAACGCCAAAGACGCATTTGAGTTGTGGACCACTATTTGTGCTCTTCATGAAGGCACAAAGAGTGAGCATGAGGAACGCTATCACTTGGTCATGACAAAGCTCAATTCTTTTTCTATGCTTGGAAATGAAAATGCTAATGAGATGTACTCACGTCTTAACATTCTTGTAGAAGAATTGAATGGGCTCGGTCTCAACCAAATGGCACCGACCGATGTGGTGCGCAAGATTCTTTGTGTCTTACCCATTGATAAGTATGGCCAGATCGTCACGGTTCTTCACCAAGGGGACCTCTCCGCCGCTACACCAACACAAGTCTTGGGCAAGATCAATGCCCATGAGATGTACATGAAGATTGGTGATGGTGGCTCTTCTTCCTCCTCCAAGAAGAAAGAAAAAGAGAAGGAAGAGAAGAAGGACTTGGCTCTCAAGGCTTCCTCTTCGGAGAAGTGCAAGATGCAATATGAGTGTGAGAGTGCAAGTGATGAACAAGATGATGACAACCTCGCTCTCATGGTGAAGAAGACAACAAAGATGTTGAAGAGGCTAAACAAGAATGGAGTCAAGTTTGACTCAAAGAAGAAGAAATTCTTCACAAGCTCTTCAAGGAAGCCTCTCTCCAAGATGGATTGTTACAATTGTGGCAAACTTGGACACTTGGCTCATGCTTGACCCGAAGAGAAGAAAGACAAGTACAAGAACAAGAAATTCAACAACAAGTTCAAGTACAACAAGGGCAACAAAGATGAGTCAAGTGATGAGAAGAAGAAAGATGACAAACTATTCAAGAAGAAGAAGAACTTCAACTTCCACAAGAAGAAGAAGGATGGCAAAGCCTACATTGTTGGTGATTGGCTCACCGACATTGAAGACACAAGTGACTCATCCGGAGATGAGAGTGAAGATGAGAAGGTGGCCGCCTTGGTGATTGGGTCATCTACTCTACCGCCACCTCCTCCATCATCTCTGGGCTCATCCTCTACACACCTATGCCTCATGGCTAAAGGTGACAAGAAGGTACAAAAAGAGGATAATGATGATGAGGCTAACTCTAGTGATGATAGTGATGATGAGTTTGAGGCACCTTCCTATGATGAGATAACTGTGATTTGCAACAAATACACTAAGCTCATTAGGAAGTACAAAACTAAAAGTGAAATACTAGAGAAAGCAAATGATAACTTGCATGCAAAACTTGATGACTTGTCTAGTGCAAATAATGATTTAAAGCTTGAGAACAAATCTCTCTCATCTATCACTAGGGAGCTCAAAGCCTCACTCAAGCAAGCTAATGAGAAACATGATAAGCTTGAGAGGTCAACACAAGAGCTCCATACAAGATACAACATGCTAAAAGATGACTACAACCAAGTTAAAAATGAACATGGCACACTTGTTGTAGCTAATGAATTGCTTACAAATGATCTTGCTACACATGTTTCTATTAACCCCATTGTTAAGTGTCATATAGCTACTTCTTGTGAGGACTTGCTTGATGAGGTTG
Source organism: Microstegium vimineum (assembly GCA_022036555.1). Classification (NCBI taxonomy): domain Eukaryota; kingdom Viridiplantae; phylum Streptophyta; class Magnoliopsida; order Poales; family Poaceae; genus Microstegium; species Microstegium vimineum. Next base: position 34,821,123 of record CM039135.1, read on the forward strand.
CTAGTGAGCAAAATGCTGAGTGCAAGGGCAAGAAGATAGTTGAGGCCGAAAAGTATGATGACTATGTGAAGATGAGGCAAGAGAACTCAAAGCTCAAAGAAGAGCTTATCAACCTCAAGGCAAACAAGCCATTCACCATCAACTCGGCCAAGCAAGATGATAATGATGCATTCACCTTGATCAACTCTCTCAAAGAAGAAAATGCAAAGCTTAAGGTTGAGAAGATCAAGTTAGCAAGTGGATTGAAGAAGTTCACCAAGGGTCACAATCTTCAAAGTGAGCTTTTGATGAACACTATCATGAAGACCGACAAGACCGGGATTGGGTTCAAGGAGAACCAACTCATGAAGGCCAAGGTCAAGATAGAAGCAATGAACTACTACAAGAACAAGACCATGAGGAACAACTATGACACACCAAAGCCCAAGCCTAAGAAGTGCTTTGGATGTGGTCAAGAGGGTCACTTTGAGTTCCAATGCAAGACTCCACCTCCCAAGACCTTGCCCAAGCACACAAGGCCTTTTTCTTATGATGCACACTTCATCATCAACAAGGACTCCAAGGGTAGACCCCTAGTTGTGTTTCTCGGTCCTAAGATGAAGAACAAGCCCAAAGTGCTATGGGTTGCTAAGGAATTGGTGGACAAGGCTATGGGACCTCGCCAATTGTGGGTTCCCAAACAACAAGCTTAACTTCAAGTTGCTTGAGTGTAGGTGAACTACAAGACCAGTGGAAGTCATTGGGTGATTGATAGTGGATGCACTCAACATATGACCGGTGACTCCCGAATGTTCACCACACTTGAAGAAGATTGTGAAGGTCAAGACAAGATTACATTTGGGGATAATTCAAAAGGCAAAGTGGAAGGCCTAGGCAAAGTGACAATCTCAAATGATCAATCAATATCAAATGTCTTGCTAGTGCAATCTTTGAGCTTCAACTTGCTATCGGTAGGACAACTATGTGATCTTGTCTTCCAATGTCTCTTCACTCCAAATGAGGTAGTTGTGACCAAGATGGAAGATTCATCATTGATATTCAAAGGGTTTCGGCACAACAATCTCTACTTAGTGGATTTCACCTCAAATGAAGCTAGTTTGCAAACATGTCTATTCTCCAAGAGTTCTTTGGGTTGGCTATGGCATAAAAGATTAGCTCATGTGGGAATGTCAACTTTAAAGAAACTTGTCAAGAAGGAGATGGTTAGAGGTGTGAAGGATGTGGTATTTGAGAAGGACAAATCGTGTAGTGCATGTCAAGCCGGCAAGCAAGTGGTCAACACCCATCCAACCAAAGCTTTCATGTCAACCTCAAGAGTCCTAGAGCTTCTCCACATGGATCTATTTGGACCTACCACCTATGCTAGCCTTGGGGGCAATCACTTTTGCTTGGTGGTAGTTGATGATTACTCTAGGTACACTTGGGTGTTCTTTCTTCAAGACAAGGGAGAGACTCAATCAATATTCAAGAAGTTTGCAACTAGAGCCCAAAATGAGTTTGATGTGAAGATCAAGAAGATAAGAAGTGACAATGGGACCGAGTTTGTGAACACCAAGATTGAAGACTATTGTGATGAAGTTGGGATCAAGCATGAGGTGTCCACCACCTATACCCCACAATAAAATGGTGTAGTAGAGAGGAAGAACCGGGCACTTATCACTCTTGCAAGATCAATGCTTGATGAATACAACACCCCCAAGAAGTTTTAGGCCGAAGCAATCAACACCGCATGATATGCGGCCAACCGGCTCTTTGTCCAAAGGCTTCTCAAGAAGACCCCCTATGAACTTGTGAATGGGAATAAACCGGATATATCCTTCTTTCGAGTGTTTGGATGCAAAGTGTACATCTACAAGAAGCGTCAACACTTGGGCAAGTTCCAAAGGAGATGTGACATTGGTTTCTTAGTTGGTTATTCTCTTAAATCCAAGGCATATCGAGTATTTAACAAAGCCTCCGGCCTAGTTGAAGAAACATATGACATGGAGTTTGATGAAACTAATGGCTCTCAAGAAGAGCATGAGAATCTTGATGATGTAGGTGATGAACCCTTGAGGGAGGCTATGAATAATATGCCCGTTGGTGCAATCAACCCACTAGAAGTGGAAGATGGTGAAGATAATGCAAATCAAGTACCTACTCCACCTCACACGCCTCAAGTTGATGAAGAACAAGTGAGGGAAGCACAAGAAGACACCTTCATCCCTCAAGATCAAGCCGAGGCTCAAGCTAGTGATGTTGATGCACCACAACCTCCTCCCCAAGTGATTGATAGAAGGTCTACACCTATGCTTCAAGCTCATCCACAATACCTCATCATAGGGAGTCCATCAAGGAGGGTAACAACTCGATCTAGACTTGCTTCTTATGTTGAGCATCACTCTTTTGTTTCCTTTGTTGAGCCTTCTAGTGTGGAGGATGCACTTGCGGATTCGGATTGTGTGAACGCCATGCATGAAGAATTGAACAACTTCACCCGGAACGAAGTGTGGACACTAGTAGAAAAGCCCAAAGGAGCAAGAATCATTGGCACCAAGTGGGTGTTTAGGAACAAGCAAGATGATCAAGGCGTGGTTGTGAGGAACAAGGCAAGATTGGTGACAAAGGGGTTCTCCCAAGTTGAAGGCTTGGATTTTGGGGAGACCTTTGCACCGGTTGCAAGACTAGAAGCCATTCGTATCCTTTTGGCATATGCTTCACATCACAAAATGAAACTTTTTCAAATGGATGTGAAGAGTACCTTTCTAAATGGTTTCATCAATGAACTTGTGTTTGTCTCACAACCTCCCGGGTTTGAAGATCCCGATTGTCCTAATCATGTGTATAGGTTATCCAAGGCACTCTATGGATTGAAGCAAGCTCCAAGAGCTTGGTATGAGAGGCTAAGGGACTGCCTACTCAAGAAGGGCTTCAAGATCGGGAAAGTGGATACCACACTCTTCACCAAGGTGCTCAATGGAGAGATCTTTGTTTGCCAAGTGTATGTCGATGACATTATATTTGGGTCAACAAATCAAGATCATAGCAAGGAATTTGGCGCATTGATGTCCAAGGAGTTCGAGATGTCGATGATTGGCGAGCTAACCTTCTTCCTTGGCTTCCAAGTGAAGCAATTGAGGGAGGGTACCTTCATATCTCAAGAGAAGTACACCAATGACGTGCTCAAGAAATTCAAGATGGAGGATTGCAAGCCAATCAAGACCCCAATGCCTACTAATGGGCATCTCGACCTTGATGAGGGAGGTAACCCGATCGACCAAACTCTTTATCGCTCGATGATCGGTAGTTTACTTTACCTCACCGCTTCTAGGCCGGATATCATGTTTAGTGTGTGTATGTGTGCTAGGTTTCAAGCAAACCCTAAGGACTCGCATCTAAGTGTGGTTAAAAGAATCCTTAGGTACATAAGGAACACCCCTAGCATTGGCCTTTGGTATCCCAAAGGAGCTCCCTTCCTAGTTTGTGGCTATTCCGATTCGGATTATGCCGGGTGTAAGGTTGATAGGAAGAGTACCTCTGGCAGTTGCCATTTGCTAGGAAGATCTCTTGTTTCTTGGTCCTCTGAGAAGCAAAATAGTGTGGCTTTGTCTACCGCTGAGGCGGAATACATAGCCATGGGAGCTAGTTGTGCACAAATCTTATACATGTCCCAAACACTACTTGATTACAGTGTGATTTTAAAAGATGTTCCACTTTTGTGTGATAATGAAAGCGTCGTAAAGCTTGCTAATAACCCGGTTCAACACTCTCGCACCAAGCACATAGATATTCGCCATCACTTTCTTAGAGATCATGTGGCTAGGAAAGATATCACACTAGTGGGAGTTTCTAGCGAAAATCAATTGGCGGATATCTTCACAAAACCACTCGATGAAGCAACCTTTTGTAGGTTGAGAAGCGAGTTTGCGAACACATGGTGGATAAGTACCCATGTATGTTCAGCTTTGATGATGAGTGATCGTCCAACACGTGAGTGTTTCAGTTTGAGTGGCTTACCCTAACCTCTGCGAAAGCAGAAACTGTGCTTGTCTATCGGCTTATGGTGTGCAGGTGCAATGCCTAGTGACAGTGGTCAATGGTGTGGAGAAGGTCGAGTAGAGGCTTGCCGTGCCGATGGACTGAGAGTGGTGAAGGGCGGAAGCGGGGCTCAGACTGAGGGACCACAGGCACCGGCGGACTAGCTGTGGTGGCTAGTACCTGGCACCGGCGAGTGCGAGAAGACATGGAGGTAGACCGAGTCGACCGAGTCAAGACGGTGGACGCGTGAGTCGAGCGGAGGCTCAGGGGACTCGGAGTCCGATCGGGCGAAGACAAGGTGGCTCGCGTCGAGTGGTTTGGTGGTTTGGGCCTCAAAACCATCCACGTCGGTTTCCGAGTTTGGGCTGCAAAACTCGGGGTTCGGTAGTTGAGCCCAAAGCTACTGGTGGCGGGTTTCCTGAGGTTGGGCCTCAAAACCTAGGCAGAGCTTCCGAGGAAGCGGGGATGGCACGTGGCGGAATCCTGGAGGTTGCGTCGAGGCGATGGCAACTCCCGGCAGGAAGCGGGCCCGTCCATTCAAAATGCGGGAGATATTTTCCGGAGCTTGGACTGCAATGCTTAGGCTAGGTAGTTCACTCAATGTATCTAGGGGGGTCTTTGGGAAATAGCCAAAGCCCGATAAGTAGGGGATAAAGGGGTATCCCTCATCCTATCTCTTGAACCCTAATCACTTGCCCCCACTTTTTCTCTCTCTAGTTCATGAGATCCCTAGGTTGCTTCCACCAACCTTTGTAAGAACTTGAGTTTCTTGCGAGGAATTGGAGGCCGTAACCTCCGTAAGCCATGGTGGCTTCGATTTCATGATTGTGTCCCCATTTTGCTTGTGTTCTTCGCGTTTTGCTTTTGCTCTCTCTTTTTCCCGAGATGATTTCTCTTTGTTGAGAGTAGCTTTGCAAAATCGACTCGAACCAAGTTGTTAGCAATCGTGAGGAGCTTCTTTGCACCGAAGGAATTCCTCTCAAACCTCATGAGTGCATAGATCGGGCGATTTCTTTGTGGCGTTCTTCGTTTTGCTCTCTTCTCCCCCAAATCCGAGTGTTCCCGTTTATCCTCTCCAAATTGAGCGATGATTTCTTCGGGATAGCTCCCCAACTGCACTAGGATCATGCCTACAAAGTTTTATTGCAATTGGTGATCATTTGGTTGAGTTTTGGGAAGATTTGGCGGAGAGAAGTTCGTTTTCAAAGGGGAACAGTTTTCTGTCAGTGGGCGTCGGACCACCCTGCCTGTGAGCACCGGACCATTGCAAGTGGTTCAGTGGCTCTGCTGAGGGTTTCACTCACGCGTCGTACCAGGCCCGTTAGTCCGACGGTGAGCATCAGACGAGGTGTCCGGAGGTAGGGTGTTTGCTGTGGTTTTTGCTATGTGGCGAGTGTGTGCACCGGACCACTTCCTATAGTCCGACGGTGAGCGTCGGACTAGGTGTCCGGAGCCTAGGCACTTACTGTATGTGTTTGGGGTGAGCTCCAGACTTTCCAAAGTGGGCGTCGGACTAGTCCGGTGGTGCTTCGCTGTGCACTGGACCAAAGGCACTAGACCACTTCCATTGGTCCGGTGGTCTTGACAGAGTAGTCTGACTCTTGCTGTTTTCGCCCGTTTTGCCTAGCTTCTTGCCTCTTTCCCTTAGGATTTGAGAACCTGTGTTTTGGGGTTTTCGGTGATTTTCCTCCACTGTCGGTGAGCTCTCTTTTCTCCATTTTCGTCTGAATCGGTTAAGGATCATTCCACCTTACACGGTTCTTGATCCGCGAAGGCGACATGGAGCGAGGTGCTGGTAAACCTCCTTACTTCGATGGAACCAACTTTGCCTATTGGAAGGTGCGCATGTCCGCTTACCTCCAAGGGCTTGATACGAAGTTTTGGGAGATCTGTGAGAATGAGAACTATGTGGTTCTTGGAGCTCAGATCACCGACCTCCAAATCTCGGAGCATGCGTCAAACGCAAGAGCCCGTAGAATTCTCTTCTCTTGTTTGTCTCTTCCAGAGTTTGAGCGGGTTTCAAGTCTCACTACGGCACGAGAGATCTGACAAACACTCTTGAGATATCATGAGGGCAACCCTCAGATCAAGTCCAGACTCTTCGACACATACCGTAGAGAGTACGAGAACTTTGCTCAGTTGATCGACGAATCTGTTGATGGGATGTTCACTCGCTTCCAATCTATCGTCAACAAGATGCGTGCTAATCGAGCCAACTTGCCTTATGATGATCATGAGATGGCTATCAAGCTTTTGCATGCTCTTGATCGGAAGGTGTGGGAGATGAAGGTGGCTGCCATTCAGTAGTCACCAGGCTATGATGCCCTGACCGTGGACGAGCTGTTCAGCAAGCTCAAGTCCTCGTAGATTGACTACCAGACCCGGGCCAAGCTTGAAAACCCGTCGAAACCCTCTATGGCGTTGGGTTCTGGCCCCGATGGTACGTCTTCTTCCTCCTCTGACCCTTCACACTCTTTGTTCGCTTTCTCTTTGATTTATGTGACAGAGGATCAAGTGGAGGCTCTTGGAGATGATAAGCTGGCTTTGGTCATCACCAAGTTCTCACGGTTTCACAACAACCGTTTGAACCGTCGGCGTGGTGGCTCAGCCAAGGGGTGCTACCGTTAGGGAGATGAGGATCACTTCATCGCAAACTGCCCCAAGAAAGCTGCGGGTGACTTCACCAAGCGCAAGGAGAAGCGCGAGCACCACTTCGAGGACAAGCACAAGCCCAAGGGTGGCTACCACCGAAGGTCCTCCAAGAAGGTGATCGACAAGGTGAAGGCCAAGCACCGAGCCTTCCTCGCCTCCCTCAGCGACATCGATGCCTCCTCCGACGGAGGTGCTTCTTCGAGCGATGATGAGTCCAAGGGAAAGGTTGAGGACAAGCTCAACGGCCCATGCTTCTACACCGACACCAAGCATGGTGGCTTTTGCACCATAGCGATTGAAGAAGGCAAGGTCAGCAAGCGCAAGGAAGGCCCCGACTACGACTACGACTCCGACACACCCGAGGTACCACCCACCATCGCATCCCTCTCTCTCGAGATTGAGTCTTTGAACGACACCTTGATGAGTCAGGATACTTTGCTCAAGCGTGCCGCGTGCGAGAGGAACGATTTGAAGGCTAAGTATCTTAGCACGTTGCATGAGCTAGAGTTTGCTAAGGCGTCAGTGGTGGTTACCGAGGAGGTAGAGTGTGATGCTTGTGCCATCCACATGTCTAGTCTTGTCACTCTCTAGGACAAGTATGACACTCTAATTGAGGAGGTCAGTGAGCTGAAGGCTAGGCCTAGCATACTTGGTGCGTGCAAGTCTTGCTTAGGCTTGCGTTCTGAGCTGACACAAAGAGATGCTAGGATTGTTGTGCTAGAGAAGGTCAGCTTAGATAGCACTAGAGAGTCGGAACGCTTTGAAGCTTTGGAGCTTGAGATCGCGTCGTGCAGACACGACAAGATGCCTACCGAGGAAGAAAACACATATCTTCGGTCCATCTTGAGCTGGGTGTCTTGCCAAGAGTCGCAGTTGGGGATGATGCTCAGCCAATGCAAAGGGGCTGGCAGCACGGGAGTAGGATTTGCTATAGGTGGGAAGGACAATAGCATGTTCGGTAAGATCGGTGAGTGCAGTGGTTTGAGCGAGAATGAGAAACCCACCACAACTCCCAAGCTTACCAAGATCACTCAACCTAAGCCTACCAACCCCTCTGAGTTTCCTGTGAGAGATGGTGTGTTTGAAGAGCCACCCAAAATCACTCCACAGAAGCAAGTGTGGATTGCAAAACCAAACCACCTTCGCAACCCACTTGACACCCTACCAGATATCCATAGTGATCCCCTTCCTAAGAAAGCTAGAGCCACCCAAACCAACAAGAGAGTGCCTACCAAGAGTGTGGTGAGGTACCATTGTGAGTATTGTGAGCGAGATGGGCACTTGACTGAGTTTTGCTTTAGGAGAAAGAGAGATGATCGGAGGCAGGTTGAGTTGAACAACCAAGACATGTACCACCCACGAGTTGGGGTGCGTGAACCGAAAGTTCGGAGGCACACTACTAGGCCTAGAGGTACAATGCCTCAAGGTGCTAGGCCTTAGGAGGCGAGACCACGTGGTGGTCGTGCCCGACGGGCTACCGGTCGTGACCCATACGACTACGGGCCTCGTGGCGGTGGCTTTACTCCACCCTTCTTTAGCGGACCACGTTTTCCCCATCGTGGTGATCGCTATCCCTCTGTGGGGCAGGAGATGTTTGGTTTTTCTCCTAACCCATTCTTTGGGCAAGTGGGACAACACTGGTATCCTTCACAGTTTACTAACCCCAGTGTTGGTCCATTTGCTCACCCTATGTTTTTTTTATTGATGTAGGAAGGACGACTGAAGGAGACTTGGCTTGTGGATTCTGGATGTTCACGCCATATGACCAGAAGTGCCAAGTGGTTCTCCAGCCTCGACCTCGTGCGTCACACCGAGTAGATTACATTCGGGGACAAGAGTAAAGGTAAGGTTGTCTCCCGGGGGTACATCCGAGTCAATTCGTCTTTTGTCCTCAAGGATGTTGCTTTGGTTGCGAATTTGCATTTTAATCTTCTCTCGGTTTCGCAATTCCTTGAAGACGGTTTTGAAGTGAGCTTTAAGCCAAATTTGTCTCGGATTTTGGACTCTCATGGTGAGCTTGTTTGGGAAGATTTGGCGGAGAGAAGTTCGTTTTCACGGGGAACAATTTTCTGTCTGTGGGCGTCGGACCACCCTGCCTGTGAGCATCGGACCATTGCATGTAGTTCGGTGGCTCTGCTGAGGGTTTCACTCACGCGTCGTACCAGGCCCGTTAGTCCGACGGTGAGCATCGGACGAGGTGTCCGGAGGTAGGGTGCTTGCTGTGGTTTTTGCTTTGTGGCGAGTGTGTGCACCGGACCACTTCCTATAGTCCGACGGTGAGCGTCGGACTAGGTGTCCGGAGCCTAGGCACTTACTGCATGTGTTTGGGGTGAGCTCCGGACTTTCCAAAGTGGGCGACGGACTAGTCCGGTGGCAAGATCTAATAGATTCATCAAGTTATCATGTGTTGATCTACTTTAGATACTTTATATATTTTGCAACACCTTTTTGTCCAATCTAAATTGACACGGTTCGGCTTTCTTAATCTTGTAGATTCATTTATATTATAGTAGTGGTTGCTTTCATGTTGTTCCTACAAATAGATCTTATATTCATAATAGTCGAACTAGTTTGAATTTAGGTTGTCACGTGTTGCGGGTTCATGCATGCTATCCATGTTTAAGCTTCGATTATGCTAAGTATCGTGCAACAGATACATGCTTTAGATTAGTTTAATTATGTTTGCTTACGTGTTTCCTTCATCATGGACCCCAATTCGGCTGGATAACCGAGCTTGGTTACACTTTAATTTATACTCAATTGTGATTCGTTCGCACGATGTTTCCCCATGCATGCATATTCGGCAATCAATCCTTCGCGTTCTACGTACTCGTTTTAGCCGAATCACCTATAAGATCTGTTGGCAGACAACTTTCATAGTTGTATGTCGTTGTAAGTGGCTTCAGAGTTGTACATATGAAACTGTCTGGTATCACCTGACATGTTCCAGTTTATATCTAATGATTTTCATCCCTTGTTAGTTTCAGGTCAAACTGACTGGCATGTTTTTGGATTCAAAACACCCGAGCACCCGATTGAAGCTAAGCTTTCTGACTTGTTGTGTGTGAGACGCAACGCGTCACATTTTGCGTCAACAATTCTTTATCCCGAGCTCTTTACATTTCTGCCTTTACTTTCCGTTGTGTTCTTAGCTTCTCACTAGAATTGCTTAGGTTGTTTTTCAATTCCATGAACTGCTACCGCTTTCTAGCTAGGACACACGACCAGTAGGCACTAGGGGGTGATTGACATTTGATAGGTTTTCATATTAAATTTAAAATAAGTCTAATTCACCTCTCTCTTGGACATCTTGATCCTTTCATAGGTGAAAGGTCCCACTAAGCAACTGCAGTTGCTATTATCGACCACACCAACTAACAACCAAAAGAAATCATTTAGAAAATAGTCAAATACAAGCACACAGTATGCACAACTCACTCTGGTCAGAGGACGTTAATCGGTATATGTTCTTTGAATATCTCATTTAATACATCTAATATAAAGATTTTTCTTTAGCGAGGTTTGCAGATCGTGTTTATCTGAAAACCATGGAATATACGCAAAACAATGTTTAGGCTATTCGAAAAGGGAAGCCAACAGAAAACTTGGTTTTGTAACCTCGTGCCTGGCCAGGGTCAGTCAGCCAATGAGCCAAGTTTCTGAATCTATTAAAGATATTGGCTTTGTAACCTCATGCATAGTCAGGGTCAGTCAGCCTAGTTTCCAATCAGCCCTGTACCCTCGATGATTTATGCAAAAACCATTGGAACGGGCATGAACTGTAGCTCGTGCACAAACAGTGTAATCACTATAAGTAGTCCAAGAATTGTTACTGCCAAGATACCCATGATGTACAAATTAAACAAACCCCAAAACAATATACATATGCAACCACTGGCAACAATTACAGAACAATTAATAGGGTCCCAAACTCCCAATAGACTATACCAACAGCGTCAGAGTAAGTCTTCTTCGAAGTTTTTAGGCACAATACATGCATATGCACTTGTAACCAGATTAGATATGAGCACAAATAGTAAGTTAGGGTTTGGGTGCTTGGTTTGGCACAACAGGAAGGGACACCAAGGGGCGGACGTACCTGATGGTGTGAGGGACCTCTCGTCCATCCTGTTCCGCCATGGCAGCGGAGAGGCTGCGCGGATCCTTGGAGGGGCGCCCACCAGGGCCTTCGTGGGGTCTCAGCTCGCCCACCGCCGGGGAAGACGGAGATGTCACCGCATGACCTTGGAGGGGCGCTCGGCCGTGCCGCCGCGGGGACCTAGCTCGCCCTCCGCTAGAGAAGACGGAGAGGGGTTGGAGGAGATGCCGGCGTGGGCTTCTCTTTACGAGCGCGCTCGTCTCTCGCGAGATGGATAGGGCAGAGGGTCGCTTGTTTTTTTTTCTTTCTGTGGTGGCTCGAGCGTGAGGGGTTGTGCGGTGGCGATGGAGACGGCGCGGCCAGCTGCGAGCAGGCGTGGGAGCTGGGTAGGCGCTTGCTGCGGCGGTGCAGTGCAGGTGAGGATGGTGGCGCGGTGGATGCGGAGCCACGGATCAATCACGGGAGCACCTTCTTTTTTTTTTTTTTGAATAATCACGGGAGCACCTTCGTCCTTGGTCGCACGAGCGGATGGGCGTCCTATCACTTTCCTCATTCGTCGCAAGAGCGGGCGCGCGACCCGAAGAAAAAAGTGACATCAAACCGCGGTCTTAGATTTAGTCTTTTTATTAGTTGTGGGAGAGGGAGATATATGCGTTTAGACAAACACTACCTATACGGACCACACTAGGGCCGACTACGCTAGCCTCGACTAATCGAGCTTATCGATGGCTAATCGTGACTGACCTTATCGGTGCCATGTGACTAGGAGCGATCGATAATGATTTGAGAATATTGCAGCCAGCACATTGCACATACAAAATATTGAGAATATTGCAACCAGCACAAACAAAATAGTAGAAAAGGAGACCATGGCGAGAGACAATTTAAGAGAATATGGGTAGAGGATAATGCTTGCTGGACAACTAATATTTACACGCACAACTCACCTGGAGTATTTAGTAAAATATAGCAAAACAGAGAGCCTAGTCCACAAGCAGTTTTGCTCAAGAAAACTGATTCCTTGCATGCCAGAGATCATGGTAGCCCATGCATGAGGAATATATTATTAAGGGTCTTTTTGGCATACTGTACGTCTTACTCCTTGTTCGTTTGGCTGATCCATGGTACAATGTTTTTTTTTATCTCACAACAGAAGAGAAAAAAATAACATCAGCCGACTTATCACCTGGATAAACGATCAACCGAACAGACCCTAGTTTGGGCTTTGGTTTTTTATAAACCTTGTTGCGGAGCCATGTCAAATGGTCATTAAAAAACGGTCTATTGCAAGAATTACAGGAATCAGGGTGTTTTTTCTTTTTAGTAAAGTATGGCAGGCCTTCTAGAGTGGCTCTAAACTCAGGCCAATGCCAAGTCATGACAAACGGTCATAAAAAATGGCTTAGTGAAGAAGGCTAAACAAGTCATAGACTGTTTTTTTATAGAAGAGCTAAAGTAAAAAAAACATGATTTCTTTAAGATAATCCTACAAATTTAACAGAGTATAAGAAAATTGTCACTAAAGTTTGTCTTGTTCGTTTGACTTATAAGCCGGCTTATCAGCCACTGAAACAGTGTTTTTCTCTCACAAGAAAATAGCTAAAAACACTTTTCTTGCCCTCACCCGTGTGGCGGCGGAGCCATGGCTGGGCCTCGCCAGTGCGCCGATGAGGCCGCAGCTCGCCCTCGCTGCATCGGCGGAGTATAACTCGAGACCGCCCCGCATTTTAGCGGTATATTCTCTATACTAGCACATGCCCGTGCGTTGCTACGTGATAACATCAAGTATTTCAACGCAAAAGAGTATATAAAAAAGAAAGAAGAAAGTACAGTAGCGGTCCCTAAACTTGCACAGGTGTGTCAAGCCGGACCCTAAACTTGCAAAACGGGTGTTTAAGTGCCTAATCTCTGTTTGGGTTTCGCTGAGGTCCAATCGGGCGCGGGCGCGCGTGATCATTATGCAATAACCCCCTGCGGGCTGTTTAAGAGACACGGATTTTGCAATTACCCCCTACGGGTCGCATCGTGGACTGAAGCAGACCGAGTCGATTCATCTTCGTCTCGTCCTCTCCCGCGACTGTTGGTTGCTTCGGCGGCGGCGGAGGCGTCTGATCGGTGGTGGCCGACGTCAAGAAAAATGTTTGGCGGGCCGAACCTAGACACGCTGGAGGTCTCCGCACCGGTGTTTGGGAAGGATGCCGCCGCGATTGCGAGGGAAAGCGGACGCGCCACCGCAGTACGGTATGTTCATCATCGTGCATCCATCGTCTAGGGTTATGGGTATCCATATGTGGTTTTGTGATTCTTGTAGATGAAAGGATCAATTTTGTTTGGTGGATTGTCATTTAGGTTTGATTTGTTAGGGTTTTTCATGTATTTGGGTGGCCTGATGATTTTTGTACTAATGTAGGTCCTGCACATAGTGATTCATTCACGATTGAGTTACATCATGGGGGTTTCTTTGTTGGGTTCGGCAATCTGCGGTCTTATGTTGATGAGAAAAGTTCACTGGTTTGATTGGATCGAGTCTGATGAATGGTCTGTAATATAGTTTAAGGTTTTCTTTACAGATCTTGGTTATGCCAGTGTGGAGAACATCAAGTTTTATTGGTTGCTACCAGGGACAGATTTTCCTGAAGGGATCCGGGCGATTGAATCAGATAGTGATATTAGAGAAATGATCAGTGTAGTGCACAAGGTTAAAAATTTGGTTGTTTATGCTGATGAAATGGACAGTTGGAACAATGTCGACTGGGATGACATAGTTGCCAATCCGGTTAATGAATTACCAAAGGTATTGAGTCCACATAAAGTTGTGTATGTTGACAAGAACCCAACAGAGAAGTTACCTGTGTTCTATACTGATATGAAGAAAGGCAGAGTAGAGCAAGCTGAATCAAGCAATGCATCAATTGATGTTGATGAGTATGAACAACAAGATTTAGTTGATAGTGACTATGACATTAGTGATGAGGATGAAGATCTATTGGAGGATGTTGTTGATATGACTGTGCCCAAGGTGAAAGGGATGAACAAGAAGTCCAAGGGTAGCCAGCTGAAGGCTATTGAGATCAGAGTACCTACTGCAATATACGATGATGTAGACACAGAGGATGATGGCATGTATCTTCCTGGATTTGATGGAGAAGGAGAAGACAGATTAAGATTCAATTCTTGGAGTGAAGAGGACATGAACAACCCAACTTTCTATGTTGGGCTTGTCTTCCCTTTAGTTCAGCGTGTTAGACAAGCAATTACAGAGTACTCTCTTCGGAACAGAGTGGAAATATTGATGCCTAGGAATGATCAGAAAAGAGTAAGGGCTCATTGTGCAGATGGTTGCCCCTGGAATATGTATGCATCTTGGGACAGCAGAGTGAAATCTTTTGTGGTGAAGACATATTATGGAAAGCATGACTGTAAAAAAAATGGGGTTTGAAGAGATTAACTTCTAGATGGCTGGCAGACAAGTACATAGATTCTTTCAGAGCCAATGAAAAGATGAGTATTACTGGTTTTGATAGAATCATTCAAAAGGATTGGAATTTGACACCTTCAAGGAGCAAGGTAGCTAGAGCAAGAAGACTGATCATGAAAGTCATCCATGGTGATGAGATCAAGCAGTATTACTACCTTTGGGATTATGCAAAAGAGATCAGGAGGAGCAATCCTGGGAGCTCTATGTATATGAACTTAGCAGGAAATTTGTTCAGTACTTGCTTCATGGCTTTGGATGCATGTAAAAGGGGATTTTTAGCTGGGTGTAGACCCCTGATTTGTCTTGATGGGTGTCATATCAAGACAAAATTTGGAGGCCAATTGTTGATAGTTGTTGGGATGGACCCAAATGATTGCATTTTCCCAATAGCAATGGCTGTAGTCGAGGTGGAGTCATTTGTTTCTTGGGAATGGTTCTTGGAAACATTGAAATCTGAGCTTGGGATAGATAACACATACCCATGGACCATAATGACAGATAAGCAGAAGGTAACCAACTTGCTACTATAATATCCCTTGTCTTCACTTTATGAAAATTTGTAGACTAATGCTTATTTCTCTACAGGGACTTATTCCAGCTGTCAAAAAGGTGTTTCCTGACTCAGAGCATAGGTTCTGTGTGAGACACCTATACTCCAATTTTCAAGAAAAGTTCAAAGGTGAAGTTCTAAAGAACCAGCTATGGGCTTGTGCAAGGTCCTCTTCTGTTCAGCAGTTCAACAGAAACATGGAAATGATGAAAGGCTTGAGTGCAGATGGTCACAAATGGTTGGAAAAGATGGAACCGAGGACATGGGTAAGAGCTTATTTTTCTGAATTTCCTAAGTGTGACATACTACTTAACAATAATTGTGAGGTATTCAATAGTTATATCTTAGAAGGAAGAGAGCTACCTATACTCAGCATGTTTGAGAGGATTAGAACACAGCTCATGACAAGACATTGCAGCAAGCAAAAGGAAGCAGAAGGGTTTGTAGGAAACTTTTGTCCTAAGATTAGATCCAAAGTCACTAGGAACATTGAATTTGTCAACTTATGCTATCCTTTGTCGTCTGGTCATGGAGTATTCCAAGTACAGATTAGAGAGTACACTAATGTTGTTGACATATTTGCTAAGACCTATGACTGCAGAAGGTGGCAGCTAACTGGAATCCCTTGTGCCATGCAATTGCAATTGTTGTGCTTCGTCAGGAAACTCAGACTTCAAGACTCTCTACTACTTTTGGTCCACTTCCAGATAATCTGTTCATCATGACAAACCAACCTGTGCAAAGGCCTACTGCACTGACCACTTGCACCAAGGCTGGCAAGGCAGCCGCAACAAAGAAGAGAAAAGCAACTGAACCAAGGAAGGCTAGAGCGGGAGCAAGCAAGAAGTTACCCATTGATAGTGGAGACAAGGGAGAAGATGGAACTCGTGGAGTAAATTAGCAAGAATTTTCCTAATTAGTTCATTGTCCTAGGGATGGTTCTTTTGTGTATAAATAGGACCGGTCTGAATTATGTAAGCAAGTACTCAGTTGCTTTCATCTTTGGCAAGTCTGAATTATGTAAGCAAGTCTATGTCATGGCTTATAAGATAAGTGCCCAGTTGACATCAGTACTTAATGTCATTGGCTTGTGACCATCAGAACATGTCACTCCAGATTATAAAATCAATTTGAGTACAATATGCATTGCCATTGCCTGTAAGCATGAAATCTGTTCATTTAGTATAACAGTCACAGCCTTGTATTCAGTACATCAGTTCATTCATTCAGTACAGTTCAGTACACCATCTGTTGTTGCTTTGTCTGTCTCTGTTCTTGCCCAACGGGAGCTCTCCTATTCAGCATCATGGTCGACCTGGGGGTGCTCCGTGGGCCTGTTCAGCATCGTGGAGCTGAGGTGTTGTCGCCTGGCCGAGCTACCGCAGTGCTGCCTGGGCCACTCTACGCCGCCGACACTGCTAGCGCTAGCGGAGGGCACGATGACGCGTGCGCCCACGGAGGGCACAGCGTCGCGCGCGCCGGCGAAGGACACGGTGACGCGCGTGGGGGCTCAGTGACTCTGGAGGCGTGCTCGGTGGCAAGGGAGGGGACGGCGGTGGGGGCGGCTCTGAATCGCGACGCGACAGTGGTGGGGAAGAGTACGGCGTCGTTGGGGAACTCTGAGTATGGCCCGCCCATGTTCACAAGGGGGGTTATTGCATAATGATCACGCGCGCCCGCGCCTGATTGGACCTCAGCGAAACCCAAACAGAGATTAGACACTTAAACGCCCGTTTTGCAAGTTTAGGGACCGACTTGACACACATATGCAAGTTTAGGGACCGCCACTATACTTTCCTCAAAAAGAAACTACATGTAAATATATCTTTGAGATCTCATCGAAGTAGAACGTTAAACAACAAACATGACACCTAAAGTCCTAACCAGTAATTGATATTGTTCAACTCTAGTTTTGACAACAAAGTGAAGGCACATCCCTGTAGTGATTCCTTTATGACAATTATTTTAACATGTGCATACTTCACAAAATATTGTGAGTTTGTTTTACAGATTCGTGGATACCATGAAACACCACAATATTTGAGGATGGAATTTAATTAGCACCAAGGGAAATTTGTTCTGAATCCTTCCCAAGCTATGCAATCTGACCCACCTTCCTCCATATCTCCATTGCCTGAAATGAACCACAACAAAGGTAGGAAATCCAACGATAGAAATCCTGAAACATAGATCCTGACTGCCACCATAAGCACCCACTCGAATAAACGATAGTATGCAGAATTAACTTTTTGACAGAAGTGTCAATGTGGTCATGTAGTCATTCTTCACCATGTGTGACACCATCATCCTGCCTAATATTGTAGCCACATGTATTGATCCATGATAGTATGTAAGGTCCCTTACATCCTAATAAATGATACAAATATGTTAGTTGCACAGATAATAGGAACACAGAAGATAAAACTGAAACATGGTAAAATATCAAATTTTCAGCTTCATTGACTTAGGATCTAGGATACTGAAACTCAATCGGAATATGAAAATGTTTCTTCACTTCCAAAAGGACTTATACAAGGATAAGGTATATAGTCAGCAAAGCAAATTGAGCTTGGACTATTGCGTGATATAACTAATAGTGCTAGGCAAGACTGCCGGTCAACCTGGGCTATGCCAGGCAAGTCTGCTTGGTTCTACAAGACAAGTCTGCTTGGTTCTACAAGACAGGAAGGGAAAAAAATTCTAACTGTATCGATGCATAGTTCAGTCCAACATAGGTTGGAAATAGTCTCACATCTAACCAAAATGGCCTTGGCTATGGACTGAGGAGGAAACTGATGTGCCTCGTTGTGGCTTTGGTGGTGTGTGCACGCCTACTCCACGGAATTATTAACATTCACGGTTTAGAGACTTATTATTAACCAGGGAAATTACAACTGGAATTTCAGGTTAAAGTGTCTAATAGCTCCTAATAAAGCTTAATCTTGTGAGTTAAAAAAACACATGATTAAGATATCCAACCCATGATTAGAATGGATCAGGCAAATAAACAACCTACCTAACCATAACAAAGAGTTGATGAATCATCTGACAACATTCCTCGATATACTTCTGAACCAAAACCATCTCAGAAGAATAAATCCTGATGAAGGTGCAGTCAGTGTGATAGCAACAACACATGCCACCATTTTTTCCACGTGCCTGAAGGTCCATAAAGGAGAAAAAAAATAGGTGAAGTACTTTGCTGTAAATAATCTCTAAATGCATTTAGTGGAATGAAACAACAAAAAACATATTCATAATAAACATTAAGGTAAGGTAGAGATGGAAAATGACAACATAAGTATAACAACAGAGTCCAATAGTTGAACTGAAAGCTACAATGAAGCTACAATGAAATGTATAAGTAATTGCCACAATCCAATTAACTGAGCCTATAAAAACCGATGCACCTCAAAACCAACTCTCATATCTGGATTTCACATTTTGAGTCAATTACTTTCTCATGCTTTGTAATGCCCTCAAGCTTGTGATTATCAGGTGAAAAAATGCATAGATGAGGAATTGGTAAGCTTTCAGTCCTATAAACAAACCTAAGGACCATGTATTTTGCTACTGGAAATTAAAATCCACCAATTATGAAGCTATTCAACTTTAGAATACTATCTTAGAAATTAATGTATTTGTGTACTAACCACAAAATCGTTCAAAGAATAATTAAATTTGAAAAAATATATTGAATAGAGCTAGCTAATTGGATTGCAAGTGCATTCCTGTATATTGAACCAAGGTGTAATGCAAAATAATAATAAATTCTGAGTCTAATTTATAGGAGAGGAAACATGCATTGCCATCAGGTAAGATTTTAAGAATTAGCAGATCCCAAAAATGAATCTCACGCTCGTAGCATCAGCATGTGGCTTTGTGCACCCAACATAATTCACAATAGTGAGGCTTGCAAACAACTATATCTAACGAAAAACGAAAATACATCTCTACTTTCAAAAAAAAGTATCAAGATGTATTTAGTAAAACAGTCCAGCTATTATGGTACTTTAAAATTCCAGGAGTATCTTGTGCACGGTTACTCTCACACTCTCTCTCTCTCTCTCATGGAATTCACCATTACAAAATTGTAGAAGAGTAGAGGTTGGGGGCAATTGGCCACACCTCAATGTGAGGGGGCGCACCATCTATTATAGGCTGGCTGGCCTTGCCTTACAAGGCAGGGGATAATCACCCTGATTTACATCTGCTATCTATAGCAACTAATCCTTGATTTACAATTGCTAATTGCCTGATTTACAGCTGCTAATTATGGCTGTGATATCCATAATTAGCAGGGGATCTTCTATTGCCTAACACCCGCCCGCAGTCGCAGCGGGAGGCTCCCGGACGCAAAGACTGGATCGAAAGTCTAGAAACAGTACCGTTGGAAGCCCTTCTGTCATGATGTCGGCGAACTGATGAGAAGAGGGCACATGGAGTACTCGAATCTCACCAAGGGCCACCTTCTCGCGGACGAAGTGTATGTCGATCTCGATGTGTTTCGTTCGCTTGTGGTGGACGGGATTGGCCGTCATGTAGATGGCGCTGACGTTTTCACAAAAGACAACGGTGGCAGAGGGTAGCTGTAGGTGGAGCTCCTGGAGCAGCTGTCGGAGCCAACAACATTCGGCCACCACAGGGGCCACAACACGATACTCTGCCTCAGCGCTGGAACGTGACACTGTGGTTTGGCGTTTGGAGGACCAAGAGACCAGAGTGTCACCGAGGTATACACAGTAGCCGGAGGTAGAGCGTCGGGAGTCAGGACAGCCTGCCCAGTCGGCATCAGAGTAGGCCGTCAGCTTGTCAACAGGCCCGACACCGATGTGTAGACCTGAGGAGAGGGTACCCTTCACATAGCGCAGGATGCATTTGATCAATGCACGGTGCGGCTCTCGGGGGGTGCATGAAGAGACACACCTGTTGGACAGCATAAGCCAGCTCTGGACGAGTCAGGGTGTAGTACTGGAGCGCCCCAGCCAGGCTCCGGTACTCGGAGGCGTCCTTCTCTGACAGGAGGTCCCCGTTATGTGCGGAGAGCTTGGCGTGAGTGTCAACAGGTGTCGCCGTAGGATGACACTCAGCCATGCCCACACGCTGAAGGAGATCGACGGCGTACTGGCGCTGAGACAGGAATAGGCCGTCGGAGGAGCGTGTGACGGCGATGTCGAGGAAGTGATGGAGCTTGCCAAGATCTGTCATGGTGAACTCAGAGCTTAGCTGGGCCGTGATGCGCTGAAGAAGAGCCGTGGATGAGGCGGTGAGGACGATGTTGTCGACGTAGAGCAGCGGGTAGGCGAGATGCGTCCCCTCTTGTAGAACAAAGAGGGACGTGTCGGAGGCGGAGGCGACGAAGCCGAGCTGCCGGATGAAGGTGGAGAAGCGCTGGTGCCAAGCCCGCGGAGCCTGCTTCAGTCCGTACAAGGACTTCCGCAGGAGGCAGACGTTGTCGGGGCCGCCAGGGTCGACGAAGCCTGGTGGCTGCTGACAGTAGACGGTCTCCTCGAGATGACCGTGAAGGAAAGCATTCTTCACGTCCAGCTGGTGGATCGGCCAGGCGCGAGATGCGGCGATGCTGAGGACAGTCCGAATGGTGGCCGGTTTGACCATCGGGCTGAAGGTCTCGTCGTAGTCGATGCCCTCCCGCTGAGAGAAGCCGCGAACCACCCAGCGAGCTTTGTGGCGGGCAAGAGAGCCATCGGCGTGGAACTTGTGGCGGAAGAGCCATTTGCCCGTCACGATGTTGGCACCGGCGGGACGCGGGACGAGTTGCCAGGTGTTGTTGTCGACAAGAGCCTGGTACTCATCCGTCATCGCCGCACGCCAGTTGGCATCGGCCAACGCGTTGCGGTAGTTTGTTGGGAGAGGCGAGGTCGAGGATGATGTGGCCGTCAGTCCTGCATAGCTGACGCGGGGGATGGCGCCAGTCATGGTGCGAGTAACCCGCGGCGGAGGTGGCGGTGGTGGTGCAGGAGGCGTTGTCGAGGGCGCCAGTGCAACCGGAGGCTGCGCCGGGGCAACTTGAGGCGTCGGGGCAGCCGGTGATGAGGCAGGTGCGGACGCCGCTCGGGGGCGTCGAACGTAGAACCGTGGAAGTGGAGCCACAGGATGGGGCCCGCCCGGGGCCGGTGGAGCCGATCCGGCTGCTCGTGATGTAGGAGCGGCGTCGGTGTGCAGCTGCGCGTCACCCGAGAGGGATGGAGTTCCACCTGCAATAACGGTAGGACAGGGCACCAAAACCATATCGTCGTCTAAGAGGAAATCTAGGGAGGTGGGGGATGGGGCTTCTGGGGTGGCTGTAAAGGGAAACGTGGACTCGTCGAAGATGACATGACAGGAGATGATTATGTGACGGGTCGAGAGGTCTAGGCAGCGGTACCCTTTGTGAGAAGGTGGATATCCAAGAAAGACGCATGCTGCGGAGCGAGGTGCGAGGTTGTGTTTGGAGGTGGCCTGCAGATTTGGGTAACAGAAGCACCCAAAGACACGCATATGGCTGTAGGTGGGTGGCTGTTTGTGCAGGCAAGTGAAGGGAACGTCATGCTGGATGGAGGAGGATGGACGTCGGTTAAGTAGGTAGTAGGCTGTCAGGAGGGCCTCGGCCTAGTATGTGGGTGGCAGGGACGCATGGAGAAGCATGGTGCGAATGGAATTATTAAGAGTGCGGATTATACGTTCGGCCTTGCCGTTTTGGGGTGATGTGTAGGGGCAGGAGAGGCGTAGGTGAGTGCCGCGAGTAGCGAGGAATTTGGTGGTGGTGATGTTAAGGAATTCGGTGCCATTGTCAACCTGTACACATTTGATGGGTTGGCTGAACTAAGTATGGGCGAGGGCAGCGAGCTCAACTAAATGTTGGTGAACATCAGACTTCTTGCGAAGAGGAAAAACCCAACAAAAGTGACTATAATCATCTAGACACACCAAATAGTAGGAAAAACCAAACAGATTGTTGATAGGTGACGTCCATACATCACAGTGGATGAGTTCAAAGGGCGCATGAGTTGTAGAATGCGAAGAACTGAAAGGTAGACGCGTGTGCTTGCCTAACTGACATGAATGGCAGAGGGAGCTATCTACTGTATTACAGGCAACAACGTGAATTTTATTAAGATGCGCTAAAGCAGCAGGGCCTGGATGACCGAGACGTTGGTGCCATAGGGTCGACGGAGCAGCCACGAGGGCGACAGGCGTGGAGGTGGGCATGGTGTAGAGGTCCCCGTCGCTGTTACAGCGGAGAGTCACGCGTCCCGTTCGGAGATCCTTGATGGAAAAACCATGAGCGTCAAATTCAAAGGAACAACTATTGTCGCGAGTGAATTGACGAACAGAGAGCAGGTTACGAACTATAGAAGGTGCGACAAGGATATTATTAAGATGAAAGGTGGACGTGGGAGTGGGTAGGGTGGAGTGACCTCTAGACGTGACTGGAATGGTAGTGCCATTACCTACTGTTATTGAGGAGATGGAAGGGGGTAGGCGCTGGGTAAGCATACCATCCGAGGACGTCATGTGGGTTGAGGCGCCAGAGTCGACGATCCATGGTGAGTTGCCCTGCAGGTCGTGTAGGGCGGCGATGAGATCGGATGCATTCCAGGTGGAGCTGCTGGAGGAGTCCCCAGGGGCGAAGGCTGTGTGTGCCTGGGGAGCAGGCCTGAGGAGGCCCTGCTGGCGCCCATACTGGGCATTGGGGCCACCAGACTCGCCGAAATTACCTTGGCGGCGTTGTCCAGGATGGGTGACCCGCTCACCAGGGGCCACGCGTTTGCCGGTCTAGGGGTTGAAGCCCCAGGGTTGGCGCCTGTTGGAGTTGTGGCCGCTAGAGTGGGGGGCCTGCTGGCCGCCCTTCCTGGTGTTGGGGCACCGGTTGTCCGGCTGCTGCTGCTGCTGGCCGCTTGCAGGAAAGGAGGCAGCACCGACCTTCTCGTCATTCCGCAGCCGCAGTTCCTTGAGGAGAAGTTGATGGCGAGCGGAGGAGAAGGTGAGGGGCTGTTGCCTAGCGATGTTGTCGGCGACCGTGGAGTAGACCTCGTTGACACCACGCAGGAGGTTGAGGACGAGGGTGCTCTCGAGGACGGTCTGGCCAACGTCGCGCAGTTCATCGGCCTTCGCCTTCATGCGGACACAGTAGTTGTCGATGGAGGAGTCCCCTTGAAGCATCGAGCGGAACTCGTGATTGAGGAAGATGGCACGAGGCGCTTTGTTCGCCTGGAACACATCGTCGATGCCGCTCCACAACGCTCATGCCGTCTGCTTGTCATCGGTCATGGCGAGGTTGAGGACGGAATCGGAGGCGGTGTTGTACATCCATCCACGGACGCAGAAATCAGCTTGCTGCCAGGATGCGTCGGTGGGGCGCGCGAGGGAGGCGGTGTCAAGGTGGTTCAGCAGGCCAAACTTCCCGCACATGGCGCGGAAAGCCGTCGACCACTTGGTGAAGTTGGAGGGCTTCAACTCAAGGGCCATGGGGACGTGCAGTTTGACATTGATGGTGGCGAAGGGGCAGATGGCCGGGGCAGACGTAGCCCCTAGGGCACTGCTGGTGGCAGAGGTGGCGGCGGAGGTAGTTCCCATGGGAAGGGAAGGAGGAGAGGAGTCGCAGGGGGAGTGGTGGGGAATTTCGAGGTGCCTAAAGATCAGATCAAGGCCCGGTGCTCTGGTACCATGTAGAAGAGTAGAGGTTGGGGGCAATTGGCCACACCTCAATGTGAGGGGGCGCACCATCTATTATAGACCGACTGGCCTTGCCTTACAAGGCAGGGGATAATCACCTTGATTTACATCTGCTATCTATAGCAACTAATCCTTGATTTACAATTGCTAATTGTCTGATTTACAGCTGCTAATTATGACTGTGATATCCATAATTAGCAGGGGATATTCTATTACCTAACAAAAACAATATATATGAGGGGACTATTAAGAATTATATGACCAAAAATACATAACAGTTCTCTCCTTAATAACTTGGACACTCATCAAATTGCACTTCATTTATGCTGCTTTCGTGTGGCATGAACAGAAATGGCATGTAAATTTAGTTTACACTTTGGAAAACTGTCTGCAGATTCACAATAGCTTCCAAAGATGTATGCTCTAATGGCTCATTAGCTAATCTAGAAAAATCATTAGAATCTCAAACACAGTTAGTCTGAGGCCTGTTTTTGGGCCCCGTAGGATTGAAAAAAACCTGGTACAGATCTGAAAACTCTTCAATTTGGCACAAATGGAGCACAACCAAAACAAATTAAATGGAAGAAAACATTTCATCATAAGCTAAAAAACAAACAAAAAATTCTGCAGGTATTTTATGCATAATGTACCTAGAGTATTCAATTCATCATATGGGTATTCTCAATAGTGGGGTTACTAATTTGGTCAGTAAATTATTATTGACAGTCTTTGATAATATATTGTTTAGGGAACTAATCCCGTAGCATGGTGTCTTCAGCAAAGGTAATTGAATTCGACAGGGGAGATTGTCAACAATATGTGTGGTCCTTCTTAGTCTTTGATAATATGTTGCAGCCTCCTCGAATTCAGCAAATAAAAAAACATACTCTTATTTAATAAGCAACTAATCTGTCAATAAGCCAATAACTAAGATGCTGCAACATGACAAGATAATTGAATTCGACAGCATTCACTCTGAGCAACTAATCTGTTGGACCTTAGGCGAAAGGCAATCTAAAGTAATCATCGAGTTCACACACCCCAGCCACAGGGAGAAGTTGCCGACTGGAAACATAATGGGAGAAGCATGAGCAACAACAAGACATGTACAAAGACCATGGTCGGTCTGCTCCCTGTTTGGGAGCTAATTGACGGGGAGCAGATACTAATCTACTGGCATGTAAGCACATGTAGTTTATTGGGAGAGGAAAATTTTGGGACCTTTCCGATGGGTGATGCGAGTGCAGAGGCGAAGGAGATCCTTGTTCTTGTGGACGATGCTGTGTTCAGGCGAGGGAGAGCTCGGCAACCAGGTGGCAAGGTCCGGGACGCGCGGGGCAGCGATGCTCGTCGGGGTGAAGTCGCGCCGACGACGCCGGATACGATGTTGCTGCTGGTCCCGTGTCGGGCGGGGGCCAGTCGGGGGCACAACGGTCGTGGATGCCTGACGGCCAGGCGCGAGCCAGCCCACGGAGGCTTCACACGCCAGGGCACGGAGGAGAGGTCGGGCCACCGCCGCCGGGGGCCGCCGCGTTGGCCTCGTCGTCCACCCTTGGTGCTCCGATCGGATCCGAGCGGAAGCCACCAAGAAGGGCTGGATCTGGCCACGGGGTGGTGGTTGGGGCCCAAAGGACCGGCGGCGGCGCGTCCTCGCGAGAGCGGAGGTCGAGGTCGCAGTGGTGGAAGGGGGCCTGCCGCCGGAGCGACGCAGTGGCCACGCCACCCGCCGCATCTCAAATCTGCATAGGCGAGGCCCGGTGTGCGTGGGGAGCGAGGGGCGCATCTCTACAAGTGGGGTCCACCTGTCGGCGCAAAGGAGTCGGGCGATGCCTTGGTCGCAGGCGGGGCGAAGCAGCATGTGTGGACGATTCTAGTATCATCTTTTTAGGAGTAGAGATGGACTCCCAACGAAACACTCCTCACGGGTCCAACACGCTCCAGCCCACTTGAACCTTCCATCCAAACACTAGAGAGATGCTCCACATTTTTTTTGTCAAACTTTTTCCAATGGCTTCACCAGTTCAACTCTAACGGAGGAGCGGAGAAAAGTAGAGAGATTAGAGTAAGAAGAAGAGATCACCCCCCCTTCAATCTTGTTCTAGATCCGCCACTGGTTATAAGCCAAGCACTTGTGAATACATAGAGATGCATGTTTAGTTTTCTGTTACTGCATGCGCACGAGCACTAACTTGTCTTGTGGTTGTCGTGTGCATAGGAGGGAGTGGAGCGAGAATAGCTCGCGCACGACCTGGGCAATTGGTTCTGGTTGAACGCCGCGGACGTGGGGATGGACACGTCGTGCAAGCGCGGTGTGCGGACAGACATCGAGTGCTCTACTCTTGTAATGTATAATAAAAGGAGATGCAATAGATCAGAAAACGCTGCAGTTTTTGGGCAGCACCAAATCTCTGTGTTCCACTGATCGCGTGTGTTTGGGTTGCTGTTCTTCTTCTCCAGTGAAGTGTCCAAACCCCTGGCGTCGTTCACCGTCGCCCAGGGTCTAACAAGTGGCATCAGATCCTAGGTTCTACAAGGGCCTCACCGTAGCCATGGCGACTCCTACGAGACCTCGTGGCCGCTCGCCGGCTGGGAAGGAGAAGACTGCCGACCAAAAGGCCGAAGGCTCCGACGGCAAGACGCTGCCGCCTGTACCCTCGCCACCTCGCTCTCCACTACCTCGATCACGGATCCGCGAACCACGCCGTTCGCACACCCGGGATGCACGTCGTCCACGGGAGGTCGTCGTCGAGCGCATCATCCACGAGGGAAGCAGCTCCGGCACCTGGCCGCAGTTGACAAAGACTAACTACCACAAGTGGTCGCTGCGAATGCAAGTCAAGATGCAAGCGCTCCACCTGTGGGAAGCAGTTGATTACGACAACATGGACTACGACGACGACTGCAGCGCGCTGGATGCGATCTCCAGCGGCGTGCCAGCGGAGTTGGTTCCCATCATGGTGGCCAAGAAATCCGCGAAGGAAGCCTAGGAGGCCATCAAGACCCTTTGCATCGGCGATGACCGGGTGCGGAAGGCGACGACGCAGGGTCTGCGCGCGGAGTACGAGAACATCAAACTCCACGACGACGAGGCCATCGAGGACTTCGCGCTCCGGCTAACCGGCATAGTCCAGCGGCTGGCAACCCTCAGCGACTCCAAGTCGGACACGAAGATCGTTGTGAAGTACCTTCGTGTCGTACGTCCAAGGTACAAGCAACTCGTAATCTCCATTGAGACTCTCCTCGATATCTCCCAGATGTCCATTAAGGACGTCACTGGTAGGCTAAAGGCGGCGGACGACGTCGAGACCACACCGCCCCAAGCTGCAAGTAGCAAACTGTTGCTCACGGAGGAGCAGTGGCTTGAAAGGTACAAAAACACGAACCGGGACAAGGCGGTTCAAGCTCCGGTGGTCGCGGCAAAGGACGCGGTCGCGGAAAGCCACGCGGACGTAGCGGCGGCAACGACGCGCGCAGCAACAACTCCGACGCGCGTGGAGGCTCTGGAGCGAGTCGGGCCGGCCCAGACGACGTCTGCAAGCGCTGTGGCAAGAAAGGCTACTGGGCTGAGTATTGCCGCGACAAACTTAAGGTGGAGGGACAGGCTCATGAAGCCCAGGATGACGAGCCCACTCTCATGTTCGCCTATGCGCAGCCATCATCGCCACGCACTCAGGCGCCCCCGCCAAGCGAAAGCCCCGTTGCCAAGGTGTGTTCCACCACTGAAAACTGCATCAAGCTGGTGGAGGCCAAGGTGTTCGCCGCGTTCGACTCAGCCGAGGACCGGGACCCGAAGCGCCGGGTCCTAGACACGGGGGCGACAAACCACATGACGGGGTCCCGTGACGCCTTCTCCGATCTGGACACGGGCATCTACGACAACGTGCGTTTTGGCGATGGCTCCCTCTTTAAGATCGAGGGTTGCGGCACCATCCTCTTCGCCTGCAAGAACGGGGAGCACCGTACCCTCGCTCACACGTACTTCATCCCTCGCCTCACCACGAACATCATCAGTGTCGGACAACTCGACGAGGTGGGATTCCAGGTGCTCATCGAAGGAGGAGTGATTGTGACAGAACCTCTTAAGATAGGGCCCACTTGTCAGGATTAACCAACTTAATCTCCAACAAATGATCCAAATCTTAATTAGCCCATCAGGTGTCGCCACTTTGCAACGGGTCATCCACCTCTTTCCGAACAGGATCGACCTTATCACAATCATGACAGAAGTAATACGAAATTTTTATATTACATCAAAGTAGCGGAAATTTAAAGTCATATTACAAACCATAAGTTTTGAAACATAACTTAGTGTCATACGATAAAGGTACATCAAGCTGCTGATAGCGAAAGAACAGATAACCGAGTTACTCTTGCCCAAGAGTCAAGCAAAGACAGGTTATTCTTCATCTTCATCTACACTGACCACGGTCATGCAGCAAGGAGCCACACACACCGGGTTGTGATCCTCATCTGCAACAGGGGTTAACAAACCCTGAGTGCGGGAGTACTCCACAAGACTTATCCGACAAAGAAAAGTATTTGGTGGACAAAGCAGTATGCAAGTCATAGGATTCAAGGTGTGGTTTGCAAGAATCAAGTATTTTGCATAAATGAGCATTTATAAAAGAATTGAAATCCTTTATGTTATTCATAAGATTACTCAAGTATCGACCTAGATGTATGATCGATAACAGGGTAATAAACATCCACGAAGGGATCCAACAAGTATCCAGTTAAAGTGTATTACTACGCGGTAGAGGACAGGGTCATGTTTCCATATCCGAGGAACACGACGATTCGAACCGGTTTATCCCAGTTGGGGCTTCCCTATCACATGACATATACAACCGCTTAAAGCACGCATATGACTACCTTTCCCTGGATCCTCTTGCCAAGACCGGGGTTCCGCCACCCGAGAGCACAGTACACCTCCATCCAGTTCGCTAACTTGGAGGGTACACACTACTCTCGCCATCTCTCCACTCCCAGTGCGGGTTAACCGTTCTTCAAGCGAGAATAGCCAGAGTCCAGCTTCCCGGAGTATGTGATAAGTACTCCAAAGTCACAACCCTTGGACGTCTACAACGGACGGTTCCTAATCGACACAGGCGGAAAGAACCCGCTCACCAAATATCCACATCTGGTGGCTCTCCAACACCGAGTCCGCCCGGTCTCAGATTATTACTTCCATCAAGAGGACATAGCCATTTGCCGCAGCAATCCGCTATTCATCTTGAAAACAGAACCATTGCCGAAGCAAACAGGTTACCACCTATTCTCGCAGATGACAGGAAATCATCTGACTCTATCGGTCTAAGCATTGCTAAGCAGCATAAAGCAACAACCGTATTTTGAAAACAGTGTCAAGGTACAGGAATAATTAATTCAAGGTAAGGCTATGCATCAAGTAGGAATTTGATTGAATACCGTAATGCAATAGTATAAACATAAGTGTATTTAAAACAAACATTTAAATACAAGGAAGTGTTTGAATGCACCGGGGCTTGCCTTGGTTGGAGGGATAAACGAACTCAGGCTCAGATTCAAGAGAGAAGACCTCTACACTGGAGGTGTCCAACCCAACCAACGAACAATCTACACGATATAATGAAATGCCTTAGATGATGCTTGAATAGTAAACATGATGCTTAACACAAGCAAGCATGCTATCAAGAGAAAACTAAAACAGATTACCCTAAAAGAACTCAGCAAACAACATTACATCGAGCATGTCCAACTTGTGTTTGTCACTGGACAAATGACCATATGTATCAAATAATCCAAAATCACTCAAATCCTAAAGGTATAAGGATTTCTAAACATGTTAAAACTAAGCATGGCATGATACAGAACTAAAAACAGGAAACAGGAAGAACTCTGCTCAAGATCCTCGGACGGCTGAGACTCGACCATCAGCGGCACAGAGGCTCGAGCGGTGGCGTCGAGAACCACAAAACACGGCGGCGAGTCGCCGTCGACGACCAAACCGAACGGCTACCCCTCGAACTTGCTTCGGCTTGCCGAGCCGAACCCAACGAGGTACGCTACGACTCAAACAAACCTTCAGAGACACCTCATCGAGGGTGCTGACGACCGGACGGGGCTCGACCGATCGCACACCATCGAGAACAGACCTCGATCGAAGAAGAGAGGCCTCAATCGGGAAACTAGACCTCGATCAGAGACACAAGGCCTCAACCGACCCTCGACCAAGAGGCTAGGCCTCGATCGACCCTCGATCAGAGAGGCTAGGCCTCGATCGACCCTCGATCAGAGAGGCTAGGCCTCGATCGACCCTCGACCAAGAGGCTAGGCCTCGATCGACCCTCGATCAGAGAGGCTAGGCCTCGATCACGACTTAGAAGACAACTGCGAGCAAGGCGCCCAACAGAAACGAGGCTAAAACCTACACAGCCAACCTCGTCGATGACCATGGCGGCGAACTGAGCTCGACCGCACACACATGCCGACGGACACAGGCCTCGATCGGAAGAGCTAGGCCTCGAGCAGAGACGCTAGGCCTCGATCCGCCCTCGATCGACACAACCAATAACTCTAGCAAGCTAAGCGGCCTCCAAACAACGCGAAGCGCAAGCCAAACAAACACAGAGCTAAAAGCAACACCCTTGACGACAGCACTGGCGGTCGACGGAGAAACTGCTCGACGCGCGCCGAAAAGAACACGCACGTGCTCGAGGGCAACTACCCCTCGAGACTGACTCAGGACGGCTAGGCGAAGCTAGCGCAAGACTCAGATCTCGAAAAGATCAACTACAACGACAAGACGACGAACACACCGCCGCGTCGAACAAGAACAGCGGCGGCGCTCGAGGACAGAGCGCTAAGGCTCGGTACAAGGATAAACGAGTATAGCGAAGAGGTTGAGGAGCTCACCCTGGTCACGGAGCGTTAGCAAGCGTGGCCGGAGACAAAGCAAAGACGACCGTCGATGGAGAATGTGCCGGCGGAGACGAAGATATTCCCGGAGCTACGGTCCACCATTTGCAAAACGGAGAACCAGACAAGACTGAGAGATGAACAAGGAACAAGAAACATAAGACAACAAGACAATGCGGCTCCTGCGCAGCCCGGTCGAAGATTGACCAGAGCGGCAGCGGTTGCGTCGGAGCTGAGGAAGACGGATCCGCGCTAGACGAATGCGGGCTCGACGACTTCAACAAACTTACCCCGAAGATGCGCAAGGTCAAGGCGAAGGCAATGACGAAAGATTGAGTGATTGGCAGCAGCGAACGAGCTCGGTCGAATTCGTCAACTTTGGTGAAGGTGGAGCGCTCGGCGAAACAGAACGGAGCAGAGCGAAGTAGAGTAGATTGGAGCAGTGCGGAGTAGTGCCGTGGAAAGGAAAGAAGAAAGGACGGCGTCCCGCTTTTAAAGACGGCAACGGGTTCCGTGAGATTGCCACGTACCCACGACAAGACGGGAGTCCATGGACAGGCGTTGCGCGGCTGGCGACACGTGTCGGCCAGGAGCGACGTCGAGATTGACCCCGCCATGCAACTACTCGACGAAAGGACAGAACTGACCCTGCTGCTCTTTTGCAAAAATGCACAAGCCTCCAGGGGTTTTCAGGAAAAACCTTGAACACGAAAGATGTTCAAAACCTCGAGATCTACAACTTTGCTTAAACAACCATAAGCAAAAACTTTATAGATTTTGAAAATCATATTTAGGGTTTAATCCACCCCCTCGGAGACAAGGGTTTGGATATCAAATTTTTAATTTTTAGACATTGAAAAGATGACCTGCATACAAACAATCGATCAACACAAACAAGTAAACTCATTTTAGTTCAATGCATATCCAGGTTTTCAAACAAATGAATGATGCTTAATGCATATGATGACATGATCAAATTTTAATTAAGAGATTAACAAGATTAACACCCGGGGTGTTACAGTGATGCGGATCCGGAACGAGGAGCGTCGCCTGCTCTCCAAGATACATCGGAGCCCAAGCAGGCTCTACATACTCAATGTGCCTAGGCGACGGACGCTCCGACGCCCTGCCCAATGGCTAGTTCTGACACACTGTTCCCAGCGACGGACGCTACGTCACTCGGGCGACGGACGCTCATCCCAGCGTCCGACGCTGCACTCTGGCTCGGGCTGAAAAACACCCTCTCTGGAAGGTCGACGGACGCTCTTCCAACCGTCCGACGCCTGGCCGACGGACAGCGTCCAACGCACCCTAAAAAACTTAGCCAGAAAACATCTCCACTGGAAGGTCGACGGACGCTGTGGACTCAACCACCCAGCGTTCGACGCCTTTGTCCGACGCGACGGACAGCGTCCGACGCCTGCGTCAGGAGCGTCCGACGCATAGAAAACAGTTCTATCAACTTCGTTTTTCGTCGCGATGAATATGGAAGTTGTTCTAGGCTATCTTACGGTCAACATAGGCTTGCTTAGAGCTAAGGAAGTCAAGTGTGCACCACACTTAGGTCATGAAGCTTTCCTAAGTCAAGCTACTAGTCTCAACCCCTCTTAATAGTACGGTCAAAGATAAAAAGAGAAGCCCTATCTATTTCTAAGTGCCCTTCATCACCTTATGGCACTTAGCCTATCATTCTAGGGTCTTCATCATGTCTCCTTGAAATTCGAAATGATATCCATCTTGGGGGCTAAGTGATGACCATTAGTGCCCATTCTTGTTGATCACTATGGCTAAGCTACGCATAGCCTCCGCAAAACACATGTTAGCCATAATAATCTCTAATTGTCGTTAATCACCGAAACCAACGAGGGCCATGATTCTTCAATCTCCCCCTTTTTGGTGATTGACGACAATAATACCTCGAGTATGGATAAGAGTTATGGTTTAGACTTTATGGTGACTTGGAATGGTTGAGCAAGGGTTAGTGAATTTGTAATGAAGCATACTTGCTCACCCAAGCCAAATCATAAATCATGGTACTCATAGATATGAATGTAAAAGAAGTACCTCATGATATTCTCAAACGATGTATCGGAGTATAGCGCGGAAGCTCAATTATCATTAAGCATAGAGATATATCATGAAACATGAGACAACTCACAAGATATATTAGTGATAATCAAGAGTGTCACATCCAACCATATAAACATTAACCAAAGTATTCATCACATCACACATATAAACAAATGTATAAAAGTAGACATGATGAAAGAGTACGGGGGAATTAAGCATACAAAGATCCAAATCCCTCCCCCTATCTCTATACTCGACCCTCTCTCCCCCTTTGGCGTCTAGCACCAAAAAACTAAGCATCTGGGGCTGGAGAAGAAGGTGGAGGAGCTGCAGCCTTGAGATCGAGCATGATGAAGTCCTGAAGGTCTGACTCGTCTGACTCATCATCTGCCTCGGCCTCTGCAGGTGTAGGTGCAGCTGGAGTGACCTCTGGAGCTGCTGTCTCAACTAACTCCCCCTGAGGCTCAGCTGGTGCCTCTGACGGTCCTGCCTCTGTAGTAGCAGGCCTGGGAACCCGACGAGTGAAGACTCGAGGCGAGGGGGAAGGTGTCACTGCTAGTGCAACTAGTGACACTGCTGCTGCAACCTCTGCTGGCTGTGACTGAAGGGGAGAGGATACTGCCACTATAACTGCCTCACCCTGAGTCTCTGTAACGGCTATCTCAGCGGCTAGTGAGATGGCATCTGTCTGAATTGCAGCCGGAGGAGTGGTAACTGTCTGCGCGGACTGCTCAGGAGCGATCTCCGACGAGGCAACTGAAGACAGGTGGGTGCCCGTCGCCGGAGGATCCACTGCAATCTCTAGAGCTGGTGAGACTAGCTGAGCTGCGCCTGGTGAATCTTCTCCCGTGATCTCCAAGTAAGAAGCCGACAGATCTCTCGAGGCCTCGGCTACGGTAGTTCCCCGGATAGGAGTGAATCCTGTCTGAAACTCACCGGGTGAAGCTAACCAAGAAGACACCTGGGTCCTCGGAGACTGATACGCGGGAGAAGCTGGTGCCTGGAACGGAGGAGTAGCTGGTGCCTGACTCTGCTGTCCTCCGGATGGTAACGCTGGAGTCGGAACCACTACTACTGGAGGCTGCTGTGGAGGTGAGGTGAACTGCTGCTGCTGCGAGACTCCTGGCAACTGAAACTGAGGAGTGGAAGTCTGCCCGGAGCTGGAGGCTAGAAGATGCTCAAGTAACAATGTCTGTGTCTTCTGAATCTCTGCCTGCTACAGCTGATAGGCCAAGAATTGGCGCTGGAACTCATCCTGCCTAGCCTGTGTCTGTGCCTGAGCTGCCAGCTGCTGCTCTGTAAGCCTCCGTAAATCGGCAGCCTGTCGTCTCAGCTCCTCTGCCTGGCGTGACTGCTCCTCCTGCATCCTCGACAGAATAGTAAGCAATGTGGCCTCAGAGGTGCTGGAACATGGTGCTGGAGCTGCTGCGGTTGTGCCTGAACCTCCTGCCTCATGGTCATGAGGCATCGGTGCGTACTCGCGCACTGGCTGGTAGTCCTCATCGGAACTGTCAGAGTGGAGGTCCTCTCGATAGACTGTCTCGGCAGCTGTATCTATCTCAGCATCTAGATCTGCATGCTCTGCCTGAGCAATCTGCTCAACTGTAGCGTATGTGACCTCTGCTGACTGAGGTGGCACCCCGGCCTGCCTGGTGCCTGGTCTGTAGGCTCTGCTGGGGCGAGGCAAGTTTCCATGCATCACGAGCTGACTCATCAAATATACAGGAAACTCAGTGGCTGACCTCGTGAGAGTGACTCTCATAACTCCTGACCTGGTCTTGGCAACTATCAGATATGAAATCCAATAAGCAAACTGCAGCTGCCAGTGACCCCTGAACCCAGCGGCTATGATATCCTCAAGCTCGCTAACAATCAAATCCCAGAGGTCGAACTTCTCTTTTCGGACAACATGAGCAAGGAGTCACAGTTGTAAACGTGTAATAGTGTCCCGAGCTCCAATCCGAGGGAGAATGGTACGCCTGAGTACCTCGTGGAGGATTCGAGCAAGTGGAGTGAGGTCACGTGGTGTACGACTCGAACCCTCAGTGAACGGCTGCTGAAAGCACGGCCTCACGAAGTCTGTAGATGGCACTATCCCATCGTGAGGTCGGCGAGGGGCCTCCTGATCCCCATAGCACAAACTGTGAATCCTCGTAGGAGAGGACTCTAAGTGGAAAAGCTCTCTGAAACAAGCTGTTGTAACCCTGAAGTCACACCCCTGGAATCTGAAGTGTAGGAACTCGTGATCAGGGGAGATCCATAGAGAAGCATAAAACTGATACACACATTCCTTCTGATACGCTCCTAATCGTCCCATCAGATCTGATAGACCCTGAATATACTGAAGGTGTTGCAGGATCTCTGGACCACCGATCCCCTCTATATGGGCAGATGGGCACACCCTGTGAGCCCTAAGAGGAGCATCAGTGTCGATGTAAGCTCTGTAGAAGTCCTCGTGAACCGTGGTATAGAAGTCTCGTCCGGCACGAGGGCCCCTCTGAGGTGGGAACCAGGACTGAAAATCCACGAAATGGAGTAACTGGACTTGCTTCGCTGTAAGAGCTCGCACCTGGTGCCTCACTGGGTTTGGGAGGTGAGGTCCTAGAGGACTAGGTGGTGCACCAGAGCCTCTAGATCGGGTAACTCGACGGCTCATCAACTCACCAATCGAGGAGTGGCCCGCGACCTCTGTCTGTTCAGTCTCTGGGACTGGCTCTGTCTGCTCTGCCTCAGTAGCCTCGACGGGCTCTGTCTCAGGACACGTAGGGGACTCACGACGCGCTCCACGGCGAGGCGAGAGCCTCAAACCAGTGCGACATCCTCCTCGTTCCGCAATCTTAGCGGCCTCGGCCACTGCAAGCACTGCAGCTGAATCAGGATCCATCAATGGCCTCTTGCGCTTCTGTGATATGACCTTTTGCTTGCCCTTTTCCTGGTCAGTGGGTGGACGTGGTGGAGGTGGAGGGTCACCACCACTACCGGGAACGGGACCGGCATTCTTCGTTCTTGCCAATTTACCAAACTTGTGCAATCAAAACCGCTGACAAGGATCCTCAACAAACAAACCACAAGCTCACTGCCCACTGACAATCAACCACGGACAATCCACAGAACAACCAATCTGCAAGAGTGGCACGCCGGCTCTGGACTGTCCTTGCGAGGCTTTGCCTCGATCCGTACTCGCGGGCTTTGCCCCGAGTTCTCTGTCACTGCTCAACTGATTCTCTGATTAACTGACCCTGCTCGTTAGATAGATAGGGGTATAACCATAAGCACATAACTATAGAGGAGAGGGTCTATAGAAGCATGAATCTAGATAAGAAAGGATCGAGATTTCAAATGCCATACCTTGAACCCTGACCAAACCAAGAGAAAGGGAAAGATCCTTCAGTCGATTTTCCGCAAACCGCAATCAGACACCCCAAAGAAGGGGAGGACAAGCAATCCTCAAAGAGAAGAGTGGATCCGCAGGCAGGGTCACCGGCGGCGTAGTTTGGCGAGAGCTCTAGCGCGGCAACAGTGGTGGCGCTGGAGGGAGTGGCCCTGGTGCGGCGGCGGTGCAGGGTGGAAGGGCTCTGGCACGGCGGCGGTGCAGAGAGGAGTGGTGGCGCGGCGGTGCAGGGGTAGGCGGCGACACAGGGAGGAGTGCTCCGGCGATGGGCAGCACAGGGGCCCAGCGGTGGTGAAACAGCGGCGGTTAGGGTTAGAGCAGCGGCGCGGCGGCAGGGTTTGGAGAACGGCTCGGCGGCGGACGAAATCAGCCGAGGGAAACAGAGAAGAGACGGGGATTTTAAAAAAAATTGCGCCTTAAGTTCGCGATGGACGCTCCGACGTGGAGCGACGGACGCTCCGTCGGACTGCGACGGACGCTCAGAGAGCGTCCGACGGCATCGTCCGTCGGGCTTCCAGAACAGATTTGAAACGCCCGAGCACATTGACCGCGTTGGACGCTCCGCGACGGACGCTGGGGGGAGCGTCCGTCGCCCTGTAAACGGGCAACTTTAATCTTCGGACGATCGCGACGGACGCTGAGGCAATTGACACCGAGCGTCCGTCGGCAGCGTCCGACGCCTTTTAAATGGAATTTTTCAAATTTTGTTTTTGCGTCTTTCTCCCAACCAAGTTCCAATCCCAATAAGATCCAAATAACACCTGATTGGACTTGATATGGAAACCATCTCTCAAACACTCATTTTCAAATAGTTTGCCATAGGTTTAACTTTAGTTTTAGCTCAAAATATTCGAATGGAAGCACCAAGGAGACATCATATGGCCACAAGAGGGGTATAGAAGTGTCTTGAGCTTGGAATGCTCCCCTAAGTGGACGAACACAGAGGATGCTCAAACTTAACCGAAAAGGAATGGCAAACAACACACATGCATATGCTATGCAATACGAAATTTGAATCTAGGTTGCTTGCAAGTTTAAACCACGGTTAAGCTTTGTCACACGCTTTGAGGGCGGTTATCTTAATCGCGTTAGCCAAGCCTATGTGCATTACCAAATTAAACATGTTATATTACATATGAATGCATGGTTCACACAAACTCATCTTTTAGTGAAGTTAGAGTGATCAAGCACATTTAACTCGCTTCTCAACCTACAAAAGGTTGTTTCATCGAGTGGTTTAGTGAAGATATCCGCCAATTGATCTTCGCTCTTAAGTCCAACTAGTGTTATGTCTTTCCTAGCCACATGATCTCTAAGAAAGTGATGGAGAATATCTATGTGCTTGGTGCGAGAGTGTTGAACCGGGTTGTTTGCAAGCTTTACGGCGCTTTCATTATCACACAAGAGTGGAACTTCTTTTAAAAACACGTCGTAATCAAAGAGTGTTTGGGTCATGTATAAGATTTGTGCACAACTTGCTCCCATGGCAATGTATTCCGCCTCGGCGGTTGACAATGCCACACTATTTTGCTTCTTTGAGGACCAAGAAACAAGTGATCTTCCTAGCATGTGGCATCCGCCGGAGGTACTCTTCCTATCAACCTTACACCCGGCGTAATCCGAATCGGAATAGCCAACTAGTTGGAAGGGAGCTCCTTTGGGATACCAAAGACCCATGCTAGGGGTGTGCCTTAAGTACCTAATGATTCTTTTAACCGCACAAAGATGCGACTCCTTAGGGTTTGCTTGAAACCTAGCACACATACACACACTAAACATGATATCCGGCCTAGATGCGG
The DNA here is from genome assembly GCA_022036555.1 of Microstegium vimineum. Taxonomy (NCBI): domain Eukaryota; kingdom Viridiplantae; phylum Streptophyta; class Magnoliopsida; order Poales; family Poaceae; genus Microstegium; species Microstegium vimineum. Next base: position 34,858,752 of record CM039135.1, read on the forward strand.
TGAGGTAAAGTAAATTACCGATCATAGAACGATAGAGAGTTTAGTCAATCGGTTTACCTCCCTCATCGAGATCGAGATGCCCATTAGTAGGCATTGGGGTCTTGATTGGCTTGCAATCCTCCATCTTGAATTTCTTGAGTACATCATAAGTGTACTTCTCTTGAGATATGAAGGTGCCCTCCCTCAATTGCTTCACTTGGAAGCCAAGGAAGAAGGTTAGCTCGCCAATCATCGACATCTCGAACTCCTTGGACATCAATGCACCAAATTTCTTACTATGATCTTGGTTTGTTGACCCAAATATGATGTCATCGACATACACTTGGCAAACAAAGATCTCTCCATCTACCACCTTGGTGAAGAGTGTGGTATCCACTTTCCGATCTTGAAGCCCTTCTTAAGTAGGAAGTCCCTTAGCCTCTCATACCAAGCTCTTGGAGCTTGCTTCAATCCATAGAGTGCCTTGGACAACCTATACACATGATTAGGACAATTCGGGTCTTCAAACCCGGGAGGTTGTGAAACAAAAACAAGTTCATTGATGAAACCATTTAGAAAGGCACTCTTCACATCTATTTGAAAAAGTTTCATTTTATGATGTGAAGCATATGCCAAAAGGATACGAATGGCTTCTAGTCTTGCAACCGGTGCGAAGATCTCCCCAAAATCCAAGCCTTCAACTTGGGAGAACCCCTTTTTCACCAATCTCGCCTTGTTTCTCAAAACCACGCCTTGATCATCTTGCTTATTCCTAAACACCCACTTGGTACCAATGATTGTTGCTCCTTTGGGCTTTTCTACTAGTGTCCACACTTCGTTCTGGGTGAAGTTGTTCAACTCTTCATGCATGGCATTCACCCAATCTGGATCCGCAAGTGCATCCTCCACACTAGAAGGCTCAACAAAGGAAACAAAGGAGTGATGTTCAACATAAGAAGCAAGTTTAGATCGAGTTGTTACCCCCCTTGATGGACTCCCTATAATGAGGTCTTGTGGATGAGCTTGAAGCATAGGTGTAGATCTTCTATTAATCACTTGGGGAGGAGGTTGTGGTTCATCAACATCACTAGCTTGAGCCTCGGCTTGATCTTGAGGGATGAAGGTATCTTCTTGTGCTTCCCTCACTTGTTCTTCATCAACTTGAGGCATGTGAGGTGGAGAGGGTGCTTGATTTGCATCATCTTCAACTTCTTCCACCTCTTGTGGGTTGATTGCACCAATGGGCATATTCTTCATAGCCTCCCTCAAGGGTTCATCACCTACATCATCAAGATTTTCATGCTCTTCTTGAGAGCCATTAGTTTCATCAAACTCCAAGTCATATGTTTCTTCAACTAGGCCAGAGGCTTTGTTAAATACTCAATATGCCTTGGATTTAAGAGAATAACCAAGTAAGAAACCAATGTCACATCTCCTTTGGAACTTGCCCAAGTGTTGGCGCTTCTTGTAGATGTACACTTTGCATCCAAACACTCAGAAAAAGGATATATCCGGTTTCTTCCCATTCACAAGCTCATAGGGGGTCTTCTTGAGAAGCCTTTGGACAAATAGTCGGTTGGCCGCATAGCATGCGGTGTTGATTGCTTCGGCCCAAAACTTCTCGGGGGTGTTGTATTCATCAAGCATTGATCTTGCAAGAGTAATGAGTGTCCGGTTCTTCCTCTCTACTACACCATTTTGTTGAGGAGTATAGGTGGCGGACACTTCATGCTTGATCCCAACTTCATCACAATAGTCTTCAATCTTGGTGTTCACAAACTCGGTCCCATTGTCACTTCTTATCTTCTTGATCTTCACATCAAACTCATTTTGGGCTCTAGTTGCAAATTTCTTGAATATTGATTGAGTTTCTCCCTTGTCTTGAAGAAAGAACACCCAAGTGTACCTAGAGTAGTCATCAACTACCACCAAGCAAAAAAGATTGCCACCAAGGCTAGCATAGGTGGTAGGTCCAAATAGATCCATGTGAAGTAGCTCTAGGACTCTTGAGGTTGACATGAAAGCTTTGGTTGGATGAGTGTTTGCCACTTGTTTGCCGGCTTGACATGCACTACAAAGTTTTTCCTTCTCAAACACAACATCGTTCACACCTCTAACCAACTCTTTCTTGACAAGCTTCTTCAAAGTTGACATTCCCACATGAGCTAATCTTCTATGCCATAGCCAACCCAAAGAACTCTTGGAGAATAGACATGTTCGCAAACTAGCTTCATTTGAGGTGAAGTCCACTAGGTAGAGATTGTTGTGCCGAAACCCTTTGAATATAAATGATGAATCTTCAATCTTGGACAAAACTACCTCATTTGGAGTGAAGAGACATTGGAAACCAAGATCACATAGTTGTCCCACCGATAGCAAGTTGAAGCTCAAAGATTGCACTAGCAAGACATTTGATATTGATTGATCATTTGAGATTGCCACTTTGCCTAGGCCTTCCACTTTGCCTTTTGAATTGTCCCAAATGTAATCTTGTCTTGACCTTCACAATCTTCTTCAAATGTGGTGAACATTCGAGAGTCACCGGTCATATGTTGAGTGCATCCACTATCAATCACCCAATGACTTCCACTGGTCTTGTAGTTCACCTACACTCAAGCAACTTGAAGTTAAGCTTGTTGTTTGGGAACCCACAATTGGCGAGGTCTCATAGCCTTGTCCACCAATTCCTTAGCAACCCATAGCACTTTGGGCTTGTTCTTCATCTTAGGACCGAGAAACACAAATAGGGGTCTACCCTTGGAGTCCTTGTTGATGATGAAGTGTGCATCATGAGCGAAAGGCCTTATGTGCTTGGGCAAGGTCTTGTGAGGTGGAGTCTTGCATTGAGATTCAAAATGACCCTCTTGACCACATCCAAAACACTTCTTGGGCTTGGGCTTTGGTGTGTCATAGTTGTTTCTCATGGCCTTGTTCTTGTAGTAGTTCTTAGCTTCTATCTTGACCTTGGCCTTCATGATTTGGTTCTCCTTGAACCCAATGTCGGACTTGTCGGTCTTCATGATAGTGTTCATCAAGAGCTCACTTTGGAGGTTGTGGCCCTTGATAAACTTCTCCAATCCACTTGCAAGCTTGATCTTCTCAACCTTGAGCTTTGCATTTTCCTCTTTGAGAGAGTTAATCAAGGTCATTGCATTTTTGTCATCTTGCTTGGCCGACTTGATAGTGAATGGCTTGCTTGCCTTGAGGTTGATTAGCTCTTCCTTGAGCTTGGAGTTTTCTTGCCTCATCTTCACATAGTCATCATGCTTTTCGGCCTCAACTACCTTCTTGCCCTTGCACTTAGCATTTTGCTCACTAGCAACTTCATCAAGCAAGTCCTCACAAGAAGTAGCTATATGACACTTAACAACCGGGTTAATAGCAACATGTGTAGCAAGATCATTTGAAAGTAATTCATTAGCTATCACAAGTGTACCATGTTCATTCTTAACTTGGTTGTAGTCATCTTTTAGCAAGTTGTATCTTGTATGGAGCTCTTGTGTTGACTTCTTAAGCTTATCATGTTTCTCATTAGCTTGCTTGAGTGAGGCTTTGAGCTCCCTAGTGCTAGATGAGAGAGTTTTGTTCTCAAGCTTCAAATCATCATTAGCACTAGACAAGTCATCAAGTTTAGCATGCAAGTTATCGTTGGTTTTCTCTAGTGATTCACTTTTAGCCTTATACTTCCTAATGAGCTTAGTATATTTGTTGCAAATTACAATTAGCTCATCATAAGAAGGTGCCTCAAACTCATCATCACTATCATCACTAGAGTTAGCCTCATCATCACTATCCTCTTTTTGTACCTTTTTGTCACCTTTAGCCATGAGGCATAGGTGTGTAGAGAATGAGCCCGGAGATGATGGAGGGGGGTGGCGGTGGAGTAGATGAATCAATCACCAAGGCGGCCACCTTCTCTTCTTCACTCTCATCTCTGGATGAGTCACTTGTGTCTTCAATGTCGGTGAGCCAATCACCAACAATGTAGGCTTTGCCATTCTTCTTCTTCTTGTGGAAGTTGAAGTTCTTCTTCTTCTTGAATGTCTTGTCATCTTTCTTCTTCTCATCACTTGACTCATCTTTGTTGCCCTTGTTGTACTTGAACTTGTTGTTGAATTTCTTATTCTTGTACTTGTCTTTCTTCTCTTCGGGTCAAGCATGAGCCAAGTGTCCAAGTTTGCCACAATTGTAGCAATCCATCTTGGAGAGAGGCTTCCTTGAAGAGCTTGTGAAGAATTTCTTCTTCTTTGAGTCAAACTTGACTCCATTCTTGTTTAGCCTCTTCAACATCTTTGTTCTCTTCTTCACCATGAGAGCGAGGTCCTCATCATCTTGTTCATCACTTGCACTCTCATACTCATATTGCATCTTGCACTTGTCCGAAGAGGAAGCCTTGAGAGCCAAGTCCTTCTTCTCTTCCTTCTCTTTTTCTTTCTTCTTGGAGGAGGAAGAAGAGCCACCATCACCAATCTTCATGTACATCTCATGGGCATTGATCTTGCCCAAGACTTGTGTTGGTGTAGCGGCGGAGAGGTCCCCTTGGTGAAGAACCGTGACGATGTGGCCATACTTATCAATGGGTAAGACACAAAGAATCTTGCGCACCACATCGACCGGTGCCATTTGGTTGAGACCGAGCCCATTCAATTCTTCTACAAGAATGTTAAGACGTGAGTACATCTCATTAGCATTTTCATTTCCAAGCATAGAAAAAGAATTGAGCTTTGCCATGACCAAGTGATAGCGTTCTTCACGCTCACTTTTTGTGCCTTCGTGAAGAGCACAAATGGTGGTCCACAACTCAAATGCATCTTTGGCATTACGCACTCGGTTGAAGACATCCTTGCTAATGCCACGAAAAAGAATGTTCTTCGCCTTGGCATTGTGCTTATCAAAGTTGCGGTCCTCCGCGAAGAGAGTACCTCCCTTTGTGGCGGCTTTGAGCATGCCTACGTCAACAGCCTCTAGATAGGCCTCCATACGAACTTTCCAATAAGGAAACTCATCTCCATCGAACATGGGAGGTGGTCCATCCCCATGGGACATCTTGCTCTAGGCGGTGAAGCCTAATTTAGAGCAAACCTTGCTCTGATACCAATTGAAAGGATCAAGATGCCTAAGAGGGGGGGTGAATTGGGCTCTTTTTAATTTCTAAACAAGAATTAAACCTATAAAGAGCCAATTAACCCCCTAGTGCATACCGCTTGTGTGTCCTAGCTAGAAAGCGGTAGCAAGTCAATAGAAAGCGAAAACTTCCTACACAATTCTAGTATGAATTGAAAGACAAGTGCGGAAAGTAATGCGGTAATAAAGAGCTAGGGAAAGAGATGCTTGACACGGCGATGTTTTGCCGAGGTATCGAGGAGTCGACACTCCCCCTAGTCCTCGTTGGAGCACCTCACAAGGTATAGCTCCCCCTCAATCCCGCGCAAGGGATGAGTGCTCTCTACAGGCTGATTCTTCGCCACTCTGGCTCGGTGAATCTCCCACAACCGATCACAAACGTCAATGGAGAAGGGCCGCCGACAATTCTCCGACGATCACCTTCCTCCGAGCACCACCGGACCGTCTAGGTGATGTCGATCACCAAGAGTAACAAGCCTCGATCTTCGCTTGACTCACTCAAGCTTCACATCTAGAGGATGCACACTTGAACTCTTGGATGAACTAGAGGAGAGGATGGATGGATTCACGAATCACTCTCTCTCTAGGGCTCTTGCTCTCTTCCCAACCTTCTCAACAAACTCAGCAACTCAAATGAGCAAAGGCAAGGTGGGAGAGAAGTGGAAGGGGCTATAAATAGACCCTCAGAAAACTGCCTCGGGCTGGCATTTTAAGTTGGCGATGAACGCTCTGTCGACTAGGCGACGGACGGTCCGTCGCATGCCCCAACAGCTAGTTCTGTTCATAGTTTGGGCGACGGACGCTCCGACGCCCTGGCGACGGACGCTCCGACGCCCTGCCCAACGGCTAGTTCTGACACACTGTTCCCAGCGACGGACGCTACGTCACTCGGGCGACGGACGCTCATCCCAGCGTCCGACACTGCACTCTGGCTCGGGCTGATAAACACCCTCTCTGGAAGGTCGACGGACAGCGTCCAACGCACCGTAAAAAACTTAGCCAGAAAAAAATCTCCACTGGAAGGTCGACGGACGCTGTGGACTCAACCACCCAGCGTCCGACGCCTCCGTCAGGAGCATCCGACGCCCAGAAAACAGTTCTATCAACTTCGTTTTTCGTCGCGATGAATATGGAAGTTGTTCTATGCTATCTTACGGTCAACATAGGCTTGCTTAGAGCTAAGGAAGTCAAGTGTGCACCACACCTAGGTCATGAAGCTTTCCTAAGTCAAGCTACTAGTCTCAACCCCTCTTAATAGTACGGTCAAAGATAAAAAGAGAAGCCCTATCTATTTCTAAGTGTCCTTCATCACCTTATGACACTTAGCCTATCATTCTAGGGTCTTCATCATGTCTCCTTGAAATCCGAAACGATATCCATCTTGGGGGCTAAGTGATGACCATTAGTGTCCATTCTTGTTGATCACTATGGCTAAGCTACACATAGCCTCTTCAAAACACAAGTTAGCCATAATAATCTCTAATTGTCGTTAATCACCGAAACCAACTAGGGTCATGATTCTTCAGTCGCGTCGGGTACACGTGAGCCGCGACGTCATCTTCGACGAGGGCGCCCAGTGGAGCTGGGCTGGTGATCGTCTTGATGGAGGCGATGACTTCATCGTGGAGGAAGGCACCTGGGAGGCGTCTGAGGTGATCACCGTGACAACAGCAGCTGCGGTAACGTCTTCTTCCAGCTCGGCCTCACCTGCACCGACGTCGCTGCCCTCCTCAGGCTTCCACGACAACTCCGCGCCAAGCCCAAGCACCCCAGTACAAGCTGCCGGACAAGCGCTGGAGTTCGCCACACCCCCGGTAGTGGCAAAGCTGACTTGGATGCTGATCACGATGACGCTCCACTTCGTTTTCGCAGGATTGACAACATGTTGGGCTCTGGGTCACCACCAGGCCTGGCCAGCGAGCAGTTGCTGCTGGCCAGCGATGCTGAGCCATCCACGTTGACCGAAGAGGTGAAACACGAGTGCTGGCGACTAGCCATGCTCGACGAAATGATGGCGATCGAGGCCAACGGTACATGGGAGCTCGTCGACCCTTTACCTCACACTCGACCCATTGGTCTCAAGTGGGTGTACAAGGCGAAGAAGGACGCAGCTGGGCTCGTTTCCAAGTACAAAGCCCGACTGGTAGCCAAGGGCTATGTCCAGCGTCAAGGCGCGGACTTCGACGAGGTGTTCGTGACAGTAGCACGCTTGGAGTCTGTGCGGCTCCTCCTTGCACATGCTGCCAATGAGGGTGGGGTCGTCCACCACATGGACGTCAAATCGGCCTTCCTCAATGGCGAGCTGCAGGAGGAGGTTTACGTCGAACAGTCGACGGGCTTCGTCCTCAAAGGGCAGGAAGGCAAGGTGCTGCGACTCATCAAGGCATTGTACAGGCTTCGCCAAGCCCCTCGTGCCTGGTACGCGAAGCTGGACAGTTCGCTGCTGGGACTCGGCTTCCGACGCAGTGTCTCCGAGCATGCTGTGTACCTCCACGGTGAGGGAGCACGTCGCCTCGTTGTGGGAGTATACGTCGACGATCTCGTCATCATCGGCGGCATTGCGGGCGACATCGACATATTCAAGGCGCAGATGAAGGCAACGTTCCAGATGAGCGACCTGGGATTGCTGCACTACTACCTTGGTCTGGAGGTAACTCAGTCTACGGACGGCATTACTTATGGCCAAAGCGCATATGCAGCGAAGATCCTATAGAATGCCAGGCTGACTGGGTGTAATCCCAGTCTAATTCCCATGGAGCCACATCTCAAGCTCAGCAGGAGGAGTAGTGCACCTGCTGTCGACGCCACCGCATACAGGAGCATCGTCGGATCGCTGAGGTATTTGGTTAATACCAGGCTAGACTTGGCTTACTCGGTGGGTTACGTAAGCCGGTTCATGGAGGAGCCGACCACCGAGCACTTAGCAGTTGTGAAAAGGGTAATGCGCTACGTCGCCGGTACACTAGACTACGGCTGCTCCTACACCAGGAAGACGGACGCACAACTGGTTGGTTACAGTGACAGTGATCTTGCCGGGGACATCGATACCCGCAAGAGCACAACCGGAGTCGCCTTCTTCCTCGGCAACAACATCATCACCTGGCAGAGTCAGAAGCAGAAGGTTGTGGCCTTGTCCTCGCGCGAGGCTGAATACATCGCTGGCACAACAGCTGCTTGCCAGGGAGTATGGCTGGCGCGCCTCCTTGGCGAACTGAAGGGCAAGCAGGAGGGCGCGATCAAGATCAACATCGACAACAAGTCTGCCATCCAGCTCAGTAAGAACCATGTATTCCACGATCGCAGCAAACATATAGATGTCAGGTTCCATTTCATTCACGAGTGCATCGAGGAAGACAGGGTGCGTGTGGCCTCCATTAGCACCACTGAACAGCTGGCGGACATCATGACAAAGGCATTGGCAAGGGAGCGTATCTGTGAACTGCGTACCAAGCTCAGCCTTGTCAAGCTCAAGCAAAAGTGCAAGGCTTAGGAGGAGATTTGTTAGTTATAAGCCAAGCACTTGTGAATAGATAGAGATGCATGTTTAGTTTTCTGTTACTGCATGCGCACGAGCACTAACTTGTGGTTGTCGTGCGCATAGGAGGGAGTGGAGCGAGAATAGCTCGGGCACGACCTGGGCGATTGGTTCTGGTTGAACGCCGCGGATGTGGGGATGGACGCGTCGTGCAAGCGCGGTGTGCGGACAGACACCAAGTGCTCTACTCTTGTAATGCATAATAAAAGGAGATGCAATAGATCAGAAAACGCTGCAGTTTTTGGGTAGCACCAAATCTCTCTGTGTCACTACGCCACATTCTTGCTATGGGAACGGAGACATTTTTACTGTAGGGGCGGCTGGGGTTGAGGGTGCCCCTACAGTGGGTGTTCTCGGGCCCCAACAGTTTAACCGCCCCTGTAATAGTTACTATAAGGGCGGCTGATAACACGAAGTGCTCCTACAGTGGGGATTAACTGTAAGGGCGTGAATAAATAGCAACAACCAACTTCTTCCATCTCGGGACACACTCTTCTACACGAAAATGAAGGTTGAGATGCCTTGGGTATGCATGACTTTTGCATTTAAAGACATTTATGGCTCCTAAATTTATATACCTATACCTAATAATAATAATAATAATAATAATAATAATAATAATAATAATAATAATAATAATAATAATAATAATAATGACAAAATTTCTCCTTTTTTTTATCCGTCCATTCTTTTGGATTCGTCTCTCTCTAACTACCAAACAATGTGCTTATATGATTTAGAAAAACTCTTATCCAACATGATATAGAGTCAGAATATAAAACATATTATATATTGAAAATGCAATCTTTTTTATTGATCATCTCATTCAACTCCGATGAATTTTCCCTTTCTATTTTTTTAGCCTATACATGGATGATTTTTTTTGGAGCGCTTTACTTCTGCCATCCTTTTTTCAAGCGGTTTACTCTCCCTAATAGAAAGTTAGTTCAAAACTATTTCATCTTGCTAGAAAAAATATTGAGCTCTCCTAACTAACTCTAAGAATGCAGATGTCTTTATTCGTATAGGTTCTACAACCATGCTATTTATATATGTAGGGATTGAATACGAGTGTAGTTAAGATCATATTCTAATTCAAATAGAATACTTCCGAGTAATATGAATAGGGATTATAATCCAAATCCAAATAGCAAAAGAAAAAGGCATAGATCTATTTTAGTTCGGACATATGTAGGACATATTCCAATTCTAATCCAAATAAGTTCCTTTTCGATTGTAGCTTACCAAGTATAGAAAAAAAATTAGGACTCTTACAAGCTTCCATTAATCCAGCTATGCTCGTTCGATGGTTCGAGTCCGTTTAGAATTGGTTAGAGAGTATAGTTTTTTTTTTCTTTACCTGACACATGCTTTATATTGTTTTTAACATTTAATTAATGGTTCAAGTCTGTTTAGGATTATATTAGTTAGAGTGCACAATTTTTTTCCTTTTCCTGACAGACTCTAAATTGTTTTTATATTTAAGGAAAAATATAAGAAATTATAATGTGAGTCGTAAAAAAATATTCAGAAGCGAAAATTGAAACAAGTATGTCCCAAACGGAAAAGAAAAAACAAACGCAAATAGGACACGGACAAAGAAATGAAAAAAGAGAAAATCAGGGAAAATCTAAATTGTTTTCATATTTATGCAAATAGGACACGGCTTATAACGGGGACATAGTTTTTCCTTTCCTTTTTCTTTTTCTTTTTCTTTTTCGTTTCTTTCCCTGCCTTATCCGTCCGTTTGCTAGTGTGTCACGGGTAGACCGCACACGGAGGCGAGTCTTCTTCAACCTCCGCCCAGGCGCTGATGCAGCCCCGCGCCGGATCTTCACCACACTCGCGCACCGACCGCCTCGACGCCCACGCAGCCACGCGCCCCTCCTCCACCATCGCCCTGCGCCCGCGGGCTGCGGCCCCATCGCAGCTGGGCCTGTGCGCCCCACCGCCTCCGCGCTAGCGCATCACGACGGCTCCGTGGCGGCACCTCCGCGTCTCCCCACGACGGCGCAATCCGGGTCGCCCTTCCCTGTGCGCTGGTATCGCCTGCTATGGCCGCGCTCGTGTGCAGATGCCGCGCGCGGGGGCAAAGGAGACCATCGCTGCTGCGGGGGCCACTGCGGCGAGACGGAGCCGAAAGAAACCACAAATTTCAGTCCCTTGTCTCAGCCTCGTCGCGGTCGCTCCGGCTCCACTCCAGCACCTGGGCGTCCAGATCTGCAGCGGTAAGCACACAACAACAGGCATGCCTGCCCTTATGTTCCCTTCCTTTTGTGTTAAACTGAGCACTAGAACCCTAAATTAAGCTATTTGTAGATCTAAACCAAAGCGTATGCTTGTATGAGCAAAACATGTTTGGATCTAATTAAACCCCAAGTGTATGGTTTTGGATTTGACTGCTTTTGTTAGCTCCATTGAGATAATGAGTCTGCAACACTTCTATTGGATTGGGATTACCACATGTTGCTGTCCTTTGTGAGATTGTGGATGATGCAAATGGTTCCGTGGCTTTGCTAAAAGGGAGCATTTGACGAAGATTATATCTATTGCTTTCAATTATAGGATCTTAAACGATTTAGATTGCACAAGTTTCTAGGACATGAATAATCACGAACCTTTTATTATAGCAGACCTTATCTTATGGAGCTGTGCAAGTTGAGATATCAGAAGACATGCAGCTGGTGCATTTTGATTTGAATAGGTGAGACATGAGACTAGATATTGTATTTAGATGCACAAGGTTTTTAAGCTTTGGCAAGTTCTGTTTTTGTGCTTGCAGAATCAATCTCATGCAGCATTTTTTGTGCTTGCAGATTCAATCTCATGCAGCTGTATGCAACTGCTGCATTTTAGCTTTCATAGGTGAGACCAGAATGTGCCTCTTCCTGCCCCTGTGAAATGTCAAATGTGGTTATTACTTATGAATGCTCTTTAGTTTAAAAGTTAGTTGCTGGATTCATGAGTTTTGATTGTGCTTCTTTCCTAAGATTAAACCAGAGTGACAGTAGGCTCAAACTAAAATGTAGCCTTAAAGTACTATTGTTGTTTAAAACAACTTAATGTCTAAATTTTGTTCAGCTAGCTCCATGTTTTTTCAATGCTCAACTTCCATGTCTCTGCTCAATGTTGTTTTAACCTTTTCTTTGTCATGTTCAGTGTATCATTGCAAACTGAAAGAACTACTGTGCTAGGAGCCTATTGGAGATAAATCTGCTAAAAGGTAAGACGAAGCACTGAATTATTGAGGTAACTGCTTTTAGCAAGCTATATAAATACTAGCTATCTTCTTGATTCCTACTAGCTATATTCAGTTAAATACTAGTTATGCAGAGCTTTGGCTTCGGCATGGAGGAGAAATATTAAATATAAATGACTTGCTGTCCAGCATAAATATGTACATTATTGCGTTAAAAAAAACAGTCTTCAGTTGGATAGTGGATAGCTGTAAAATTACGTTTTTTGACTCGGTTATTAGCTACGCGTGCGCTAGCTGTTTGCCATTTCTGAATTTTACAAGAACTGTATTACCTGTTTTATTTATTTCCCACAAAAATCTAATGGGAGCTGCCAAATTGAAAATAGCCGTTTCGCTAGCTGCTGGTTGGTTGTATGCATCTTAATCAAGTAGTAAACCTTCACAGGTTGGGTTGGTTGGTTGGTTGGTTTCATGTCTAGTTGGGTGGCTGGCGTAAGCGCTGGTTGGTTGGTTGGTTTCATGTGTCCAAGCATAGGTTGGGTGGCTGGCGTAAGCGCTGCATCATCACGACGCCGACCAGCAATAAGTCCCAAATCCTGCATGGATCCCAAATCCTTTAGATTCAGACATAGGTCTGAAATCTACCAGCAACCATGAAACCAAGCTTATGTGGTCCAAGCTTATGATGAAACAGCCGCCCTTACAGTAAGCTTGGAAACCGCCCCTACAGAGGGTGCCACTGTAGAAACACCCTGGGAAGGGCGGCTAGCCCAGCCGCCCCTACAGAGGCTCTTTAGCCGCCCCTACAGTGGGCGTTTGTAGTAGTGTGTTCCACTGATCGCGTGTGTTTGGGTTGCTGTTCTTCTTCTCTGGCGAAGTGTCCAAGCCCCTGGCGTCGTTCACTGTCGCCCAGGGTCTAACACGCCCGCCGCTGTGCGGCGGCCGCCGCCGCAGCAGGTCCCCCTACCTCCTCCTTCCCAAGCAGAGCCTGCACCGACTTCCCTCACCAAGAACATGCCGCCATCCAGTGGTGGCGGCAGTGGCAGAGCAGGTCGTGCCGCGGCCGCCCGGTACCGGCCGGCGGATGGGGACGACGGGCTTCGCCTGTCACTGTTCCTACGATACCAAGAACGGACCGCCCACGCCTTCACCTGATAAGGTGCGTGAGCTATGAAAAATGCTGCTATGGGCACAGGCGCATAGCACAAAAAGTTGTGTTTTTTTTTCAGAGTTTTCAGTTGTTAGTCCTGAATAATTGCCTTGCCATAATGTTGTTTTGGTAGAGAGAAAACTTGGATGAATGGCTAGTCCTTCGCCGGTGGGATGTTCCATGGGAGTGGCCAATGATTTCCCTCACCGGTGGCATGTGCAGTAAGGTAATAGTAATACTACACCTTTGCTGATTGGTAGCATTGGCACTTTCAACTATTATGACGTTGTGTAAGACGAAATCCATTTTTTCATTCCAGAAAAAAGGAAATAAAAGAAACCCCATTTGTGCAAATATGCAACGCGTAGACTAGTTTGTGGTGTTCTATTATTCTTGTGTGACCCTAATCCAAAACAACTAGGGCATATTGTTTTTTTTAAGATCAAAGGCATTTAGCCTTGCTAATATTGAAAGCAGCGTAACAGGTTATTGGGTACCAGTTTACACAAGACAAAGCAACACTGAGATAAAACTACCCAGCAAAACCACGCTCAACCAGCTGCAAACATCTCCACTAACCACGGTCCTGAACTCCACCAAAGCCAACGCACCCTGCCAATTATTAAACCAACAACGTTCACGCCCAAACTAACAACTAAGAAAGGCAGAGCATATTAAACTTTTACAGATGCCTCCATGAAAATGTTGCTGAATGTTCTTTAGACAGCTTTCTTTTGACAGGGATAGTTGAGCAATCTATTTTGGAGCAACTAGGTTTTCAAGCTGGGGAGACAACTCTAGATGAGAAGGCAGAAATACTCTTCTTGGGACAACTGTACAGATCTAAGTTCCTATCTCTATGTAAAAACTTTTTTGTACCAGAGTTTTCAATTCGATTAGTGAATATGCTGCATCCTCTGAATATCTTGTGTCAGTGTGACATTACTTGCCATTTTTCTGTTTCTGCAAGTGCAGTAGCACGACAGTAGTTGTACTTGGAGTTATATTTGGCATCACCAGTACATTTCGACCATTCTCAGATGATATGTTTCGCTATGGTAAAATTTTGATCTTGCTATGTTTATGTTCATGTTCATGTTCTTTATTATGCATCAGTCACACATTACTTCCTTCCAAAGATTGCCTAACTTAATAAGAGAACTGTACAAGATGTTAAGTGTAATGAAATACTTAATATCTAATATGGATATCTGTGTTCAATATATAGTGACTCTTTCCATATATAGTCGTAGGATCATCATAGATTGGCACGCAGGCCATTACATATGAATGGATAATATCTGTGGCTCCAGCCATATTGTCTTAATCATGACGTGCAAGCCATGAATTAATTATATACATGCATCACATACACATAAGGGTATATCGATCATGAATACCTGTAAAACAGAGTTAACCGATTCCGACGTCTAAACTTAAAACACCGAAAACTCAATTTTGCAAGCTGTTTTTCGCAAATCTAATTTTTGCCAAAACTGACAGGCCATCGTTGACGAATGCGAAATTTTCTGGCGCACGATTTTCGTTTAAGGTTTTTCTCGTTCTGAGGTCGTATGCAAAAGTTATGGTCGTTTTACCGAACAACACTTTTCTGCAAAATTCCCCTCCGACGGCGGATCCAATCCGTCGCCGCCGCGCATCGTATGCGCCTGGAATTTGACCTAGGTTCGATTCGACCAATCTTATTGATCTCCAACTCACCATAATTGGGTTTACATGTATCATTTAACTCGGATGGCGGAATTCCGACCGGTACGAGTAGATTGTTACAATACCAACGTGGCAAGATCACGAACCATGATCAGAGATTGATCTTAAACCGCACATATCACCATATGCTCGTACCCGAATGTATAACGAGACAACTAACGGCTTTGATACCACTGTAGGGTTATGAGGTTGCTACGCTAGCAGAAAACAAGATTTTTCTACCCCATAAACCAGGAACTAGTGCTAGTTATAGATCACGGGGTTACCACTAGACGCGCAGGTGCAGCGGAAGCGACTTGATGTAGTCGTACGTGTCGCAGCAGTGTCGTGCAGTTGCGAGGTCGTCTGTCTCAACGTATCTTACTCGCGGTTCTTCCTTGTGCTCCAGATGCAGCACCTCCGAAGAATCCCACACGTGCAGGGAAGAAGCGTCACGCCTCTGGACTGCTAGGTCCGCGAGGAGTACTAGGCGCGAGCGTGGGGAGGGCAACGGCGGCTGCCAAAGGACGTGAGTATCTCGCCCCGCGCTCACCCCTTGCTTATATAGGCATCCTAATGAGCTCCCACGTTGGAGGCCCATTAGCAACCCTAAACCTAGTATAATTCGGGTCCAACCCGAATTAGGCTTCCAGCCCCTTAAGCGTGCGACCCTATGGGCTCACGCACACATAGACATGGCCCAAGTACTCTTACTCGACCAATAGTTGATAGCGGCCTCTAGCAAGGCGTGTCAACTCCTATGCATACGCTATGATCATATTAGACGAACCACCACAATTCAATATACATGTTATTCCTTTGCCTCATGATATTTGGTTCAGCTCGTGGGTTAACACTTAACCCAAGCACGGCCATGCATTTCATGATCTAATCATTTGAGTGATCCAGTGATATCTCTCTCATATGGAGAGTGGCAAATTTCATCTTGATTGACTATGTCTCACAGCATGTTTCCTGACAAACCCGAAAGCTACCTTTATAACTACCCAGTCACGGAGTAGCGTTTGGTAGTCCTAGGGTAGGTCGTTTCACATCTTGAGTACATACGACAATCTCAGGTCTAAGGACATAACATACATGATGTGTATAGAGACAATCTCATGTCGGGTCTGTCCCGCACCATGTCCTACATGTGCCCACATTATTAGTTTGACATCTCATGTCCATGACTTGTGAAACATAGTCATCAACTAATAATGTGCTGATCTAATATTCATGCACATTCTAGCACGAACTCCGATCAGGGACAACTTTAGAATAACCATACAAGTAAATGAGTTTCACAAACAATTCACATAATTGTTTATCGATACAAGTTGTCTTTAATGGATATTCATTGAACTCATAACATGTCATGGATACAAGGAAATACAATCATCTCTATGATTACCTCTTGGGCATATTCCCAACACGGAGACCACTGTTTCATTTGTCCGGTGGTCTGGTCAGTTTCGGTCAAACACCGTCGGACCAGCCGTCGGACCATCGCAAGTAGTCCGACGCTCAAAATTTTTGCGTTATCTCCCCCGCGTGTTCACTGTTCGCCAGTTACCCCTTCAGTCGATCGTACACCGCGCCACCGCACTCCGTCGCCACTCACCCTCACGCCGCCCTCGCCCTCCTCGCCGCCGGCATTCCTCGCCGGAGCTCCACCATAGCCGCGCCGCCCGCTCCACTACTCTTTCCCCCCTCTGATCTGCTCCACGCCAGCAGCAGAGTCGCCATCGCCACCTCTCCTCAGAGCTCGCCGCCGTGTACTCCCTCCCGCCGGCGACCTAGCCCTCACTCTGCTCCACTCTTCCATCTTGTCAAGCAAAGGGGTTCCCCATTACCCTCTTCACCAAGTCAAATCTCTCAACCCCTAGGGTGTGCCTAACCCTAGGTTAGGGTTTCATTGGACGTGTTCATCCTTTGCCAAATTCAATCTGTCATCGTCTACGATTCTTCATTGACTACTAGGGTATGCATTTGCTCATGGTGTTTAGTGTTTGGACTAGCTATCGATCATACTATACCTTAGTTGTTTATCCTTGACACTTCATTTCAACTCAATTCCACATCACTCATAATTGTCACTAATTGTGATTCTCAGTTGGTGAAACCCCTTGTGGAGTGTGTCTCGGAGATTGATTTGCTTTGATTAGTACGCTCGCTTACCTCAGGTACCATGGCAGTATTTCATTCTATCTCTTATCTTAGATGCTTGCTTCCATACGGTATCTCATCTCTAGAATTTATATATGCTTATATATCCTATCTATTCTCTCTAGCAGCGTCAGTGGCAGTGAAACTCGGGGTAAAGCTCGCGAGTGTGGATTGAGGCAAAGCCTCACAAGGGTCAGTCCTGATGTCTATCCGTGGCTCAGTGATTGATACTTGCAGATTGGCAGTGTGACAGTGTTTCTTGTTTCTGGCAGTGGTTCTTATAGTTGATCTTGGCACTTGTCAGTGGTACTTTCAGTTGACAGCGATGGGTCGTGCTCCAGCTGTCAGTGGTTCTGGTGGTGATGATACTCCTCCTCCTCGTCGTCCTCCTCCTAGGGACAAGGGGAAGAAATTGCTTGTTGAGAAGCCAAAGAAGAAGAAGCGCCAGCTCACAGAGGCAGAGCAGGCAGAGGCAGTAGCAGATGCAGCGGACCACGCAAAGCAAGGTGGCCACCAAGGTTCAGTGCGTATTGGTGCTCCTCCGCGGGTTTCTACTTCACAGTCAGAGACAGTTGCCTCTCCGACAGAGCCTTCAGTGCCAGCAGAGGAGACTCGAGCAGTGGACACCTCTTCGCGTCCCACCCGTGTTCGGCTCCCTCGTGCTGCGTCCCGCACCGAGGCACCGAAGCGTGGTGATTGTCCACCATAGGCAGCTGCTCCTACTCCAGCTCCAGAGCCCCCAGTTTATCTTTACTTGAGGGGAATTACAGCGAAGCAGGTTCGGAAGCTTCGGTTTATTGAGCTTGAGAGGTGGTGCCTAGATCAGCGTGACCCCAGAGCTACACCAGGATGGCACACACCGCTTATGGAGGATTTCTACACCGCAGTTAGGCTTGCCAACATCCAGCTACGCCCTCACAGAGTCTGTTCCTTAGAGAACATTGTGGCGATAGCTGGAGAGGATATTCGTGATCATCTCACCTACCTCCCAGGACTTGCCGATTTACTTGGTCGTTCAGGCAGCTTTGTTGAGCACTGGGTCCGCGAGTTCTATGCATCTGTATGGATTGAGCCTACTCATAACTACATGCAGTATACTTTCAGAGGGATTCCCCCACAGGCTATACTTGACACAGCTTAGAGAGACTCTCCACCTCACCGTGTCAGATACTTGTCTTCATGATGATTGCTACACAGGCCTTCAGTTGCCACGGCGTGCTCGGGGTGGTGTCACTCTTCCAGCTCAGAAGGTTGCTCCTATCTTCAGACAACCCTTTGGGGAAGGCAGTCCCCGCACTCCAGCTGAGCTCACACCTCTTGCTCACCAGTTGAACGAGATCCTTCGCCGCACTTTGTTACCTCGCACCGGTTTCAGGGAAGGTTTGACAAACCTGCAGTAGTTCCTTCTTCTTTCTCTTGTCACTCAGACACCGTTCGACATTGCAGACTTCATTGTGGCAGCGATAGAGGACTGTATTTCAGATGGCTTGAGAGCTAGGCGTCAGATGCCTTATGCTCACTGGATCAGTTCCATTCTAGCTCAGCGGCTTGTGAGAGTGAACCCTGGGATTCGAGACTTGCTTGACTAGTCAAAGTCTGAATTCCCATAGTACAAGATTATATCTTCAGTGGACAGTCATTTGGGGAACCAGACACTTCGACAGGTCAGACTTCAGACTGCACCAGCTGACATGGCAGATGTTGATGCTCAGGATGAGGAGATCCGAGGCGTGCAGTAGCAGGAGCTTGAAGAGTTGGCCACTCATGCAGGTGATGATATAGCTATAGACACCTCCTCTGACAGCTCCGACGCCGACTACCAGCCTATTCCCACTATGCCCACAAGGGCTCACGACACAGAGGCTGGTGGCTCCGGTACTGGGTCTACCTCAGAGACCTTGATGTTGAAGCTTCTTGACCGGATTCAGGAGCAGTAGGGTTCTCTTATGACAGCAGTTGCTCAGGTCCAGCAGAGGCACGATGAGATACAAAGACAGTCTGAGGAGAGACACTATGAAGTTCAGAGGCAAATGCTCCAGATGCAACTTGAGGCGCAGCGCATGCAGCTTCAGGCTCAGCAGATCCAGCAGCAGAATATGGCTTTTATGGCCCACATGATGAAGTGGACTGGTGCTCCACCTCTTGAGTTTCCTGGTGCTCCACAGATCCAGATGATGAGCCAGTCTCAGCCGTCTGTGTCAGTTGGCCCTCAGCGCCTCACTTTCCAGCTCTTAGTCTCACTATGGGATCTTAGCAGACCGGTGGCCCTACCGTGGCACCGCCAGTGTCAGCCGGACCGTCAGTCACTCCCACCCCCGCCATACAATCCAATGGATTTTAGGGTGTCGGATCGACCACCCCGTTCCAGTCTCCGGCGACACATGTTACTCAGTGGTTAGACACCTTTGGGCCGACACAGTAGTTCACTCCACTTACTACCGGCTTCACGCCGATGTCAGCTTCCCGAGGATTGTCTGCTCGTGACCTCTCCGCGTCGTTCAGTGGCGTTACTGGGCAGTCATCCCCGAGATAGCAACCGAGATTGCAGCGGAGCTCGTATCACCGACCGCGGGTCAGCACCTTTCTTCAGTGGCTTCGTCAGAGGCTACACTTGATACTCGGGCTCCAGTTGGTTCTACTCCTCCACATGCTATAGTGACAGATGCCACCGCCATTACCTCCAGTCCTTTGCAGCATGAGCAGACACTAGTAGTTGAGACTCTAGTTGAGTCAGTGCACGAGGCACCACCGGGTTCCACAGCTCTAGAGGCACCGGCACAGACAGTGGCAGAGGATCCTACTCTACTCCTGCACCCGCTACAGTTCCAGACTCTACGGCAGCAGTGGCAGTCAGCACGTCAGCTCCTGTTCCTCAGACCGCTACACTTCTAGCTACTGAGACTCAGGGGGAGGATTCTGATGATGATGGTCTTGATGACTTCCGCATCCTCGACCGCTCCACGGCTGCTTCCACTCCTCCTCCAGACGCTTAGACTTTGGTGTTTTGACGCCAAAGGGGGAGAGGGAGAGTCGAGTAGATGGCTAGCTTCAGGGGGAGCTAGTAGGATTCGTTCTTTTGATGTGTATTATTCTCTATCGCATCATGCATCACGTTTACCGTCTTTATGCATTTGTGAGATATGTGTGTGATGTTTGAGACTTGATGGTTGTGTGACATGTGTGGACCTCTTATATATATATATATATCATGTCACCTGGTTATGCTAATGCTTCCGTGCTTTCGCGCTAATCTCTGATCTTTTGGTATAGCCTATCCTTTTTGAAATCAAGTACTTTTCTTATTTCATATCTCTTTGTATTGTCATGGCTTGGATGGTTTAGGCATGTATTTGTCTTTCATATCACTAACCCATGCCTATCTCATGTCAAGTCATGTTTCTCTCTTATCAAAATTCACTAATAATCTATGCTCGAGCTTGTATTGTCGTCAATCACCTAAAAGGGGGGGATTGAAGAATCATGGTCCCTTGTGTTTAGGCGATTAATGACAATGCTAGGTCACTGTGACTAACATGTGTTTTGCAGAGGCAAAGTCATTTGAGTTAGGTCTTTAGTGATGCTATGAATGGGCTTAATGGATATTCATGCCCCCAAGATGGAAATCATTTCGGTTTCAAAGGATTGGATATACAAGTTGAAGACTAGGCTAGCTCTTAGTGCCATGAGGTTGAGAAGGGCACTAAGTATAGACTAGGGCTTTGTTTTTCCTTTGACCGTACTATAAAGGGGGGTATGAGGTTAGTAGCTTGACCTAGGAGAGTTTGGGAATTTTGTGTATGCACATATGTCACAACTAGTCCTAGAGTCCTTGCTTTCAGCCCTTGGTTAGCCTTTGAGATGGTAGGAGCAAAACCTCTTGAAAGGACTTAGTGAGATAAGGTGAAGAAGGAGGTCAGAGAAGCTCCGGACCAGTTTGCCTAGGAGGCTCCGGGCCAATGGAAGTGGTCCGGTGGTCCTGCCTTAGGCAGTGTACTGAGGAAGGTACTCCAGACAACCTGTCCAGAGGGCACTGGACTATTGGAAGTAGTCCAGTGGCCACCTTGATCTGAATAAGTTTCAATCAGTGCTCCGGACAACCTGTCCGGAGCTCCGAACAAGTTCGACGGCTTGTCCGATGGTCCTCAGCCAAAGTTCAAATGAGTACAGTATGTACCTAGGCTCCGGACCAGAGGCTCCGGACTAGGCACCGCACTAATGCAGGTTGTCCGGTGGTCCCTGTTCAACGTTGGATTTTAAATGGACTACATGCTCCGGACCAGAAGTAATGGTCCGGTGGTAAGGCTCCGGACTTGTCCGGTGCTTTCGCAGAAAAGAGAAAAAGTAAGAAACGGCTAGTTTTGGAGGTGTGGACTATTTATAGTTGCCCTTCTCGTCCTTGAGAACTCTCTTGGTCATTGTTTCACCTGAAGAACCTTTAAGAGACCTCTTGGAGAGCCAAGTGCCTAGTGAGGGAGAGATTTGAGAGAGTTCATCTTGTTCTTCCTCCTAGAGTGTTTAGGAGTGACTTGTGTGCATCCATCCACCTTCCTAGCCTTGAGTTGGTCAAGTGAAGGTCTTGTGCTTGTTACCCTTGGTGTTTGATAACACCTAGACGGTTTGATGGTGTTCAGAGGAAGTGATCGCCGGAAGATTGTCGGTGGCTCTTCTCCAAGCTTTTGTGATCGGTTGTGAGCGATTCACCGAGCCGGAGTGGCGAAGAATCAGCCTGTAGAGAGCAGTCTACCCTTGCGCGGGTAGAGGGGGAGCTATACCTTGCGAGGTGCTCCAACGAGCACTAGGGGGGTTTGTCGACACCTCGATACCTCGAGAAAACATCGCTGCGTCAAGAATTCCTTTCCCTAGCTCTTTACTTTCTTGCATTACTTTCCGCCTTGTTATTTCAATTCCTACTAGAATTGCTTAGGTTGTCTTTCAATTCCTTGGCTTGCTATTGCTTTCTAGTTAGGATACACATTTTGGTGGGCACTAGGGGGTGATTGGCATTAATAGGTTTTAATATTGCTTTAGAAATTTAAAAGAAGCCCAATTCACCCCCCCCCCTCTTGGGCATCTAGATCCTTTCAATATGCAATGCAAACCTAGTGGCACATGATAACCGCAATCGACACGAGTTTTCCCTTCTTGACAGTACGGTTATCTATCTTAAATGTGATCACACTCTCTATAGTGTCTTGATCACTAAACCAAAAATGTCCCTATGGATATACCTTTTCCTTGGGTCCATTTCTGTTTTTCTCTTTCTTCTTTTCCTTAGTCCATGGAGTACTTGATTCATCATGATCATCCATCTAGCTCCATGTACCAAGATGAACCACCCTATCTTGATCATATACTTAGTTCAAGGGTTAGTCCATAGGTTTCATCGATTAACCAAAACCAAACAAGGTCTTTCAACTTAGCACAAGCTAGCAAGAACAACCACTAAGAGAGATAACTAGCAAGCTAACTAGACAAGATATGGAAGAAGTAAATACAAGAGAGGAGGTGATTCTTATACCGATGCCTTGTGATGTATGGATGTCAATGTAGAGAACCAATCATAAAGAGTACCAATGAGTAGCCGGGAGACAAGTTGACAATCGATTTTTCTCCCGACGTTCACTTGGTTGCCACCAAGCTAGTCCCCGTTGTGTCGACTACTCAAATGATGTTTTGGTGGCTAATAGGCATTTCACAAGCCTAGCCCACTAACTCGGGCGCCACAAGAATCCACCCAAATGAGATTAACTCAATGACACGAGCAATTCACTAGAGTTACCCTTTGGCGCTCCGCCGAGGTGGGTACAAGCCCTCTCACAATCGATGAAGCCGGCCGCGAACAATGACCAACACACGCCGAAGCTTCTCCACAGTCGCCGAGCCGTCTAGGTGTTGCCAAACACCAAGAATAACAAGAAACTCCGCGGCGATGACGATGACCAAGTGCCACTAAGATGCAATGCAATGATCAAAGCACTTGGATCACTCAAACTCTCACAAGTATGCAATTAGAGTGAAGAAAGTGAGTTGGGGGCTATCTCAAACAAGCACAAATGTCTCAAAATGAATGGGAGGTGCAAGAGAGAACCCTAGGAGCCGGCCAAGCCACTTAAATAGCAACCACCACCGAGCTAGCCGTTTTGCCCCTTTTCCTTGCTTTCCTCCGTCAGTCCGGACGCACTTTGCATGGGGGGTCCGGACCAACGCGTATGCGTCCGGACCCTCCTTCACTTTGAAATCAGCCATTGGCGCCCTTCCCGTTGCCGACGTGACGCCTCCGGACGCACCCAACAGTAGCGTCCGGACACGCTTTCTTCTGCGTCCGGACCCAACACAGAGAGGGTCTAGAGAGCACCAAGTCTCCGGACCCGCGTCCAGTGTCCTGCGTCCGGACGACGCCTAGCGTCTGGACCCTCAGCAGAGAGCATCTAGAGAGCGCTTTTGCTCCGGACCCACGACCGGAGTCAGCGTCCGGAAGCTGATCATCGTCCGGATCTCCTGTGCCCCGAGGTCGAGCCTTAGGGTGAGCTTTCGAACGCACGTCCAATGGTCCGGACTGCCTTTAGCCTGCGTCCGGACCTTGCGTCCGGAGCTCTTCTGAGTGGCAAACCGAGCCTCCTCTTCTTCTCCAAGCTTCCATGTGCTAACACCTTCTGATCCATCTCTTGTTCACCTGTGTTAGCCTTTTACAAAATAGTTCATGGATTTTACTTTAGTTCCTTGTGTCACTTAGGTTCATTTTAGATATGCAATGCAAATGACCTAGTGGCACATGATAACCATAATCGACACGAGTTTTCCCTTCTTGATAGTACGGCTATATATTCTAAATGTGATCACACTCTCTATAGTGTCTTGATCACTAAACCGAAAATGGCCCTATGAATATACCTTTGCATTGAGCCATTTCCAATCCATCTTTTCCTTGTCCATGGAGTGCTTGATCCATCATGATCATCCTCTAGGCTCCATGCACCAAGGTTACTCCATAGGTTTCATCAATTACTCAAAACCAAACATAGGCTTTCAACCGCAGCCCGCTCTAGAAGGGTCTTCAACTCGCCATGAGCGATTTTCACGTCGGGAGCATCGGAACTTGGGAGGTTGCGGAGCAGAATCCTTGCTGTCGCGATATTCTGGCTAGCCCGCGTGAACTGCGACGTACCATATTCGTCGTTGAGGATGCACTGGTGCACCGCACGGGCCTCCCTACGAGCATGGGGCTCTGCGGGACCCTTGGCGGCTTCGCGCTCGAGCTGCTCGCGCTCGAACATCACCTTTCGTTGGTGCTCCGCGAGCTACTGTTCCATGTCGCGGAGGTCATGGAGCTGCTGCTGCCGGACATCCGAGGGCTGCCGATCGGTTCGTAGTGGAGGTGCCGGAACACCCGTCTCGTGTACGGGCGTGTGGGTGTCGTCGTCGTCGTCCCCGTCATTGATGAGGGTGGGGTCGGCTACGGCTCCGGGTGGCGGCGCGTCACACATGAAGCACTCGCGTCCACAACCCTCACTGTGATCGCTTGAGCCGGAACTAAGCATGTAATCGCTGGCGTGAAGGAAGCTGTGGAAAGCCTCCTTATCCCCCAGGCTGTCGAAGTCCAGGGGCTCCCAGGGGTCAATGCTCCCACGACTGGAGTCGACGTAAGATCTGGCCCCTGAGCTCGTGAGGGGGTCGGAGGCAGACCGGAGGTGGTGGGTTGCGAGCCCGACGCGCGTCCCCTCCGCGGGGTCGGCGTGGAACCATCCGGCTACCATCTCCGAATAAGTTGCGGCGGCATTTCACATGCTGTGTGGTAGTAGCTCCGGGACGGACGCATTGACGAGCCTGGAGGAGAGCGACTGTCCTCCCACGAGCTGCGGTGTCACGTTGGCGAATGCGAATTAGAGGTTGTGCAGGGACTCCGTGTCGGCTGGGGGTCCCATCAACATGTCGAGCTGGCGCTCGAACCGAGGATAGTCGGCCTGCGAGACAGCTGCCCCTTGGGTAACTCGCCCCCCGGAGGGGCGCAGGTTGAGGTGGGCCATGGACGCAGAGAGGGTGTCGATGGCTTCCTCGGAGGATGCCGTAGGGCGACGGAGAACCAAATCGGCCTCCTGCCCGTGGCACTGGAAGTCCAGGCTACCGAAACGGACAATGGAGCCCGGAGCGAAATCAACGTGGTGATCAGCCATCCGAAACTCGAAAATACGGGTGACACGCAAAGGTCCCCTACCTGGCGCGCCAACTGTCGGTGTCTCAAATGGCGGGGTCTAGGCGGCCAACGAGTAAATTTCTAAGCGTGTCGGAGTTCGGATGGTTACACTCGGTGGACACAGAGATTTATACTGGTTCAGGCACGAACACCCTACATCTAGTTTGATGTGGAGTCGTGTTACCAAGCGCGGAGAGCTCATAGAGGGGAGCTACAAGCAATGGTGAGAGAGGGAAGTCGATTCCCAGGTCTCGTGCGTATGAGGTTCTTGGTTCTGGTGAGAGTTCGCGTGAATGCGAGTGTGAGTGTGTGTGAATGAGTCGAGAAAAGTTCAGAGGTGTTGAGAGAGCGAGATTGGAGGTCCATTCTCCCCCTTTATACGTAGGGAGAGATGGAGGAGTACATTAGGAAAAAGGGGAGTGAACATGGGCCTGGCTCGGGCTGCTGCCGTAGGAGTGCTTCGTCTTCTTCCCGTCTTCCTTCCTGAGGAAGATTGCGCCAGTAGACATATGTCTGGGTTTTGTTTGTCCTTGGTGTGTTGTAGCCATGCTCCTTGAGACTGGGAACTCCTCTGTTCCCTTACCTGGGCATGGGCGGGGTTCGGTCGCACAGGGCCAGTCACCCCCACGTTTCGTCACACAGGATTGACGACGCCCTAATCCCTGTTCAAGTGTCTGTCGGAAGTATGGCACAGATATGGTGCGCATAAGTCGTCGGTTAGGCAGCACAGGACCTTGTACCGTAGAGGAAAACAGGGGCAGGCATGGAGGGTCATGCCTTGGATCCCCATCCCTGAGGACGGAGGGTACTGTGGACCTTTTGACTATCCGGGCCATGGCTTCTCTTGTTACTTGCAGCAGAAGAGGCCTCCGAGGGGGGAAGGACGTCACAGATGGCGTTACCCCTGCTTGGACGAGGCGGAAAAGCCCCCGAGGGTAGATGGCATCACGGATGACGTCATCCTAGCTCGGGCGAGTCGGAGGTGCTCCTGAGGGTAGATGGCACCACAGATGACGTCATCGTAGCTCGGACGAGTCGGAGGTGCTCCCGAGGGTAGATGGCGTCATAGATGACATCATCCTAGCTCGAGCGAGTCGGAGGTGCTCCCGAGGGTAGATGGCGCCACGGATGGCGTCACTCTAGCTCAGGCGAGGCGGAAGACACTCCGAGGGTATGTTGTGGTTTTGGTTGGTTCGGGGGCGAGGAGCCCCCGAGGATAATGATGTTATCCTAACTCAGACGGGGCGGGCAGCCCCTGAGGGTGATTTTGTTTTTGTGGAGTGCGGTAAATTGGGTACCCTATTTCTAGGTATCCGACAAACCACGTCCAGGACGTCGGCATCACGACCGACGTCGCAGGTAGCGGCGGGAGGGGCGGCTGGACCAGCCCCGCCCAGGCAGCCGACATCGCGGGCACAGGCAGCGGCGGGACGGGCAGCTGGACAAGCCCCGCCCAGGCCGCCGGCATCGCAACCGGTGTCACAGGCAACGGCGCGAGGGGCGGCTTGACCAGCCCCGCCCAGGCAGTTTGCATCGTGGTTGGCGTGGAGATGATGGAGATCACAGCTGAGGCCGTCGGTGGCGGCGACAACGTAGTGGAGGGCAGCGAAGAGATCGAACCTAAGATCTCTGATACCAAATTGTTATGGACGGCGTTAGGATTGAGAGGAGGTGAATTGAGAGCGCCGCGGTAGCTGCCGCGCTACAGTACCCGCAACGCCACAGTACCCACGGGTACTGTTCACAACAAGGCGGCGGTTAGGGTTAGGGGCGCCGAGAATCCGACCGTGGGGTGTGCGCCCATGGTCGGGCAAGAGGGAAGGGATTTCCTTCTTAATTCTTGCTTGATTTAGATTGATACATCTCCTCTCATTATATAGAGAGGATTTACTTGGCCCCTAAGCAAGCGACTAATTAACCCTAATGGGCTAAGGCCCAATAGGCCCTTGACTCTCCTAACACTCCAGGTAAATCCTCTCTATATAATGAGAGGTGATGTATCAATCTAAATCAAGCAAGAATTAAGAAGGAAATCCCTTCCCTCTTGCCCGGCCGTGGGCGAACGCCCCACGGTCGGATTCCCAGCGCCCCTAACCCTAGCCGTCGCCTTGCTGTGAACAGTACCCATGGGCACTGTAGCGCCATGGGTATTGTAGCGCGGCAGCCACCGCGGCGCTCTCAATTCACCTCCTCTCAACCCTAACGCCGTCCATAACAATCCCTTGAGTCTCCTAACAACTTCATACTGTATGCTTTAGGCTCATCACCGCTATGTTATGTAGCCATAGATAGTAAGACTAAGACATTACACATAGGCAGGAAGTTGTCTTCCATTTTCTAAAAAAAGAGACAGTAAGACATGCTTGATGGTTTTTAAAAAGAACAAAGATAATACTTGATGGATCCTGACAAGAATCATAGGGAAAGTTAGTATCAAGTGTGCCGTAGGATATTGCAGTAGATTGGTAAGTAATGATTCTGATAGTGACCCATGCTTTTAGCTGTCTGATTAATACGTTTGTATGTGAATGTAAACTTGCAAGTTGCGGAACTATTTGTGATCTGCTTCAGGGGATATTTTCACAAAAGTGATTATTTAAGCAGAATTAGATAGGCATATCTGCAGAGTAGTAGAAACTCTGTTGGGGTTAGAAGAATGCTCTCACCTACATGTAGAAGATCCATATTTTCCTTTGTCTTTCTAGGTTAGTTCGAGCAATTTCTCTTTTCCCAGCAGGCATTCATGTATATCAGATTGGCCAAAAGCATCTCATGCGGCTGGATGTTGTTTCCACCATCTAAAAAAAGTTATGTATACCAAACTCAGTCTTCGAAATTTTAATTTTGGTGTTTCTTTTCACTTCGGCGTTTGTGTATGATTGCAGAGAACTGTGAATGATAGTGTCATCAAGATTGCAACCCAACAACCAACCACCAGCTGGTAAGTGGTAACCGGGATGAAACCTGCCTACCTACTTCTGCAGCATGCAAGATCCTGTCCATCTTCCTTTGGGGAAGAAAAAAAAAACACAGCCCAAGAGCATGTGCACACAGGGATCGGAGACGGAGAGTTCAGAGCCAAATATGACTATATGAGCAAGCCGCAAGCGTCGTCCTTGGCGTCCCCATCATGGTCATGGGCTCGGTCGGGTCGGGCGCCACCACCACTACACTACACACTAGCACGCCATATGCCTCCGTCCAAGCTATATAAGATGGCGCCGTTGTACGCCGCTTCCTCCATCTGCTAGCTAGCTCGTCACCCCTGTCCTGCCCGCCCAAGATCCGCCCGGGCCGGTCGCGGTCGCGGTCGCGCCGAAGGGATCGATCCATGGGCGCCCGCGGCGGCCACAGCAGCGCCGCCGCGGCCGTGGTGAGCGGCATCGCGGAGGAGGTGGCGCGGCTGTGGTTGGAGCTGCCCGTGCGCGTGGACTGGGCGGCCGTGGCGGCGCAATGCGCGTCCCTGTGGGCGCACGCGCGGGCGCTGGTGGTGGTGCCGGCGGTGCGGCTCCTGGTGTTCCTGTCGCTGGCGATGACGGTGATGATACTGGTGGAGAAGCTGTTCGTCTGCGCCGTGTGCCTCGCCGTGCGGGCGTTCCGGCTCGGCCCGCACCGCCGGTACCGCTGGCAGCCCATCGCCGGCGGCGGCTGCGGAGTCGACGACGAGGAGTCCGGCGGCCACGGCGGCGGCAAGTACCCCATGGTGCTTGTGCAGATCCCCATGTACAACGAGCGGGAGGTGAGTGTCCGATCGATGATGAGCATGAGCATGCATGAGCTAGCGCAGGCGCAGCAAGCACATTGCTGGCTTTGACGACGCGTAGTGGACACGGCACGATGAGCTGGTAGTAAGCAGAGTGGATTAATTGAGCTAGCAAGAAAGAAACAGAGAGAGACAGGGTAAATATTGATTGTTTTGACCGTGCATGTTGGTGGTGACTGACTGGAGATTTTACTTTTTTTTATTATGAACTGCGAAGGTGTACAAGCTGTCGATCGGGGCGGCATGCGCGCTGGAGTGGCCATCGGAGCGCTTCGTGATCCAGGTGCTGGACGACTCCACGGACCCCGTGGTAAAGGTACGTACGTACGCCGGTGGCGACCTCTGCCTGACCTCTTTCTCGGTCACTCGCCGACCACGATCTTCGTTGCCACGCCGCGGGCAAACCATTCGTCAAAATGGGATACGTGAATGGTAGGTACTACACGCGCGCCGGCGTCGTCTCCCTTCTCCGTGCCCGGCCTTTTGCTCCTACGTGCGCGTCTTTTTGTGACCGGCAACAACTGGCCATTGGCACTGCCGGCCGGCCGGCCGGTGCGTAGTAGTTGAGGTGAGGTAGTTCCGGTTAAGACGCGGACGGATAGTCCGATTTTATTGTAGGGAACTCCGACCGCGTCGTCGTCACGGCGGCGGCCACGACTCGCGCGCTCGCCGGATGTCGTGTAATCAGACTTGATTACCCCTGGATTATTTGGCATCATATATAGTGACAGCTACTTACCGTGGTAGTGAGTCAGTCAATCAGTGTGTGCGTGTACCGCCCGTGTACACGTCGGCGCCGACTAGGCGCACTGGCTACTGGTATCATCCCCAAGTGTCAGCCAGCACGTGGGCCATGCAGCCGCACTCACGCGTGGAGCGGACACAATGAGACGCCCGGGGGCGCCAGGCCCTAGCGGAGACGCGCGAGCCGAGACCCTGCGCCCGCCGGCGACAGCCCACGCGCGTGGATCCAGAGGCCGCACTGCCACGAGACGGAGACACGCCTCGACCCCGACATGCCCCACCGGCAAGGCCAAAGCCTAAAGGTCAGGTACTGTGCGCGACGGGGCTCGGGGTGGCCTGGCGCGTATGGCATTGGCAGGTGGCAAGCGTCCGTTCCGTTCTGGCGCGGTCGCGACAACGCCTGCCGGCTGCACTAGCTAGCGCACCAGACCACCCTCGACCAGTAGGCGAGCGCCTAGTACTGGGCTGCCGATCCATGCGGCGAGCGCCGTGGCCCGTGGATGTGACCGCGCCCGTGGTAGAAGGCGCTTGGGCGCCGCGCTGCCAATAATTGATTCGGGTCGGGTCGCAGCACAGCAGCCGACCGAGTGCTAGTGTTCTGGCTTGAGAGCGCGCTCCTCTAGCTACCACCTCCCTGCTTGCCGGCGCGGAAACGCGCCAGAAATTAGCCGGCTGACAAAGATAGTGGACCGCCGCCGGAGTTCCGGGAGTCGAGCACGTCTTGACCGAGACGTGCGCGTTGGTCTTATACGATCGAGGAGCTACTAGAATAATGAGCACGACGTACGCGACGATCTGCACAGCAGCTACAGCACGCGGACGAACCAGACGGACGGATCGATCTGTGTCGCCACCTGCTCCATCGGCCTGTAGCACTGTACTACTCGATCTGGGCCCCCATCGAACAACGATGCGAGTCTGTGCGGCAAAGCCAGTACGTGGTCCACATACCTCGGCCGCAGGCCCAGCCTAGGAGTATGGATGTATACTCTGTATGCTTATTATTACGACGTTTTTTTTAGCCTTTTTTCCTCCCCTTGATTGATGACAGTGATGGAAGTAGGGCAAAAACACCTTTATTAGACTTTAGTTACACGATAGCCAGTCTCGAGATTCCTAAACAGTTTTCACGCATGTGCACGGGAGCAGCAGCGCAGGTATGTTTACAGATGTGAGCGTGCGTGTGCGCCGTGTTTTTTTTTATAAAAAAAATATAAGTATAATCACTCAATTCTTTTTTATTATTATTATTCTTGTGTATTCATCTTCCGCATTTGCCTCCGCTCTTTCTGATTCCCGTCTTTGTCTTCTAATCCTAGTTAGCTACCTCAGTCACGACCGACATCTGTTATTTTGGCACAAGTTTTTTTGGTTCTCAAAAAGAAACAGTTTGAAAAGGTTCAATTGTACGAAATGAATTTCTAGATCCTGGGATTTATTACCATCAAGTTAGAAAAAAGCCTCAATTTCTGGAATTCCTTATTTCTATCTCATGCAAAAGAAGAGGATCCACACTTGCTGTAGTCAACGCCCCCATCGCCTTGGTCAACGCCCCTCAACACGCCATCACTACCGAGCCCCTAGCTCCCTCTTCAAATGCCCGCTTTGGCTGCCTTCCCTCCTCATTCTCCTAATTTTGCCGAGGTCCTTGTGCATCTGTCGTTTTGGGGGTAGCCATGCACGTACGAGAAAAACAGAGATTGTGCCTGTGCATCAATGGCAATTATTGGCATGCTACACTACACACAGCTCGTGACACAAGTGCATGCATGGCGATCCGTGCTGCCAAAGAGCAGTGCTAGTCAAGCTACTTTTGGAACTTTGGCTTGTTCTATCTCGCTTAAATTTATCTGTCAACAAAACATTTAAAAACAACTGATTTATCAGGTATACAAACTAATCGACCGAACAGAGCGATGTCGTGACAGTGGGTTTGGTCGCCCGGTTGGGTCTCGTGATTTTTTTCCCATGCATGCAACTAGTGACTACTTTAGTGCCTAGCCCTAGCGTAGTGGAGGTCAGCCTCAGCCACAATCTTCTTGCTCGTGTGCTCCCGTCCCGTGATCGATCTCCATCTCTCTCTTTTTTTCGTGTCTTCCGGCAAAGAATCCTTGCACGGTACGCTCCCCGTAAAACAATATAATTTCTAACATATTATAATATTAATAAGTCAAACCAGCTTGACTTTCACAGAATTAACTTATATAAATATGTTAAGTACGTACTACCATTTATTCTGATTTCTTGTATATATTTATTTCATATCATAAATATTAATATTTTCCAAACTAGCTAGTAGGGATAGAAATATAATTAGAATAGTATTTTCTGATGGAGGAGGTCGATGCATCGATCCGTTTGCACAAGCCTCAGAAGTGCTTTGTTTGCATCTCGCGCTCCAAACCGTCGTTGTTATCGGTTAGGAATGAGTACGTAGTGGAGATCTATGGCCGTCCTGCCGCAAGCCCAACCCAACGACAGGCTGCCGTCCTGCAGGCTAGCTACTGGCTGGCAGTGGCATGCATCATGCGCCAGAGACGACGACGACACCGCCGGCCGGATCGGAGCCATATGTATATGTATACTACGCTACGTACGCGCGCGTATGGCAGGGCCCTGTTCGTTCGTACGTGTACGTGCTCGGCGACGACCGTACCGGTGGCACGAGCTAGAGCGGACAGCAGCCGTCCACGTCATCCGCCGCCGGCGTGGCACACAATAATTGCGTCGCGTCGTGGGTCGTGGCAAGAACAGACCACGCCGGAGAACAATCTTCTTCTTTTTTTTTCCTCACTAGATCCAGCCGGTTTAATTTCCACTTCCGCGTGCCGTGCGCCGGGATCTCGGCCGGCACGGCTACGAATTTAAGCCAGCAAGCCTTGCTGCTGCATGTTTAAGCCCTGCAACCGTATCAAGATGTGTGTATTCGAAATCAGCAGTACGAAATATTAAGAAGAGTACAATAGTATAAATCTTGAAACATATTTCAACCATGCAGACGATGGTACATGATGAATATGTCCATGCTGCAACGTGTTTGTGCACTGCAAAGGCATCTCCCAGCTCAGCTCGTGTCGTGTACGTTCTCGTGCCGTGCACGCGGCTGATGCCAATGCCATGCCCCCACTGGCCACGATTCGCTGCGAGACCTCACATGGAATGCAGGAAGGCTGTCCCCCACAATAACCTTTTCTTCTACCCCTGGTCGCCGTTAAATCCGATCACTGTTTGTTTGTTCATCTCCTTTCAATGTCGGATGGAGGTTATTCGGCCGTGGCGTGTGGAGCAGTTGTGTCGCATAGCAGTCCACGTCGCCGGTAGCAGGGAAAGAGAAATTGCATCCTAAAGTATTGATTAAAAAAATTCTCCTAAAGTAGCGGTACCGAACTACACCAACAATGATAAAAATCTTACTGTATACTCCGGCGAGCGATTTTTCAATTTCCCCTTGAATTCGTGCGAGGATTTTCTCAAATTCAAACGGGATTTTTTTTCTTTTCAAAACTTATAAAGTTGCGGAATTACGGGATCTGCGGTTCGTAAAAACAAAGGCTATTAACTATTGGTCCGCAAGTGGCTAGGTACAATACCCGAATATAATCGCACAAATCCCGTTCCCTGTATGGGCCTTTTGGGTGCCCCCGACGTATTGGGCTGGACGTGGGCTATACTGCAATCTTAGCGTGTCATGTTCGAGAAATTTGTTATAATAGGACTCTAATTACGTGGCTTCTCTGAAATAGGATTCCTAATGTTTGCTTCTTTAAAATAGGACTCTAAACGTTAACACTAAGCTATAATGATATTTTGTTTCTTTTAATCTCTTTTCTTATCTAATGATATGTATTTGTTCCTAAAGTGACTCTTTTACCCTCCACTCATCAGATTAGATCTCTTACAGCAAAAAAAAAAAAAAAAAAACACCGTGGATCCGTTATAAAAAAAAGCAGGAAAAAAAATACCGCCGGCCGCTACTGCCTTGGCCGATGGCTGGCTGGCTGGAGGCTCTCCATCCATGGGAGAGAAGATAGCGGCGGGGGGGGGGGGGGGGGGGGGGGGGGGGGGGGGGGGGGGGGGGAGGGGGGGGGTGGCAGGGGGGGAGGCTGGATGTGGACGGGGGGGAAGAAAAGGAAACGGGGCCGGCAAAGGGGTCGGGCTCAGCGAGCGCACCCGGAGAGGGAAGAAAAAAATGTGCCCATGTCGGTCAGGGTCGGCGGCCCGGCGAGAAAATAAAATTCTTTAAGGTATAATGATTAGATTAAATGAGCAAAATGTTATTATAGATGATGTAACTTTGATAAGTATGATAATGAGAAAATTATTTATTTTGGGAAGTGAAGTCCATTTTATTTTTGAGAACATTTATTATAGTAAAAGTTTTCTCGTCATGTGCTCGCCATAGGGCCTAGACGACGAACTCCGGCGAGGCCCCGTCGCCAGCGCCGGTCATGGCAGGACGGCGAACGCCGGGGTCCCGGAGCCGTACCGGCGAGCGGCCTGCGCTGGAGATCTTGGCGTGGGCGTCACAGGCTGGCGTCGGTGGTCGGATATCATACGCGTCATCAGTTCAGAGCATCTGGTGCCCTGCCGTCGGACGTATGGCGCCTGTGGATTTGGTTCACGCGATTGCTAGCTAGCCTATCTTGCTCTTGGAGCGTAGACGGATCCATAGCGAGTTGATTCAGTTTCTGTAGGCGATTTGGCCCGTCCGGATACCCTCCGATTCGTCCGTGGTGTTTGTAGGTTAATATCTCCATTTTTCTTAAATTTTAACGAGTCGATGAGATGAGCATGGTAGATGAGGATTTAACTCTTCTGCACTCTGCATGCCGTTTTAATATGGGTTAGTTATTATTGTGGTACCATTGAACAAATGGCCACCACTGTGAGGACAATGCCAGTTGATAGCTCCAGCAGTTACCAAGTCGCTGTATTTATTATTTATCTCTACTCCCATTTCTAGGATTTGGTGGAGATGGAGTGCCAGAGATGGAAGGGCAAAGGCGTTAATATAAAGTACGAGGTCAGGGGGAACCGGAAGGGGTACAAGGCCGGCGCACTCAAGGAAGGACTGAAGCACGATTATGTCAAAGACTGCGAATACATCGCCATGTTTGATGCTGACTTCCAGCCCGAGTCCGATTTTCTCCTAAGGACTATACCATTCCTTGTGCACAACCCGGAGATTGCCCTCGTCCAGACTCGCTGGAAATTTGGTAAGTGCAGATGCGACCCCTTGCTGTAAATATTAGTTTGATAGCAACTAGTAAAAATGATATTGTGGTACTTTAGTTGTTCTAAGTGTATTTGAACCATATGCGCAGTTAATTCCGATGAGTGTCTGCTGACAAGATTCCAAGAAATGTCTTTAGACTACCATTTCAAGTATGAGCAGGAGGCAGGGTCCTCAGTGTATTCATTCTTTGGCTTCAATGGTACACTCATGTCCTCTCATGTACATTGATTCTAGTACCAAATTCAGAAGCTTAAACCTTTCTGATGACTGTGGGCCTTAAGAGAGCAATTTTCATCTTTTAGGGACAGCTGGTGTCTGGAGGATTTCAGCGATCAATGATGCTGGGGGCTGGAAGGACCGGACCACAGTGGAAGATATGGACCTGGCTGTCCGTGCGATGCTGCAGGGATGGAAATTCGTTTACGTCGGTGACATAAAAGTATGCCGGTGCTCAATTACTTGCTTGTAGGAAACTCAAGAACATAACAAGAAATGAATCTAACAATCCTCAGGATACTGCATCTGTATGTGCTTAGGTCAAGAGCGAATTACCTAGCACATTCAAGGCATACCGGTTTCAGCAGCACAGGTGGTCATGTGGACCGGCAAACCTGTTCAAGAAAATGATGGTAGAGATTTTAGAAAACAAGGTTTGTTTAATTTTTCAGACTGTCTTTACAAGCGCAACAAATCACAGCATTGACTGACTGGTGTTCCTTTTCTCTTGTGTAGAAAATGTCACTGTGGAGTAAAATCCACTTATGGTACGATTTCTTCTTCGTTGGGAAGGTTGCTGCTCATACGGTGACATTCATCTACTACTGCTTTGCGATCCCTGTTTCTGTTTTGCTCCCTGAGATTCAGATCCCTCTCTGGGGAGTTATCTATGTCCCGACAGCCATAACCCTCTTGAAGGCTCTTGGCACACCGAGGTAATAAGTGTGCCAAGGTTTAATTTTTTGAATGACACTATTGTTGTTTCATCATTTAACACCTGATGACCTGAAAGCTTCTCGCCGTTACAGTTCATTTCACCTCGTGATCCTCTGGGTTCTGTTTGAGAATGTCATGTCGTTGCACCGGATTAAAGCTGCAGTAAGTGGTCTTCTGGATGCTGGTGGACGAGTCAATGAGTGGGTTGTCACTGAGAAGTTGGGCGACAGCAGCAAGGCAAAGCCTGGCACCAATGGATCAGATGTTGTAAAGGTGATAGATGTAAAGCTAACAGAGCCCCTTATTCCAAAGCTAGTGAAGAAGCGAGCAAGATTTTGGGAGAGGTAAGTTTATCTATTACCAATTTATCATTAAGAGTTTTTCAAAGCTAGCATAACACTAGTGTAGATTTTATGCACCTATGAGAATGTGCATAGTGTTAATGGCATACTTTCTAGTGTCTTCAAATGCTTATAAACAATCTCTATATCAGGTACCACTGCTCAGAACTTTTCGTTGGAACCTGCATACTTCTGTGTGGTTTCTACGACTTTCTTTTTGCAAACAAGGGATACTACATTTTTCTCTTCATTCAAGGCACGGCTTTTCTTGTTGTTGGTTTTGGGTATGTCGGCACACTACCTCCTTGCCCTGCATAAGCTGCCATGGACAACTGATACACCTGCTTACCAGAAACTGAGCAAGCAAAGCTCTTCTCTCCTGCACATATCGAATTCTGGAATTCAATGATAGTTGAGCAATATTCACATCAGTCCTGGTCAGACATGATCCACGGCCAAGAAGGTTGTTCAGATATCGTCGTCATTCTCCTGTCAGTCTTGGTCAGATTTGAGCCAACCATTCTTTACTGTCAAGAAGGCCATTCAAACAGTATCATCATTCCAAATTTATAATAACAGTGTTTACTGAAGCATCATGACAAAAAAAAATGATTGGTGCAGCAGCATTTCGTTCACATTTGGTAGAGATGCAGTTTACAGTCGTGAAAGAATTGCAGCTGCTGTAAATGGAATAGCACTAGCTGCCAATTTCTGTAGATCTCCGAACGTGTAGTTTTTTTTTTTAGTTTAGCATTACTCAGAGTTCAGATTCATAATGGAAGATTGTGGGCTTCCTCAGTTCATAACCTGTGTAGGCTTAAAACTTGTAAATGTAAATTGTTATTAACACTAATAATTTTGTTGAATATGGGCAGTTCTTGAAATGCAAGTGTAGCCCGCAATTTTTTTCCTCTAAGAAGCCAAAGACCAAAGATGACTTCTGAGTAGCACGTATTTTACTTGATGTGGCACATGGAATAGTGGATTTATTTACAATGGAGCAGCAGCCATTTGGTCATACTGATCACCCATGGTTGAAGTTGTGAATGTTTTTGTCCCTATTCTCGTGTACCAAGCGGTTCATATACGAGTTCTGAATTGAATCGAACAAGGCTGAGGTGTGACTGCCAGGCTGTGTTCCTTCAGGGCATTGGTACAGTGTGATAAACTGGGAGAACCTGTTTGTGTTCTTAGGCTGAACTTGTGTATTCACAGTTCCATCCCGTGTTACTAACCAGAAACCCAGAATAGCACCAGTTATTCGGTAACATTTAGAAATATATCACTTTTTTTTTTTACCATTTTCTGGTCAGACTGGAGTCAGCCGATCAATATGCTTCAAAATTTCATTAATCTTTGGTAAACGTTTCGATGACGTATACATGTGTCTTTTCTTTCTATTAAACTTACTAGATATTAGAAATTATTGCTATATTTTAGTTTTTTTTTGTGAGGATGCCTATATTTATAGAGCTTCTTCCACATCATGCTATGGACGAGGGTGGGGAAAAGTTTTCGTCATAATTGAATCTCTATGCAGAGTATTGACAAAGCGAAGGTCTTTCGAGACATGGTAGACATGGTAAATTTGTTGGTAGGGCATTCTTTAATATATACTATTCAATGTCGTTATCGCTAGAAGATACTTATCAGTTGTAGCAATTGTCTCTTTTTTTTTAGTGAAAATGAATTTCCATTACTTAGACGAGGCTGAATCTTCAGCAATTACAAACTGGATACACGGTGGAATGGGATCCAAAATCGGATCATCATCCAAAGAGCAGAGGCTACCAAGAGCAGCTAACTTATGCGCCACACTATTGCTCGTCTGACACCGGTACTGAACCCGCCATGAGATGAAATTCAGAGATAAGAGATTTCTTAGTTCTGTCACTAAGTGTGCCATCGCACTAAGCTCATGTGTACTAGTCTACTAGAGTAGACAACTTGCACCACAACCATAGCATCAGTCTCAATGATCACCCGTCCCACTGCTTCATCGATTGCAGCCTGTGTGTCCTGAATGCAAGTTATGATCTCACCCTGCAGAGGTTCTAGGAGAGCATCCAGCTTGCCTCGCCGTGCAACTACCGCATCCCCATCCGAGTCGCGAAGTATGCACCCCCATCCACCTGAGCCCGTGTGCGGATCAAAAGCTGCATCACAGTTAACTTTGACATGTTCTTCATAGGGACGTTCCCAGGCACGACATGCTGTTTTCCTTGCCGTCATATCGTCTTCTTGCCTCTGAATGCCCCCATTGCACCAAGCAGCCATATACCCCATTGCCTCTTAGACACTATGACTATTAAAATATAACCATTATGGCCCTAACTATTATATCCCTACCCTTAATAGTTGGGAGCATATGTTATGGAAACCAGGTTCCTATGGAAACTTGTACATAGATCGTTGGATCTAAATTCGATGGTGGGAGAGATTAGCAATTAACCCCTCCCACAGTGTGGGAGAGATTAGCACGTGGATCGACACACTGGGGGGGGGGGGGTTAATTGTTATTCTCTCCTAATCTCTCCCACCATCAGATTTAGATCCAACGATTCACGTGCCAGTTTCCATAGTTTCCACGAGAACCTGGTTTCCATAGCATACAGTCTCTTAATAGTTTTCTTAAATAATTGATAACTTCTATGTATAAAGTCGGATGAAGATAAACTTTATATTATCTGCAATTTTATAGCTGGCAATTTGATTTGAAACACCCTCAAAATTCTACAGCTGACAACTTTATAAAATTTAATTTGAGTGTAGTTAAACAAGGCTTCATATTATTCACAATTCTATTCATTCAAATCTTAAACTCAAAATTTAAAAATTTTATGTTAAAAATATTGTCTCGTTTTTAAAGTCATTCAAAAATTCTATTTTTTCACCCTGTTATATTTTTTCATTCCTTGTTTGACTACTCTTATTCACCTCATTCTATATACATTGTATGGATTGAGGTGATAAATTAACTATTTTTTTTATCCCACACTACCCAACACATGTTAATTAATATGGATATGAATGCAGCCAAATAAGGCTTTAGGCGGGCTCGGGAGTACGGAACCGGAGGGGTGTGACGGTAGATTTAGTTCCTATATATACTTGGTGTCATCATCTCCTCTTCCATTTCAGTTGGTGTCTCGTCCTCTCCCACGCAGAGGTTTGTTTGGATGCATGTATTTACCTCAATTCACGCGTGTTAGAGTAGATTGTGGTAGAAATTAAACTAAAATTTATTCTAATTTACTCTTAACATACATAGATTGAGATGGATACATATACAATCAACAAGGTCTATGTTCTCACTCCTCTTGAAAGGATTGAATGACCTCGGGAAATGAGGTCAACCAAGGCTCTAGAAACCTACAACTTGGACCATTAACTAAAAAAATATTCTTTAAATGCTAACAAAATGTATCTTTTTAATAAAAACAAAATGTCTTTAGAAGAAGAATGTAACCTATGATCTAAGATAACACTATCATGATGAGAATTGAGATCATAGGATTCACTCAAGAGTTTGCACATAAGGAATGAAAGAAGCACTAAGCATGATGTGGAATGAATGGAAGTGCATGAAGAATCAAGAATCAAAAGAGAGAATAAGAACAATTGAATTTTCTCACATCTCATATATGAAGTCAAACTTCGATAGTTCAATGAACTTTACGAAACAAATATTTATATATATATATATATTTATATATATATATATTTATATATATATATCTACATTCCAAATAAATACACCATCAATACATATTTCATAGTATTTAATTAGGATTAGTTTGATGCTGCATATGTTGATATTTTTTTCTATTAATAACTTTGTCAAAGTCGGATAAGATCAACTTAGGATAGACCTTAAATATTACTCCCTCAGTTCCAAATTATAGTTTGTTTGACTTTTTCAACCCCAAATTTGATCACTCGTCTTATTCAAATTTTTGTGTAAAACATCGTTTCTTTTGTTATAACTTGCTTATTTAATGAATGGTTTACAAGAATGATTTAAATTTTACTATTTTTGTACAAATTTTTTGAATAATATGAGTGGTCAAACTTAGAGAAAAAAAAGTCAAATGAATTATAATTTAAAACGGGGAGCAGTACTATAGTTTATTGGAGGAGTACCTTACATTTAGATTGGAGGGGGTAGTTTTCTTCACTTGAAATCACATATATCGAATAATGATCTCAAGCACTATAGTTTATTTCCTGAAATATAAATAATCTGTTATTCTGTTTATTATCTCCAGAGTCCACTTTGGGCCGGCCTTGTACTTCAGCCCAACGCGCCCGTGAACTAGGCTAAACAACTGCTGCCTCGCCGGCACCGGGATCGCGGACATGCAGGACTGCTGCGGTCGTTCAGCACGAACGCCGGAGCACAACAAGGCCGGTCTCCTCTCCTCTGGCGAGCACAGCGCGTGAATTCTGGGAAGCGCGCGCCGGTCTCCTCTGCGGTCGCAATCGCAACTCGCACCAACGGTCAGCAACTCCGCTCCATATCGCTTTCTGCGAGGTCTCGCTTGGCACTCGCCGGATCGATCGATATCATCCTCCATATGATAATTTAACACTGTACAATTTATTATGCGACCCCTTGCCACTAGTGGTCGATATGCATATACAGTATGTTATAATAAATCAGTTATCGAGTCTCATTCGTTTACTTTGTGATATCCTGCACACTCTTTTCTTTTGTCTGATTATTCGTACCACACTGTTTTGCATTCATCGGGCCATTAGATATTGCCTTGTTGATGTTGGTTCAGTGGATTTCCTTAGTGGCACGACATATCGCTCGATTTCCTCCGCCAAATGGAAAACTCTGACTAGTATTGCTCACTGCCCACCTTGTAGGTCCTTCAGTTTTTGATTATCTTAGAGGTATTAGCCGGCAATGTCATGTCCCTGCACCATTATAAAGTGGCCTCTTGGAGACAGGAAAGGTCCACGAGTGGAGAAACTAGGAGACGTGGTCAATGGCCAAGAGTAAAACATTGCCATTGCTGAAAGGTTCCAAGTTCAGAGCTTGGAACAGGTAATCCTGCGTATACAATCATAGGTACCCTCTAGTAACTCACTGCTTTAGTTAGCAAGATATATTCAGGTGAAGTGAAGCCTAGTACGTACGGAGGATATCAGATCGTTAGTGCCTGTCTGACAGAGCATCAAGAATGTTGGGATCAGCTTACCAACAAACAGCATATACATCTGAAAAACATGGCGATTAATTGACCAACAAAAGGTTCATGTCACTTAGTGACCATTCGTTGATAGAGTAGGCACTGGTCGGGTGGGTCAGTCATCTGAAAAATACCTGCTTGAAATAAAAAAAGGCTGAAAAGGCTATCTGACGGGTGTCTATACTGTTTAACCAAAAACTTAAACCAACGAGAAGAACCAGAGGTATGCAATTCACTTGTATTTTAACACCCTTACATGCCGATTTCCTCATGCCATTTGATGTCACACTACCCATAGAACCAGTACTCCTTTCAGTTAGTCGTAGTAACACGTGACAATAAATGAGTTGGAACTCTCAGCGCGCTCATGAAAAGTTTGAAACAAGACAAGCCGAGTCGATCAATATGGCGTGCTGCATTGCATATAGTGTGGTCATGCTTTTTTTTTTTGTCACTGAGGATAGGCACAGCAAGTAGCCAGGGAATCCAGCCGAGGCCGGCTGTTATGGATGTGTTTGGTTAGGTGGCTAACTCCAAACTAGGCTCCCTGGAGCCACCTACCTCTCGGTTGTTTGGTCGTTCTTTCCTGGCCAGACATGGCTTAGCTCTAACGCCTGTTCCTCTCACCGCCTCCTCATTCACCTGTGCTTCACCGACGAGCTCGCCCGGTCCTCCTCCTCCTCCTCCTCCCATGCTCCTTCGGTCCTTCGTCCTCTCCTCCGCCCGTGCTCCGTCGGTCGTCCTCCCAGATCTCGCTCCAGACGCCATGAACAGCTCCTGCACAGCTCCGCCGCGCCGTGCCTCCCTGCTGCGGCACCATGCGTCCACCCAGCATACGCACGTCGACGAACGAGATCCTCTCGCCGTGCACGAGCTTTCTGCGTGGGGCCACGGCGCGCGCTCCGTCTCCTGCCTTGGCGCCGCGGGCGAGCTCGCGCGCATGGAGGATGTTGTGCTGTAAATGGGCCATCTTGGTCTCGCGTCAACTCCGTGACCAAGGGCGCCTTTGTCCGGGCTTGCGCAGCCGCTGGAACCATCCTGCAGATTACTACAAGCGTCCGCGTACAAGCACGTTGACTAGTACCGACGAAGGCAGAGTACTAAACTCGACGGCGTCCGCGTACAAGCACGGGTTCGTGGCTGACGCCGGCAACCTGCTCTGAACCTGTACCTCCTCTGGACGTACTACAAGCTGCTCGTCAAGGATGTTCGACGTCTACCTCGGGAAGCTGGCGTGCTCGATCTTGCTGCTCGCTAAAGATGCACACCACGTGTTTGATGAGGGTAAAGTTACCGGCACAAAAAAAGAGGGTAAAGTTACCAGAAAAAAAAATGATGATTCTACATAGAATAAATCAGGCAACCAAACAAATCATTTGCTAGCCGACAACACAGTCAACCAAATAACTAGTAGTTGGCTTGCTGGAGACAGGCTAAAGCTGTCTAGGCTTGGATTCTAGCCAGGCTAAAAATAGACTAGGAAACCAAACACACCCTATATCTCTATATGATCCGTTCATATTCTTATTCCTTTTTTTTTTCCATCAACGACACGCAAATATGAACAATGCGCATCTGTACTACTCCGTATGAAAAGGTTCTGGAATCAAGTGTCCGAGCTTGTAGGATATTGAACTAGAAGAATACGGGCAGGTGGACTTGCAGTAAGACAGAAATATTCTCCAAAAACTTTAGGATGTGCAGCTGTAGGTAGAGAAGCCATGGATTAGGGTCCAGCAATTTCTGTCGCTAGCTGTGCAAGATTCTCTGGTTTGTCGGTTTTCATTGTTGTTAGGTAATGGAAATATCATTTGATCTCCCCCATTGCCAATTTTTTCAACATAAATATTCCTTGCGTAGCATTTCAATTTTCAGTCTTCATTGCGTATGCAAATCATGACAATTTCCACACCTTTCTTTTTTACTACTGTAGTATAAGATAAGAAAAACTACACTGATGCATTTTTTTTTCTTCTTCTTCTATTTGTTGCTTTATTAGTTGTTACCGATGTGATCGCTTGATTTATATTATCCCCGCTGTGCTGTAAACATAACTTGCTGTTGAGTACCCATACATACCAGGTTTAGAATTTCTAGTTCTCATGCCATTGCCCTCTTAAGGCATCAATCTCACTGCTATGCACGCATACATCCTTGCATTACAC
This sequence comes from Microstegium vimineum, assembly GCA_022036555.1. NCBI lineage: Eukaryota > Viridiplantae > Streptophyta > Magnoliopsida > Poales > Poaceae > Microstegium > Microstegium vimineum. The sequence continues at coordinate 34,902,189 of CM039135.1, forward strand.
CTCAAGCATACTCTGCATGCGCATCATCTGCAGCTGGCAGGGCCTGCCTCTAGTTGTTCCAGTCATAAAATGTTTTTACAGGGGGTCGGGGTCGGGGTACATGAAACACAAGAACCATTTGCACAAATGAAAATACAATATATATGTATTATTATCATATTATGGAGCGAAGAGCAGTGTGCAGGCTTGCAGTGCAGTGCAGCCAGCTGTTTGAGCAGCAGCAGACGTCGCTCGCTGAAAAGCCTGGCGGCCCCTCCCAACCTTGGAAGGCCGCCCCGCCAATCATCCCCTGTTTTCCCGATGCTTGCTGGGCACGCACATGCAGCAGCAGAGATGCTTCTTCTGATCACGATCTTCTTCGTCCCCTACCTCTACTCTACCTGTTGAGATCAATCTCTGTCGAAGTGCCATCCTCGTCCTCTGCTTCCTCTGCCTCGTCCTCGTGCCTCTGCTGGAATGTACTCTCGCCCTGCAGCTGCAGCACCGGCTGCTGCTCGTGCTCGACGGAGCAGCCGCGCAGCGTACCAGCAGCGCACGTGTGGAGCCGGCAATTGGCGCCGGCGGCAGAGGGGGCCTGGCTCTCGGCCTCCGAGGAGGAGGGGGACGTGACGCAGCTGTCGGCGGAACGGTGGCGCGTCGGGGACGACGGCGAGGGCGAGCAGCAGCAACAGCAGGAGCAGGAGGACAGGCACCCGGTCTCCACCGCGGACGCCGCCAGCTCCGAGAGCTCTGCCTTGGCGAACTCCGCGCCGGCCGGTGAGCCCACCAGGCTGTGGTCGGCGAGGACCTCCTGTGCTCGGCGCAGCACGGACTGCAGGTACCTCCCCTGCGCCTCGATCCTCAGCTGTAGGTGCCGCTGCACCTGCCATGGCCATGCATGCGACCGAGCTCAGATCAGAATGGTGATCAGCAAACCAACAACCATGCATGAACGAAATGGCAATCAGCTGGAACCTCGATCTGCTCCTGTAGCTTCCTCTGCACCTCTCTCTGCATCCGCGTCATGCTCCTGGAAGAAGAATCACCATGCAGCAGCTCGGCGTCGGTGTCAACGTCGTGCACGTCTGGCTGGCTCTCCGACGAGGACGACCACCCGTCGGTGCCATCGTCTCCGTTGTCGCCGAGCGGGGAGGCCAGGCCTCGGCTCACCGCCAGCCGGTACTTCTGCAGCAGCAGTGTCAGTGTGGTGTGGTGTGGACCACATGATCGATCGATCAGGTTTGAATCATATGATATGTATATGAATTCGGACGGACCTGGAGGTGGCTCTTGAGGTGGTACAGCGTGAGCCCCGGCATGGCCATCGCCCTCAGCACGGACTTGGGTGTCGCCTCTGCATACAATGGCAAACCAAAGACGACGTCGGTAGCAGCATCAAGCAAGCGGCCAAAGAAATGGAGGGTTAAGAGATGAGGAGGAGGGAGACTAGCTAGAGGACTCACTGTCTGCGCCGCCAAGCTGGGCCACGGCGACCACGAAGCGGTCGTGCAGCTGGGACGTCCACCTGAGCCGCGCCCCCGCCCTGCTGCTGGCCTCGCCGTGCCCGTGCTGCTGCTGCTGCTGCTGTCCACCCAGAGACGACGACATTTCCACCGCGGCGGCGCTTCGTATCGCAGCAGCGTCGGTGGCGTGGCCAGCATGAGAAGCCGCAGCAGCGGCCGGAGTAGTGAGTAGTCGCAGACGGCTAGACGAGACGACGACAGCGGCTGTTAGTTGCTTCTACCGCGGCGACCAAGCAAGCAGCAGGGTGATGGATGGATGGCTGCCACTGCGAGCTGCTCTTATAGACGGACGGTGGTATAGTCGGTCGGTTGCTCCACCACCGCTCAGGCAGGCTCAGAGAGATATTCCGTCTCCGTCTCCACCTCCGGCGGTATATGTATGGATACGCCCGGGGTCGACGAATCGGCGGCAAGGGAAGTAAAGGAATATGGCGCGTGAGTGAGTGAGGCAGCTGGGGGCCAGGCCATGGCACGGCCAGCAGCATCTTCTTTTCTTTTGCATCCTCCCTCCTCCATCTATCTCCATGTCACCACCTCAATTGTTTTGCTGCTTTTGCTTTCACTTCTTTGACCTGAAAGAAGGAGAATCTTTCAGCAGTAGGCGGGGCAAAAGCGAAACAGTTCAACTACAACCCTCTCATCTCATCTCAAAAGGATAGAATTTTTATTTTTTGGGAGAGAATTTTTTTTTTCCTTTTCGTCATCAAATGAATAAAAAAAGTTGAAAAAAGAGGATGGAGAGAGAGAGAAGCAACAAAGGGACGACATCGCATTGATTTCTCGTGCGCGGGCGTGCATTGCCAATTGCCATTGTTCTCTTGCTGTTTTCTCACCCTTCTCGCCTGCTTGCTCCTTGGACTGGATTCTCTCTCGGAGCCCCACCACCACCGTCTTCTTCACGAGCTACCAAATGCTGCTGCCTCTCCTGGCTTTCCCGGCACACGAAAACTTGCTTGCTTTCAAGTGAAGTGAAGATAAGATAGATTCACGGTGCATATGCATCAAAGATGCGCTATCTATCTTTGCTTTGCTTTGATCTCACTGCCTGGTGCCTGCTGCTGCCGGCCGGCTGGCTCGGCTGTAAAAAAAAAAATGGGTGCACAAACCAAACCAAAAGATGGCCCGGCGTCCGGGGGCGTGCACGATCCGTCAGGAATTGCATATGGACATGACAGGTAAATGTCAGAGGAGAGAAGGGCAAACGCAAACCAAGAGAATAGAGCATCCCTTTTTCTCTCTTGATTGAATGGAGAAGAAAAAGGGGGAAGAGGAAGAGAATATATCTGATGAGCTTTGCGTTTGGTTTCAGGCATTCAGGTGCGGCTTTCAGAGTGGCGCACACACACACACAGGCTTCTACTGCTGGGGGCAAACAAACTGCCCCTTGGCCTGTGGTGGTGACTGGGGAATCAAGGAATCTAATCCAGATCTCGGCGCACGCAAGCAAAGCTTAGCTATCGCGATGGAATGGATCATCAAAAGGAAGCTTCTGTCCAAAGGGCAAAGGCGGCATGGAATTGGAGCTTGTGCTGGGACGGACGCCGAGACCAGTCAGTCACCATTGCAGCAGTGACAGCACCACCAGCCCACGACCGCACCATGGACATGGCCAGCCACGCAGCATATTCTCATTCTCCTTGGCAAAACTCACTCACCCAGTCCCAGATACAAGGAGAGCGCTAGAGTTGTTCCACGCGGAAGAGAAAAACACCACGTTCGTTCTACAGAGTTTTGTTACAGTCTCAACCGGCATCTTTCTTTCTACGAGCTACGGGAACGATGGTCGATGGATGGCTTCCATGGACCACGTAACATCCAATGATAAGCGAGGGAGGGTCAAGTGAAAAGACTGCTCGATTTTTACAGTTTTTAGTACTCCTTCCATCCTAAATTGTAAGTCATTCCAAGAATTTTGAAGAGTCAAAATTTCTCAAATTTGACCAAACTTATATAATAATATAATAATATTTATGATGTCAAATAAGTATCATTAGATTCGTTATCAATTATATTTTTATAGTATACCTATTTGATATTATAAATCTTTATAGTTTTGTCTATAATTCTTGGTCAAATTTGAGATGTTTTGACTCTCCAAGATTCTTGGAATGATTTACAATTTGGGATGGGAGAGTATTTATTTACAGGAGCAACAGAAACTCAGCTGTGCTCACATGACATACATACGGAGTAGAGTACTCCAATGTCTAAAGAATTCCTGAAATCTGCAGGGTCAGGAAGGCATCAAAATCAGGGAAAAACATGTCTGTTCCAAGGAACGGGTCAGCGCATATTCACGCTGTACTTGTGGGTTGCCGGCATGCCCTGCCCTGCCCTTCCCTGCCCTGGGACGTGAGGCACTTCAGATTCAGCCCCTTGGCTTCGCTTTGCTGCGCCTGGAAACAAAAACAATGGCCTTTCAGACCTCACAGTGGCTGGCGACGTTTTCATATTCCCTTGCTGCTGCTGCTGTTCTTATTCCCACCCATTGCGAGTGACGGACCCAGGATTTGACCAAGACTAGGGCCAAATCATAGCGGTCAAATCCTAACATCCACAGTCCAAAAGTTACAGCCGAAAATATAGTTTATAGGACCATATATATACTCCCTCCGTACTCATATTAGATATCGTTTTGGATAGCGATACGTTCTCCAAAGGTAATTTTGACTGCTTATTTTTTTTTAAAAAATATTTATTGAAATATAATATATGTATATTTTTATAAAAGTATTTTTCAAGACAAATCTATTGATATGATTTTCATTTTTCTAAACTCAATAACTTAAAAGTTATTCATGATTTATATTTCCAATGTTTGACTCAAACCAATATTCTCAAACAATATTTGTAAATCTAGAATTTTTTTGAACTGTATAATGAATAGTGTGATATAATAGTTACGAAATATCAATGAATATTTAAAAATAAATATCAATTATCTAATGATGATTTGTTGCTCCTAAAAAACTTAGACCATGACTAGGGCCATGACCTTAGTGGCCTTAGGCCTAGGCCCGCCCCTGCCCATTGCGATCGGTGTTGGTGGTGGTCACTGATGACTGATTGGCAAATATCTGCCTGCCCATGCTCGCTGTCTGCAGCCAACAGGTGAGGGGAAAAAAAAGAACAGGAAACTGAACGCAAATGCATATCATCTTGCTTGCCTGCAATAGCATTCATTCTGTTTAATTCTCCCGTAAATAATCAGCTTCATCTCGTGCCGATGATCTGACCAGGGACATGTCGGTGCCTCCCCCCCCCCCCCCCCCCCGCTTTGTCTTTGTTTCAGTTTCTGCATACGATACGAATGCAGAGAGAGCGAGTTACAAGAAGCCAAGTGGGTTAGAAGCGGTCGTTTTCGCGGGGTTCCACTCGGTGCAGTGCAAGATGCTGTCAGCCGGCGGGCTCCTCTCGGCCGGGTCGGCTTCTACACAGGATCCGTCCACTCACTAATGCACATTTGCAATTACCTTCAGGCATCTCATGATTGCGATAACAGTGACCTGCATGGTACGTGTCTAGCTAAGACTACTCATACCGTCATTACTTCGGCATCTCATCATAGTATTCCTATATTCTGCTCCCCTTTGCGCTTGTCTGAATTTGAAGCCGAATATCCTCGCTGGAATGGAGGGCTAAAGCGCGATATATATATACACCGAATTGAATTTCCACCAGCCTTGTTCCTTGTTTTGTCCCTGTTCAATGTTCATGCTGCCTGAGCTGAGCTCCATCCAACCTCCAATTCAGGGTGAAAGGAAGGGCCCTGCCTGCGTAAAGCTTGAACAACATTCTGGGAAGGAATCAAGAAAGCTTAGCTTTGCTTTGCTTTAATCAATCTGATCCGATGATGCGTAAAAACGTTCTCTTTTTCGCGTGTTTTCGTGCAATCTTGCCTTTAACATATTCCAGGGCAGGAAAAAGCAGATTCCTGAATGATGCCCGGCAAGGCAGAACAAGAAGGAACTGAGTGAGGCACACCAGCACTCACTCACTCACTCACCGGCTGGCTGGCTGCCACAACAAGTCACAGCCCATTTGGCAAAGGTGAGTGAGTGAGCGCATCAATAATTCCTTTCTAAAGAGCTCATCAAAGTCCATCACCGGATTGTTTAAAGGCATCGGGGAGGGAAAGGGGAGAGAGAGTGTGTCTCCTGTGGACCCGAGGGAATCGGGAAAAGGGGTCCGGCAAGATGCCAAGTTAACCCACATGAGGAAGAAGAGGAGGAACACCTCCTTCTATGCGTCTGTCAGTGAAGTAACATGATTGGCTCCCCCCAGGGTAAGCAACCACATAATTGCTGCATTATTACCTGATTATATGCTACGGGAGGGCTGTTTACTGCCTTTTGTTCTTGTTGAATTAAACGTTCCAGTTTCATGCACCGGTAATCCTTCCTGGTTCCAAGGTTGTGCTGTCAGACAAGACTCGTTTCTGACGGTAAAAAGGAACGCATAGAGCAAATGATTGGGAACGGAGCTGTGTGTGCTTCTGCACTGCAACTGTTATTCCCTGATGGATGGATGGATGGATGGCCTCTTTGGGCTCTCTCTGCTCTGCTCTGCTCTGATGGTTTCACCATGAGCTGTCCTTGCCTTACCCACCTACGGGAATCTTGCTTTGTGGACTTTTCGGAGGGAAAAGTTTGTGATAGGTAGGCTTCTCAGAATTTTACTGGTGGGTAATCAATCTTATAGCAGAATAAACAAAATGAACAAATCTTCCTTCCTTTTGAAGAAAAGGCTAGGAGGATTTTTCCCATGACTAAATGATCGAATAATGGATTTTTCTTTTGTATTCTATCCTGATGAGAATAATTGGATCGGCATCGATCGGTTGCAATTGCAGGCAGGTCTCACACAACACAACTTGCAAATGAAGCTACTAACCCATTGGGATTGGGTAGGTTCTGAATATACTGAAAAAAAAAACCCTTTGCTTTAGCACGTATGTCTTGCCACCTCTTGATGGATAAGGTAGGCCGGATTCCAGTGATCCACCAAGGAAAGGCGTTAATAACCAAACAATCGGAAAGAGATGAGAAACGCAGGATCAAAAGAGGATCAGCTGGAAAAGAAGGCAACCGAGAGGATTTGGGTGCCGCGCATTAGCTAAAGATAACTTATCTGGATCAAACAAGTCTGCTGAAATTTTTACCAAGCGTCAGGTGATAATCCCCGGATGAAATGCAGAGAGAAATTCATCGGTTAGGCGCCGACTGCCATTTCGTCGGTGCGTCAGCTATCTGCTTCTTTTCTTTTTCCTGCATAAATATCTGACAGACACGCGCACAAAAGTTGCAATATGCTAAGAACAAGTGACCGGCATATCAACATGCATTGCTGTGCATAATTCATCTCATAGGATGCTTTTGTTCCCTGTAATGGTTGTTTCAATCGTGCATCTGGGGCCTGGAGAGTCCGCATGACCTTCGATCATTGGAACAGGCAACCAGCTACCTTTCAGACAAAAATTCAAACCCAAGACAGTTTAGGCACTGTTTGTTGGCAATGCTCAGTTCCTCGTCCAGTATTCGGCTCTACCAACTGGGACGTTCCAGTTTGGAAGATTTATTGTTGGCAGATCGATGTAGGGTGGCCAACAATCCAAGAGCACTTCAACACAGTATATACATATTATCGCTGAGAAGTAGTACCCATCTCCAAATTGTGAACGAGGGGTTTGGGTATGGCAGATATTCAGTGATCATTCCTTCATTGTCAGTTGCATTCTGCAATGACTCATCAAAGTAAGTTACTGTTATGGTGGGAAACCCGTACCAACGGAGGGGACGTGACAGTGGCTAAGAGGCGCACGCGCACAGACGCACTGAGCGCGGTCACCAGGCGCTGGGCGCGGTCACCATGGTTATCGAGTCAGTCAGTTAGGCGATCTTATCAATTTCGGTTAGTCACAGGTGGTTTGAGATCCTAGATTTTAGCAGCTAAGTTTGTTAGAGTGAGTCGAGGTCTTTATGTACTGAACATTCGTTTGATTAAAAGGTTAGTCAGAGATTAATCTAATCTCTCAGCTCACCAGCTTCTCTCACAACTCTCCTCTTCCGCTAGCTGTGACGGCGCTGAGCACGGCGCCGCCACCTCGACGTCGGGTGTTCAAACCTTGCCCGCCGGCCTTCCATTCCTATTCGCTACGCAGTAGATCAGGTCGCAACAATCTGGTATCAGCAATGTCTGGGCCTCCGCCTGGTTCCTCCGGTCCGATCCCATCATCCGTTTCCGCCGCCATCCCCAACTCCACCGCACCACTCCTAGTCACCACCACCGCGCCGCTCCCAGTGTCCACCGCCGCCCCGCCACATTCCGCCAGCGCAGACTACCAGCCTCCGGCCTCCGCCGGCGCGTTAGACGCTTTGTCCACCGTCGTGCAAGGGTTGCAGCGCCAGATGGGGCAAATCGCCACCCGACTCGCCAACAACGAGGGTCGCCCTGGATCATCCCTGAACCCGCTATCGCTGTCGTTCGGGATGCCCGACTATGGTGGAATACCGCCGCTCTCATCCACTGCATCTGCCATCGTTCACTCCACCATGTCGAGCTGGCCGGTGCCCATCCACCAGCTCTCGTTTCCAGCCTCGCCGTCGCCAATTCCGGTGTTCAGCACACCGATCCACCAAGAGATTGACGCGCCACCTGACGGCGGCATGGTTCCTCGGTTCCGCAAGCTCAAGTTCCCGACGTTTGATGGCAAGGAGGACTCCCTGGGATGGCTCAACAAGTGCGATCACTATTTCCGTGCCCAGCGTACGCAGGATGCCGATAAGGTCTGGCTCGCCTCGTTCCATATGACGGACGCCGCGCAACACTGGTACTACATGTTCGAGCGCGACGAAGGTGGCGTGGCCGCGATCTCTTGGGAGCGATTCCGCGGGATGTGCCAACAACGCTTCGGACCTCCCCTGGGCACCAACCATATGTCTGAGCTCGCCCGGATCCCGTTCCGCGGTACAGTGGAGGACTACACCCAGACGTTTCTCTCGCGGCTGGCGCATGTAGGAGCCCTCGCCCCGCCTCAGCAGGTGTAGTTGTACACCGGTGGACTCCCAGATCCCATCCGCACTGATGTTGAGCTACAAATGCCGATGGATCTGCAACGGGCCATGATGCTGGCACGGGCGTATGAGCGCCGCAACAACGTTCCCCCGGCACCAGTGGCACCTCGACGCCTTCCACAGCGGCCGTACGCCGCACTCCCAGCACCACCAGTACCAGCGGCGCTCCCACCTGCAGTGGCGCCTTTGGCGTTACCCGCGCCGGTAGCACCGCCTCAGCCGTTCAAGAAGCTGACGCCAGCCGAGATGGCTGAACGCCGCCGCATGGGCCTGTGCTACAACTGTGATGAGCAGTATGTGCGGGGCCATCGCTGCGCCCGTCTGTTTTTTTTGGAGGTCACCGATGACGTGCACGACGAGGCGGAGCCGACAGTGGAACAACCTCCTGAAGAAGAGGAGCCACCACTGATCTCTCTACATGCCATCACCGGCATCCGTTCCGAGGAGACCATGCAGCTCCGCGTCACCGTTGGCAACCATGACTTCACCGCCCTGCTGGACTCAGGTTCGACACATAACTTCATCAGTGCGGCAGCAGCACAGAAGGCAGGTTGGTCTTCCACAACAGTCAAGGGGCGTACGTCACCGTGGCAAACAACGATCGTGTGGCCTGCAAAGGACTCGCCCGCGATGTGGCGGTGCGCGTGTGCCAACCCGGCGTGGGGACTGAAGAATTCTCCATGGAATGCTACACAATACCCCTGGATTGTCACGACATGGTCCTGGGTATTGCCTTCCTTCACACTCTGGGGCCGATCCTCTGGGACTTTGACAATCTGTGCATGGCATTTTGGCGTCAGGGTCGTCGAGTGTTCTGGAAAGGAGTGGGATCCACGAGAACGGACATTGCTCCTAAGGTCCGCATCCACTCTGTCCGGCGTGAAGAGCCTACCCTCCTGGACCGCCTGCTCAGCTCCTTCCAGGATGTGTTTGCAGCGCCCACAGGGCTGCCGCCGGCGCGCGAGTGCGACCACCGCATACATCTGAAGAACAACACGGAACCGGTCGCGGTACGGCCCTATCGCTATCCTCAGCTGCAGAAGGACGAGCTGGAGGCCCAATGTGCCGACATGCTCGCTCAGGGGATCATTCGCCCCAGTACCTCGCCGTTCTCTGCTCCGGTTCTGCTCGTGAAGAAACAAGATAGTACCTGGCGATTCTGTGTTGATTATCGTGCTCTGAACTCGGCGACTATCAAGGATAAGTTTCCGATACCTGTTGTCGAGGAGCTGTTGGATGAACTGCATGGCGCACAGTTCTTTACCAAGCTGGATCTCAAGTCTGGATATCACCTGGTCCGAGTTCACCCTGACGATGTGCACAAGACGACTTTCCGCACCCATCAGGGGCATTTTGAGTTTCTGGTAATGCCTTTTGGCCTGTCCAATGCACCGTCCACGTTTCAGGCCCTAATGAACATGGTGCTTCGGCCGTTCCTACGCCGTGGTGTGTTAGTCTTCTTCGACGACATTGCCGTTCCTACGCCGTGGTGTGTTAGTCTTCTTCGACGACATTCTTGTGTACAACAGCTCATGGTCGGAGCATCTCCGACTGCTGCGCGCCGTCCTGACAACTCTCCGGGCGCATCACCTACATGTCAAGCACTCCAAGTGTTCGTTCGCCACACACCAAGTCGCATATCTGGGGCATGTTATCTCGGCATAGGGTGTCGCCATGGACAAAGACAAGGTCGTCGCAGTACAGACATGGCCGCAGCCACGATCCGTTCGAGGCCTCCGCGGTTTCCTCAGCCTCACGGGATATTACCGCCGTTTCATTAAGGATTTCGGCTCAATCGCGGCCCCGCTCACACAGTTGTTGAAGAAGGAGGGCTTTCAGTGGACCAAGTCCGCCATGGCTGCATTCTCTGCTCTGAAGACGACCCTCGCTACAGCCTCGGTTCTGCACTTGCCGGATTTTGAACAGCGTTTCGTGGTGGAATGCGACACGTCCGACACGGGATTTGGTGCAGTGCTGCATCAGGGCGCAGGACCCTTGGTGTTCGTCAGCAAGCCATTTGCGCCACAACATATGAAGATTTCCGCATATGAGCGCGAATTGATCGGACTGGTCTAGGCAGTCCGCCATTGGCGCCCTTACCTGTGGGGGCGCACCTTCGTCGTCCGCACCGATCACTACGCTCTGAAGTTTATGCTCGACCAACGCCTCTCCACTGTTCCGCAACATCAATGGATCAGTAAGCTCTTTGGGTTTGATTTCAGCGTCGAATTCCGCCCTGGCCGTTTGAACATTGTCGCTGACGCCCTCTCCAGATGGGATGCAGAGGAAATGCAGCTCCAGTCCATCACGACACCCACATTCGACTTCTACACCCAGCTCCGGCAGGAACTCGTGGCATCACCTGAGCTTGACCAGTTGCTCCGTGACATCACTGCTAGGACTCACGGGGACCCGTAGGCACTGACGGATGGTTTGGTCACTATTCGGGGCGCGTCGTCCTCCCCGCGGCGTCACCACTTCTGTCGGAGGCCCTGCGCCTCGCCCACACCGCGGGCCACGAGGGCATACAGAAGACTCTGCACCGGCTTCGCCGCGACTTCTACATTGAGCACGATCGCAGCTTGGTCCAAGAGTACGTGCGGGCTTGCACCACCCGCCAAAGGAACAAAACGGAATCCCTGCATCCGGCGGGTCTCCTCCAACCACTGCCCATTCCGTCCCGCGTCTGGGTAGACATCTCCATGGATTTCGTCGAAGCCCTCCCGAAGGTCCACGGCAAAAGCATCATCCTCACCGTGGTGGACCGCCTGTTGAAGTATGCCCATTTCATCCCGCTGGGGCACCCCTACACGGAGGCGTCAATCGCTCGAGCTTTCTTCGCCGACATTGTACGACTCCACGGCTTCCCAGAGTCCATCGTGTCCGATCGTGATCCGGTGTTCACCGGCCACGTCTGGCGCGACCTGTTCAAGCTGGCCGGCGTCTAACTGCGAATGAGCTCGGCATTCCACCTACAAACCGACGGCCAATCCTAGGCGGTTAACAAAACTATTGCTATGTACCTTTGTTTCATGACAGGTGATCGCACCAGAGCGTGGCTTGACTGGCTTTCATGGGCGGAGTTCTGCTACAACACGTCCTACCACTCCGCCCTCCGAGCGACACCCTTCCAGGTGGTCTACGGCCGTGCTGACGGACCGCAACGCGTTCCTCCACGACGTTCGTGGCCGTCTTCTTCAGGCACAGGAGTTCGCGCGGCGCCACTACGACGCCCACCATTAGCACCTCGAGTTCGCACCCGGTGACTGGGTCTGGCTAAGGGTGCTCCACAGGCCGGCCCAGTCCCTCTTGGGACGACCCCGCGGGAAGCTCGACCCCCGCTACGCCGGCCCCTTCCAAGTGCTGGAACGCATCGGCGCCGTGGCCTACTGACTACAGCTCCCCGAGGGCGCCAGGATCCACGACGTCATGCACGTCGGCGTACTGAAGCCGTTCCGCGGGCCACCTCCGTCGACGCCACCTGCTCTGCCACCACTCCAACACGGGCGCCTGTTCCCACAGCCGGCCGGCGTGCTACGCGCCAGCCTTCGCTGCGGCGTCTGGCATGTCTTGATCTGCTGGGCGGACACACCGGACACGGAGGCCACTTGGGAACCCGTTGAAGCATTCCGCGCTGCGCATCCACATTTCCAGCTCGAGGACAAGCTGTTTCTCCAGGGAGGGAGAGATGTTATGGTGGGAAACACGTACCAACGGAGGGGACGTGACAGTGGCTAAGAGGCGCACACGCACAGACACGCTGAGCGCGGTCACCAGGCGCTGGGCGCGGTCACCATGGTTATCGAGTCAGTTAGTTAGGCGATCTTATCAGTTTCGGTTAGTCAGGTGGTTTGAGATCCTAGATTTTAGCAGCTAAGTTTGTTAGAGTGAGTCGAGGTCTTTATGTACTGAACATTCGTTTGATTAAAAGGTTAGCCAGAGATTAATCTAATCTTTCAGCTCACCAGCTTCTCTCACAACTCTCCTCTTCCGCTAACCTCGACGTCGGGCGTTCAAACCTCGCCCGCCGGCCTTCCATTCCTATTCGCTACGCAGTAGATCAGGTCGCAACAGTTACTAAGATGCTCCGTACAAAGAGAAGCAATGCCTTACAGATACAGCCTCTTCTTTCATAAATCGTCGATAGTAATGCGCGAAGTCAAAGTCACCGAAGACCAGTAAACCAAATCATTCAGGAGGAGGGCAACATGTAGCACAATCTTTGCTTCAATGCTTTTATCGACGAACTTTGCTTCAATGCTAAGGCTACGTGGAGGGCTTTAATTTGGATCGTTGCTGCCTTTACCTGCTGATGGCATAGCGCTCGGGCTATTGCAAAAGAAGCCTTTGCACTGCACAGCACCCCAATCCCAGCTTTGATCGTGCCATAGAGATAGATAAGATGGCCAAGCGATAACTCTGAAGAAAGCAAGGCCAAGAACGAAAGACCCAAAGCAGTGTGCTTTGCAAAGATCGACCGATGTGAAATTTCTGCACACAAGTGGGCGCATTGGAGCCGATCATTTGGAGACAGAACATCAATCAAAGGAGGTGATCGATAAGCAGCCACACGAACTAATGGTGCCGTCTACATTTCAGACACTCAATACTACTAGTCCATAGACTAATTCCATGACCAAACTTTTACACAGATTTAATATTTCTTTGTGCCAGTGTTCGTTGTCTAGGAAATTCCACGCAGAGCATGCATACCAGTATACTCCATCCATCTCAAAATAAAATAAGTGTCCTTCTAGGTTTGATTAATTAGAGATATCAATTATATTAATAAAATTATATATACGCCCTTATAAAGGTTGCTCCAACATGAAATAATTATACCTTGGAAAGAGAGAAAGCTACAAAGGTTACTAAAGTTTCTTGTTCGGTTAGTGGAAAAGCCGGCTGATTGAATATTGGAGATTAGGTAGCTCATGCCGGATTAATCGTATTCTGGGCCAGAGCAGTGAACCTATTTGAAGTGGTCCATTTCGTACCAGAAAAGCCCATGTATGAACAAGGGTTGATTTTACTTCCGCACTCAACTACTCTAGGTTGGGGAGTAGGGCCAGGGGAGAAGTACGTTCTAGATCTGCGAGAGACAAAAATCTGATTAAATAGTGTTGTGAGAGAGAACAAGCTGATAAGCTGGGAGTAGTTACCCTATAGCTAGATGTACATTTATTTGGAGGTAAAAAATGAATATAAAAGTACACTTATTTTGAAATAGAGGGAGTACTATTCAAGGATGCGTAATGTAGTGCATTTGTCGCCATCACAATTTCTTTTAATTTTCTAGGTAGAGATCAATGGCGGGTACGAGAAGAGCACACTGGTTTTTGGGAACTCCTGGTTTTCATTACTAGTGGTGACAGAAATAGGGCGGTTGTCGTCGTCGTCGAGCCGAAAGGAATGCCAAACTTTGGATGAACTTGGATCTCTCCGACAAGATATGGTCTTTACGAAGATATGGAATGGATCACCCACACCCACAAGGATGGACGGAAGCACTCAGGCACTCATCCAACCTAGTGGCCCAAGAAAGGAAGATCAGTGCAGAAAAAAGTACAGTGCATGTTTGTAATACCAAATCGATGAAAGTTCTGTCGGGTATTTAAAATTGGAGTTCTAGCATACCCCCACCTTATCCATATTAATTATCGTTTTAAAAAAAGTTCGAGTCAAATATTGAGAATATAAATCATGAATAACTTTTAAGTTGTTGAGTTTGAAAAAATAAAATAATATCAATAGATTTGTCGTGAAAAAGACTTTCATAAAAATATACATGTATTATATTTTAATAAATATTTGTTAAAAAATATACAGTCAAAGTTACGTTTTGAAGACCGTATCGCTGTCCTAAACGTCAAATAATATTATGAAAATATTCTAGGTATGGAGAGGGAGTAATGAACTAGCAAGATGATTTGTGTAAATAGAGTGATCGATGAACTTAGACATGCCTTCAAATCGCTAATATATGGTTCGAGCCAAGCTTTCACTATGTATATGTCAAACTTAGCTATTTACAGCGGCATCATATATATGTCGTCGCTTACAATATACTCCGACATTTGCCAAGTGCTCGAGGCTTTGTCGAGAGCTTTTTATCGGGCACTCGACACTGAATTCTTTGCCGAGAGCTGCTCTCGGCAACATAAAGTACTCGGCAGAAAACACGTTGCCGAGAGCTAGGCCGTCGGCAAAAAATGCCTCTCGACAAACGAGACGGCAGGCTTATCCGTTAGCCTTTGCCGAGAGTCGACCATCAAGCTCTCAGCAAATCTTTTGAACGGCGTGCTGCCGTTCTCCCTTACAGTTTTTTTGCCGAGAGCCACGCCACAGGCTGTCGGCAAAGCTTCTTTGCCGAGAGCTTCAGAGTTACTCTCGGCAAAGCATTTGATTTTTTTCTTTTTTTCCACTCATTTTTTAGCTTCTTACATTGCTAGTGACCTAATCTTAGAATTTGGTATATTTTTGAGTAGTTTTGCTATATTTCTTTGGTTTTTTTATTTAAATTGATATTCTTTAAAAAATAACTTTGAACTGCAGGTGC
The DNA here is from genome assembly GCA_022036555.1 of Microstegium vimineum. NCBI lineage: Eukaryota > Viridiplantae > Streptophyta > Magnoliopsida > Poales > Poaceae > Microstegium > Microstegium vimineum. Next base: position 34,917,323 of record CM039135.1, read on the forward strand.
ATTGAATAATGGAATTTGATGACTGAAAAAATGATATTTGTGGTTTGTAGCGCACTTTGAGTCGGTATCCAAGACATGCGCGAAATTTTAAACATCTTATTCACCAAACTTGACCAACAACTTGCGTGTGACTTGTTTTTAAAATTGTATAAAATACAAACAAATTCCAAAAATCACAAAACTTGTTGAGTGAACTTGATATCACATGTGTAGGCTTGGGAAAAAATTGAGACAATTTCGAAACGTTGGTGATGTAGGATTGAAGAAAACTATACATTTCATATCATCACTATACATTTCATATCATCACATATGATTATATGTGCTGGATATCATATGTGCTGGAATCCGCAAAACAGATGGCATGACATAAAAATGGAAAACGATATAATCTTGACAAACTAGTACATCCATCCGATGGTGAAGCATGGAGACACTTTGATGCCATTCATCGTGACAAAGCTGCAGATGCTCGTAATGTACGTGTTGCTTTGGGAACTGATGGGTTCAATCCTTATGGAATGATGGTGTCCCCATACACATGTTGGCCCGTGTTTGTTATCCCCCTCAATCTGCCCCCTGGCCTATGCTTTCAAAGGCAAAACATGTTCTTATCTCTGATAATTCCTGGACACCCGGGAACCATATGGGTGTGTACATGGAACCTTTGATTGATGAATTGATGAGTGCTTGGGAGGAAGGCATATGGACATATGACTGAGCTACAAAGATAAACATCAAAATGCATGTTTGGTACCAGTACTCACTGCATGACTTCTTAGCCTATGGGATATTCTGTGCTTGGTGTGTTCACGGGAAGTTCCCATGCCCATTATGCAAGGAACAACTGAGGTTTATTTGGTTGCAGAAGGGTTTAAAATATTCGTCATTCGACAAACATCGTCAATTCCTCCCTCTTGACCATCCATTCAGACAAGACATAAAGAACTTTACAAAAGGTGTCATAGTGAATGACCCTCCACCGCTGATGAGTACTAGTGCTGAGGATAGGGCTCGGATAGAGGCTCTTGTTTCCAATACAGATGGTCGTTTTGTGGGGTATGGTGAGGAACACATGTGGACTCATAAGTCGGGGTTGACGAGGCTCCCCTATTTTGATGACCTCCTTCTTCCACATACAATTGATGTAATGCACATTGAAAGGAATGTGGCCGAGGCGCTATGGGGAACCCTCATGGAAACTGAAAAGTCAAAGGACAACCCTAAGGCCAGAGTAGACTTGGCAATGTTGTGTGATAGGCCACATCAGGAGATGCAACCTCCTGGCAGCGGCAAGACATGGAAAAGGCCTAAGGCTGATTTTTTGTTAGCCAGAAAACACATGAAAGAAGTACTTCAATGGATACATACGCTAATGTTCCCTGATGGGTATGCAGCGAATCCGAGGAGGGGGGGGGTGAACTTATCTACTCTGCGAGTCCACAGTATGAAGAGTCATGATTACCACGTATGGATTGAGCGTCTTCTTCCGGCGATGGTTCGAGGTTATGTCCCTGAGCATGTGTGGGTAGCGCTGGCAGAGTTGAGCTACTTCTTTCGCCAGCTATGTTCCAAAGAGTTATCTCGGACCGTGATCGAGGACTTGGAAAACGTGGCGCCGGTGTTGTTGTGTAAGTTAGAGAAGATCTTTCCACCCGGTTTCTTCAATCCTATGCAACACTTGATATTGCACGTGGCTTATGAGGCAAAAATGTGGGGTCCCATCCAATTCCATTGGTGCTATCCACTTGAGAGATCTCTAAAGACTCTTCGCACAAAATGTAGAAATAAAAGCAAGATTGAGGCTTCCATTGTTGAGGCATTCATTCTAGAGGAGGTGTCCAACTTCATAGAGAAATACTATAGCGAGAATCTTCCAAGCGTGCATAATCCACCTGTTCGTTACAAGGCTGGTGAAAATGAATCAAACCTCAGTCTTTTCCGAGGGCAACTTGGAAGCGCAAGTGCAGCTACCACGAAGTCCTTGACACATGAAGAGTGACGTTGCATCATGCTATATGTGTTGACCAACCTTGACAAGGTGGCGCCGTACATTGGGTAAGCTACCGATCTTGATTCAATATGACATCAATTTTCCTCTGCCAATCCCTTGTTTCATGTTGGTACAGGGAATTCCTTCATCACTTTTGGAATCAATCACGGGATCCTACCCCGCAGGAAAGAGATACCCTTCTTGTGAAGGGTGCTGGACAAGGAAGGCCTTATTTCATTTCTTGGTTCAACCAAGGTAGTTTCTAATTTAGCTTGTACCCACTTTGAATTTTCAGGTTGTGGGTATGTTTGCATAATATAACGATCTATCTTGAATGCAGACTCAAACCGATGACTCTATTAGTGACGAGTTGAGACATGTTGCAAATGGCTGTGCCTATAGGATGAAGTCATTTAATAGTTATGATGTGAATGGATATTGTTTTCACACAACAAGCTACGAGCAAAGTCAACCCAATTGACGAACCATAAATAGCGGTGTTTGTACACCTGGCACTGATGACCTAGACTATTATGGAAGATGTGAAGGAATATATCAACTTTCATTTGCAAATTCCATCGGTACCAAACCTCTTAGACCTATCATATTCAAATGTCATTGGTTGGATCCTAGGGTGATGAGACAGACCCCTCATCTTGGCCTAGTTGAGATTCGATAAGATTCCGTCTATCAAGAAGATGATGTCTACATTGTGGCTCAATAGGCCACACAGGTTTACTATACCACATACGCATGCCAAACCAAAGAGCATCTTAATGGTTGGGCTATTGTGCACAAGGTATCTCCACACGGTAAACTACCTGTTCCCAATGATGAAGATTACAACTTCAACACAAACACATATGATGGGGAATTCTTTCAAGAAGATGGGCTACAAGGGAGGTTCGAGATAGACTTAACCGAAGCGGTAGTAATGGATGTAGACAATGAGTTGGTTGATGACGTGGAGGAAGGACATGAGGTGCAAAATGTGAAGGATTTAGAAATGCTTGAACGATTACATGTTGGCAATGACAAGGAAGACAACATTACTCCTTCGGATACAACTGATTATTTTGATATGGTTGATAGTGATGATGAGTCTTATGATCCAGCTAATCTGGATAATGTAGATTATTTCTAAAACATGTAGTATTTAGTAAATATATGTTGTTTATATTGTGTCTATTTTTAATTGCTTGTTAATTAAACTAATTATTTACTAATTATCTATTGTTTATTATTTCCAATTGCAGGTGACTGAGAAAAGATGGTGGGAGGACGTTAGAGGAACGTGAGCTCGGTCTACGCGAGGTCACATCCCATGGAGGGGGAGTCGTCGACCGGGACCGGTAGGGGGTCGCAGGAGGAGACACCCTCCTCGTCCTCCCACGCCGGTGGAGGAGGAGGTCGCGGAGGAGCCCAAGTAGCAGGAGGAGGACGAGGACGACGACGGGCAGGAGCAGGACAGAGACGACGGGCAGCCTGCAGGTTCCTGTACTCGAAAACCTCCGTACCTGCGAGGTCCCGCGGTCCTCCCTTCTCCCCCGGCGTTTGCACGGTGCCCGGTGATTCGTCCTGAAGGTCAAAAGTAAGTAAATTTACGTGTTTTCAATACTTGCTGTTATGATATGTTGCAAAATGAAAGTTGAAACTAATGTGTTCTCAATCACTTATGCAGGAACTGGACGCTTGTGTCGGGTGTTGCTACTCAAGTGCGTCATATCAATGTCATCCTTGGTCTTTTGTGCTAGACGCACTTCCCTGGCTTGGTTGAGTTTGCCGGGAAGAACGAGCCAACCTACACCTTAGAGCACTACGCCAGCGCCCCCGACAACATAACTGGAAACAAGAAGGCGCGGGTGAAGCATGACTTTTGGGTAAGTGTTCTTCGGACCACTTTGCTCAATTCATTGCCTTTGTCTTCAAATGATTCTCTAGACATATGTGTCTCTATGCAGCTTTATTTCAAATGCGAGGAGGGATTTGAGGACAGGGCGGATGCAGTGCTTTCAAAAGCATGCAGAAAGCTCGTAGTGGACACCCATTACGAGTCAAGGATCCAAGCCATTGTCAACTACCATAGGTCCGAGCTCGGAGAAGCTCTTAAAAAGAACGATGCACGAGACAGGAGGTTTACACATGACCAGTACACGAAGGTAGATAAACAATATTAATATATTTTTTTCATGTAATATGCAAATAATTGATGATGTGTAGATGTGTCCCTGGTGGTGCACCAATTATCCCGAGTGTTGGCGGGCAATTGTGGACAAGTGGTGCTCCGACGAGTGGGTTGCAACACACGAGGCTGCCCGGTTGCGGCGTTTACAGATAGGAGGGGCATCGCACCATCAAGGAAACCGCAACCTCGCCTCATTCGGCAAAGTTTGGGTAATTCAATTCATTGTTTTAATTTCGACATTCAATTTCATATGATTTCTAATCTTCTTGATGTCTATCTCGCAGTCGGATTCACATGGGGGCGCGCCGTGCAACACCTTCCAGGTGTTTGCTTTGTCCAAAATAGGGATGGCGACATCCAACATCTCCTACAGCACAGATGCACCGCCCTTTGTGTACTGCAGCCCTACCACCTACGCCCGCATCACCGAGTACACCTCTGCGGCAAGGTCTAAGTATGGACAGGACTACGACCCGGGCTCTTAGGACCTAGATCCAGAGATCGTGATGAGGATTGGAGGTGGCAAGAAGCATGGGCGGTACTATCTTGGTGACGGTGTCATCGACCCGACGTCTACTCCCTCCCTCTCTTAGCTCCGGGCTCGGAGCAACGACTCTAGGATTCCCATACGCCCACAGCCAGAAGCCTCACATCAGCATATTATGACACTCCAGGTGATTCATGTTTTTCTTAGCTTAGTTCAGCCTCTGAGTTGTTGCATACCTTACCTTTATATTATTTAACCAATTGGTGAAATTTGCAGGCCCAGATTGTGGCTATGGACGCCCAGAGGGAGGCCGATCGGCAGATGCAGGAGGCTAAGGAAGCCGAGCGCGAGGCCCTTCTACTTAGGCAGCAGCAGGAGATGCAAAGGACACAGGAGCATATGGCATCCATGCTCAGGTACATGCAAGGGCTTGGGCAACACTCGGGTTACGGTCCTCCACCCTCTCCACCACCACCACCGCCACCTTTACCTCTACCTCCACCGATCGGGCTCGACGCTCCTGTAAGTAGACTACGATTGCTTAAGGGTCAAGCCGACATTCAAAATTAAGCTACTTATATTGGATTCCTTGTCTGACACATCCAACGTGTTTGTATTTGTGCAGCCTATATCGGTGGGTTCGAATGCTCCGCATATTCCGTTGGACGCACCCCAGAACGATGTAGGTCAGAATACGCCGTCGTCTCAGAGGGGTGCTTGGAGTGGTTGGGTAGTTTGACAGTAGTTGTCTTTATCTCTGTGGTTCGTTTTGTTGGACTTGATATGAACTTGTAGATGTTTTTGTGAACTTGTGGATGGACTTGTGGACTTGTGCATTTGTGTATGGACTTTGGATGGACTTGTGGACTTGTGTATGTCACTTGCAGGTGTTGTTTGTGATATAAGTGTTGAATGTGAGATAGATATGATGAATGTGAGATATATATGATGAAATGTGAGATATATGTGATGAATGTGTGATATATGTGATGGACATGAGGTATATGTGATGGATATGATATATGTGGTATATTGTAGTGAAAAATGAAAAAATCAGAAAAATAGGGTTTATGGTCGCTTTGCCGAGGGTAGCTCTCGGCAAAGGGGAAAAAATGACCCCTTTGCCGAGAGCCCCTCTCGGCACAGGCGCCAAACAGAGGCCATTATGTGGCCAAATTCCCAGGACTGCCGAGAGCCTAGAGGAGGGCTCTCGGCAAAGATTTTTTTTAAAAAATATATTTTCTTTGCCGAGAGCCATGTCAGAGGGCTCTCGGCACAACAACCGTGAGGACAGACGGCGACGGAAAACGACATCTCGTTACTTTTCTCTGCCGAGAGCCGGAAAAACTCTCGGCAAAGGTTTTGCCGAGTGTCCGATAAATAGCTCTCGACAAAGGATCCTTTGCCGATTGTTTTTTTGCCGAGAGGCCTTTGCCGAGAGCCCCTCTCGGCAAAGCCTTTGCCGAGAGTTTTCCTGCTTGTGCCGAGTGCTCCAGGCACTCGGCAAATCAGGCGAATCCAGTAGTGTATGTCCCAGCGCGTGACACCTTACCTAGTTAAGCATCTCCATAAATATCCAATAATTTCTTTCTAAAAACATGATATTTGTTAACTCCTAAAAAAATCTTGGAAGTAATAAATCTCCAAAAAAATCTAATAATCCACTCTTAAGATATAAATAAAAGATAATTTTATATCAACAATTTTATACTATTTCTATATTGTCCTAACCACTTTATATATTCTTTTTTCGTCGTACATTTACATTAGGAACCCTTTCATACTCTTTATTCTTTTTCACGCCCTTTCAACTTTAGATTTGCTGACAAACACGCGAGAGGAGAGAAGATACGCGCGAATCAGGAGCGCGTACCTTTACATAGAATATGATGCCTTTTCCAAGTTCTAAAAGCTTAGGAGAATAGGTTAAGAGTTGTTGAAGAGAAGTTTTTCTCATCGGGACAAAAATAAGGATTAAAAAATATTTATGTCTTGTTTGGATCACTACTACATAATTTATTTTGCATAGCACTTGTGTTTTATTAACCGTGGCGGTTAAACACATAAACCGCCACGGTTAATAGGTGCCCAGAAAGCCCATCGGCTAGGGGTCACAACCGTCACGGTTAATACATTAACCGTAGCGGTTGATGTCACGTATCCGCCACGGTTAAGCATGTAGTATAAATACAACAGCCACCTTCTTTTTCCCTGTGGATCCTTCTCCATTTTTGATGGTTTTGAGCTCAAAACCATCAAATTGACCACTTTTTGAGGGGGGAGGTTTTGCCCTAGGATTTGGTGAATGGTGGCACCGCAAAAGGTTGACTTTTACTCTCCAACACTCGGTTTTCTCTCTTTTTGATGATCTGGGTGTTTTTCCTTAGATCTAGATCTATATCCAATGGAGAGGAGAGAGAATAGGAGATCTAGAGCTACACACATATTGGGGAGGTTTTGCCTTGGATTTGGTGAAGGGTGATACCGCAAGATGTCGACTTTTACTCTCTAACACTCGATTTTCTCTTTTTTTGGATGATTTGTGTGCTTTCCACTAGACCTAAATGAGAGGAAAGAGAATAGTAGATCTAGAGCATGCTAATTTGATTTTTTTGCGTTTGAAAGGTTATGGACCATAGGGATGAGTGGATGTACAAGACATCGAGGATGGAACTGAGTTTCCTAGAAAATGTGCGGAAGAAGTTCATGCCCGTTGCGCAAAAGCATCGCCTCAGTCTGGATCGAGAGCTCATGGTTTGTCCATGCAATGACTGCAAGAATCGGTTTGCCCAGAAAGATGTAGTGGTGCAATCACACCTTGTACGATATGGTTTCATTAAAGATCCAAAGTACATTGTGTGGAAGTTTCACGGCGAGAAAGAGCCGAGTGTCGCCAATGAATGAGGTGGAACCTCATCGACGACATCCATAGTGGCGTCTGACGATGGAGGACACCAACAACCCACTGCGAGACTGAGCATGAATGATGAGAGTCATGACTACATCACTATTGCCGATCTGCTCCAAGACGACGATGATGGCGCCAAGAACGACAACAATGGTGACCCGATGATTGATACGCTGCGGCCCGAGGATGCAGAGGTTCTTGAGGAGATTGCTAACCGTCAGGACCATGGCGATGTTCTATTTGCCAATCCAAAGTGGCTAGAGAATTCCAGGGAGATGAAACAGGCAACAATTGATCTCCTCTACCCGGAGGGCGGTAAATGTCCAAAGCATTGCACGACATTGCGTTTCATCCTCCAGATGCTGATGTGCAAGGCTCGCCATGGGATAATTGACACAGGCTTCAATGACATGTTACACATCATTGGTGAAACGCTACTAGAGGGTAACAGGGTGTCCATCAATACATATCGAGCGAAGAAGCTGATCAGGCCAGTAGCGATGAAGGTTCAAAAGTTTCATGCATGTCCTAACCACTGTATTCTGTTTCTGGGTAAGTATGAGAATGCACAAAGTTTTCCGAACTGCGGCGCGAGCCGCTGCAAGAAGAATGTCGGCTGTCGCGCGGATGATGAGGAAAGACTGTCGAGGGGGGCGAAGAAGAAGAAGACGGACAAGAAGCATTTGCCTCCTATTGAGGACGAAGAAGAGGGTTACACATAGAGGAAAAGTCCTAGCCTATCAGTGTGGTACCTGCCTATCATCGACCGGCTACGTGCGCTATTCGGGAACCCAGAGGATGCCCAGCTCATGTCCTGGTATGCATCACCTGAGCGTATCAAGGGTGATGGCAAGCTGCGACAGCCCTTCGATGGTAAGCAGTGGAAGCAGTTCGATGTCATGTTCGCGAAGGAGTTTGGGGACGAGCCGAGGAATGTCAGGTTTGCGCTAAGTACGAATGGAATGAATCCGTTTGGTGACCTCAGTAGCACACACATCACCTGACCAGTCACCCTCACCATATATAACCTACCTCCGCACTTATGTCAGAAGCGCAAGTATCTTCTACTGACAATGCTTATCTCAGGACCGAGGCAACTCGGCAATGATATAGGCGTGTACCTGGAGCCGTTGATGGAGGATATGCAAAAACTATGGGTGGAAGGGGTCCATATGATGGTTGCGTCCCTAAAGAAAGAGTCCACTCTAAAAGCCATCATCTGTGTCACCATCACCGACTACCCTGGTCATTTTTCACTATCGGGACAGATTAAAGGGAAGACTGGTTGCGTAGTATGCATTGATGGTTGTTGACACAAAAAGCGTCGGATCTGCGAATGCCTCGGGCTTATACCCGAACTCGATATCCAATGGTGTGCCAGTTGATTTGACCAGTTAATAAACAAGGACGATAACTAGAACAACGATGAACAAGACGACAGCGATACGCCTGGATGTCAAGGCTCAGATTGCTCAAAAAGCAGAACTCGCGAGGTAGACGGAGATCTTGTAGATGCAGCCCGTCGAGATCGTAAGAACTCGTAGATAAACTATAACTAATGCGAAAAAGTAGATGCTGAAAAGTAAGACGAAAATAATAGATTTGTTTGATTGTATTGGATATATTTCCACACGAGCCCTAGGTACATATTTATACTCCTGTAGGAGGAGTTGTACACATACACGACTCATACCTAAACAAACTCCTACATTTAAGGAAATAAATGACTCACGCAAGAGTCGGACTCAAACTGATATAATAATACTGGTATAAAATCACCAGTTTCCTTATCTATTCTCTTCGCGATGACACTTTCCATCGGTAGATTTCTTTCCATCCGCAACCTTCTTCCATTAACATCGGCATCTTTCTACTGATGCCATCTATACCCTGCATCCATCGGCAACATTCCCGATCGGCAACGTTCTCCTGTCTCCATCGGCAACATTTTTTCGATCGGCAAATACCCTTCTTTTATCTTTGACGTTTCTTCAATCCCCTGCTTCTATCGGCAATCTGATTGGCGATATTCTGATGCCGATAGGGAGAAGCAGCCATCCTTCTACCAATCATTGCATCCGGTTCATATTGACACATACAAAAAAACGGTGTCAACACATGCCCCCCAATTTCGGAGTATAAAATATCTTATGCACCGAAATTTGCTCTACTGTCATCTTTCCCATCCAAAATTCCACTGCCATTTTGATTACCGCACAGTGTCGTTGTAAATTACCAACAACTCCCGCAAATGTAGCACCAACAGTTGCAACCCCTCGATCACTACGCAAACTCATCGTGATATCCTTCCATACCTCTGTCCAGTCAAAAAGAAAACTCGAAAATGCCCCTTGACCTAGACCTATAAAGATCATCGTCCGTTCTCCTTTCCACCCTGAGTTCACATTTTCACCGTTATTCCACCGTCATCTCCGAAGAGCACCAGCGGCGGTTCTTCCTCTCTCATCAAGAATCACGCTCCCTGCAAGAACTCCTACTTCAATGGCGATCAACTTCACCGTCCCTGTGGTATTTTTTCTTCTTCCCTTCCTGTATATACTGCAATTTTATCTTTCTGTACCGCCTTACGATCCCTTTTCTCTTTCGTTCTTTGCTTTTCTGGATCTAGGAAATGCGCAAGAAAATAGTGATCCCTACCGATCAAGCATATCTCTGCTGTCTGGGCCCGATGGGAAACCCCGATCCAACTAACTTCATCAATGCGGAAACCAACTGTATCCCATTTAGAGCCGAATGCTTCAATCTGGGGTTGTGGACAAACACCTTCCGTTCATGGCCCAAACCTACCAAAGGATGGAAAAATTGGTACCTCAGGATGGCTAGATCACAACATGCCTATTGGTCAGAACGCAACATAGATCATTGCATTAGATTATCACTTGCCGATATGACTAAGAATGAAAACATGATGATTGCTGCTTCTTATTTCTGGTTCGATAGGATGAATGCATTCCTATTCAAAGACGGATCAGCTACTCCTACCCTTGCCGATGTGTACATGCTCACCGGCTTGGATGTCTCTTCTGCCGATAATACCTCCCTTTTTCATAAGAAACCTGAGCAGCGAGTAACTATTCGCAATACCGATGGCTGGGCTGGGTATATTCAAGAATATCAAAAGACCAGATCGGTAGACCAAAGGGAGCACATCATTTTCCTGAATATGTGGCTAGAGAAGTTCATCTTCTGCGGTAGAACAGTCGGACCTACCAATACGTATCTTTCTGCAGCAGAACTTTTGGCCCACGGAAGTCTTCCCCTTGGACGATATCTACTTGGTTCAGTTTACTATCTTCTACACCAGGTGTCCAGAAAACTGCTGCTAGGTGAGCCCATCGGCAACCTTGGAGGTCCTTGGTGGTTCATTAACTTATGGCTAAACGCCCACATGCATAAATGTCTTCAATTTGATTTGTTCAGCCGGCAATTCCCAAGAGAAATATCTGAGGATTATGTGTTCGCCGAAAATGAATTGGCAACCCGTTTCCCGTTTAACTTCGGGGAAGCCATGATAGTGCTACCTGGAACCGATGCCAACGAAGTTCAATTTGGTCTGTTCTTCCAGAAATTCTACTGCGGACTTCCGGTTGCAGAACGGGTCTAGTGGCCTTATAACGATGAAGACAATCGATTTCCACTCTCCCTCAGCCTTACCGATGGGACTATACCTTAGAATGAAGGAATCATGAAGGATACCTTCACTCCCCAGGCTATTCCAGTTAACATCTTTGGGACTGGGAAGAACACTTCTCCATCTTATGAATTTTATTACCCATCGGCAGCAGCAAGACAGCTAGCATTTGGTCAATTACCGATCAAACTCAGTTATGCCAATGTGATAAAACCAAGAGGAACTATCTCCAATGCTGCGGACTGGAACAAGATTGTTACTCTCTCCCCTTAGGCCGATGTAACAAACATTGACTTTTCTTCTTGGACACCGACATCTTTTTTCACTAAGTCATATAAATCATGGTGGCAAGAGTGGAAAGATCAACTATTCGTTGTATCATCACATTACTATCGGCATTTGATTGATGATGATCATATTATTCCTGATGATGCGGTGAGTTTACTTCTGATTTTATTCCTTCCTTCTCTTCAAATACATCAGTAACTAATTTCCTGTCAACAGGTTAATGATCCAATCCCTAAAAAGAGCAGAAGCGGTAAATATTTCAACCTGCGACTGATGAACCCTATGTTAGCAATCGGCAGCAAGGCCCCTTCACTGGCTACTCTCATGTATGGAAAAACATCTAAAGTCACCCTCAAACCCGAAAAACCGATTGAGGTTGCTGCTATTCCATCGGTCACTGCCACTGTCCTAGCACAAGCTTCCGAGGTAACAATCTCCATTCTCTGTGCCGATCATAAATTCTCACATGCAGTATTCACTTAATCTTCACCTCGCATGGCTTGCTCCCTTTCGTAACCAACGAGTTCATCGGCAGCGGTCCCGAATGTACAAGTTTCTCCAATTCGGTCTGCCGATGCCCCCCAAGCGGAAAAATCGAAGCGTCACAGCTCCTCGAGTGTTGCTCCCCAATCAAAACATCCAAAGCCATCGGCCCCAATCACATCACCAGCTGCGTCTTCTCAAACTACTACCGATACACCAGCACCGGAGCCAACATCGGCATCTATCCCTAATCAATTACAGGACGAGATCCCTAATCAGGAAACAGTGCTATCGTCACAAGGACTAGCTGCAGCAATAGAAGCAATATCAACACCAACAACAACACTGGCATCACCTGTCCCCCCTATACAGGCAAGTCCATCGGCAACCATCGCCAACTCGCAAGATACCACTGTGCCAACCGATTTACCAAGCCCAAGGCAAGAAACCCATCTGAAAATAGTAAATTCGACTATCACAAACCTTACAAAACACAAACTTATGATTAGATAATTCTAACTCTCTTCTTTTCAGGCCCAAGACTCCCCAAATAGTCTATTCTCTTTTGCCATCAACTTGCCGGAAGAAAATGAAGAAGAAGAAAGCTCTGCTCCATTATCAGACGCTATATCGGCAGAAGTAAAGACCAAACTTGAAGCATTGTTATCCTTACTGCAACAAAGTACCTCCGACCTAGTCCAAGATTCCAATGCAGTAAGGGTAGCTTTCAAGGAAATTCAGGGCCAGCTGCCCGCCGATATCGAAGAGATACTCTTCCAAGCAGCGTTTATTGAAAGTCGACAACTCCAATATCAACGGGCTTTACGCCGTATTGCCGATAGGATTACCCAATCAAAGCTTGAAGAGGAGATACTCAAGTTCAAGCAAACTGCGGATGAAAAGCACAAAGACATCAGCCACCTGGAGTCTTCTAACAACGTGCTTGAACAAGAGATCATCTGCCTATCGGCACAAAGAGAAAAACTGTTGGCTGAATTAAAGAAAGTGGATGAAGCTTTAAACTCAGCTAACCAGAAGAAGATTCAACTCCCAATCACCACCAATGTTTTGCAACAAGAAAGGGATACCAATGCCCGTGAAGCTCTTCTGCTGAGGAGGAAAATCAAGCCAGTTGAGGGTTCTGTCGATGACGATGCTAGGAAAATAGAGGAGACGAACCAAATTCGTGTGCGTGCGATTTCGTCCATCCAATCCCTGTTGTAATTTGTTGTGTCAGCAACTGTGATCTCTGACAATTGATTTTGCTTGTAATATAACGTTAGTATGCTCTTCTACTGATGTTCTGCATGATAATTCCATCATCGGTATGTGCATTCACATCACTTTTTATGCATCTATCCGGATAAGCACTTTGATTGCATCGCGGCGTACTATCCGATCTGACCATGAAGCGTTATTCAACTTCGTAATTCAACATCGATCAACACATTAAGAGTACATCGGTGCATTGATTACCGACATAGCTGGAACCAAGCTAACAGGTAATCGATGTTCGATTATCTTTTTTGGTCTTAAACCAGGTATTTCTGTATAGTTCCGAATAAAGAAAACCTCATCATTCAACGATTGTTTACATTGAAAAATCCAACCTGATAAAATTAATCTAGACTTATTGCCATCATCGATATTTATCTCTATTAAATCATCTGCTGATGTAAACCCCTACCTAGGCTCTCCATCATCGACCAATCAATATGTTAAAATTCCTCTTTAGAGAACTGCCTGGATTGGTATGATCTGGTAATCGACAACTTTGAGAAACTCAGTATCCCAAGCTTCGCCTGATATGCACTTGGTTTGCTCGTAGTTTCCGATTCTGCCGATGCAACCATTGACGGGGCTTCACTCCGGACGATCTCAATCTTGTCCCCGACCCATTGCATGAGGCTTTGATGCATCGTGGAAGGAATGCAGCAATTAGCATGAATCCAATCCCTTCCGAGGAGCAAGTTGTAGGTACCTTTACCGCTGATCACAAAAAACGTTGTCGGCAAAGTTTTGCTGCCGATAGTTAATTCTACGCATATTGCTCCCATAGCTGGTGACACATTGCCTTCAAAATCTTTTAGCTTCATGTCTGTCTTGACTAAGTCTTGGTCACCTTTTCCAAGCTTCCTGAACATGACATACGGCATTATATTAATCGACGCCCCACCATCGACTAACATCTTTGATATCGGTTGCCCATCGACTTTGCCCTTGACAAACAAAGCTTTCAAATGCTACCTTTCATCATCGGCAGGTTTCTCAAAGACAACTGCCATCAGATCTAGCACTAGCTGAGCCATATCAGCAGCTTCTTCTTCATTATCAGTAGGTGCCATGAACTCAATCGGCAACATAACAACCATATTGACTTCTGCCGATGGACTCCTTTCCTGGTGTTTTGGCTTCCACTCCCGAACTGGAAATCCTCCCTTCGAAGGGTTCTCACCATACTGCAGATCATTCTGGCGTTCGCGCTGGATCCTCCTTCTCTGAGTCTTCGTCAGACCCTTGGGACACCATTGAGGAAGCTTAGTCTTCCAAATAGGCTGGTACTATTTCTCACCATGTCGGCTTGCACTACCCCTTATGTTTGGATCTCTGGAGAATATCTCTTCATCGGGCACGCTTGCATCAGCCATCTCTTCAAGTTTCTCTTGACGAATACGCTTGTCGAGCCTGTCATGTACACTGAGTTTGCCCCCAAGCCGATCATGCACTGATTCCTTTCCCCAAATCGGCCTAGCATAGCTGGATTCATGATCTTCAAAGCGAAACTCCCCCTTTGATTGATCAGTAGGATAGTACCAATTGCATTCAGGACAATTATCGGCAGTGGGCAGCTTGATGCCTTCTTCCTAGCAATGGACGAAGAAGGTGCACTTCCAATGATCTTTATGTCGATACCACTCTTGGCATCTCTCTTCTTCCCGCTGCCGATGTTGTTCTTCTTGCGAACGCTTATACTCTGGTCGCGGTCTTCTATGCATGATCACAACACCATACGACGAACGTCTCTGAGACCCCCTGGAGCCATTGCTTCCATCGGCAGTTCTTTTACCCTCCCTTTCATCGGCAAGCTTTTTTCCCTTTACATCCTGTACAGCTATTTGATGTTCGGGATCCACCGACGAATTCTTCTTGGCTACTTCCGATATCAGTACTTTGACCTTTCCACTAATTTCCACCATATTATTAGGAAACGGATGTTGGTCAATTTTCATCGGCCTCTGGGCTTTAGAATTTTCAAACTTGATTCGCCCAGACTCGATTTCTGACTGCAGCTGCTGCCTAAAGACTTTCCAATCATTGGTACTGTGTGAGGTTGCAGCATGCCACTTACAGTACCTCATCCTTCTAAGTTCTTCAACCGATGGAATCACTTGATTAGGCGCCAGCTTAATCCGCCCTTCTTGAAGCAACAAATCAAATATCCTATCGGCTTTAGCAGTATCGAAAGTAAATCTTTCAGCCTCCTTCTGACCAAACATACAGGATATCAGCCTCTTATCTTTTACCCACTCAGCAACGCCGATATCCGTCCCTTCGTCTGATTCAGAATCTTCTTCTTGTTCAATGAAAGACACCTTCTTGTTCCATGTTTTTCTAGGTTCGAAGGCTTTAACTTCTTGATCGGCAACTCTCTGCACGATATGGCTGAGGCTTTCGAATTCTTGAGATGCATATTTGTCCTTGATGTGTGGCAGTAATCCCTGGAAGGCTAAATCTGCCAATTGCCGATCATCCAGCACTAAGTTGCAACATTTATTCTTCACGCCCCAAAGCCTTTGGACGAAGCTTTCAACCGATTCGCCATTACGTTGCTTTAGCTTGACTAAATCGGTAATTCTCTTCTCATGCACGCCAGAAAAGAAGTATCTGTGAAACTGCTTCTCTAGATCGGCCCAAGTAATTACAGAGTTTGAAGGAAGCGAGATGAACCACGTAAATGCTGATCTAGACAAGGATGACGAAAATAGTCTCACCCTTAGTTCATCTCTGGTAGCTGCTTCTCCATATTGGATAATGAAGCGGTTGATATGCTCCATCGTCGACGTATCATCTTGGTCAGAAAATTTCGTGAAATCTGGCACCTTGTACCGATTTGGAAGAGGAATCAAGTCGTACGCCGGAGGATATGGCGTCCGATAAGAATATGTATTAACCTTAGGCTTGATGTCGAACTATTCTTTCATCACTTCGGCGATCTTATCGGCCCAGTATGCATCTTGATCCTGCCGATGCGTAGGCTGGACATTCATCGGCTGGACTGGTTGATACATCCCCTCTCGCCTCTGTAGTGGGTAAGCTAGCCCAATTGGTGTAGACGTAACACCACCTTGCTAAACATTATGCATCGGCTGACTTGCCGATGTATATCCTTGGACACCCACTGGGGTGTATTGGGACACCGCTGGCCGATACACCGATGTCTCATTCTGAACGATGGCCGGGTAAGGGTATTGTTGCGCCCCCGTTATCTGGTGCCCAGATTGCACCACCTGTTGTTGAATTGGACTGGCCCACATAGGGTTGTGGGTCATCGGCATGTGACCTGCCAATAGTTGGTAATTGCCCGGCGCCTGCTGTTCCTGCATCCTAGAATAGTCAACGAATGGGCCCCCTTGATGCATTGACACCCCCGTTGGAGGGTTCGCCATCATCATAGGATAGTTTATAACTATCCTATCCTGTTGCATCGGCAACACATTTGCCGATGGTTGCCCGCAAGACATCTTGGGTACGACCATCTGAAGACTCCCCGGCGGTAACTGCATGTTTGGAGCAGACGCAACATGATGCATCGTCGGGCTCATCGGTTGTGCCGATGTCGCCAATTCCACAGGAGCCTTCCCCGCCGCATTGTCTTAGATCAACTTGGCGTCGGCAGATGAATCTGGAGGCATACCATAGCCCCACCAGTTAGTGGGAGCCGGCCAATTCGGGACCATCTGTCCTGATGCTGCTGACGCCGCTGGATCGGTGCTTAGCCGAACGACGCTTGCAGGGCTTGATCTTGTCGGTGTAACTTCATCGGCAGAAGGATTTACAAGCTGGAACGCTGGAGCCGCCGATGAAATTGTAGCAGATGCCGACCCAGGTTGATGATATGCCGGACCAACATATTTAGGTGGCTGCCCTTCTTTGAAAGATTGCATGACATCATTATATACAGTATTGGACAACACCGTAGAGTGGTTAATCAACGCCTGATTTAACGCGGTATTAACCATATCTTGTAACTTACCAGGATTGGCATCGAAAGTGACCTGCCGTGGCAACGGCGGATCTTGCTTCTATACTGCATCACCACTCCTGTTTAGGCTGAAGGATTTCAGATACAACTGCTTGTACTCCTCCATAGCCTGCTCCATAGCCTGCTTTTGATCATCTTTCAGATCCGCTTTCGAGACTTCGATGACGTTCCTTGGATTGACGTCAGTAGAATCACCCATGATCATGATCAAGAGATGTATCTAGGGTCCCACCGGGTGTGCCAAAAGAGGTGTTGACACAAAAAGCGTCAGATCTACGAACACCTCGGGCTTATACCCGAACTTGATATCCAAAGGTGTGCCAGTTGATTTGACCAGTTAATCAACAAGGACGATAACTAGAACAATGATGAACGAGATGACAACGATACGCCCGGATGTCAAGGCTCAAATTGCTCAAAAAGCGGAACTTGCGAGGTAGACGGAGATCTTGTAGATGCAGCCCGTCGAGATTGTAAGAACTCATAGATAAACTATAACTAATGCGAAAAAAGTAGATGCTGAAAAGTAAGACGAAAATAATAGATTTGTTTGATTGTATTGGATATATTTCCACACGAGCCCTAGGTACATATTTATACTCCGGTAGGAGGAGTTGTACACAGACACGACTCATACCTAAACAAACTCCTACATTTAAGGAAATAAATGACTCACGCAAGAGTCGGACTCAAACTGATATAATAATACTGGTATAAAATCACCAGTTTCCTTATCTATTCTCTTCGTGATGACACTTTCCATCGACAGATTTCTTTCCATCCGCAACCTTCTTCCATTACCATCGGCATCTTTCTACTGACGTCATCTATACCCTGCATCCATCGACAACATTCCCGATCGGCAACGTTCTCCTGTCTCCATCGGCAACATTTTTTCAATCGGCAAATACCCTTCTTTTATCTTTGACGTTTCTTCAATCCCCTGCTTTTATCGGCAATCTGATTGGCGATATTCTGATGCCGATAAGGAGAAGCAGCCATCCTTCTACCGATCATTGCATCCGGTTCATATTGACACATACAAAAAAACGGTGTCAACAATGGTACCTACTACACTTATCTTAGTGGATCCCAGAAGACGGTGTACATGAAGCATAGAAGATACAAGGAAGGATACAAGGAAGGTTTATTCTAGGCCGGCAAGGAAGCCGCGATGAAGGAAATAATCATGGGCTCCATACAAGATTCTTTCATGAGCACTGACCCCAAGATGGTGGAGCTGAGGACACAGATGTTTCGCTAGGCTGGCATGATGCCACAATAGGGTGAAGGTACCTCAGCACCCCAAAGGTATCCGATCGATGAGATCGTGAAGCCCAGATACGTGCACCTCTTGGTGCCATTTGGTAGAGAGGGAAGGAAGAAGAAGGTGGAAGAGGGCTCGGTAGAGCCGCCCAACCCTGAAGACAAGTTCCTAGGCAAGCCCATCCCGCCCGACTATTCCAAGGTCATAGTGGCGTGGACAGACGTTCACCACGAGGATGATGAACTTGATTTCACGACTGAAGAGGGAGGCAGGACCCTCGCCAATGCTTTGGGCACTTATGTGCCATGGAACAAGGAAGACCTTCACTTCCCTCCAGATCCACCGTCGCCAAACAGCTCACAGCGGTCACCAAATCCCCCAGGTGGTGGCCCAGGTGATGACGACAACGACGACAGTGTTGGTGGCCACCAAAGCCCAAGTAGCCCATCACATAGCCTGTGTACGGACATGAGCAACCAACAGGGATGAACTGGAGATGAAGAAACGGGCCACCAAACACCACCTCAATGCCAGAAAAATGTGGAGGTCCACCACCGCCGAAGAAGCCAGAAGAAGAGGGGGACAAACCCGCCCATCTCACCGAGGTCGAATGGGCGGTGTGGAACTCCACAGAAAAGAACCAGTACACAACTGCATTCCAAAGGTACAAATGGCAACCAAACATCGCAAGCAGAGTATGTGTGCACATATATATATTTGATACTAACACACTCTTCTCTTGTCTCAATAACATGGAGCGAACCCCGCCTGACATTTGGCCTCTGAGTCCAGATTGCCCTGCTAACTTTGAGAATGACAAGTTCATGGTGCCGTTAGGGCAGCTTGTTGAGGAACCGTGGGAGATTAGAAGGTTCCATCACTAGTATATGCATGCTTCGAGGTTAGACATGAAGGTGTTTGTTCAGAGGGTACCCAAGGAGTACTTCCTCTTGGATGAGGACGCCTATTTCTCAATTTTATTCCACAACATGCATATAATGCTGCGGCACAAAGACCTTGATGTCGCCCAAGTCACCCTGTTTGCCATGTAAGTTATTGCACCTCTGCATCTCTATAGCTAAGTAAGTTCATTATGATCGAAGTAACGTATGCAATGTTGACACTGCTGCTTGCAGAATGCAATCATATGTAAGCAAGGAGTTGTCGCATAAGGTTATTTACCTATCTCCTATGCATTTTATCGAGAGGGCCATCATTGGCCATGGGCTAATGGACACGCATCCGAAGCTGGCGAGCTTGACTGGGATGGAGCGAGTGGAGGCCACAACTTTGATGCGAGGCAAGATCAAGTTCAGGAAGGGACACTACATCCTCAAAGCCATGAAGCAGCTCAAGGGAGAAGGGTGTATCCTTGCCGCTCACTAGTTTGGGTAAGTCCAAATGATACATGCATGCATGTTGGCTTCACCATGTTTCATATTTCAAGATCTTAGATCCATATTGTTTGACTGGTGTAGCACGGGCGACACGAGGCATTAGATTGTATTCATAATCTATCCTCAGGATGGAATGGCTTGCATATTGGACTCCATGCGGAACACGCACATGCGAGGGTACATGCATTTTGAAGGATGTCTGTGATAGTATGTGACCACATATTTTCTTTTAAGCACTCAAAGTATATGATTGTATCTGATGTTTGACACTAGTGGCATGCACATTCAACGCTTACAGGATGTACATGGAAGACCCCACCTGCGTTGACCGTAGGTCCGATAAGGTGAAGGAGGAGCGGGGCACAAAACTCAAGCTAAAGCGAGAATTTCTAGTAATACGACTTGTACTACTGCTATCCTACTAACTACCACTACTACAACTCTACTACTACTTACTATTACATATGTATATCTTACATGCAGTGTGACAAGCAACCTGAAGGCTCACTCTTGTGTGGATACTATGCTTGTGAGTACCTCAAGAGATGCCCAAAATTTAGCCAAAGCTGGAGGCAGCTCAAGAAAGATACGAAATGGTGGTAGGGAGGAATCGTGAATCAAAAGACCAACACTCGCACAATAGCCGACATTTGTAAGTTTGTCACCGATGAATGTGCTGAAGTTAGTGGAAAATTCTTCTACACGGGAAACGTGCTAGCGGCATTACCTCAGTACCGTGCGCTAGCCAATTGGAGAACCAGTGGTTTAGATATGACTGACTACAAACTGCCGGACATCGATTAGATGAACTTGTTGTAATAAACTGCTGGAAATGCTTTTGTATAATGAACTTGTTGTAACTTTGTGATATCGGTTCTCTTGGAACAAGACAACACATTCATGTAATATATCTGTTTAATTCATGTATGCTTATGCCCTCTTATATAATCTGTGCTTGAATTTGAAAAAAATGTTTTGAAATCATATTTAAAATTTAAAAAACATTTCTTTTTGTTTTTTTTGGAAAATATTAACCGTGGCGGTTGCTATAAGAAACCACCAAGGTTAATAGTAATTAATAGTGACGGTTTATATAAGCAACCGCCACGGTTAATATCCATTAACAGTTGTTGTTGGCCTAACATAACCGCCACGGTTAAGGTTGGTCCCTATTAACCATGACCATTGATCTATGACGGTTGGAATAACCGCCACGATTAATCCATTTTGACCGCCACGGAAAATCATTTCTGTAGTAGTGTTGCGCATGTATCTACCTCAAACCACATGGATTGAAGTGTATTGGAGTATAACTTAGTTTAAATACACTCCAACTCATGTGGTTTGAGTGAGATATATGCACATCCAAACAAGGCCTTAGGGAATTCTTGTATCTTAGTTCCTGCAGACCTCTATGTAGACCAAACTTGCACAAGGACACCCGTGTTCTCCTTGCCGATCTTGCAATTATTATTGACATAGCCTATCTATTTATATCTATATTTTATACTTAATAATTATTATTAATAATAAATATTAAAGAGGTAAAATTTGTCTATGCCTATTTTTTCATCTGCCCCCTCCTTTAAATAAATTCATGAAGAAAATCCAAATAGATTTCTCTGATTCAATCTATACCTAGTTATATAATATTATATATAATAATATTAAAGAGGCAAACTTTATCGTCACCATTTTTTCCACCCGGTGCTCATCTAACTAAGAGTATGTTACCAATAAAGCCTCTTAATCAGATAATCGAGTAACGGAAAAAAAATAATGTCCAGCAATTCTCAATCCCACCACCCAATCTTTCCGAGCTTGTAAAAATAGACCGATCGTGCGGATACATCCTCGCGTCTCCCGTGCACATATCCATCGACCAATCTAAAAGTGAAAGGGCATGAGAAATATAAAAAATAGTAAAGGATTGCTAATACAAATATATAAGAGATAAGCAATATATAAATATGGTTAGAATAATTAAGAGTATCTTCAAGAGTTACCAACATTTTTTTTCCAAAACCATGGAATTTTCCAACTCGTCAAAACATATTGGGAATAATAAGTAAAACCATTGTTAACACCATATTTTGGTACGATCAGATGTATACTTATGACCCTCTAACAGGCCTTCGAAGGAGATATTCAAGATAAGGCCCGGGAGATCGACTAAGGAAATATAAGATTACAGAAAGATCTTTCGGCCGATGGCAACGGAACGTGCGCGACAATCTCGGCAATGGAGCAGATTGAGGCCCAAGTCATATTTTGTTTCCTTATTATCAGGACTTGTGTGACAGCCGGTTAGGGTATATGCTATGGTCTATAAATAGCAATGCTTAGGGAATGAGAAAGACATCCAATCAATCAAACACACAACTAGTACTTAGTTTCCGGCCTCCGGCCAACCCTAGGAGTAGGAGTAGAGTAGATTACGATGAACCTTCGACGGACTAGGCTGCATCGGCTAGATCGACCTCCTGTTTGCTTGTAAGTTTAGCCTCGGTTCATGTCTCGTTTGTACGACTGTATTGTGTAACTCGTGCAAACTCGGTTTGAGCTAGTTATTGGTTTAAATCTATTATTCATGGGGCTGTATTATTTCAATCTCACATGAATCGTGGCTTCGAGCTAGTTATCGGTTGTATTAGATTGACGATCTAATAGATTTATTAAGTTATCGATATTGTCTGTTATGCTTTATTTAAATCTATTGCTACAATATCTTGCCCAATCTCAACTGATGGATTGTCCTGTACTTTATATTTCATCTAGATCTATTGCCCTCAATGCACTTACTCTTATACTTAGAAGGGCGGTAATCCCT
Source organism: Microstegium vimineum (assembly GCA_022036555.1). Taxonomy (NCBI): domain Eukaryota; kingdom Viridiplantae; phylum Streptophyta; class Magnoliopsida; order Poales; family Poaceae; genus Microstegium; species Microstegium vimineum. Next base: position 34,940,076 of record CM039135.1, read on the forward strand.
TGGTTGCGATTGTCACATGTTGCAAGTTCGAGACATATGTTCGGTTATTAGATTGGTTTGATGGTGGTTGGATCTAGTTCAACATACGTGGTTTGGCTGCATCTACTGGACCCCATGTGTGTTGGGTTATATCTGCCCAAATTTAGATCTGTCCGAGATTGAATGTATGAATCTTGTTCAAGCCTCATGGATCCCATATTAGCTAACATAGCCGATCTGGTTGCGCTTCAACCATACGATGCATGTACTTTATTGTCTTAATCTATTAGATCTATTGAATATACTAGACGTGGCTTGGCTTGTTTACTTTTATGGCTGTATGGAAACACCCCAATGCTGGTAAATGGGTCAGGTTATCGGATTAATTGTCATCATGGCTGCATGGGAACACACATTTGTTGATGGTTAATATTTATCCAATATGCTCAGTAGATTTAGTAGTTTAATGTCGGTAGTGTTACACGTGTCGCATCTTTACCTTATTCTTGTCATATAATCGGCTAATCATATGCTTTATATTTGATATCATGTGACAGTCGGTTGTATACTGTTGTTATATTTCACACTATTCGGAGTTGTCTCTTTAGTCAATATCTTTCATTCATCGGCTATATAAGAGTCGCACACTCATGGAACTGTCTGGAAACAACGGGCAGGTTCCATAATTTGACGTTTCATTTTCTTGTCAATTGCAGGTCAAATTGACTGGCACGCCTATGATCGATCCCCGAAATGTCTTGAGCCGTTTTAGAGGTTTAGAAGATCAAGCTCTGCTGCTACACAGTCTCCGTAGGACTTACGCAGTGCTGACGCCAGAAGACTCTATTTTTAGCGTCCACAACCATCTTCAATAGTTTTCAATAATTCACTCATAAAATATAGAAGATAATATTACATTAGAAATCATATATTATTTCTAAATCATAACACAGAGACTAATGTCTAACAAGAAGATCAGAGGCTCTTTGAAACAAATACAAGAAATACTACTATATGCCCCCAAAAATATTTCAACTCATACTTAATGATCTATACTCCCTTTATTCTAACTTATAAGTCGTTTTGATTTTTTATACATCTATTTTACCATATATCTAAATATATTGTTATATTTAGGTATATAGTAAAATAGATATATCAAAATAGTCAAAGCGACTTATAATTTGGAATAGGGGAAGTATACCATAACTACCGCTTGTTCGTCTCCTCTGCAAATCTGGAAGACACAAATACCATTAAACCATAAAAAGTTAGACCAGACTTCTAATGGCAATAGTATTAAGAGAGTAGTTTGGTGACGACCAACGAGAGTGTGCTCATTAAAATGAAACCGGTTGGCCGCAACTCAGGTAGGGGAAGACAGGATCACAGGACATAATGTGCATGCACATGCGAGAGAGGTCGTTGCGCCCTTAAATACTTCTTTGCAAAATCTAATAAGCGACTTGTCGTATTAGGGCACAACTGCGTGACACGTCGACCCATGTGTGCGCCCAACCGACCGTGTCCGTTCGCACCCGCGTTCATGCTGGATAGGAAGGAGGAGGAGCTCGCGTTGGGGAGGAAAATGAATTAAGGTGGTCACCGGCGTTGCAGATGAGCACCTCGCCGATGTTAGGGTTCTGGCGGGGTTCGTGAAACTCAACCTCGGCGATTCTAGAAGGATGTTTGGTGGGAGGCGGGGCCGACACGGTGGTGGTGGTGGGTTGTAGGGCAACGAGTGAGGTGGCGGGGGACAACAGGTTAACGGTGGGCAGACATCGGGATGCTCGCATGGCGAGGTGGTATGGTTGGGCGGGTTCGAGGGGCGGGGACAATTTGTGGGTGGTGCGTTGATGCGGCTCGCCGGCGGCCATCGGTGGTGGAGGCGGGAGCGAGGTTGAGGACCGACTCTGGCGAGCTCCGTGAGTTAATGGGAGGGAGGGTTCGAGGGGTAGGGGCAGATTGCGGGCGGTAAGCCCGGAGGCGGTGGTAGTGGGGTGGGGGTGGAAGGGAGGGCAACACATGGAGGAAGAAAGGCTCACGACGTGAGGTAGACGATGGTGTCGCGAGGGCGCGATCCATTGCAGGATGATAATCCTATCCATACTTATAAATTGACTAACAATATGTAAGAGAAGACATAGTGGGCAAAACGATTTGATGCACGGATTTTGTGCAGCTGTTTGAATGTGCCTGTAGCTGGGAAGGAGAAACTACGAGGGACTAGTGCAACGCGGTTTGGATGTGCATGCGGCAGGAGCAGGTATAGGAATGAGAAACGGCAAGCGTGCATGCGTGCACATACGAGAAACAGCCAAACCACAAAAAGAGATGACAGACACATTTTTGTCTTGCTTGATAATGACATGGCTTCATAAAAAGTTAGAAAACTCATGTGGTGAGGATCTCCTATCTAGGTATACCACATTATAATTTTTTTATGTTACCTTTCACGAAATAATAGCTGCAGGTATAAACTCTTCCTTTTTTTCTCTCTCTATCGGACGTGGGTCGACCGGCAGGGGGTGATCAAGCGGGCCGAGTGTAGCGCAAGGAATGGAATGCCATGACATGAGTGGAAGTACGAGCGGGCCGAGAGATGCTGGGCTGATCGGAGAGAGTGGCGGTGCCTCTCGTCTTTCGTCTACGCAGTCAGCCCATGCCCCTCATGCGGCAGAGGAGACAAAAGAAACAGGAAAAAGGGCTGGTCACACAGGTTGTCCCGACAATAAGTATATAATAAGACTCTTAAAAGCTTAATTTTGCCCTTTTCAACTGTGTGCACACTTTTTCTTATGAAAAAAATCTGGTCACATATTTTTTTTACGGGGTTTCTAAATAACTCTCGGATGATATCATATCATGTTTTCATTTGCTTTTGTGTGGTTGAGATTGTTTGTAGATTGGTGCCCTTTTCCTGTGTTGTTTAATGGGCGTTCGCATAACCGGCTCATTTTTGTGTATAATTGGGCCTAATCAATCCATCACGTTGCGAGCCGGCGTTCTTGATGATTTAATGGTTTTTTAAATTCCACTGCTGGATTCAGACGACATTGGTGCTCAGTAGAGAGACGGTCCACTTGGTGCTTACTGGAGGCGAGGTGTCGGCGTCGGGAGTGGCCGTCAGCGCAGGACTGTGTTTTACTCACTCTTCATCGTTGACTGAAGCTGAGGCCTGAGGGCTGCAGTTAAATCGATGTGCTACACAAAAGATAATTCTGATGAAGTAGTGAGCAGTCTGAGTCGACTTACACACTTCCTATATTAAGATCACATGTCTGCACTGTAATTAGTAGATAAGCTCATTAATTTAAGTTTATTTCATTACAACATGTCCATTACTTTTAGTTTTTTTATTATATATTCTTGTTTTTTTATATTGAGTAATATCATGTTATTCAGTTTGTTCTTTTTAATTTATTTTAGTTTAAATCATTTCAGTATTTCAGCACACATTTTAAATTATTTTTAGTTGTGTACCTTTTGCAAGTAGTAATGTATAATGTGTCATTTTCAAGCAATCATGATATATTGTCAATGTTCAGTTTCAGTTATCTAAGTTTTTCAAACTTTTTTTTAGTTTTAATGTTTCCATTAGTTTTAGATGATTGGGTTCATTAGAAACTCTGTTTCAGTTTTAACATTCCCATTAGTTTCAGTTCAATGAGTTTAGAGATTCATTGTTTCAATTTCCCTTTCAGGTTTAGATGGCTTCGTAAATCCAAGATAATAGTTGTCCTGACTTCAGTTAGAGCATCTCCAACGGTTTTGCATATTCTAATTGGCAAATTTAAGAGTTTGTCAAGTCCCAAATAAATATGGCAACGATAAAAAGAGTCAATCTCCAATGGTTTGACAAAACTGACTTGACAATTAACAAAATTGACATGACAATTACCAAAATTGTAGAAATTGTTGCGGCGATTACCAAAATTGGTCGAGCGTGGAAAATGCCAAGCGCGATCCGCTAGGCATATATGTCAATCCTTCCCAAGAAATTGTCAAGTTAACAAAAATACAAAGCCTATTTGCCAAACCGTTGGATATGAGTTTTTTAGACTTTTTTGCAAAAACAAGAATGCAAAGCCCATTTGCCAAACTGTTGGAGATGCTCTTAGTGGAATAATTCTTGTTTGCATAATATTCATTTCGAGTTTGAGGCAGTGTTTCAGATTGCCCTTTAAGGTTCACATGGCTACCAACTTGAATCATAGATATTAGTTGGGTATTCACTATTACATGTTTTTAATTTTGTGGATTTATTGTTGTAGTAATATTTATCCCTATTATTTATTTCTCCTTCTGTTTAGGGCACCCAAGTTTTATGTTTCCAATATTCTGAAGCTCATCTTTTTTCACGTGAGATTCCCGTGAGGGTTTGGGCATGCACACAAGTAGGAGGTTACCAATTAGATTAGATTCGGGTGATGTTTGTTGAAATTTCAATCATTTATTTATTGTTTTATGTCACTGTAAATTCTGGTTGAATTTTTCCCCTTTATCTACCAGATTTGGATCTGGTTTCAGAACCTACGTGTCATAAGGTGATTGGCACATAAATTTTTAAACAAACCGAGAGCTGTGTATGAAGATGAAACTCCTACACTAGGCAATACAACACAGATACAATACATCTAAGGCGTGGAGAGCAACGATAACACAGCAAAAACAATGCTAGCTACAACTACAAGAACCACTGATGTTTAGACTACAGTCACTACACCAGTCACGCTCTCATATCTTGTCACCGGCTCACCGCTAGGCTCTAGCCCTCTGCTATCATGTGTTGCCAATTGACCTCAAGACCCCCCGCTGAAAAAGCTCCATTGAGCCTAGACTCTAATCTTAGATCAGCTCCTAGATTGGCATCTATATGAATGTTGGGGTACTGGCTATATGCTCAAACCGTTTAAGAGAATTTAGGTCCTTTTAGTTTTATGCTAATTAATTTTCTATAGCGCTGGCCACATTTATAGATATGCACATTAGCATACAATTTCAAATAAATACATCATGTATGTATATTTTATGTGGATTTAAAGAAATTAATTTATATTGTGTACATGTTTCCTTTTTTTCAAACTTGGTTATTTTTTCTAATAATCTACCCTACCTGACTAATTAGGGTATATTTAGTAGAGATCCTCTTGCTCTAGATTTTCTGAGACAAGTCGTGATTCGCTAATTAAATGTTGATTCTATGATGAAGTGTTTAACTAAAATGAACTAGAGGCTGGTAGCTCTCATGCATAGTTACTCTATACATAGAGAGTTTATTGTAGAGAATTATAAAGAAATATTTGGCAAAGTTTCTTTTGAGTTTATCCTGGAAGCCGTACGTACTCTTGGAAGTTGGAACTCTGTCAAACAAACCCTTAGAATTCTCTTTTGTTTTGTTTATAATGATCTAGTGCTAGTATTAATAAGAGTTGCATCAAGTTTTGCAGCATGATCTGTTACAAAGTTGAAATTTTACAAGCCCCCAAACAATATATCCACCTCTGTCTTTAATTGGACGCATTGATTGAATGTTTCATCCTAGCTGGTTTAAATGCATTATCCCCTGCACAATCCAGGAAAATTCACCTGAAATCACGCTAGCTACATTCAAGCAGCAGGTACGAGACATGTCATGTGTAGCATGCATGCATGCAAACAGTAGTGGGGGCGACCTAAGCCCTCGTCACTTCGTCAGGGAATTGGACCATGGTGGCGCGCTGTTAAACGCTCGAAGCAGGCTACTAGCTGGTCGTACGAGTCCCGGGCGGGCGCGGGCGGCCCTGAGTCGAGTCAGTGATCAGCTGGGGCTGCATGCTGGACCTAACGCTAGCTAGCTGATACTATATAGGAGTATGCATGCATGTCCATCTGCCCTCGATCGTGTCACAACAATTCGCCTGCTCCTGCAAGTAAGCTAGGCTCTGTACCAGTCTGTCCGTGCGTCCTGCTGCATGCGGCCGGGCGGCCCCCTGCCTGCCGTTCCTATCGACTGCCGTGCCGCCCTGGTCCTCTCGTTTGTCATTGAGGACTAGTAAATTCCCCTGCAGCGTCAGGGATATTCCCACCCCCGGCCAGCCTCTTGACAGCGCTGAATCCGAGGCGCGCTTGGCCGACCGGCCGGCGCCCACCAGCAGGCAGCAGCGACGATGACGACCACCCTGCGGCCGAGCCGGCAAACGCTAGCTCTCATTATGGGATCGTCCGGACCGCGCTGCGGGCTGCCGGCGCCAGCGTATAGTACCTGCTCTCGTCGTCGATCGGGCGCCGGCACCACCACGGTCCTGCATCCGCAGGCCGGCCGTCGCCGCGCGCTGCCATAACTCCGTTGCGCCGCGCGCGCTGCCAGCGCCATGATGGCCGTCGCGCCCACTGGCGTCGCCATGCTAGCCGCAGAAGCGAACAAAACTGTGATCTCACTTGCTGCCCAGAATCCAGATCCGCGTGCCTCTCCTCCTCAACGGCTCAACCCCTGTGGGCGAGCCGGCCGTGGCAGTTATTGATCAATGCGCGGCTCCAGGCCTGGGAGAAAGTTTCGCCGAGCTAGCCGCGGACGGGGCAGCGCAGCGCAGGCATTGCATGCATGCGGTGTGGTCGTCTCATCGACCCGCCTCTGTGCCCGTGCCAGATCTCAGCAGTGGCGGCAGACCCCGCCGCGCCCTCTCCCTCTCCCTCTCCGTGACATTCCTGCTCTCCTTGTCGAAAAAACATGGAATTATACAACGAGAGTGTCTAGTTAATTAGTTATATGCACAGATTCAATTTAGTCATTTTTTGTGACGGTTATAGCACAAATCCTAAAGCACAATCGAAGTATAGAAATTTGAGAGATCTAGTACCAAAAAATCTTTCAATAAATAAATAACAAAAGTCTTATATGATTATAGGATTTGTGTTAGTCAAATAAGATTAAATTTGATCAACTTTATTGTAAATAGTATTGACATTTATGTCTTCACATAATATTATTATGTATATAGATTTCATAATTAAATCTAATGATATTTATTTTATATTATAAATATTAGTACTTTTTGTCTGAATTTTAAGCAAAGTTCAAATCATTTAATTCCGGAAAAAATAGAATTATGGTTTTCTTTTGAACGGAGAGAGTATATGACTATATGCCAATATATACACGAGGGAAAGGTACGTACGTATCTCTCGACGATTTAGCCAACCACGCACCACAAAACTAACTAAGAGCCTGCTGGCAAATAAATAAATATAAAGCAGTCACTGTTTCTACAGAGCAGCCGTGGCCCATAGGCACTTGCATTGATTCATGACTTGTGTGCATACACATGCGTTTATTGCTTAAATTTAGCAGGAATAGTCGAATAAATATAGCTCTCTCATACATAACAAGTGGTAGCGCGCGCGCATGCACGCACAGCTCTAGTCCCATCTTCTTCAAGCATGTTCTACATATGGAGATAATAATATACGAAGCGTACTGTTAAACACAATTAGATTCTGATAATGATAAAAGAAGTATCAATCCTCCATTTATACTCCGAGCATAGGCCTAAGGGCTAAAAGAATCCGCTCGGCCCAGAAAATATTTTTAACCAAATCCCTATCCACTTTCTCCCGACTAGAGCGACTCTACTATAGAAAAATGAAGAGCAAAAGTTTACAATCTGAAATTAAAAATAGCAGAGCCCTACCACTACAACTATTCTCTCATCTCAAATTATAAGACATCTAAACAATCTTGGAGAGTCAAAGTGTTTATAATAATAATATTTATGATAAATAAGTATCATTAGATTCGTCTAGCTATTTGAGATTATAAATCTCTATAGTTTTGTGTATAATTATTAGTCAAACTTGAAAAACTCTTTGACTTTTCAAGGTGTCGGATACCTAGAAATAGGGTACCCAAATCCTTGGACTCCACAAAAACAAAATTTACCATCAGAGGCTCTTCCGCCTCGCCCGAGCCAAGGTGGCATCACCCGTGACGTCATCGACCCTCAGGGCCTCTTCCGCCTTGCCCGAGCCAAGGTGGCGTCACCCGTGATGTCATCGGCCCTCAGGGGCTCTTCCACCTCGCCCGAGCCAAGGTGGCGTCGCCCGTGACGTCACCGACCCTCGGGGGCTCTTCCGCCTCGCCTGAGCCAAGATGGCGTCGCCCGTGACGTCACCGACCCTCGGGGGCTCTTCCGCCTCGCCCGAGCCAAGATGGCGTCGCCTGTGACGTCATCAACCATCGGGGGCTCTTCCGCCTCGTCCGAGCCTAGATGGCGTCGCCCGTAACGTCATCTAACCTCGGGGGCCCTTCCGCCCCGTCCGAGCCCGGCAAACGTCATTCGTGACGACCCTCGCCCTCGAAGACTTCACCGCCACGCCGCGGCCCAAGGCGCTCTAGCCCACATAGTCAAAAGGTCCATAGTACACTCCGTCCTCAGGGATGGGGTTCAGAGCATGAGCCACCATGCCGACCTCTGTTCACCCTGCGGTACAGGGTCCTGTGCTTCCTAACCGACCACTTTCGCGCGTGATATCCACGCCATGGCTCCGAAGGACACTCCAACAAGGATTAGGGCGTCATCAAGCACTGTACGACGGAACGCGGGGGTGCCTGGTCCTGTGCGACCAACCACCGCCCATACCCGGAAAGGGGGAACAACAGGGTTCCCGGTCACAGGGCGCATGGCTATAGCTCGTCAAGGGCGAACAGGACTCGAACATGCGTCCACTGGCGCAACCTTCTTCAAGAAGGAAGACAAGATGAAGACAAAGGCTTCCTTCGGCAGCAGCCCAAGCCGGGCCCACGTTCACTCCCTCTCTCTCTACTATACTCCTCCATCTCTCCCTACGTATAAAGGGAGGGAATGGACCCCCAATCTCAGGGGGACTCGACATTCCAACTCTCATTCACACACACTCAAACTCACACACACGCGAGCAGTCACCAGAACTAAGAACCTCATACGCACGAGACCTGGAACCGCCTTCCCTCTCTCACCAAAAGCTTGTAGCTCCCCTCTACGAGCTCTCCGCGCTCGGTAATACAACCCCGCAACACACTGGACGTAGGGTGTTCGTGACCGAACCAGTATAAACTTCTGTGTTCTCCGAGCGCAACCATCCGAACTCCGACACGCTTAGAAATTTACTTGTTGGCCGTCTAGACCCCACCGACACAAGGTTCTTAGGAATGTGTTATAATTTTGTGGGAGTAGCTCGTATGCATAGGTAGATCGAGCTTGTACGTGACGTGCGTACGGCGGCCTCGGGCGGCGTCATCGATCTACATCAATTCTTCTTTCTCGTATGCATATGGCATCATGGTATTCAGGGACATATACTTGCCGATTCACCTGCGTCATTGTCGAAGGGGAGCTAGTAGAGAGACAGAGCTGAGGTAGGGGCACACGTCGTTATGTATAGTGCACGCACCACCGTCCTCCTACGTTCTCATTGTCCCGCACCTAGCCGCTGAATTCATGGAGTAGACATGTGCTGCTTGTCGTACTAGCACCACTACATATCGATCGTCCGGCCTATCGTTGTACTAGCTAGCTACGACCTGCTGCTGCTGGTGTGTCGCTCCGTGTAGCAGTATGTATCGGCGTTAGCTTGGTACGTAGTTGGTACGAACAACCATACGATTGCATGATTCCAGAAAGTACTCCTAGTCCTAGGTAGAGCCTCCCTAGCTAGCTAGAGTATATACAGTACGTGCATGCATTGCCCTCCATTGCATTGGCATGCATATATGCACGCATGGTAGAATTTGCACAAGCACGAGGCAGCTAGGACCATCTCCTACATGTCCGGCCTCCTGCTCCTCTCGATATGATCATCATATCCCTGCTTTGTACGCATGCATGATGGACCAGTACGATCGAGCTCAATTTCGGCATATATATGCCGGCCGGTATGTATACGTACCCGTCATATAGACCGGAGCCACCACGAGTCCGTCAGTCTCCGTCGTCTCTCGATCGGCCGTATGCGCGCCATTCCCGGATCGTCGCCAACTCCCTTTTTTGCTCGCCCGGCAGGCCCCATATTTACGACGACGACGACGACGGAGACTGACGGACTCGTGGTGGCTCCGGTCTCCGCCGATCGATGGATCAACCCGCGGCGCGGTGGTCCGGCCGGCTCAGCGCATGCAACGCGCCCGTAGCATCGCAGTGCATGCATGCGGCATTCACCGGCCTGCGATCCAACTTCATGAGAGAGAGTTCCGCCGATCGAGCACGCAGTACGTCTGAATGATCCCTGCCTCACCCTGACGTGCGCGCCCGCGCGATCAGCTTGCAGGCAGGCGGGCCGGTGGCGTGCGCGGCCGAGCGTACGCCAGAATGGTGCGCGGCATGGCGCGGGCAGCTCGCGTGCGTCCACCGCGCAGCTAGCGGCAGCAGAGCGTATGTAGCTAGGCTCGCCTCTCAGATCTGACTGTGTTTCTTCATTAATGGGGCTTAACGGTTACAGCTTCAATTCGCGCTCTGATGGCAGTGGAACTGGACAAAGAATTTGGTCTGCTCGACACAGATGAGATGCATGGTGGATGGAGCTGAGGGACATTCAGAAATACTGTACGATCGAGATGGTGCAGCATGAATGATTGATCTCCACGTACACTGCCCATTCAGATTTCAGAGCGGCGGAAGCGGAGCATGCATGAACGCATGTCAGGAGGCTGGCTGGCTCAGTCACCTAGTAGCTCTGATCTGTCCCCGATCGATCCTACTTCGCATGATTGACTGCATCCCGGTTACAAGTTACAAGTTACCTATACTCTAGTACTCCTTAATACTCTCCTCTGTCCAGAAATCTTGCAACTATGAGAAGTAGTTCATGTTTGATCAAGTTTTTTTTTCTTACAACAGCCGAAGCCGCTTTTCATTACTAAGGAGCAACGAAATTACAAGAGTATGTTTGATTAAACTTTTAATGAATTAATAGTAATCATATTTATAACTTCAAATCAATCATCAATTTATTATAAAAAATATAGTTCATAATTAATCTAATGACGTACATTTATGTGATATGATACTTTTTTTTTATGTATAATTGGTCAAACTTATATAAGATACTAAAACGTCATACTATGCTAGAATTACATGTTTTCGTAAACAGAAGTAGTAGTATGCTATACCCTGTACATGGAACTTGCTTTCAACGTAACTTGGAAGTTCATGGATGGAACCGGGATCTTTTCTTTCTCACCATGCAGGACTAGCTAGCTAGGGCTGAAAAACATGTCCTCGCTCTCGCAGTGCACTTTGCTCATGATACTGCCTCTAGCTGTGCCATATAGGAGTACATTCACATGCGACGGTGGGTGATGTCTGATGTGGGGGCGACTAATGTTTGGTGACGAATTTAGAGCTAGCACCAAGCACCAAGGCACCAAGCGGCAGCAGCGACCCATGCATGTATGCATGCGTTTTGTGCTCAGAAATGCCGGCCGTCCATTGCAGGAGTGCAGGGTATATGGCAGCAGGGACATGAACGCAAAGATCTCACATGCTGTTACTCTGAAACTTCTGCAAATCTGCCCTGCCCTGTCCTGCCCATCTGATCCGGGACCCTTTTGGTTTTCCCTTTAGTTACCTCACCTGCGCTCTCCGTTATTCCTTTTACTGCTTCTTTCAGTCCATCATTCTCCTGCATGCTTTTCACATTCAGATTGCTCTGTTCTTGTGCATTGTAACAATCTTGAAATCTCTATCATATAATACATATGCATGGCACTGGCAGTAAATGATTCCTAATGGGTTAATGTTACATGGTTGCCTATGAATTTGAAGCCTTCTATATATAGTATAATAAGGCAAGAAGTAGTAGGAGCATATACTGTATACACAGTTACACAGCAAGGCAATTTGGCACTGACGTTCAGTTACTGAACCATGCATGTGCAATGCTCTTGGGATCGATTCGATGGCATTGATTCCAGGCCGTTATACTAGAAGAGAACGCTGGCGGCAGTAGCATAAATGCGGACGCTTTGCAGGAAGCAGCCATGATGATGATTGGGGCACTTGCATTGCATTCTGCATCGCATCCCTCCCTTCTGCAGAATGTGGCCGAGGCAGTGCATGGTACTACTCTACTTGGGTTGTCATCTGTGGACAGATTGGAGATGGACTTTTGAGCATGATGGCCCAACGATGCATGTGGACCATGCTGGCTGCAAACGCATCCATTCTGCCTGCCGGCCTGCTTCTGCTTGCGCTGCCTACCCTTCTTCGCAATTACTACTGAGCTCCTGCTCCTGCATGGATGGCTGGCCGGCTGCGTCTGCTTGCTCGGATGATGGATGGACCCGGCGTCACCTGGCCGACCTGGAAATGTTGCTCAGGGTCAGGTCTTCCAGCCCTGGCGTTCAGACAACCGCGAGCTCGCCCACCCTGCCTTCATGGCTGCTAATCCTGTCTGGTGGCAGCTAATTAATCTTCCCAAAGCTTGTAAAACTTTGTTCGGGGCAGCATCGGTATTAACCGCACAGTTCGGTGTGAAACTCTGAAAAAGTGAAAGTGAAAGGGCTCTGAATGATGCCTCGATCTCGCTTTCACTGCAAACCAAAACGAAAGTGTCTCGTCAGGGACCATTATTCAGAGATGGGCCGGCTGTGTACGTGATATACGATATCCTGTCGATTGTAGGCTAATGTTTTGTCTCCCTCAGTCTCCGTTATATTGTTTTTTTCCGAAGGGCGACAAAAAGTTTTTACCGGATTTTTATTAGACGATAGAAAAGAAAAAAAAAGAACAAACAGGCTTACCAGCTTACAGGAAAAAAACAAAGAGAGAAAAAAGAAACAACTAAAACTTTACAGCTGTGCTCTACTCTATCAAGGACTACTAAAAGAAGAAGAGAGCCCTGGACACTATTGCCTAACATCCGGTCTCTTTGCCAACTGATATTGGTTAATATCTTCCTTGCATAAGAAAGCTACCTCCCTTGGTTGTAGACTTTTGCCTTGGAAAGTCCTTCTATTACGTTCCTTCCAAATGTTCCACCAAAAATATATCATAATTTCATCGAACCTTTTTCTGTGTGTTCTCTCAATCTTTGCTCGACATTTGCACCAATATTTATGTAGTGAGCCGTTGGGAATGATCGTGTTGATGATAGATAAATAGAACCAGGCTTTCAAAGTGCCCCAAACTTGCTTAGCGTAATCACAGTCCTTACAAAGGTGTGTGGGTGTCTCTGGGCTGATTCCGCAAAGTTTGCAAATTGGGTCATTGGACCAATGACGTTTTATCAGATTGTTAGCTGTTAAAATCTTCTTATGGAGTAGCGTCCAAGTGAAAAATCTACATTTATGTTCCGCCATAGCTTTCCACATCGGCATGAGTTTAAGCTTACTGAAACTTCCTTCAAATTGAATGCCATAAGCACTTTTGGTTGTATATTCACCATCCGCCGTCCAACGCCACACAATACTGTCCTCTATGTCTATATCCAGCTGAATGTGATGTACCTCCACCCGGAGCGAAACATATTCATGTATCTCTTCCGACTCTGTGATAGGAAGAATGTGTGAGATCCATTTGTTACCCTGTAAAGCCTTGTGTACTATATTCTTCCTTTTGGTCTTTTTGAATAGCCTTGGAGCAAAACTTTTGGGATCTTTTCCATGTGCCCACGCTGATTTCCAAAACAACGCTGTTTGTCCATCTCCTAAAGTTACCACTGTGGATGCAACAAAAAGGGCTCTGTCAACATTGTTGCATGGTAAATCAAGTTTATTCCATGCCCGTTCCTTCTGTCGCCATTGAAACCACAACCAACGAAGACGTAGAGCTCGTGAGAATCTCTCTAGGTCCAGGATCCCAAGTCCTCCTTTCACTTTCGGTAGACATGTGGTCTTCCAATTGACAATCGAATGACCCCCAAGTACTTTGTCAGGTGTTTTGCCTTTCCAAAGAAAGCTTCGTCTAAGACAGTCAATCTTTTGAATTAGCCATTTCTGTTCCGGAAAAACTGTCATATGATATATTGGTTGAGAAGACAACACCGTTTTCACCAAGGTTTCCCTTCCTGAGGTGGAGAGAAACCTACCTTTCCAACCCAGTAATCTTGCCCCGATTTTATCAATTAAAGGCCGCACCTCTATTTTGCGAAGTTTTCTAACATGAAGAGGGAGGCCGAGATATTTGCCGGGAAAGTTGCAAATTTTCTCGGGGAAATTTTGGAGCAGCTGGGTAACACTATTATTCTCCAAACGTATAGGGAAGATCTCTGTTTTGGCTATATTTATCTTGAGCCCCGAACAGTCCCCAAAAAAGTTTAGAATGCTGAGAAGATGTTCGATTTCAGCATTAGTTGGGGCGGCAAAGATCGCTGCGTCGTCCGCATACAGTGAACAACGTAGGTTTGCTGATTTTGGAAGTACTGGGTTTAGAAGGCCCCTCTGAGCCGCCACTTCTATGATGCGTTGCAGGGGATCAATCACAAGGATGAACAACAACGGTGATAGGGGGTCCCCCTGCCTTAAACCCCTCCTGTGTTGTATCGCTTCGGTCGGTTGTCCATTTACCAGAATTCTCGAGGATGTTGTGCCTAATAACGCTGCAATCCAATCTCTCCATTTCATACTAAAACCCAACCTATCCAACACTTCCAGGAGAAAACTCCACCCTACTGAGTCAAAAGCCTTAGAGATGTCTAATTTAATAAATAAAGCCGGCTTCTTTTTCTTGTGTAAAGCTTGGATCACTCTCTGTACATAGAGGAAATTGTCGTGTATGCATCTTTTTTTGATGAATGCGTTCTGAGCATTGGATACAAGTGCGTTCATGTGCGGAGCCAATCTATTTGCCAATATTTTTGTGATTATTTTCGTAATGCTATTGATCAAGCTTATTGGTCTGAATTCCGATAAATTGGCTGCCTCCTGTTTCTTAGGTAATAAAACAATGTTTGCTGTGTTGATCAACTCTAGTTTGGAAGTTTGATGGTTGTAAAAACTCATGACTACTTGTACCAAATCCTCCCTAATTATTGGCCAGCACCTTTTGAAGAAACAACCAATATACCCATCAGGGTCGGGTGCCTTCTCCGAGGGCATTTCCTTTATAACGGCTTCCACTTCCTGCTCGGTGAAAGGGGCATCCAAATCTTCTAAGTTTTGGTGTTCATAACCCAGCGCTTCCCAATCTAATGCTCTGGTTCTAGTAGTTGGAGTACCCAAAATGTTAGTGAAGTGTGTGAACGCCAAGTTGGATTTTTGTTCTTGTGTGATGGCCGACCCAGTCTCCCCATTTAGGGTGGCGATGAATGCTCTTTTTTTCCTCATATTGGCATGTAATTGGAAAAAACGTGTATTCGAGTCCCCTTTCTAATCCAGGTTAATCTTGAGTGCTGGCGTGCTCGTGATCTCTGTACAGCCGCAATTCCATTAGCCTTGTTTTTCAGATAGGTTTTGAATTCTAATTCTTCCTGTGTCAGCACCCTTTCTTCTTGTGCTCTTTTCAAGTTTGCCAAGGTTATGGAAAGCACGGCCCAACTTAGCTTCCAACCACTCAAGGATTTATGTCGCCAATTCCTAAGTGCTTTATCCGTTCTTATGAGTTTTACGTGAATCCTCAGAATGGCATCCTGGGTGTTCGCCGACTTGTTCCAAACTTCCTGTATGATATCTAGGCTACCGGGCATTTTAAGCCAATATGCTTCGAATCTGAAACCGCGGTAGAAATCAAAATTTACATCTCCCTGTAGGAAAAGTGCGCTGTGATCCGATCCTAGCGAAGCGAGAGCCTGGAGATCAGGCCTTGGAAACATATCAAGCCAAGCAGTGGAGGCAAAGATGTGATCAATTCTTGTCATTGTAGGAGACGTTTGATCATTGCACCAGGTGTATCTTTTCCCTCTGATGTCCATCCTCACTAGTTCTAAATTGTCCACAGTGTTCCTAAACCTGTTAATCATTGACAGGTTCAGCCGAGAATTATTTTTGTCTTGTGCGCTTAGGATTAAGTTGAAGTCCCCTAGTAGCAACCATGTTCGGAGTACCTCTGTGCGTAACTCCAGCAGCTCTTGAAGGAAAAGGATCTTATCTGCGTCAGATTGTGGTCCATATACTCCAGTTATAGACCATTCTTTGTTTTCGGCAAGCATTGTTATCTTAGTTGAGACTGTGTTATTGGTCAGATGTGGTTCACCTAATGTGAAGAAACGTTCAGACGCTGCAATAAGAATGCCCCCACACGTACCCACCGAAGGCAAGCAGATCGCATTGTTTGCCATATCTCCCCCGATCGTATCTACTAAGAGGCTTCTAGTCCAGGTATTGATCTTAGTTTCTTGCAGACATACGATCGTAGCTCCAGTGGCGATGATTTGGTTTCACACTGCTGTTCGTTTCATTCCCTCATTCAAGCCTCTAACATTCCAACACAGGATATTGCAATTCTTAGTCGACATAATGATTGAACAAAACAACTTGAAAAGGGCAACGTAACAACATTTGTTTAAACTCAGACCAGAAACAACCATGACAGCATGACATCATCCATAAACCCCCTTGGCAAAGTGAAAACACCATGCGGAACAGCTGAGGCTGAAGCCACGAATTGATTGAAAGACTCGAATCACTGCGGAAGACGATCGAAGGCAACAGAGCCAGCAGATCAGAGGTCTCTCCCAGTGTCATTTGCCAAAGGCTCGCAGGCCAGCAGACAAGCGTTTGAAACTGAAACCAGCCAGGTTCGAAAAACGACAGGTGCCTGAAAGCACAACAGAAGCCACGCAGGGCTCTACTGATGGAAATAAAATGAGTCCGATACACAGGGCCCCCGGCCCCAACCCCATATCCGAGTGGGGTTAACATTGATCAAATAACTACTGAAGATCGGACCCTTAGGCCCTTAGCTCGGTGCCAAATGCTCTCCCATTCTGGTTAGCACCCAGGGTTGGTATAGTGTTGGCATGTTCAATGATCTCATGAATGGCCTCCATTGTGGTCTTCTCCATCGACCTCTGAAAATTCTGTGCATAGAAATCAAATTCAGTACTAGTTGTTTCAGGTTGTTTCCCCGCCAGATCCCCCAGTTTTTTCACTAGCAGTTCCTGAGCAATTTGGAGTGTTCCTTTGCCTATATTGTTGACTGATTTCTGTGCTAATCTGGAACTTTGCCTCTTAAAAGGAGTCGATAGTGGATCACTGTTAATCTTGGGGGCTGGGACATAATCATCCAGAAAAGGCTGTGGTAGGGGTTTCGAGATTGAGGCAATAAAACTATTGATGGTGAATTCAGAAGATATATTAAGTGATGGCTGGCTATTGGTGGGTATGGTTAAAGATGTGTTTGAGGCGTTGTCCCCCTCAGCCCTCTGTTCGGGACCTAGGGGTACTTCATCCACCTGAAGGCTAACCCCCTCAGCCCTCTGTTCGGGTCCTAGGACCATTTCCTCCCTTTCCTCTTCATTTATCAAAGCATCAGCGGTAGGGGGAGGACTCACTAGGAAGTCATTCAGGTGCTCCAAGAGTAGCTCTAGGTGTGTCGAGGTCTGCACCCCCATTGGTTCTTGAGGCGTGGAATCCAGCTCCACCAGCGACTTCTCTGCAGACTTATCTCCACCAGGTTCTGGAGATGAAGGAACAGGTAGTGTGTTAAGCACTGTACACCCATGGATAAGAGGTTGTATGTTAGATTTTGAAATAGTAAACATCTCACTTGGGGTGTTGGAAACGTGGTCCTTCTTGGAACTGTTGTCCAGCTTGGTGTGCTGTTTCAGATATGAGGTCTCCTCTACAGCAGTGCTAGTAAGGGTACTCTTCTCTAAATTTTGACAAAAGAAATTCAAAGTAAAACAGTCTTCCTTAAAAGGGTCATACACACTTGAGTGAGAAGGCGGGGAAGGAATACCCTTGATGTAGCGGATGCTATCGTAAATGGCAGTGGTCTTGGGAGCCTTCAACTCTGTAGCTATTGGATTGGCGAAGGAGACCCTCTTTGTTTTCTTCTCCTTCTTCTACTCCTGCTGTTGTCCCTTGATCTTCCAAACATGGGTGACCGGTGCAGTTGGCCTGTTCTGCCGAGGAGGCGAGCCCCCATGGCCACGCCACCTGTTGGAGCTCACACAGTCCTCCATTCCTCCCCTGCAGCGTGAGTTCCTTGCCCAAGCAGAGAGGCTGCGGTGGCGACGGTTGTTGTGGGGGTGCCTGTTGTCGTAGTCGTCGTCATCACGACGCGGCCTGCTGTCCCGGCCGCGGTCGTGGCCTCGCCTTCTGTGGAGGCGCTCGCCCTTGGTGTCCGGCACGCCATAGTCCCAATCAAAGACGCGATGAGCCTGTTGGTTTGTTGGTCCTCCCACCCTGCCACGGTCATTCAAGAAGGAGAGATCTTCCACTACCTCGATGTAATTACGCAGAACGTAGACGTGACCGCGCTTGAGGTTGTTCGTTTCGTCGATGTGAGGGTGCTCCCTGTCAGGCTCCATGACCGTAAGCTCGACCTCCGTGGGAATGTCACATGGGTTGTTGCACCATGCCCATAGATCGAAGGACCTGGTACGCTGGCGACGTCGAGTGGTCTCCTCCAGATAATGCACGGCGCAGCTCTTGCCCAGCACCTTGGTCGCCACCTCCTCTGCCCAGCAGTGTACCGGGACGCCCTCGATACGAACCTTGACGCGGAACTCCCAGCTCACACTGTTGGCGTAGCGCCGTTCGCTCCAGGCCGCGAACTAGAAACGGCGCCCGTTGACGGGGAGGACGCCTACCTCCACCACCCTCTGCCTATCTCTCGGATTGTTGAAAATGACTAAGTATTGCTCCAGAAAATGCTTGAGCACCTGGAAGTCGTCGTGGTGGATGTTGAGCTGGCTACAGAGAGCGTCCCCGAGATGACGGGGCTCCGTGTTGTGGCTGCTTCCATTGAGCCAGCAGACGGCGGCCCTGCCGATGAGCTCGTCCCTGCGCCGACGGATGTCCCCCGTGGCCGACACAGCGCAGTAGCCGAGAGCCGGCCTAGCCCTCGGATCCTCGGGGTATCTTGCAGCCGCCATGGCTTTCGTGCCCCGGACCACCTCCGCAAAGGATCGGAGGTCGGTCCTGCTTGAGTTGTGGTTAATGGTGGAGCCGAAGGTAGGAGTGGCTTGCCGAGGTTCCTTCTGTGTACCCCTTATATGCTGTTTTTCCATCGACCTCAGAGAGCAGTCCATTGCCTGGTGACCAAAATGGTAGCATTTCCAGCACCTGGGAGCTCTGTGGCAGAAGCGAGCAAGATGGTTTGGGGAGAAGCAGTTAAAGCACCTGCCTTCCATCTTGTTCCTGAAGAAGAGCGACCCTGTTGCCCGGAGGTCTGCCCGGGATGGGTTCTGAACGACCTTAAACACGGGAGCAGGAGCCCTCCGACGTCGTCCCTTAGCTGGCCCCCAACCCTCATCGGTTGAAAGACCCAGGGTGGATTGAGACGCAGCTAGAGCTCTTGCCGTCTCAGGTACGGAAACGGCCTGCACGTAGCTTCTCGTAGACTGGCCACCATGAATGCCCCCTTGTGACGCAGCTTGAGCACTTGTCATCCCAGGCGGGGAGAAGGCCTACGCGTAGCTTCTTGTAGACTGGCCGCCATGAATGCCCCCCTCATCCTGCACAACTTTCTGTTTTTGGTGCTCCGGGATCCTGACTTTGATGAGCGCGTCTTGAATCTCCAACTCCTCTTGGGAGATCTTGGATCTGACCCGTGGATCCTCGATGTCCTTGCCTGCCACTGTAGCCGAGCTTGGACGGTGCCGGTTGGTCTTGACCCGTGGATCCTTGCTGCCATTGAACTCCCCTGTAGCCGAGCTTGGACGGTGCGAGTTGATACGATCCAGCGCTAGGTCAGGTAGGAGTGCCCATGCTTGAGCTTGGAGGGAGGAGTCCATCTCAGTTGGGCTCACCGGGGTCGCTGCGGTATGGATGCCAACGGATCCGTTGCATCCGGTGGGAGATGAATACTCCTAAGCTCCTTCGGAAAGGGCGGCGGGAGTTGAATCCTCCAGTTGGTTGCCATTGATCCCATTGCATCTGATGGGAGGTGAAGGCTTCTGAGCTCCTCCGGAAAGGGCGGTGGTGATTGAAAGCTCCTGCTGGTTGCGTGTCTGCTCACCCTGCTCAGATTCAGGACCTGGCACCATCCGGCCAGCCTTAATGGTGGAGCCTGCTGACGGCTGCTGGACACCATTGATGGCCGCCGCCCTGCGAGGCTTAGGTTGCTGCGCCTGATGTGACCCATTGACGTGTAGATCCGGGCACGGGGAAGCCGGATCTGTGCTCGGTGGGCGACGAGGAGCATGGGCTGGGGCGGATCTGGGTGAGATTGGTGCTGCGGCGGGGAGGAGGAGGAAGGGCGACAGGGGTCAGGCGGGGTTCGGGCTCCTCCATCTCTCTGGACGATGATGTCTCCGTTATATTGTTAGAGTGTTGTGGGATTAATGGGTGTTACTTTCCTGCATTATTATGGCTGTTTCGTTATAGTACTACTATGACTGTAGCGTTCAAAGGAGGCGATGCAACTTGCAATCATGCAATGGCTGTGAAATGGGCCGGGCTCTTGCGGAGACCATCAGAATCGACGACCTGCTGCTGTTCCTCTCTCGTTATTTCTCTGCTTGCGCTGGTTACCGAGAGGAGCGTGAATCTCCTTGTGTAAAACTCCCTGTTCATCAGTGAATTGTTTCCGTTTGTCAGACTGGATTTGATCCACCGGCCACTTGCCCGAAAGACGGCAATGGCATTTGTAAATTGTTCCGTAAATATTATCATTCACTGTAAATTTAATTAAAGTTAAGCTAGTTTGACTTGCACAGATCCTATAGTTGCATTCTTGATAAAGAGGGTACTATATATTTAACTAGACTCTGTTAACTTAATACCGTACTGTTGTTGGAATATCGGTTATGCATGGATCGGTAAATGGCACAGGTTGTTACGAGTTGCTGCTAAACTCTCGGTGACAAAGGGCTCAACAGATATGGCTTCGTTTTAGTTAGATAGGATATCTCTCAGCTGTTGTATTGTAAGTCGGTTGTAAGTTTGTTAGCTGGGAACTTGTTGTACAAGATGTAAACGCCACGCTGAGGGCTTTTCTCATCTATATTAACACGAAGCCGTGAGCCTGAGAAGGCATCACGTTCAACCCAATTTTACAGGGTAATCGAGCTTAGGTTTTCTCTCTAGTTTTATCCATGGCTTCCTCCTCTGGCGCCGCCGCTCACCCATTCCAGTTTTCGCTCATCGGCTGCCCCATCACCGAAAAGCTCTCCAAGAACAACTTTCCGCTATGGAAGTTGCAAGTCCTCTCAGCCCTGCGCGGCTGTCAGCTTGAGCACTACCTTGACTCCGAGACGGTGCTGCCGCCCAAGCAGATCAAATCTGCAGAGAAGCCAATGGAGATGGTCGCCAATCTTAAATACAAGGAGTGGACGGCCAAGGATCATCAGATTGTCAACTATCTGTTGTCATCCATTACCAAGGAGGTCATGGTGCAGGTCTCCAACTGCACTACATCGGCAGCACTACATCGGCAGAGATGTGGAAGGTCATCCAGGACATGACCGCGTCACAATCTCGCGGTCGGATCATCTACACGCGCATAGCCTTGGCCACCGCGCAGAAGGGATCGTCCTCCATTGCTGACTATTTCAGCAAGATGAAATCTCTTGCGGATGACATGGCGTCAGCAGGAAAAAGGCTCGAAGACAAGGAGATTGCATCTTACATTCTCGCCGGCCTTGACATGAAGTATAATCGTGTTGTCTCCTCCATTACGGCTCGTGTGGAGCCTCTTTCTCTCGGCGAACTCTACACCCAGCTCGTCAGCTGGGAGCAGCGCATCTATCTGCAGAATGGCGGTGGCTCTGGATCCTCCTCCAATACCGTCACCCGTGGCCGTGGCGGATTCAAGCGTGGCGGTGGAGGTGTGGCCGTGGACGCGGCCATGGGAACAAAGGCAATGGAGGCCGCACCCAGCGAAATAGCAATGGCGACGGCCCCGCTTGTCAGCTCTGTGGCAAGGAAGGGCACACCGTGCTGTGCTGCTTCAAGCGATTTGATGCCTCCTTCACCAGCCCTTCTGAACAACAGCGTTCGACATCTTCCGCGACGTCGTACGGCATTGACACAAACTGGTACACCGACACCGGTGCTACCGACCACATAACTGGTGAACTTGAGAAGCTCACCACACGTGAGAAGTATCATGACACTGATCAAGTGCACACCGCCAACGGAGCAGGTATGAGAATCAATCAAATCGGTCAGAGTTTTGTTCGCACCCCAAACCGTAACCTTGTTCTAAATAAAGTTCTCTATATTCCTGAAGCTGATAAGAATCTTGTCTCTGTCCATCGCCTTACTTCTGATAATCGTGCATTTATTGAATATCACCCTACTCATTTTGTTATTAAGGATCAGGACACGAAGAAGCCTCTTCTTAGAGGAAGATGTGAAAAGGGCCTCTACCCATTGAAGTCTAGGCCCCGTTGAATAAAGAGACGCACGGTAATGTCAGCACATCCACATCTAGATGGCACAGTCGCCTCGGTCATCCATGATCTGCTATAGTCCGTCAAGTCCTTAGTCAGAGTCATATTCCTTTTGCTTCTGAGAATAAAGAAACTGTATGTGATGCTTGCCAAAAAGGCAAGGTTCATCAACTACCATATCCTAGGTCTACAAGTAGATCGTCATACCCTTTAGAACTTGTGTCGAAGATCTAATTTAATGATAAACTTTCAGAAACAAAACCATAAACTAAAGGCCCCACGACGGTCACCTCGATAGGGATGAGAAGCCCATCAGGGATAAATCACCGCCGGCCCACGAAGAAAGGGCACGTGAACTACAGAATCCCGCCGGCCCGGGTAGGCAGACGCGCCCCCGGGCAGACTTGTTTCCGTCTCACCCGACGTGGGAAGCAGGACGAGTCCCCCGCCAGCAGAAGACGTGCAGGGCGCCGCTGATAGGGAAAAGGCCCATTTTCCCCTTATAGAAGGTGACGACTGTTGCCTTGTAGGCACAGACGATGCAAACGCCGATAAGAACGGAGGTACGTTATCCTGAAGATCGTACACCCCGTATGAACCGAAGCACAGGATAGTACCCTAGTTCCCTACCGAAACGGAGACACGACGAGTCCTCCAGCCAGGGACGGGGCGGAATCAGACTTCTAGGACAGGAGGGACCCACGCCCCCAAGAAGCAACGACAACCCCTCCGCCTTCCGGGCCCCTACAGAAACCCTCCGAATAGAAGCACATCAGGTACGTGGGGCCCGCCAGGTAACGAGACCCATTGGCCTGGAGTGGAGGAATCCGCCGTATACAAAAAGAATCATAAGAAGGTACAACCATGAACCTTCCAACGGTACAACAAACGCCATGCCTCTACTACGCTACGGGTTCAACCGGACCCCCCCGTATCCTCCGACGATGCAACAAGGAGCCGACACGACTCCTCTCCTCCGACCAAGTATGAAGACAATAGGAATATAGTATTGTAAATGCCCAACATCCTTCACGAAGAAGGAAGGGGGCTCGATATCCTAGGAAGATATCTCTCGACGCATGTTTGTAACTCCCCTGCTCCCCTTGCGACTATAAAAGGAGGACAGGGGGGACGAATCAAGGAAACCCGGGGGGCTCTCTACTCTCAAGCTTTTAGAGAAGAGATCTCACACACACCCGAAGAACACGGCTAGGCGATAGCATACACACTCACTACACCATCTAGAGACTTGGGGCTCATACCCTGTCTCTCGAACCAGCTTGTAGCCCCCTGCAAGCAGAGATAAGGAACACGAGCAGCTCCACACTGGACGTAGGGATTTTTTGCCCGAACCAGTATAAACCTCTTGTCTCTTTGTCTCACCATTCGGAACCCGACACACATACAAATTTACTCGTTGGTAGTTTCTAAACACCGACAACTTGTTTTTTCCGATGTTTGGGGTCCATCACCTACATCTGTAGGCAAGAACAATTATTATGTGAGTTTCATAGATGATTTCTATAAGTTCACATGGGTTTATCTATTGTGAAATAAATCTGATGTTTTCCAAAGATTTCATGAGTTTCTGCGAACACATGGTGGATAAGTACCCATGTATGTTCAGTTTTGATGATGAGTGATTGACCAACACTTGAGTGTTTCAGTTTGAGTGGCTTACCCTAACCCTTTGTGAAAGAAAATGTGTGCCTGTCTATCGGCTTGTGGTGTGCAGGTGCTATGCCTAGTGACAGTGGTCAATGGCATGGAGAAGGTCGAGTAGAGGCTTGCCGTGCCGATGGACTGAGAGCGGTGAAGGGCGGAAGCAAGGCTCGGACTGAGGGACCATGGGCACCAGCGGACTAGCTGTGGTGGCTAGTACTTGGCACCGGCGAGTGCGAGAAGACATGGAGGTAGACCGAGTCGACCGAGTCAAGACGGTGGACGCACGAGTCAAGCGGAGGCTCAGGGGACTCGGAGTCTTACCGGGCGAAGACAAGGTGGCTCGGGTCGAGTGGTTTGATGGTTTGGGCCTCAAAACCATCCGCGTCGGTTTCCAAGTTTGGGCCGCAAAACTTGGGGTTCGGTAGTTGAGCCCAAAGCTACCAGTGGCGGGTTTCCTGGGTTTGGGCCTCACAACCTAGGCGGAGCTTCCGAGGAAGCGGGGATGGCACGTGGCGGAATCCTGGAGGTTGTGTCGAGGCGACGGCAACTCCCGGCAGGAAGCGGGGCCGTCCATTCAAAACAAGGAAGATATTTTCTAGAGCTTGGACTGCAATGCTTAGGCTAGGTAGTTCACTCACTGTATATAAGGGGTCTTTGGGAAATAGCCAAAGCCTCGTTAAATAGAGGATGAATGGGTATCCTCATTCCATCTCTTGCATTACTCTTTCTCCCACCTATTCCTATGTTTTCCCTTCCCTAGCTTATTCTTGCTTGAGATCCACCGAGTCACCAGTGTAAGAGGTTGTGATTGTTGCGAGGAATTGGAGGCCGTAACCTCCGTAAGCCATGGTGGCTTCGATTTCGTGATTGTCTCCGCGTTTTGCTTGTGTTCTTCCCGTTTTGCTTTTGCTCTCTCTTTTCCCAAGATGATTTCTCTTTGTTGAGAGTAGCTTTGCAAAATCATCTTGAACCAAGTTGTTCGTAATCGTGAGGAGCTTCTTTGCACCGAAGGAATTCTTCTCAAATCTCACGAGTGCGTATATCGGGCGATTTCTTTGTGGCGTTCTTCGTTTTGTTTTCTTCTCCCCCAAATCTGAGTGTTCCTGTTTTTCCTCTCCAAATTGAGCGAGGAAGTTTTCTCAGTGAGCTTCGGACCAGGTGGGATAGTCCGACGGTGAGCGTCGGACTGGTAGTCCGGAGCCTTGGCACTTACTGTCTATTTTCTCGGCAGGCGTCGGACTTCTCAAAGGAGGCACCGGACTAGTCCGGTGGTGCTTCCTATAGTTCGACGGGGTGCGTCAGACTAGTTGTCCGGAGCCTCGGCACTCCCTGGAAGTTTTCTGAGTAAGGCGCCGGACTTCTCAAGGGGGCCATCAGACTAGTCCGATGGTGCATCGCTGTGCACCGGACCAAAGGCACCGGACCACTTCCATTGGTCCGGTGGTCTTGACTAAGGTAGTCCGGAGCCTCCTGTGGTTTGATGTTTTCTCCCATTTTGCCTAGGTTCTTGCCTCTTTTCCCTAGGGGTTGAGAACCTGTGTTTTGGGGTTTCCGGTGATTTTCCTCCACTGCCAGTGAGCTCTCTTTTCTCTGTTTTCGTCTGAATCCCCGCTCACGTTGCTCGGGGGAGGTTGAGCACCCAGCAACTGGGTTTGGTTTTTGGGAAGAGTGGCCCGAACATTTCGAGAGAAATTTGAGGCTCCCATGCACCCCCCCTCTGGTCGCCGTTCTCGGTCCTTCAGTTTCAAAGTCTAGTTGAATGACAATTTGATAGAAAAATCATCACTATGCAAACCGATTGGGGAGGTGAATACCAAAAGCTAAACTCGTTTTTTCAACGTATTGATATTTCTCATCATGTGTCGTGTCCTCATGCACATCAACAAATGGTGTTGCCGAACGGAAGCATCACCATATTGTAGAAATTGGCCTTTCGCTGCTTGCGCATGCCTCCATGCCCTTGAATTTCTGGGATGAAGCTTTTGTTACTGCCACATATCTCATTAACCGCCTCCCTAGCAAAGTGATTGATGATCAATTTCCCTTTGAGCGTTTGTTCAATCAGAAACCAGACTACACTACTTTGCGCACCTTTGGTTGTGCTTGTTGGTCCAACCTAAGACCTTATAAAACCCGCGAGCTCCAATTTCGGTCAAAGCAATGTGTGTTCTTAGGCTACAACAATATGCATAAGGGGTATAAGTGCCTTGTAGCACCCGGTTTTCCGAAGAATACCGAATACAATGTATATGTGTGCCCAGGATGTACACACAAAACATATATACAAATATGGAGATTATCAAAGTCAATGCTTTATTATATATCGAAACATAGTTACAAAAAGACTTACATCTATAACAAAGCATCATGGAAGCTATTCTATATATCCTATCTTCGGGTCTCCATACTCCACAGGGACAGTTGACTGGGGGTACACTCGTCTAGTACTCCTTTGGTAACACCTTACTTGCACTGCCATCTTGTAGTCATCCGGGATTTTCATATAAAGGTGATGAAAACAAGCGTCAGCTCACCATGCTCAGCACGTATAACTATGGGACTTATGAGGCTCAAAAAGGATAGACACAGGTTTAACTGCGTTTGCTTTTAGTAAGTCAAAGTTTTAGCATTTGAGTAGCATCAAGATCAACATAAGCCCAATAACCGCATGATAAAGTGAACATGATATAATGATTATATGGACAAATAATAATAATCAATGACAAAATAACAGCTGATGAACCATGACATAAGGACATCACAATGTTAAGGACCCAGACCGCTCATAACCGCGAGCACGACTATCATGATAGTTTTACACTCTGCAGAGGTTGTACATATTTACCCCCCAAGCCGTGATTCCCATTTGCCGGGGTTTTCAAGGCCCACTATACCTCCACCTAGGAGGCGTGGCAGGGTTTCACTACATAACCTTTCGCTAGTATACTCTAACAAGTTAGGGCCGCGAGGCTAATGTCAAGTATGCACGGGTATTCTCCTTCAAGTGGCATCACATGTGGCCGCAACACTTTGTACGCCTCCATGATAGGAAAAGCGCAATACATCACTCGACCCTCCCCTCATGCGCCAATAAATGGTAACCTCTAACAAGCTAGAGCATACTAGGTACTGAATTAAAGTCAGAGCCAGATAACACTTGGGGTAGCACGGTTTTCCTGGGTTGCCGCTTACAGAGATACCCCTATGAATGAGAACACATGTGTGATTTCCTGATGTTCCACCTATAGTCCACGTTGCTAAAAAGTCATATTTTATCATCATTGCATATATCATTAATCAAGTTACAAGATCATGGTTACTCTTTAGGAGCACTAGCTTTGATCTACCCAATGCAAACCCCCATAGGTGACAAGGTACAGGATATCAATTCTAGGTAATCCTTAAGGGTAACAAGATAGACACATGCATATGAATTAAATATTTAAGGTGAATAGGACAACAAGGAGGATCCCATGCTATACTTGCCTTCCATATGCTTGCTCAAACTTTCCAACTTTCCATTTTGTCATCCTTGCAAAGCTCCACTTATAACGTCACAAGCATCACAAAAGAACCTAAAAACAGTACACCAAGCATTACAAAAGCACACTATAAAGGAAACTAACGTATTCTACGCATTGCTACGAACTCGTGAGCGCAAAAACCACCTAAAACGGAGCTACGGTTTGCAAGATACAACTAACGATAGATTAGCTTTTAAAAAGAGAGCACTAAGGGCTTTATTATTTTTAACTATGTAAAAGGGTAGATAAGGTATTTCAGATAAATACCTAGGTTAGATTAAGTCAAACTTATATTTGTATTTAAAAACTAATTTGAAAACTAAAGTAGAACTATTTATTTTATTTATAAAGCAAATTGCATAGTCTTTAATCAACTTAGGGATTTACTATGAAATTACAGAGTTATTAACATAGTTTTAAAGGATTCTAAACTTTAAATTATGATTTTACGAATGTAACACAATTTGAATGGGTCAAAACGGAGTTAAAATGCAAAAGTTATAAGCTTTTGAAGTTGGATGGCAGATCTGTAAATAAATCGAAGTATTTTTGAATTAAAACAAATATAAACTGAAAAAGAAAAGGGGCTAGATTGCGGGTTCCATTATCCAAAAGCTCAGGGGCTAGATTCAAAGAAACAGGACTGAAAAAGAATGATTATGAGCTGGATTGTTCTGCGGGTTAATAACTGGAAAAGTTAGGGGCTAGATCGCAAAAGCAGTAGGGCTGTGGCGGTGGCGCTGACGTTGTGCTGACGTCACGCTGACGCGTGGTTGACGCAGTGCCACACGGCGAGCCGTGAGTGGTGCGGCCCACTGCGTGGGTGTGGACGCGCTGACGTGCGTGTGGGACCTCCGATCCACGGGTGCACGATGCACCGGTCGCATAACCCCGAAGGGGTATCTAATCTGGGCCGTCCAGATTAGATCCGATGGTGGAAAGCAAAGGGGAAACCTTCCCCGCCGCTGCACAGGATCCCGACGGCGGCGCCATGGCTGCTGGCGGCTCGAGCTCGCCGGAGAACGTGAGGAAGGCGTCCCCGACCTCCTCGGCTTCAACCAAGTACCCCGGGAAGAACATCGAGCTCTTGCGAGTACAGGGGAAGGTTCAGGTGAGGCGATACAGAGGGTGATAACGTGTGACGAGAAGTGTTCCGGGTACGGGGTTCCAAGGTGGAGCTTCTCGAGTGCACGACGACGGCCTTGGAGCTTCGGAACGACGAGAACGTAGCGAGGCCGTGTGTGCGGTGCGTGAACAGAGAGATAGATAGAGAGAGCAGGGGAGGAAGAAGCTCGTGTGAGGGACTTTATAGGCGGAGGGAGGGCGGTATATGCGGCACGTCTGCGACCGGAGCATCAAGGCGGGACCTAATGGCCTCCTTGATGGCTCGGCTTCAAGGGCATTCACCCGGAGTGAAGGAGAGAGCGGCCATGAATGCCATCAGCATCTCTGCGTGCCGAGGAAGAAGAGAAGGGAGTGGGTGACAGGTGGGGTCCACGGTTCAGAGAGAGGAAGAGAGCAGCGCGTGAGCTGGGTTAGGCGTCGACAGATGGGGCCCACTGCGTAGTGAGTGCGAGGGAGAAGACATGCGGGTGAGAGTGAGCTCCCACGTGGGCCGAGCACTAGCCCGAGATGCTAGGCCGGTGATATGAGGTACAGTGCGGGAGGGAGAGGATTTGAGCTGGGCCTGCTCCTCGGTTGGGCCAGAAAGGTGAAAGAGGGAGAGAGATAGAAGGAAAACCTTTTCTTTTTAATTTGTTTTTCAATTTCTTTTGAAAACCAAAATCAAACTCTTTTGAAATTCAATAAAGTTTGAAACACTTTATAAATTATTTTCTGAGTTTTGATAATGAAACTTTGAATTTGTTTTTGAGAAAAACTTTTAAAACTCTTTTTATTTTATAAATAGATCAAAATCGATTTGGACCAAAACCGAATTTATCAAATTGTTTTTCACTCCATAAAATTAAATACAAAGGCATGAATGCAAGACCCCTTTCAAATTATATTGAAAACAATTTTAAAACTCACATTTTGCATATTTTTATTTACTAAAAGCCTAATTAAATCTAATAAATTTTAGGAAAAACATAAATCTTTTTATTTTATGTAGTGTTTTCTATTCACAACCCAAAATAGAAATTTTGGGGTGTGACATGCCTTGACATAGCTGAAGGCCGGGTCTATATTTCTAGAGATGTTATCTTTGATGAAGATGTTTTCCCTTTTCTCAAACTGCACCCTAATGCCGGTGCACAACTCCTCTCAGAAATCCTTCTTCTTCCACCTCACCTGCTAAATCCTTCATCTGGTTATGGGGACGACAATTCTTCTGATTCGTTTGGTAATGATTCCCTGCTCGCTAACCCAGTAAATGAGAATGCAGGACTTCAAGAAAAATTGGCTTCAAATGAACTCCATGCGGCACAAGATCAGCGTCATTTCATGTCACCTGGAGTCTTTCCCTTTTTGGCAGGAACAAACACGAATCCCACAACTGATTCTCTGCCAGGATCCGTCTTGGATCAGGCGCCGTCAGTCCCCTCATCCCTTGGTACCGAGTCACCACTACGGTCCACCTTTGCACGTGCGCCATCTGGCACTCCGGCTCCGACGACAGGGGGACAAAGGGGGACAACAACCACCTCGGCTTTGCTGCCGGCTGGATCCTCTACGCCGCCGGTGCCTTCATCTCCGGTACTGGATCCGGTGCGGCTCCTGCGGCTGGAACACCAGGATCTCCTACACCAGCCCCTCCTACAATAGCACCTATGCCGGCTCCTCCTCCACAACCTCCACAGCAGCGACCTTCTACTCGTCTACAACAAGGCATATGTAAACCCAAGGTATACACTGATGGTACAATACGCTATGGTTATTTAGCTACTACCTCTGAAGGCCGCTAGATTTGCAAAGTGCACATGCTAATAAGAATTGGAAGCATGCTATGGATGTTGAGTATGATGCTTTGCATAAGAACAAAACTTGACTTCTTGTACCACTAGTTCATGGGAGGAATGTTATAGGTTGCAAATGGGTTTATAAAATTAAAAGAGGGTCAAATGGAGAAATAGAAAGATACAAAACACGGTTAGTTTCTAAGGGTTTTAAACAAAGATATGGCGTAGACTATGAAGACACCTTTAGCCCAGTAGTTAAAGCAGCCACAATTTAACTTGCGTTATCTCTTGCTGTTTCTAAGAATTGGTGTTTGAGGCAGCTAGATGTGACTAATGATTTCCTACATGGGTACCTTGAGGAGGATGTGTATATGAGGCAACCGCTAGGATATGAAGACAAAGGTAAACCACATTACTTGTGTAAGCTTGATAAGGCAGTGTATGGATTAAAGCAAGCACCTTGAGCATGGCATTCTCGGTTGAGTAATAAACTTCAGAGTCTTGGCTTTGCAACCTCAAAAGTGGATACCTCTCTCTTCTTTTATCGGAAAGGGAATCATGCTATATTCATGCTTGTTTATGTTGATGACATCAATACATCATTGTAGCCAGCTCCTCTCATGATGCAGTCAATGCCCTGCTTCGAGATCTTGAGAAGGAGCTTGCTATCAAGGATCTAGGTGATCTACATTACTTCCTTGGAATTAATGTTCAAAGGAAATACAGTGAGTTGCTACTAACACAGGAAAGGTATGCCTCTGACATTCTAAAGAGAGTCAATATGCATCTCTGCAAACCTGTAAAAACACCACTTGTAACTATGGAGAAGCTTTCGGTCACTCAAGGAAAACGGTTGGGAGGAGAAGATGCCACGAGGTATAGGAGTATCGTAGGTGCACTTCAATATCTAACCTTGACTCAACTAGATCTGTCTTTTGCAGTTAACAAAGTGTGTCAGTTCCTTCATTGTGCAACCACGGTTCATTGGGAGGCTGTGAAAAGAATTTTGAGATATGTGCAAGGAACAATCAGTCTAGGCATTAAGATTAAGAAAACTAATTATGTTCTTGTGAGTGCTTTTTCAGATGCTGACTGGGCAGGGTGTCCAGATGATAGACGATCTACAGCTGGCTTTGCTGTTTTTCTTGGTTGCAACCTTGTGTCATGGTGTGCAAGAAAACAACTGACTGTTTCCAGATCTAGCACAGAAGCTGAATACAAATCTTTCGCCAATGCTACAACTGAAGTTATGTGGGTACAAAAGTTACTTGATGAACTTGGAATTCCACATCCCAAGGCTGCATGGTTGTGGTGTGATAACATTGGAGCCATATATTTGTCAGCTAATCTTGTATTTCATGCTCGCACAAAACATATAGAAATAGACTTTCACTTTGTGCATGAATAGGTAGCAGCGAAGGCACTTGATATCAGATTCATCAACACTACGGATCATAGGTTCACAAAACCTCACCCTGAGAAAGAAATGGTATGGTTTAGAAATAATCTGAATCTTGTTGATAAGTTGTGATTGAGGGAGGGTGTTGGAATATCTGTTATGCATGGATCAGTAGATGACAAAGGTTGTTATGAGTTGTTGCTAAACTCTCGGTGACAAAGGGCTCAATAGATATGGCTTCATGTTAGTTAGATAGGATATCTCTCAGCTGTTGTATTGTAAGTCGGTTGTAAGTTTGTTAGCTAGGAACTTGTTGTACAAGATGTAAACGCCATGCTAAGGGCTTTTCTCAGCTATATTAACACAAAGCCATGAGCCTGAGAAGGCATCACATTGAACCCAATTTTACAACTATCACTAATCATTATGAGAAGCACAAGTAACGTATGAGCACAATGTTTATACGCATATATACATAGGTTGTGTTGGTTGAGTCACTTAGCCTCTATCTAGGCTCTAGCAATACAAAAACTATGTACTCTCAGCTGCGCCTTTGTTAGCCCATAAGCTAGGTCTACCAAGCCAAGGGGACATCTAGCCAAACTTCTTGGGTATGGTCTCTCCTCCGATTTCTAGGATGGTAGGTTTATGCCCTGAAGTTTTTAGGAAGCTAGGCTTGTGCTACATGACTGTATTACTGTTCATAGTCAACGACAAGCCCCATGCTGAATAGTAACACTACCATGGTCATGTAGTACAAGCCTAGCTTCCTAGAAATAAGCTCATGTAGCACACGCTACATATGTAGCTAGATCGAGTCTAAGATGGTTTCAATTTCTATTTTGATTCATATCAATTTTGAGGTTGACTCGTGATGTATTCATGCTTGTCACTGTGATAGATCTCACACCTATAAATATAAAGGATCCAATCCCACCAAATCAATATATCTTTTCATCTTTTACTTTTTTGTCTTTGCCCTAATCTCTTCCAACCTCAATATGATGTTCTTCCTTTGTCTCTATGATGTCTAAAGGTACCCTAGATGTCCCATTGATGCTAGGGAAACTATGACATCTAGTCCAATTTGGAGTTTGACCCATAAGGTTCATGTGCATGTTAGTGAGAAACTATGTCATGGTTAGTCTCACCTTGGGTGTTTAGGGTGGGTCAGACCAACATATAAGGTTTCTAGAGTTCATCCCACCATCTTTGACTGAATCCTTTTATGCGAAGCGAGGACAAAAGTGTAAGTTGTCTAGTGGTAGGCATGGTTCACTCACCGTGTAGAGTGGATCTGAGTCCAAACGACTCAGATCTACTTACAGGTTCCCAATTGATTCAATTCCCTGAGTCCAACGACTACCACTTGATTCAATTGATCAATCTTCCGATCAAAACTCATTGTGTACCACTTGATTCAATTGATCAATATTAGGGAGGTGATGAGGGTACAAAATCAAGTGGCTTCTCTAGGGTTTATTGTCCTCATGCTTCTGGTGTATTCGTCTTGGTGTTGTCGGGTCCTTCTTTGTCTTGTATCTTGGGGGCGACCAAATCACAACCACTCCTTGACACCTCTACTATAGCCTGCTCCCTAACCACTAGATGTTGTTTGCCACAATAGTGCCTTTCCTAGGTGAGCCTTCTCCCAGCTTCCTTTGCATGCTGGGCTTCTATGCCTATCCAAAGGGGCTACTAAGCAGGCTTGGAGCTCCCGAGTTTGTGGGATTGGGGGAGTTCTTCGTCATGACACACGTCATGCCCGAGATAGTGGTTGACAGTGCCTTGTGACTATGGATATAGGATGGTGGTGTAGTACTTATGCACCTATCACGCTCTATGTGCTAGATTTTGGAGCTATCTTCGGCTTATCTTATGGTGAGTGTACACCATAAGGTATAGTTGGGATGACTATGTGACCTATGGCTCGTCTAGGGCTTTGCTTCTGCGGAGAATCCCCATGTCTTGGCCGAGCTCCCAATCTCCAAGCGCAGGTGGCTAGAGCAGGGGCTTTGCCTTTTCTAGCTTGCCTTTTGATATCAGGGACTTCTGCTGGGGAGGGTCATCTATGAGCTACCAAGCCATCACTTTTCTGCTATAGGGTGTGCACGAGTACACCTGATGGGTGTAACCCCTGAGCTACTAGTTGTTTTAGAGAATCAACTGGGGGTTATTAGTCGGACTATCACACCATTAACCCAGAGACTTAACATACCCCTATGTTAGATTCTCATGAATGTCAGATATGAGCAAGTGATTACAAGATCATTTATGTCCCATCATAGAAAAGTGAACAATACATCATTAAAGTAAAGGATTTTGCAGTCACCCAACAATGCCTATTGTGCCCTTAACCTAGAGACTTAACATACCCCTATGTTAGATTCTCATGAATGTCATTTTAGAACTATATATAGAGTAAATGCAAGATCTGAGTAAGTGATTACATGATCGTTTATGTCCCATCATAGGAAAAGTGAACAATACATCATTAAAGTAAAGGATTTGCAGCCGCCCAACTATGTCGATGTACTAACTGAGATAATCTTCAAGTTTAATCTAGTCATCTATCTATTCTTGTTAATAGTATGCTTAATCCTTCTGATAAGATGATTGGTGAAAAGGATAGTATACATATACTTTCTAATATTTAGGATTTGGCTATTGGATGAAGTAAATGAGTAGAAGAGTTCATTATTGTTAGTGTTAATATAGAACTTGTTGATGTCAACACTTGCAAAGATCACCTTATGATGTTGTTGGCTAAGACAACAACATTATAATTTGATTGTCTCGTGCCATTGTGTCAAGTCTAGTGAAAGCAAAGTGAAACAAAGCTTAGTAAAACAAAGCCTTTGGAAAAAATAGATCCCACATCTAGTACTTCTATAATCTGGGAGCAACAACAAAAAAAGGATTCACCTAAACGATTGGGTTCCAATCGGTCTACTAAAGCAAAGATAAGATGTTGTAGAAAAACCAAGATTGATATTTGGAAAACCATAAAAGTCAAAGGCCATAATAATCATCAAAATGAAAAACCGGAGCCTAATATTAGGAATCTTATAACTAAGTGCCCAAATCCAATGAATATAAAATGTGCTAGGTGAAGTTGGTTTAGGATAAACTATAAAAAAATCATATATTTTATTAGGATAAAAAAGTTTATAGTTGCCAACCTTTTTATTTGAGACCATTTAGGGTCCAATTATTTTTACAATCTTTGATGTCTATTTAAAACAAAATGATTGGTTTCTTTTATTTCTAGATGTGAGTTGTAAAAAGGCTCATGTCCAAAAGCTTTTTCCACCAAAATTACTGCATGGACTATTCTCATGTCACATTTAAGAATATCTAGATGACAAAGAAGGCTCGTATGAGGCTGGAGATCACAAGTTTAAATCCTCAAAAATGCACGCACATGTACGTGGCCCATTTCTACAAATGTGTTTCCACTATCACTAGATTATATTTGTCACTAAAAATCCTTTTTATAGTAGTGTCATATACTCATATTGTTTTATTTTTGAATGAATGACCGGGACACTGTGTCCATTTCAATCACCTGAAGAGAAGTAGTATTCTAGGAAATAACAACATACAATATTATATTCCAACAAATCAAACATTTTGACTATCTATACCATTTTCACTACTTTATGTTCATAGCTGGAGTGCTAACTTGAGTGCAACTTAAAATTTTTAGTTTACTTAGTTATTCCAGCACCATCACTACTCTTGCTTTGGCCCTGTGTTGCTCTCCTCCTCAGGGGTGACTCGGGAGGCTCCACCTTCTCTACCGCCAGTCCTCTCCCCCAAGCCTCAGCCCAATCATCACCGGTGTTTGGCGCCGAGGGTTTGCATGGAGCAAGAAATTGAGATTCCTCTCTCTCTCTCTCTCTATCACACACACACACACACAAAAAACACACACACACACAATCTAGGTGGAGCACATGGTGACGCTTTCTAACCTCGGTATGGCCGGAGCTAGTCTGTAACCACCTAGATTTATTGCCTATGGGCTTGGGCCAAATCACTCATGGAGTGGAGGCACCAGAGGCATTGGGGGCGGCCATGGCGGCTGCTCTACCATGTAGAGAGGTTGATGTAGGGCTAAATCTAGGTGGAGCACATGGTGACGCTTTCTAACCTCGGTATGGCCGGAGCTAGTCTGCAACCACCTCGATTTATTGCCCATGGGCTTGGGCCAAATCACTCATGGAGTGGAGGCACCAGAGGCATTGGGGGCGGCCATGGCGGCTGCTCTACCATGTAGAGAGGTTGATGTAGGGCTACCTTGGCAGGGGTGAAGACATTAGTGGACTAGGCAACTGAGGCTTCTTATGATCCTGGCTCTCGTCTCCACGCCATATGTCTTCCCCCTTTCTTGGGATGGCTTTCATGGAGGAGCTAGCTAGATCTGCCTACTGTTGTCCAACTTTGGTGAGTTATGTAATGGGTGGACTCTCTGGTGGATTCCCCCAATACATCTCCTAGACGAAGCAAAATCGTCTTGGACAATGCCATCTGTAGACGTTGTTCCCTTCTTGGAGGCAGGCTTTCCTACCTCTCCTCCTACCATACTAGATGTTGCAGGTGAAAATATTCTCTTGGTGGGCTACCTTGTCAACACTTTTAGCATTGTTTCCTCCTTCGAGGCATTGCTAGGCTTTCCAGTTCTATGGTCGCTCCTTGTCATCTTGATGGAAAATGGGCCCCAGGTTATGTTGTTTTGGTCATTATTTTTATTCAATCCTTGTGTGAGTTGTGATAGTTGTCTAGTTGTTGTACTAAAGTTGTTAGGATGAGTAGAACATTCTTCTTAGTTGAATGATTTTTTAACCTAGTTTTCATTCAAAAATTTGGCGGGCACTTACCTTTTTTCTTTGCCTCGTCTAATAGAATAACAGCTAAGATTTTGTCATCCTTTCAAAAAATAAAAAACTCATTACCAAAATACTAACTCTGGTTTGGCATAGTAGTGGTTGTCTTCCTCTAAAACTAAATGCAACATTAAGTCATCACCCGACGCATGCGCTCTGGCGCACAACCTGGCTTTGAGTCTTCCACCTTCCCTAGCCTACTTTCTCCTCGTGTCCTCATGCCCTTGTGCCCTTCCTTTCCCACCCTCGCCCTTCAACCCTGCCCTCCCTTAAATTCGCTATGACGCGTTGATGACATATTTGTCCTCACCTCTACCCCCAACACCAGCAGCTGGCAGCGAGCCACAATGTTGTGCCACCCTCAGCCCGCCCCTGCCCCTCTCAATACCACCCACCCTAATCCCAGCGCATGGGGGCGATGAGCTGTAGCATGGTTCCCTTATCGGCAGCCCGCCCAACTGGTTATCCCCTGCCGCTTCGATTGCCACCCCTCAACCTGCCTCTACTGCTATGTCATGGGCATTGTCAACAATACGTGCTCGCCAATCCACCGAGGGGGTTCCCCGTGATGGTAAATTGATCGAGGGCATGTACGAGATATAGAACAAGATGGTCATTGACATGCAAGTTAGACAGGTTCAGACCGTCGGTGAGATGTAAAACCCTAATGTGAGTATAGGTGTCCAGATCTTTTGGTGGAGATAGATAACTTTTGAATTCACTAGAGAGACAATCACGATCTGACTACAACCATCTAAGGATGATGCGCCTTAGCAATTGATACACCAATTACAGCGGTTGCTCACATTCTTGTGGATCACAACCAACCAAACCACTAGGGTTATTCCTGCAAGCAATCGAAGAACAAGCAAGAACAAGTAGAATAAACACTCAAATGCAAATAAGAGATGAAGGTTTAGATCTGAATCACAATAAGATGGGATTCCGAATCAAGTAGATTGGATGGTCTAGTCGACACATGTATCTACAAGGAAGTAGCAGCAGCTAAACTTACATCAAAACAAAACCCGATCTGATTGTGGTGGCTCTAGGAGAATATAAGAAGAGGGTAGGACGACCACAAGGGTGCTGGGGTCATCCTACAACCCTAGGATGAGTCCCTAATGGACTCAAGTTGATACACGGGCCATAGACCCAAAATATGGTGTCGCAGCACCGTTGACAGAAAATGTCTCGGCATTAAACTGTCTACTCTGTACACATATGATAAGATATAGGTACGAGTAAGGACCCATTGGAAAGTAGACTTGATAAGATTTCCAAAAATTCCTAGAATGTCCAAATCGGAGTCCATATTAAGTAGTGGAAACCGTGACAAGTTTGAACTCTTTTGTAGTCCGAATTCAACTCTGAAAACGTATCGGATTTGGACTCTTTCTTTTTTTGTGACCAAAGTGACGTGGTGGTCAGGGGGAGGACGTTAGGAACACTTGTATTTGGTACCCAATCAACTTCATTAACCATCCATACTTTCCGTATGCAATTGAACCTTCCCTTGATCCATATAAGCAATTCTTTGGTTTAGAAGTGATTAACGTGGTCATATCTGAGCTGGTGATGTCCTGATCAAACCCTACTCCTGTGTGCTGCTGTATTGCTTCTTGTATGAGATTGGATGATTTTGAGGGGGCCTACCCACCTAATATAGTCCAGGGTTAGGATTACAAGTTGGTTTCATCTAGAAAAGTAAATAACAGAATACAAAAATCACAGGATCGAGTTGTATCCAAACCGAAAGGACCTTGATGTTGCCTAGGAGGACTAGAGGGCGGGAGTGAATAGGCCTCCAAAATTTTAGCTTAAATGGATATTAAATTCTAGCCTAGCAGTGCTGCTCTGGAGAGCAGCACTGTTGCTCTGGAGAGCGGCATTGCTGCTCTAGTAGACACCCGAGGCTGCAGTTTAAAATCTACCCAACGGAATTTAGATCGGGAAATTTCCTTAGCTTCCTTGGGTAGAGTAGAGCCTATTCCACCACTTAGAATATGTAGGAGCAACACCACAAAGTAGATCAGGACCAAACCCTAGAAATCATCTTGAGAACAAATGCATGTAAAGCAAACAACACGAACACAAGTGACACAAGATTTATCCCATGGTTCAGCTCTCCACCAAGGCTTGTCTAAGTCCACGTTGTTGAGGTTCACCACACAAGGCTTGGGATCGCCACACAATGCTTGCCTTTCCTTGTTCTCAAATCAAGAAAGTGAACTCTTGAAGTGGGGGGTGATTTCTTAGCTGCAATGAGATGGTTACAAACCTCCCGAGGCTGCCACACAAGTTGGCAAGCTCCATGGGTGACGCTCTAGCCGGCTAGGAGCAAGCTCCAAGAGTAACAAATGCAATCCATCGGCTTGAACGCAAACCAAGTGCTCTAGGCGTTGAAGAACAGTTTGGGCTGCTGTCTAATGAAGTTTGGAGGCTCAATCTCTAAAAGAATCGGAGAGGAATCAAAGGGAGAAGCTTGAGGGGCTCCAATGTAATTAGAGAGAGGGAGAGAGCTATTGTGTTGCTATACTGGTTGGGGAATGGTCGAGATGACCGTTGGGGGCAGCAGGGAGGGGATAGAAATACCCCTGCTGTCCAACGGACACTTTAAGTCATGGCACTACTGCTCTAAGGCCCGACACTACTGGACTGCAACACTGCCGCTCTGCCAAAAAATACTCCGAATGCAAAACTATTTTGCAGGGAGTCTAGACAAGGTATGAGAGGATGTTTGGTGGAATTTGAACACTTGGTTGCACATTTAATCTTGTGCATTGTATCCCCCTTTATAGTACGACTTTCCTAAACTCAAATTCAAAATATCAAATAATTTAAATGCCTTTGAGTTGGTCACCGTATCCTTTGATAATTTGGGGCTGCACCATTGAATGTATTGTCCTCATTCTTATAATAACTTGAGCATGTGTTTGAAATCATCCTTATCTCATCTCTTTGAGAAAACACACCTTAAGCTTGTGAATTGAATCTTTCCAACACATGTAAGTTTAGTCCATGGCTTCAAATCACTTCTACTAATAATTTGATCATCAACATAATATGACTCCTCATAGCTTGATTAGTACCTCGACTAGCGCACAGATTATACCACTGTAGCACTTCACTCAGGAGTATTCCGGGGTATCGTAATTTATATTCTCCCAAGGGAAAGAGGAGCTAGAAATAATAATAAAAGAGAGATCCTAGAGATCACCTCAATTTAGTACCAACTAGTGTAAGGGGGTAATCGAAATATGATAGGAAGGTGCTGATGTAAGAAACCAAGATAAAGATAAATAAGAGATAACTGGTGGGTATCAATGTGGGAGGACAACGAGAGAGTAAAAGGACTCATGTGATTCCAACTCTACCTTTGTGGGTTTACCTATGGCACACAATTGATATAAACATCAATTGATTCCTCACTACATGTATGCTAGGCGAGAGGATAGATCAGTAGGAGGGCAAAACTCCTACCGAACCACGCTCTCTTTTTATGGGGGCCTTACGTTTTAAGAACTTGCTTAAGAACATGTGGTGGAATACAAAGACCAGACAAGGTTGTCACTCTCTTGCCAGCTA
Organism: Microstegium vimineum; assembly: GCA_022036555.1. NCBI lineage: Eukaryota > Viridiplantae > Streptophyta > Magnoliopsida > Poales > Poaceae > Microstegium > Microstegium vimineum. The sequence goes on from CM039135.1 coordinate 34,980,472, forward strand.
CCACAATCAATTTGTGTGACAAGTGATAACCAAATGCAAGATTAAGTATAAGCACCACACTTACACCTACTCTCACTACTCTAATCGTTTATACGACAATTAAAGCACCCTATGACAGGCGATGATCGCATACAAGAATGGCCACAAGGATATCAATCTAGTTTATAACAACTAAATGACAAGATAAACCACAACAATACTATAACAAGTATAATATTGCACAAAGTAAATACTAAGTAAAGAAGGAATATTGCATTAAATAAGTAAAGTCTTACAAAAGAGAAAAGATACAAGAGCTTATACTAGATTCTTCAGGAAGACAACTCCGGAAATCCTGAGCAAAGCTCAACTCAACTCTAACTCCCACACTAGAGAACACCACTAGACTAATCTCCACTTGAGAACTAGAATGCCTTGTATGGATTACATCATATCTAGAGAGGGGGGTATGAGCCTCTATTTATAGTGGGAGGTGGAGTAGGGGCTACTCCACTGCCATGTCATCAATCCAGGAGGCTTCAATTTTGGACCCTTGGATCTAAGCCTGGGCATTCGGGTAACCCGATTAGTTCGGGTCGGGTAATTCGGGTTTCAAAAAATTCGGGTAATGAGATTTGCTATCCAATAACAGCCCCGAAAAAACGCTACCCGCAAATTCGGGTACCCACAAATTGGGGTCCGGGTTCGGGTATACCCAATATACCCGAAATATATAAAATCAGAGCAAACACTCAAACTGTACAAAATTTTGCATACAATTAGTAATTGACACTTTGGACAAAATAATTGATAACTGATTAACTTTAAGTTCACATATCAAATAAAATCAACTGAATCATATGCCTTAGTGTCTCTGTAAAATCAGCATATATCAAAAATCACATACCAAATAAACAGTAACAAATTACTCTGACCTGACGTACACAGAATCAGAATTTGCTCCAATTAGTTGTTTCTCTCGGATGTGCTAACACATTGCAATTTATGCTAACAGAATGTGCTAACAACTGCGGATGTGCTAACAGTAACCAATTTTTGCTCCAATTAGTTGTTTCTCTTTGGGGTAAGTATTCCTATTATGGGTAGTTCGGGTACCGGCCGTAGTTACCTGAATTACCCAATATAAATTCGGGTAATAGGATTTACTATCCGAACTAGATATCGGGTAGTGCGGGTTCGGGTATTTCGGGTCCGAGTCCGAGTATTTCGGGTTCGGATTTCGGGTAGCGGGTAATATGCCCAGGCTTACTTGGATCTACCGCCTCTAAACCGACTTGGAGTGAAGGGTCTTGATCTTCAACATGTGTTAAATGTGTGGGGGAGTCACCAGGCGCAGCAGGGACCATAGGTGGTATCAGCCGCCCCTATGACAGGTGGGCCCTGCCTAGAGCTTCTAGATGTTGTCCCCACTAGTCAGGGACCAAGTGGGGGTGGTAGCCCCTAGTGGGGTGTCAGCCGACCCCCACCCCTAAGGGTGTCAGGCCCACCACCTTCTTCTAGAAGGTGGTCCCACATGTCATGTGACTTGGTTGATTCCTCTGAGATGTTTGTCACGTTGGTTTCCTTGATGTAGGCCCACGGACCCATGTGAGGTGAATATGAGCCATTGGGAGAAAGCACAAGTTGATCCAAGGGTGGAGGATCACTTGAGAAAGCACAAGTTGAGCACAAGCTGATCCTGGATTATGGCCAGAGTGGGAGGCTGGTGGGCCCATGGTGGTGTCGGCCGACCCACTATGTGGGTCCCACTGGCCCATCTTGCTCCATTTATTCTAATTCTGCATCAAATACTTCATGGACATGTGGAACCTATTATTTCATATAATATGCTCATGATATGTTGTTCTATCCTTGATCCCGAGGTTGTTGGCGATATTTTGGAGATGTAAAAGTATGTCATTCTTGGTGTCAACAAGATTCCCCAATCTTAACCTTCGCTCGTCCCGAGCAAACAATCAAACTTAGCCTCGGTGGATCAGGAGTTGTTACTATGCTTCATATTTCAAGAGTACTAAATCTACAACAAACATACTTCTCTTTTGAATGGAAAAATTAGCAATAAAAACTCACCCTTACCTTAGTCCTCCATGGGTCTTATAGCTTTATCCCTTGTCTTGTGTGGTTGAGAGATAGAACAACTTGACTTGAGCACTAGTTTTCTTATTCTTTCACAAGTATCATATCGGAGGTTTTGCAATGTTTTATAAAAGAAAACTTAATGTTCCTCAAATGGTACTCTCTTGGTGTATGATTCCTCACCAATGCACATATTTGAAGTTTGCCTTTTCATCCTACTCTAAAAGCTTTTGTGGAGCTATAGGTAGGGATAAAGATGTAGCAAACTTACCTTGCATATATTGTAAAGTCAAATTTCAGATCCAAGGAGAGAAGTGTCATACTCTTAGATCAAGATGTGCAAGTGTGTGAAAACATGGCAAATGATCACTACTCCTTTATTTGATATGATCTCTCTTTCTAACTTATTGTTATGAGACATAGCTATGTTTATTTTTCTTTTTCTTTTTCTATGAGCTTTGATATGCTCATTATTTTTATCTAACACTTGGGACCTTCATGTGTCCCTATATATATATATTCATAATTTTTCATAGTCTATGTCTCATTTACTAGCAACATACTAGAGAGATATTCTTTTAGAACATGGAGCATGAATTTTTGTGGAAAATGTAAGGCATGTTTTTGCGTACTTCCAGTGTAGAAGAAGCATATATATATATATATATATATATATATATATATATATATATATATATATTGTGTGTGTGTGTGTGTGTGTGTGTGTGTGTGTGTGTGTGTGTGTGTGTGTGTGTGTGGTGTGTACGTGATCTTGATCTTGGGAGCATGATAAATCTCTCAACAAGGGTTTGTCGATATGGGACCCATAGGGTTCCCCATGGAGAAGAGAGAAGAAGACCTAGTCTAAATAGGATTCCCTACATGTAATCCTACTAGAACTAGAAGAAGTCCTACTCTATTAGGATTCCATACATGCAGTCCTACTAGGAGTAGCTGCACATAAATCCTACTAGGATCTCTACTTTGTAACCGACTAGGACTCTTGCCTCTCCTGGACTATATAAAGGAGGGCAAGGGTCCCTAGATCGGCACGGCCAGACCTCACCTTAGCTCATACCTGACAACACAACAAATAGCGCAGGGCAGAACATACTAGCTACTCCAAACTGGATGTAGGACGCCGTGACTTTCCAGCGTACCGAACTAGTATAAATAGTTGTCTCCTTGCATTTACCATCGAGTTCCTGCATGCGCCGATACCCCTCCGAACAAAACACGGTCCCGGGTTACCCCGTGATGGGTTGCCGGTGGTAAAACATCGACAGGGTCACAAAACTTGACCAAACTCAACAGAAAGCAAGTAGCCTATGTAGAAAGCTTATGTCATGAAAGAGCATATATGGCTTTGGTAGGAATTTTCACCATTGAGGAACAAAAAGTGTTTTTATCATTTAATAAATAAAACTCTGATAGTCATTCTTGTTTAGAACAATAGTATAGCAGCTCTTGTCTTGTTATACCATGTCTCACAACAACTTAGACTTAGTTACAACATTTGACACCCCCAAAAGGTTCAGGTTCATGATGGTCTTAATTAAGCTAAGTAATCCATACTTAGAAAAATACCAAGTTGTAAATTAAGTACTAAAGAAACATTTAGCAGAGCAACTATTCATCATTTCCATAAGGGAGATAAACATTCATGGAACATGTGAGAGTAAAGACAAGTCTTTTTGTTCTTTTTATCATATTTAGATTTTTTTGTATAAGCAATTATGAAAATGAAAATGCATAAATATAATGCTAGAATTAAAAATTACGAAAATTAAATTGCAGAATTATAATGCTGAAAATTAAAACTTACCTTAGTGGGGGAAGGAATGCATTAGAGACATTCCCTGTTGCGCGAAGAATATAGCCCATTGCTGGGCATTGTGATCTCTGATTGCTTGGACCCGCTGCTGATTTTGGACCGCGTTTTGGTGGAGGGCTTCATGCTCCACTCGCAACTCACCCTCTTGATTAGTGAGTAGAGTCATATCATGATGGTAGTCACAGTAATCTCTTTCTTGTGAAGAAGCAAAAGAGAGTTGTGCACTTTGGGCACGTGATGATGATCTCTGTAATCCTCTGCTTGAGCTAGACAATTGCATGGCACTAGTGGACTCATCTTCTTCATAATCTGGTCCTAGGGATGTGCCTTCTTGCTGTGCAGCATATGCCATGCTACGTGTCACACGTTGACATGCAAAACTCCTACGTCCTTCTTGGTTGTCTAGATTCAGGGTTAGTCGTATGCATCTATACAACTTAAGTCTCTCATAGGGGAGTGCAATTTTAGTTTCATGGTCGCGAATCATAAACATGATAGAATCATTTGGACCATTTGCAACAATATGGCCTTGCACGAAGTAAGCCATGTTTAAAACAATCCTAGGTGTGTCTAGGAAATATTGATAATCATCAAGTTGAGCCATGTTGTGCATAATTTTGGTGATCATGGATGTAAAATCAAAGGGTCACCAGTGATCTACCATGGCTCTAACAGGTGCAATAGGAATCTTGTTTACCATGACAAAAAGTATTCTTAGCTCATTATCCGTTATGATTCTCACATCATCTCTAGGGAACAAAGTTATTCCTATCCAACGATGCAAGAAACGTAGCATAGGATTATGGATTTCAGTTGTTAGTGGGTATTTGGCATTATCTTTTCCAGAGATTTGTTTCCAAAAATCATGTCTATTATACCCCTACGTAGCATGTTCAAGATTAACAACCCATTTTTCAATACATCCCATAATAAGGCTAAATTCTTTCCAAGTAAACGTAAATGAATGATTAAGCAACTAGAAGTGAGCCTGTGTGCATTTGTGTTGACCGTGCTTAGAAATTCTAGAGTTAAAAGTTTACTCCCTGGGTCTCTAGATACATCCCAAAATTCACTAGTCCACCCAATAGCATTAAAGACTTCATAAAATTCTATGTCTAAACCCATTTTTTCTAAGAGGGCAGAATCAATTACCTTGGTGTGCTCGTAGTCACGTACCTTCAATTTGTTGAGCGTGGTCATCTCATGAGGTGTGAGACTAATGCCGGTTTCAGGATCAATGACCTGTGATGATTGATCTTCTGAATCATTGGTCGGCTCGTAATGACTGGCACTGGGATGTTCTTGCTCATAATCACCATGGCTAGCACTACTGGTCATGATTTCGGTGACACTCGAGCCATGCACCGAATCAATCGACATGATCTCCGTGCCTTGAGATGAGCTTCCTCCCTGGGAGTGTTTGGAGGAACTCCCACTAACCACATTGCATGCCTTCTTAAACACGCTCTTGAGTGACTTCTTCATCCCTTGAAGCAAGAAAACAAACACCACTCCAACAAGGGTTAAGGGTTAATAACCGTATACTAACCTTGATTAGCGGTGAAGCTCCTCAGAGAAGGATGGCAAGAATTTTTGGCTCGTGAGTTTTCTAGTTGAGTGCGTGCGTTGGAAGAGCTCCCTGCTTGTGTTCATATAGCCAGGAGGAGGGGTGCTGGGTGCACCTAAAGAATATCAGCCGACCCCCTAGCTTCCTAATTGCATTCACTTTGCATGGTAGTGAAACACAATAGGATGCCAGGCAGTGATTTGAAAGGAGGGTCCAACACCATATCGGCCGACCATGAAAAGTATGCCCTGGTGATGGAAATTGCACCATGCCAACTCTAAATGAAAGTGGGGAGCAAGGAAATGATACGGGAGCATTTGGCCATGTTGGCCGATCCCCCTAGAGTGCTTCACCTTTATGGCATGGAGCGTAAATTGAAGAGAAAGAAAGGCATGGTGATTGTCGTCTTCTGGTGTTGGAAGAAATGAGTTGTGAATTGGATCATAGTGATTAGTAAGATGGAGAAAATTCCTTGGCAATGCATGAAGGAATTCTCGTGAAGAATCTATGCACATGCAATATTCTTGCATGGAATATGAGTGAGAAGAAAGTGGGGGACAAGGAGAGGATGGGAGGAGTCAAGGTCATGTCGGCCGATCACCTCCTATGGCCCCTAGCTTAATTTTTAGTGCTCATACACAAGGCATCTCGAGGCAGGAAAAATTAGAGGGGTATGGGTGAAAGGTCCTAATCCAAGGCTAGAGGGGGTGAATAGCCTAATTTGAAAAACTAAAACAAACTCAACAACAAGTTAGATACACAAGAGGAGAAGCTAAGGAAGCACTAGCCTACTAGAGAAGCCAAGCCACCTAATAAGCAATTCTAACCTAGTAGCTCTAGAAACACTCAACTCCTAACCAAGCTAAGGATAGAGAGATACGGGGTGATTGATATACTGACGAGGAGTGTAGGGGATGAACCAATCAAGTGAATACCAGTGAGATCAATCAATCACAAGAGACAAAGGTTGTCACTTGATTTTCTTCCGAGGTTCACTAGTTTGCCAACTAGCTACGTACTCGTTGGGGCAAGACACTCACTTGGAGGTTCACGAGCTAATTGGCATCACATGCCAAACCCGTCACCGGGTGCTGCACAACCAACACAAGATGAGGCTATTGAAACGCGACGGGCAATCCACTAGAGTTACCTTTGCGATCTCCCGTGGGGAAGGCACAAGAACCCCTTACAATCACCACTTGTGGTCGACGAAGCACAATCACCAAGCTTCTCGAATCCACACCGTTAATCCAACCATCTAGGTGATGTCAATCACCAAGAGTAATAAGAAACTAGCAGCGGTATCAACTCCCAAGTGCCACTAAGATGAACTCACTTCATGCAATGTACTAGAACGCTCAAAACTCTCAAATGGATGATTAATCAAGCATGAGATGAGTGGGAGTGTGTGTCACAAGCTTACAAGAGTATGCAATAGCCAAATGTACAAGAGAGACTCATTGAACCAGCCACACACTCTTAAATAGCTTCCTCAAAGAAACTAGCCATTATGCACTTGGAGCTACTGAAAACGTGACTGTCGGACCACTTTGAGACCACCGGACCAATGCACTTGGTCCGATGCTATGGTCCGGAGCCTATTCCGACGCCTGTGGGATCGCCATGTGTCCACTGACTTCTGAAATCGACCGTTGGAGCTTCAAAGCATCTAACCTCCGGACTACTTACCATTGTCCGGAGCCCCTTGTCCGACGCTTTTCCATCAGTTGTCCAAACCAACTCAGTACGCACCCCTGCTTCGGACCACTGGTCTAGAGGTCACCACTGGACCAATTCCTCTAGTCCGGAGCGTCTTCTATCTTCGAGCCAAATCACACAGGGAGCGCCCGTGCTTCGGACCACCCCACCAGACCACACCTCCAAACCATTCCGTCTAGTCCGGAGCTTACCTTGGTCTTTTTCTGAGCCACCATCGGACTAGTCCGAAGCATCTAGTCCGGAGGAGTTTCTCTGAACTCTGCCTGAGGCAGGACCACCGGACCACTTACCTATGGTCCGGAGCTTCTTTGCAAACTGGTTCAACGCTTTTGTCTTGGTCAGAATCCTCTTCTCTTTTCTTCCCTTGATCTCATGTGCCACCACCAAGTGTTTCACTAACTTGTGCATGTGTGTTGGCATATTTTATCAAGTTATTCAAGGGTTAATCATTAGGATTAGATGCAATGCAATCATGATCAACCTAATGGAACTTGATAGTTGTAACTGCATACTATTTTCCCCTCTTAATAGTATGGTTACCTATCCTAAATGTGATCGCACCCACTAGGTGTCTTGATCACCAAACCATAAAGCCCTAGCTTATACCTTTTCCTTGTATAGCTCTTAGGGTCTCCTCCTTTTCTCTTCTTCTCCAAGTGTGGAACTTTGGCTTGCTTTCTCCTTAGCCTCTTCCTTGCTCCATCACTTGTCATCTACACTTCTCCTAGTGTACTAGACCTACTCACACTTAGAGCTAGGTTAGTACTTAGGTTTCATCAATTACCCAAAACACTAGAGATCTTTCAATGCATGCTAAATTCAATGCATGCTAGTGATCAAATGATCAATCAAGATTACAACTTAGGCATGCACCACACAAGCAAGAAACCACTTGGAAAGCACTATAACTTCAATGCAAGCAAGCATATGAGTGAATGCACATTCAAATGCAACAAATTATTCATAGGCTTGCTCCCCCTACTTGTGTGCCCAAATTTTAATTTTTCATTTTTCAAAATATTATTTCTCCTCCTATTTCTAGATTCTCCCTTAAGCTCATTTTACACAACATTTATCCCCCTTACTATCATTTTAACACAATTTCTCCCCCTTTGTCACACATTACCACAAAGGAAAAACTTGTAGTAATATGTATCACTTGAGGATACTTAGGAAGATTTATTTATCAAGTCAATTTAGAAAGGAGTGGGGTGAATATCAATTTAAATTCAACCTAGATTACTTGTCCTAAATACTTAACACGGTTTAAACCATGGACAAGCTTCTTCACACATCTTGCAATCGTTATCTTAGCCATGTTGGTTAAGTACAAGAATAAGTATTCTAGACTAAACATGTGAGGTTACAAGCTTTTCAACATGTCATATGCCACCACTAGATCAATCAACTCATAGAAACTATAGTGGTACCATATGTACATAGAAATCATTTGATTTTCATGAATGAGTCTATCATGAGTGATGTCATATGTCAATCAATTGTACCTTGCTATGTTGGAGTAGAGGCATATCATAGGTGGGGTGCATCAACTCATGTTGGAGAAGTCTAAGATGTTCAACTCATTCCTCAACTTGCAAAACCTGTTCTCATCAAGTGGCTTGGTGAAAATATCGGCTAATTGATCATCGGTGCCCACATTGGTAATGAAAATGTCACCCTTTTGTTGATGATCTCTTATGAAGTGATGTCTCACATCTATGTGCTTTGTCCTTGAGTGTTGAACAAAGTTGTTTGTAAGCTTCACCGCACTTTCATTGTCACATAGCAATGGGACTTTATTGAATTGAATTCCATAGTCCTCCAAAGTGGCTTTCATCCACAATAGTTGTGCACAACAACTCCCCGCACTAATATATTCGGCTTCGGCGGTATAGAGTGCCACACTATTTTGCTTCTTGGATGACCATGAGACTAGTGGCCTTCCCAACATTTGACATGTACCACTAGTGCTCTTTCTATCCACTTTGCAACCCGCATAGTCGGAGTCCGAATATCCAATCAATTCAAACCTTGAGCCCTTTAGAAACCAAAGTCCAACCTCTTGTGTATGTTTCAAATATCTCAATAATCTCTTTATGGCTTTCAAATGACTCTCTCTAGGAGATCTTTGAAACCTTTCACACATGCATACACTAAACATAACATCCGGCCTTGACGCGGTCACATAGAGTAAACTTCCAATCATTGACCGATAGAGTGTTTGATCTACCATCATGCCACTTGAGTCACTATCCAAATGTCCATTAGTCCCCATGGGAGTACTAATGCCTTTAGCTTCTTCTAGCCCAAACTTATTCATCATATATTTGATGTACTTGCCTTGACTCACAAATGTACCATTCTTCATTTGCTTGATTTGAAGTCCAAGGAGTAACTAAGTTCACCAATCATTGACATCTCAAATTCATTAGCCATCATCTCCCCAAACTCTTCACAAAAGTCTTGATTTGAAGACCCAAAGATAATGTCATCCACATAGATTTGCAAGACGAACAAGTCATTTCCAATCTTCTTGGTGAATAGGGTAGTATAAATCAAACACATCTTGAACCCTTTAGAGAGGAGAAAGCTTCTCAATCTCTCATACCATGCTCTAGGTGCCTGCTTCAATCCATAGAGAGCCTTTTTGAGCTTGAATACATGGTCGGGCTTCTTATCATCTTCAAAACCGGGTGGTTGCTCAACATACACCTCCTCATTGATATACCCATTTAGGAACGCAATCTTGACATCCATTTGGTATAGCTTGATATTGTGTGCACAAGCATAGGCCAATAGAATTCTTATTGCCTCTAATCTTTCCACTGGAGCATATGTCCCCCAAATTCAAGACCTTCAACTTGAGAGTAACCTTGAGCTACTAGTCTTGCTTTGTTCCTCACCACTATTCCATCTTGATCTTGCTTGTTCTTAAAAACCCATTTCGTTCGAATGACATTGTGCTTCTTTGGTCTTTCTACCAATTCCCAAACTTGATTTCTTATGAAGTTGTTGAGCTCTTCATGCATAGCATTGATCCAATCAACATCCTTCAAAGCTTCATCAATCTTGGTTGGCTCAAATGATGAGAAAAAAGAATAATGCTCACAAAATGAACCACTCTTGATCTTGTTTGACCTCCACTTTGAATGCCTCCAATAACTTGATCCAAAGGATGATCTCTTGCAATGTTGGTAGGTTGGAGCACTTGCATGTTGATGTAATTTGGTTGAGATGATGAACTAGCTTGAACTTGATCTTCACTTGCATTTGCTTGATCTTGAGTTGGAGAACCACTAGCTTGATCACATGGAATGGTCACTTGATCTTCATCTTCATCTTGGAATTGTCTTGGTCTAATGTCACCAATATCCATATCCTTCATTGTATTGACCAACTTGTCACCTCTCACATCATCCAAGTTTTCTTCTTCATCTTGAGAACCTTGAGTTTCATCAAATTCAACATCATGCACTTCCTCAAGAATGCCACTAGCCAAGTTCCATACTCTATAAGCCTTGCTAGTTGTTGAGTAACCAAGTAAGAATCCTTCATCACATTTCTTCTCAAACTTGCTTAGTCTTGTTCCCTTCTTCAAGATATAACACTTGCAACCAAATACCCAAAAATAGGCAATGTTTGGCTTTCTTCCATTCAATAGCTCATAGGGAGTCTTCTCAAGCATTCCATGACAATATAGGCGGTTGCTAGAGTAGCAAGCCGTGTTGATAGCTTCGGCCCAAAAAGAATCACTCACATTGTACTCACTTAGCATTGATCTTGCCATATCAATCAAGGTTCTATTCTTCCTTTCAACTATATCATTGGATTTAGGAGTGTACTTTGGAGAGAATTGATGATTGATCCCAAAGTCATCACAAAGTTCTTCAACTCTTTTGTTCTTGAACTCACTTCCATTGTCACTTCTAACTCTTTTGATAGTTGTTTCAAACTCATTTTGGCATCTCTTGACAAATGTCTTGAAGATATCAAATGTGTCACTCTTGTCACTCAAGAAGAATACCCATGTGTATCTTGTGAAGTCATCCACAATCACAAAACCATATTTGTTGCCACCAATGCTTATGTATGTTTTTGACCCAAAGAGATCCATGTGCAATAACTCAAACGCTTTGGTTGTACTCATGATGCTCTTCTTTGGATGAGTGTTGCGAACTTGCTTTCCGGCTTGACATGCACTACATAGCTTGTCCTTCTCAAATGTGAAATCCTTCAAGCCCTTCACTAGATCATGCTTGATTAGCTTGTTCAATTGCTTCATGCCAACATGTCCAAGCCTTCTATGCCATAACCAACCCATGCTAGATCTTGAGATGAGACATGTAGAGAGATGAGTCTCACTAGCATTGAAATCCACTAGATAGAGATTCTCATATCTAAAACCTTTGAAGAACATGTTAGATCCATCCACACTAATGATTTCCACATCCTCCACTCCAAAGATGCACTTGAACCCGAGATCACACAATTGGGCAACCGACAATAGATTGAACTCAAGCCTCTCCACTAGAAGCACATTGCTAATGCTTAGATCATTGGAGATAGCAATCTTTCCAAGCCCTTTCACCTTGCCTTTTCCATATTCACTAAAAGTGATACTATCAAAACCATGATTGTTAGCTTGGTTGGTTGAGTTGAACATCCTTCCATCACCGGTCATGTGTTGAGTGCACCCACTATCAAGCACCCAATGCCTCCCTTCAGCTTTGTAATTGACCTACAAGAGAGATCAATTCTTTTTAGGTACCCAAACTTGCTTGGGTCCTCCAAGGTTAGTTACCAAAGATTTTGGTACCCAAATGGACTTCTTAGAAACCATCCATGGTGCACCAACAAACTTGGCATAAGCTCCATGAGTACCCTTGGAAAGTACATAGAATGAATCAACTCTTATGGAGGATACATCTTGGTTGGCCTTCTTGTTCATGGACCTTTGTTCATTGTGACCAACTTGCTTGCAACTCTTGCAATAGCTAGTAGTGTTCTTCACAAAACGAGTCTTGTGAGGAGCAAAGGTAGCCTTGCCATTCTTGGGGGTATAGCCTAATCCCTCTTTGTAGAGAGATGATCTTTGGCTACCCAAGCACATAAGCATGCGGTCCTCACTTCCATAAGCCTTAGCTATGGAGTGATTGAGCTTTGTAACCTACTTCTTGAGGGTTTCATTTTCCACCATTAGTGAGGCATCACAAGTGAAACCACCACTAGTAGATGAAGTACAAGTGATAGTGCTACAAGAGGGGTTAGTGGGAGCAACAATGATAGGAGTATAGAAAGATTCATCAAGAATATCACAAGTAACTCCCATGTCACATGTTTGAACAATCTCCTTCTTACTTTCGTCAAGGATGGAGGAATGAGATCTTTCAAGCTTAGTGTGAGACTTCACTAGCTTCTCATGGGCTTCCATTAATTAGCCTCTCATGAGATGCTACGGCCTCATCAAGGTTTTGCTCAAGAGCCACATTGGCCTTTCGCAATTCCTTGTATTCCTTCCTCTTCTTGTCAATGTAATCCTTATCTTGTTCAAGCATGGTCATGAGTTCCTCCTATGAGGGCTCCTGACTATCACTATCGCTCTCACTCTCACTCTAATCATGAGAAAGTATCTTAGTGGACTTAGCCATGAAGCATGATGATGGAGTGTCAAATAGAGAGATCTTGTCCCTCATTGAAATGCTTGCAAAAGCCTTCTTCTTGGTAGTGGTCTTCTTTTCATGATCACTATCATCACCATATGAAGACGAATCACTATCCCAAGTGACAATATGAGAGTAGCCCTTCTTTTTGTTGTTGTTGTCAAATAGGGGCTTCTTCTCCTTCTTGTCTTTCTTCTTGTGATCATCATCATCCTTGTCACTATTGTAAGGACAATGAGCAATGAGATGATCAAAGCTTCCACACTTGAAGCACTTCCTTGGTTCATCATAGTTCTTGGTGGAAGTCCTCTTTATTCTTGCACCATAGCCCTTCTTCTTTATGAATCTTCCAAATTTCTTCACAAAGAGAGCCATTTCCTCTTCATCAAGATCACTAGCACTTTGGCCTTAACTTTCACTAGATTCTTCAATCTTGCTCTTGACCTTGCTCTTGTGTGATGATGTAGCTTTGAATGCTACACTCTTCTTCTTATCATCTTTCTTGTCTTCCTTATTGACATCTTCTTCCTTGTTCTCCTGATAAGCATCTTGAGTCATGACATCTCCCAAGACTTGATTTGGAGTCATAGTGTCTAGCCCACCTCTCACAATCAAGGTCACAAGTGTGTCAAACTGGGATGGAAGACACCTCAAGAACTTGTGAGAGAAGTCATTGTCCTCAACCTTCTCACCAAGAGTCGTGAGATCATTGACTAGCACTTGAAGCCTATGGAACATCTCCGACACATTTTCATCATCCTTCATCTTGAAGCTAGCAAACTTCTCCTTGAGAATATATGCCTTGGCCCCCTTGACGGCTTGTGTGCCCTCAAATGATTCTTCAAGCTTCTTCCAAGCCTCATGAGCACTCTCTAGATTCTTGATTTTTTCAAAGACCTTCTCATCAAGAGCCTCATGGATGGCACTAAGAGCAATGTCATTGTGTCGGAGCGTTTCTTCCTCTTGTGGAGTTGGAGCATCCACATTCAAAACCTCAAACTTCTTGTCCACCACAAGCCACACCTTCTGGCTAATTGACTTGATGTGTGCGGTCATCTTGACCTTCCAATAGCCATAGTTGGAACCATCAAATCTTGGTGGTTTCTTCATGTTGTTGATTTGAGCCATGATCACACTGTAGGTTGTTAAGCCTCAAATCGACGGTGTACTAGCTCTGATAGCACTTGAAAGGTCCTAATCCAAGGCTAGAGGGGGGTGAATAGCCTAATTTGAAAAACTAAAACAAACTCAACAACAAGTTAGATACACAAGAGGCGAAGCTAAGGAAGCACTAGTCTAATAGAGAAGCCAAGCCACCTAATAAGAAATTCTAACCTAGTAGCTATAGAAACACTCAACTCCTAACCAAGATACTAAGGAAAAGCACAACCTAATATCTCTACTAAGTAACAACTAGAGAAGAATAGAGAGATAGGGGGTGATTGATATACCGACGAGGAGTGTAGGGGATGAACCAATCAAGTGAATACCAATGAGATCAATCAATCACAAGAGACAAAGGTTGACACTTGATTTTCTTCCGATGTTCACTAGTTTGCCAACTAGCTACGTCCCTGTTGTGGCAAGACACTCACTTGGAGGTTCACGAGATAATTGGAATCACACGCCAAACCTGTCACCGGGTGCCGAATAACCAACACAATATGCGGCTATTGAAACGCGACGAGCAATCCACTAGAGTTACCTTTGCGATCTCCCGCGTTGAAGGCACAAGAACCCCTTACAATCACCACTTTTGGTCGACGAAGCACATTCACCAAGCTTCTCGAATCCACACCGCTGCTCCAACCATTTAGGTGATGGAAATCACCAAGAGTAACAAGAAACTAGCAGCGGTATCAACTCCCAAGTGCCACTAAGATGAACTCACTTCATGCAATGCACTAGAACACTCAAATCTCTCAAATGGGTGATTAATCAAGTATGAGATGAGTGGGAGTGTGTGTGTCACAAGCTCACAAGAGTATGCAATAGCCAAATGTGCAAGAGAGACTCATTGAACCAGCCACACACCATTAAATAGCTTTCTCAAAGAAACTAGCCATTATGCACTCGGAGCTGCTGAAAACGTGACTGTCGGATCACTTTGAGACCACCAGACCAATGCACCTGGTTCGACTCTATGGCCCGGAGCCTAGTCCGACGCCTGTGGGATCGCCACGTGTCCACTGACTTTTGAAATCGACTGTTGGAACTTCAAAACATCTGACCTCCGGACTACTTACCATGGTCTGGAGCCCCTGGTCCGACGCTTTTCCATCAGTTGGCCAAACCAACTCAGTACGCACCTGTGCTTCGGACCACTGGTTCGGACCATTCCTCTAGTCCGGATCCTCTTCTGTCTTCGAGCCAAATCACGCAGGGAGCGCCCGTGCTTCGGACCACCCCACCGGACCACACCTCTGGACCATTCCGTCTATTCCAGAGCTTACCTTTGTCGTTTGCTGAGCCACCATCGGGCTAGTCTGGAGCATCTAGTCCAGAGGAGTTTCTCTAAACTCTGCCTGAGTCGGGACCACCGGACCACATACCTATGGTCCAGAGCTTCTTTGCAAACCGGTCTGACACTTCTGTCTTGGTCATAATCCTCTTCTCTTTTCTTCCCTTGATCTCATGTGCCACCACCAAGTGTTTCACTAACTTGTGCATGTGTGTTGGCATATTTTATCAAGTTATTCAAGGGTTACTCATTAGGATTAGATGCAATGCAATCATGATCAACCTAATGGCACTTGATAGTTGTAACTGCATACTATTTTCCCCTCTTAATAGTATGATTATCTATCATAAATGTGACCGCACCCACTAGGTGTCTTGATCACCAAACCATAAAGCCCTAGCTTATACCTTTGCCTTGTATAGCTCTTAGGGTCTCCTCCTTTTCTCTTCTTCTCCAAGTGTGGAACTTTGGCTTGCTTTCTCTTTAGCCTCCTCCTTGCTCCATCACTTGTCATCTCCAATTCTCCTAGTGTACTAGACCTACTCACACTTAGAGCTAGGTTAGTACTTAGGTTTCATCAATTACCCAAAACACTAGAGATCTTTCAATGGGGCCAAAGCCATATCGGTCGTCCCCACCTTGGTCTCTAATGGCTCTAGCTTTTGGAACTAAGCTAGCTACAAAGTTTAACATGAATTGCCACTCTCGTGGATGAAAAGATTCAAGGTTTTAAAGGTTAAATTGATTTTCATGGATTATTATGACTAAGCATGATTATGTTTTGAAACTAACAAGAAAAATGATAACATGATGAAGGAGATTTCAGGAATTTAAAAGAAAGTTGGAAAACTTACCTTTTTATGGAGCCCGTGATTTCAGTTATTTGGAGCAGGATCGTCCTCCTCGCTTGCCCGACGGACTTGCTTGTGTGATTTTGGAGGTGGAGCGGTGCATGGCTTGATCACTTTCTTTCGCCATACCCGTTTGGGTTTCACCCAAGGTTGTTGCTTTACCTTTGTCAAGTAAGTATAATTAATGAAAGGGTCAATTTCAAATACCTTGACTATGGAGCATTGCTCGGTTTTTGGCTTGAAGTGGAATATCTCCTGGGTTCCATTAATGTTGAATTGAATTTCTACAACTCCTATGTCGATGTGTGCATTGGCAGTGCTGAGGAATGACCTTCCTAGGATGAGTGGAGTCTTCTTGTCTACATCCATATCCAACACCACGAAGTCCACGGGGACAAAAAATTCTCGTATCTTGACGGGAATATTTTTGGCAATCAACGCAGGGTAGTGAATCGATTGATCTGCCAGCTGCAAACACATGGGTGTAGGGGACAAAGTAGTATGACTTAGTTTATCGAATACTACCTTTGGCATGACGCTAACGCTTGCTCCCAAGTCGCAGAGTGCATGCTTGAACTGCTGAGTCCCAATGGAGCAATCAATGGTAGGACATCCTGGGTCCTTCTTGAATGGAATTTGATTGAGTATAGCAGCGCTACACTCTTCCGTCAGCTTGATGACCTCGGTGGTAGGTAACGACCTTTTTTTGTTGAGGATGTCCCGCAAATACTTGGCATAGGTTGGAACCTACATTGCATCAAGTAGGGGAATATGGACATATAATTGATGAATTACCTCAACGAATTTCCCGAATCGCTCATCTGTGGATTTTCTTCTTGACTTGTTTGGGAATGGTAGTAGTACATTTGTGTCGTAGTACTCATGTGGGGCCGTCCTTTCATGGAACTTGACACCGTATTGTACTGGTGCAAGTTCTTCTTCTTCATCTTGTTCTTTTACTTCAACTTCTTTCTCTTTTCTTGTTGTTTTACCTGAAGTGTTAGGATGTGGTGGATCGCGAGTGGTCTTATCCCCTCTCGTGGTCACCGCATTTATACTAGAAACTTTTTCAGGTTTACCAAGGTTTTGATTAACAGGAGTTATCAATTGAGATAGTTTTCTTTCTAACATATTATTGAGGTTCAATTGATTCTTTACAATAGAAGCAAAGCCATCCATTTTATTGTTTAGAATTTCAAGGGTCTTATCATTATCAACTAGTTTCTTGTTTATACTTTCATTAATCCTAGCTTGGCTTAAGACAAGATCTTTAAATGAAGGCTAATTAAAATTATTAAAGCTTTTACCTCCATTACCTTGATAGAAGGATCGTGGCTTTGATCCAGATTGTTGAGGTCGATCCACATTATTGTTGATGAAGCTCATGCCTTCGTCTGTTTTGGGGCAATCATTTCCCGAATGATTTCCACCACATACCTCACACCATTGTTCTGCCTTGTTAGCTCGTGTGGAGGTTAAGTGTTGGATGACTTCTCTATCTTTCTTGAAATTTGCTCATTCTTCGAGTTTCTTCATCAAGAGATCCATCCTTGTGGATAGTGCATTCACTTCATGAATGGTTTCTGCACTCTTCTTCTTGACTTGGAGCTTTTCATCTTTCCACCCTTGATTCGTCACCATCTTTTGCTTGTGTGACGTTGAGTGAAGTGAATGCTCCTCTTGCGGCAACATCAAGGTGACTACGGGCTATTCTTGTTAGCCCATAGTAGAAGCCTTGTATTAGGATCCAATCTTGAATGCCATGATGAGGGCACTCCCGAATGTACTCCTGGAGACGTTCCCATGCTTCGGGAATAGTCTCATCCGCTTGTTGTTGGAAACTCGAAATTCTTCCACGAAGAGCGGTGGTTTTGTCCATCGGAAAGAACTTCTTGAGGAAGGCATTGGCACAATTCTCCCAAGTGGCAACTTCGTCAGAATGAGCATAGAACCATTGCTTCGCCTTCTCGAGTAGTGAGAATAGGAAAAGGCTGAGACGAATGATATATGATGCAACATTCTTAATGGAAATGGTGCCACCTACCTCCAAGAAGTGTTGGAGATGTGTCGTAGCATCCTCGTGGGACTTCCCTCTAAAAGGGTTGGCTTGCACTAAGTTTATCAAGGCTAGCTTCAGGTCGAAGGTAGCACCCCCTGTATTAACATCTGGTTCTTGGGCCACGTGAGCTGAGAAGTCGGAAATATACTCTTGAGCCATAGCTTGCTTGATGAACGGAGTGGATCCTCCTTCCTTGAGTGGATACGAATTCGAGGTGAACTTTTGAGGAGACACTAGACGATGTCTAGAGTTCCTTCGAAAGCTCTTAGGATTTTTTAGTGTGGTTGCTCGAAACTGGAACTCACTCATACAATGTCTTGCTTCACAATTAAGAGAAACAAAGGCAAGGGGTAAGACCCTACAACTATTTGATAACTAAATTGATAGCAACCTCTGGATTCAATTCTATTAAAATTTCTAGGCTATGCTTTCCCCGACAACGATGCCAGAAATGCTTGTTGGTACTTCTTATGACTATTGGATAAATCCGCAAGCGCACAGATTGTACCGCTGTAGCACTTCACCTAGGAGTATTCTGGGGTATCGTAATTTATATTCTCCCAAGGGAAAGCGGAGCTAGAAATAATAATAAAAGGGAGATCCTAGATATCACCTCAATTTAGTACCAACTAGTGTAAGGGAGTAATCGAAATATGATAGGAAGGTGGTGATGTAACAAACCAAGATAGAGATAAATAAGAGATAACTGGTGGGTATCTATGTGGGAGGACAATGAGAGAGTAAAAGGACTCCTATGATTCCAACTCTACCTTTGTGGGTTTAACTATGGCACCCAATTGATATAAACATCGATTGATTCCTCACTACAAGTATGATAGGCGAGAGGATAGATTAGTAGGAGGGAAAAACTCCGACCGGACCGCACTCTATTTTTATGGGGGCTTACCTTTTAAGAACTTGCCTAAGAACACGTGGTGGAAGACAAAGACCAGACAAGACTGTCACTCTCTTGCTAGCTACCACAATTAATCCGTGCGACAAGCGATAACCAAAGGCAAGATTAAGTATAAGCACCATGCTTACACCTACTCTCACTACTCTAATCGTGTATACGACAATTAAAGCACCCTATGACAGGCGATGATCGCATACAGGAATGGCCACAAGGATCTCAATCTAGTTTATAACAACTAAATGATAAGATAAACCACAACAATACTATAACAAGTATAATATTACACAAAGTAAAGACTAAGTAAAGTAAAGAAGGAATATTGCATTAAATAAGTAAAGTCTTCCAAAAGAGAAATGATACAAGAGCTTATACCAGATTCTCCAGGAAGACAACTCCGGAAATCCTGAGCAAAGCTCAACTCAACTCTAACTCCCACACTAGAGAACACGACTAGACTAATCTCCACTTGAGAACTAGAATGGCTTGTATGGATTACATCACGTCTAGAGAGGGGGTCTGAGCCTCTATTTGTAGTGCGAGGTGGAGTAGGGGCTACTCCACTGCCATGTCATCAATCTAGGAGGCTTCAATTCTGGACCCTTGGATCCACCGCCTCTAAATCGACTTGGAGTGAAGGGTCTTGATCTTCAACATGTGTTAAATGCGTGAGGGAGTCACCAGGCGCAGCAGGGACCATAGGGGGTATCGGTCAACCCCTATGGTAGGTGGGCCCTGCCCAGAGCTTCTAGATGTTGTCCCCACTGGTCAGGGACCAAGTGGGGGTTGGTAGCCCCTAGTGGGGTATCGGCCGACCCCGCCCCCCCCCTCAGGGTCTCAGGCCCACCACCTTCTTCTAGAAGGTGGTCCCACATGTCATGTGACTTGGTTGATTCCTCTGAGATGTTTGTCATATTGGTTTCCTTGATGTGGGCCCATAGATCCATGTGAGGTGAGTATGAGCCGTTGGGAGAAAGCACAAGTTGATCCAAGGGTTGAGGATCACTTGGGAGTGCTTCTCCTGGATTATGGCCAGAGTGGGAGGCTAGTGGGCCCATGGTGGTGTCGGTCGACCCACTATGTGGGTCCCACTAGCCCATCTTGCTCCATTTCTTCTAATTCTACATCAAATACTTCATGGACATGTGGAACCTATTATTTCATATAATATGCTCATGATATGTTGTTCTATCCTTGATCCCGATGTTGTTGGCGGTATTTTGGATATGTAAAAGTATGTCTTTCTTGGTGTCAATAGTACCTCGAAGTCCTTTCCTTGCTATCTTCACCCTATCAAGCCACACGCAAGTCACATCATATTAAGCACCCATTGAAAACCATTTCTTAAATATTGTGATCCTTGCTTGATATCTTGTAGATATGAATATTAAGATCAATCAAGCTTTGATATATGAGACTCCACATCAATATAGTCAAACCAATTCACAATTCCTTATGTTCTCTTTATTTTGGCTTGACACTCCTATTACTCACTGCAATCTCTATCTTCATACTTCTAGCTTGATCATATTAATACAAAGTGATTTTCCAAATCTTTGTTCATACAAGCAAACTAAAGTAGATACCATCTTATATCCATTATACATTGTCTCCATTGTCATTTGACCTTTGCTTGGTGTTTTCTCACTAATGCACTATTGATTCATTATTCAATCCGTGATCAATAGTAGTCCACTATCCAACTCTTCTTGTTCATGTAATGCAAGCCAATATAGAGACAAATCCAAAACTATCAACTCATGTCTCATTTACCATTTGTCAAACATGTTTGCTTTCACATGATACTATGATATCCCGCAACATAGAAGTTATTTGCGAACACATGGTGGATAAGTACCCATGTATATTCAGCTTTGATGATGAGTGATTGACCAACATGTGAGTGTTTCAGTTTGAGTGGCTTACCCTAGGAGTGTCTATCGGCTTGTGGTGTGCAGGTGCTATGCCTAGTGACAGTGGTCAATGGCATGGAGAAGGTCGAGTAGAGGCTTGCCGTGCCAATGGACTGAGAGCGGTGAAGGGCGGAAGCGGGGCTTGGACTGAGGGACCATGGGCGCCGGCGGACTAGCTGTGGTGGCTAGTACTTGGCACCGGCGAGTGCGAGAAGACATGGAGGTAGGCCGAGTCGACCGAGTCAAGACGGTGGACGCGCGAGTCGAGCGGAGGCTCAGGGGACTCGGAGTCTGACCGGGCGAAGACAAGGTGGCTCGGGTCGAGTGGTTTGATGGTTTGGGCCTCAAAACCATCCGCGTCGGTTTCCGAGTTTGGGCCGCAAAACTCGGGGTTCGGTAGTTGAGCCCAAAGCTACCGGTGGCGGGTTTCCTGGGTTTCGGCCTCAAAACCTAGGCGGAGCTTCCGAGGAAGCGGGGATGGCACGTGGCGGAATCGTGGAGGTTGCGTCGAAGCGACGGCAACTCTCAGCAGGAAGCGGGGCTGTCCATTCAAATGAGTGGCTGGGAGTTACCGACTTGGATTACAATGTCTTAGGGCTAGGTAATTCGGTCTTGTATCTAGGGGGTCTTTGGGAAATAGCCAAAGCCCCGTTAAATAGAGGATGAAGGGGTATCCTCATCCTCATCTCTTGCATTACTCTCTCTCCCACCTATTCCTAGGTTTTCCCTTCTCTAGCTTCTTCTTGCTTGAGATCCACCGTGTCACCGGTGTAAGAACTTGTGATTGTTGCGAGGAATCGGAGGCCATAACCTCCATAAGCCATGGTGGCTTCGATTTCGTGATTGTGTCCCTGACTTGCATGTTTTCTTCCCGTTTTGCTTTTGCTCTCTTTTTCCCGAGATGATTTCTCTTTGTTGAGAGTAGCTTTGCAAAATCGACTTGAACCAAGTTGTTCGTAATCGTGAGGAGCTTCTTTGCACCGAAGGAATTCTCCTCAAACCTCACGAGTGCGTAAATCGGGCAATTTCTTTGTGGCGCTCTTCGTTTTCCTCTTTCTCCCCCAAATCTGAGTGTTCTCATTTATCCTCTCTAAATTGAGCAATGATTTCTTCGGGATAGCTCCCCAACTACACTAGGATCATGCCTACCAAGTTTGGTTGCAGTTGGTGATCTTTTGGTTGAGTTTTGAGAAGATTTGGCGGAGTGAAAACGATTTTCGCGAAGAATAGTTTTCTGAGCGTGGGTTCCGGACTAACCTCCAGACCACTTTGACTAGGCTCCGGACCATAGGCCACTAGTCTGGTGGTCAAGTCCCGGGAGGGAGTCTGTCTATTCAGAGCGTTGGACCAGAGCCATTGGTCCGACGGTGAGCACCAGACAAGTGGTCCGAAGCCAGGGAGCTTGTTGTACTCTTTTGCTCTGTGGCGGGTGTGAGCTCCGGACTACTTCCTATAGTCCGATGGGGAGCGTCGGACTAGTTGTCCGGAGCCTCGGCACTCCCTGAAAGTTTTCTGAGTAAGGCGTCAGACTTCTCAAGGGGGCCATCGGACTAGTCCGGTGGTGCATCGTTGTGCACCTGATCAAAGGCACCGGAACACTTCCATTGGTCCGGTGGTCTTGACTAAGGTAGTCCGGAGCCTCCTGTGGTTTGATGTTTTCTCCCGTTTTGCCTAGGTTCTTGCCTCTTTTCCCTAGGGGTTGAGAACCTGTGTTTTGGGTTTCCGGTGATTATCCTCCACTGCCGGTGAGCTCTCTTTTCTCTGTTTTCGTCTGAATCCCCGCTCGCGTTGCTCGGGGGAGGTTGAGCACCCAGCAACTGGGTTTGGTTTTTGGGAAGAGTGGCCCGAACATTTCGAGAGAAATTTGAGGCTCCCATTCACCCCCCCTCTGGTCCCCGTTCTCGGTCCTTCAATTGGTATCAGAGCCGGTTAAGGATCAATCCACCTTACATGGTTCTTGATCCGCGAAGGCGACATGGAGCGAGGTGCTGGTAAACCTCCTTACTTCGATGGAACCAACTTTGCCTATTGGAAGGTGCGCATGTCCGCTTACCTCCAAGGGCTTGACACAAAGTTTTGGGAGATTTGTGAGAATGAGAACTATGTGGTTCTTGAGGCTCGGATCACCGATGCCCAGGTTACGCAGCATGCATCTAATGCAAGAGCCTGTAGCATTCTCTTCTCTTGTCTGTCTCTTCTGGAGTTTGAGCGGGTTTCAAGTCTCACTACGGCACGGGAGATCTGGCAAACACTCTTGAGATATCATGAGGGCAACCCTCAGATCAAGTCCAGACTCTTCGACACGTACCATAGAGAGTACGAGAACTTTACTCAGTTGGCCGGCGAATCTGTTGACGGGATGTTCACTCGCTTCCAATCTATCGTCAACAATATGTGTGCCAATCGAGCCAACTTGCCTTATGATGATAATGAGATGGCCATCAAGCTTTTGCATGCTCTTGATCGGAAGGTATGGGAGATGAAGGTGGCTGCCATCCAGGAGTCACCGGGCTATGATGCCCTGACCGTGGACGAGCTGTTCAGCAAGCTCAAGTCCTCGGAGATTGACTACCAGACCCGGGCCAAGCTTGAAAACCCATCCAAACCTTCTATGGCGTTGGTTTCTGGCCCTGGCGGTATGTCTTCTTCGTCCTCTGACCCTTCACATTCTTTGTTCGCTTTGTCTTTGATTTCTATGACAGAGGATCAAGTGGAGGCTCTTGGAGATGATGAGCTGGCTTTGGTCAGCACCAAGTTCTCACGGTTTCACAACAACCGTTTGAACCGTCGGCGTGGTGGCTCAGCAAAGGGGTGCTACCATTGCAGTGATGAGGATCACTTCATCGCAAACTGCCCCAAGAAAGCTGCAGGCGACTTCACCAAGCGCAAGGACAAGCGCGAGCACCACTTCGAGGACAAGCACAAGCCCAAGGGTGGCTACCACCGAAGGTCCTCCAAGAAGGTGATCGACAAGGTGAAGGCCAAGCACCAAGCCTTCCTCGCCTCCCTTAGCGACATCGATGCCTCCTCCGACGGAGGTGCTTCTTCAAGCGATGATGAGTCGAAGGGAAAGCTCAAGGACAAGCTCAACGGCCTATGCTTCTACGCCGACGCCAAGCACGGTGGCTTTTGCACCATGGCGATTGAAGAAGGCAAGGTCGGCAAGCACAAGGAAGGCCCCGACTACGACTACGACTCCGACACACCCGAGGTACCACCCACCGTCGAGTCCCTCTCTCTTGAGATTGAGTCTCTAAACGACACCTTGATGAGTCAAGATGCGCTGCTCAAGCGTGCCGCTATTGAGAGGAACGACTTTAAGGCGAAGTACCTTAACACGCTTCATGAGCTAGATTTTGCTAAGGCGTCAGTGGTGGTTAGCGAGGAGGTAGAGTGTGATGCTTGCGCCATTCACATGCCTGATCTTGTCACTCTCCAGGACAAGTATGACACTCTACTTGAGGAGGTCAGTGAGCTGAAGGCTAGGCCTAGCTTACTTGGTGTGTGCAAGTCTTGCTTAGGCTTGCGTTCTGAGCTGGCACATGAGGATGCTAGGATCGCTGTGCTAGAGAAGGTCAGCTCAGATAGCACTAGAGAGTCGGAGCGCCTTGAGGCTTTGGAGCTTGAGATCGCGTCGTGCAGACACAACAAGATGCGTACCGAAGAAGAAAACACATACCTTCGGTCCATCTTGAGCTGGGTGTCTTGCCGAGAGCCGTAGTTGGGGATGAGGTGTAGCCAATGCAAAAGGGCTGGCAGCACGGGAGTAGGCTTTGCTATAGGTGGGAAATACGATAGCCTGTTCGGTAAGATCGGTGAGTGCAGTGGTTTGAGCGAGAATGAGAAACCCACCACAACTCCCAAGCTTACCAAGATAACTCCACCTAAGCCTACCAACCCCTCTGAGTTTCCTGTGAGAGATGGTGTATTTGTAGAGCCACCCAAAACCACTCCACAGAAGCAAGTGTGGATTGCAAAACTGAACCATCTACGCAACCCACTTGACACACTGCTAGACATCTCTAGTGATCCCTTCTTAAGAAAGCTAGAGCCACCCAACCAACAAGAGAGTGCCTACCAAGAGTGTGGTGAGGTACCATTGTGAGTATTGTGAATGGGACGGGCATTTGGCTGAGTTTTGCTATAGGAGGAAGAGAGATGATCGAAGGCAGTTTGAGTTGAACAACCGGGACATGCACCACCCACCAGTTGGGGCACGTGGACCGGAAGTTCGGAGGTGCACTACTAGGCCTAGAGGTACAATGCCTCAAGGTGCTAGGCGTCAGGAGGCGAGACCACTTGGTGGTCGTGCCCAGCGGGGTACCGGTCGTGACCCATACGACTACGGGCCTCGTCGCGGTGGTTTTACTCCACCCTTCGTTAGCGGACCACGTTTTCCCTATCGTGGTGATCGCTATCCCTCCATGGGACAGGAGATGTTTGGTTTTTCTCCTAACCCATTCTTTGGGCAAGTGGGACAAAACTGGTATCCTTCATAGTTTACTAACCCCAGTGTTGGTCCGTTTTTTCACCCTATGTCTTTTTATTGATGTAGGAAGGAAGACTGGAGGAGACTTGGCTTGTGGATTCCGGATGCTCACGCCATATGACCGGAAGTGCCAAGTGGTTCTCCAGCCTCGACCCCGTGTGCCACACCGAGTATATCACATTCAGCGACAAGAGTAAAGGTAAGGTTGTCTCCCGGGGGTCCATCCGAGTCAATTCGTCTTTTGTCCTCAAGGATGTTGCGTTGGTTGCAAATTTGCATTTTAACCTTCTCTTGGTTTTGCAACTCCTTGATGACGGTTTTGAGGTGAGCTTTAAGCCAAACCTCTCTCGGATTTTGGACTCTCATGGTGAGCTTGGTTGCCGGATTTTACCCTTCGGAAAGGTTTTTCGTGCGGATTTTTCTATCTCTTCTGGACCTTCTCGTTGTCTTCTTGCCGGTTCTTCCTCCGAGCTTTGGAAGTGGCATAGGAGATTGAGACATTTGAGTTTTGACTTGCTTGCAAGGCATAGCTCAATGGACCTTATCCAAGGATTGCCAAAGCTAAAGTTCGAAAAGGACTTGGTTTGCCATCCTTGCAGGCATGGCAAGATGGTTGCTGCTTCCCATCCTCCTGTGACTGAGATCATGACCACTCGACCCGGTGAGCTCTTACACATGGACATAGTTGGTCCAGTTCGGGTCAGGTCAGAAGGAGGGAAGTGGTATGTTGTTGTAGTGGTTGATGACTACTCGAGGTACTCTTGGGTGTTCTTTTTGGAGAGTAAGGATGAGGATTTTTTACTTGTTCGAGATGTGATTTTGAGATTTCAAAATGAGCTACCTAAGAATGCCATGAGAGCTATCCGCAGTGACAATGACATAGAATTCAAGAATGCTCAATTTGCAACTCTTTGTTCTTCTTTGGGTCTCGATCACCAGTTTTCCTCACCTCACACTCCCCAGCAGAACGGTGTTGTTGAGCACAAGAATCAAACCCTTATTGAGATGGCTAGGACGATGCTCGATGAGCATAGGACTCCTAGGCGGTATTGGGCCGAAGCACTCAGTTCTTCTTGCTATGTTTCCAATCGCATTTTCCTCCGAGCTTTCAAGAAGAAGACTTCTTATGAGTTGCGATTTAGGAGACCACCCAAGGTAAGTCACCTACGGGTGTTTGGGTGCAGGTGCTTCATCCTCAAAAAGGGTGGTAAGTTGGATAAATTTGAATCACGGTCTTCCTTGAAACTAACCGAGTGATGGAGACCTGTGAGATTACCTTCGATGAAACTATGCCTCGTGTTTCCACTGCTTTTGAGCTTGCAGGTGATGATGAGGTGAACCCTAGCATTTTTGTGGAGGAGGAGTAGGATGATGCCGATTGGGGTGGTCCCGAGCCAACTCCACTGGCTGCCCCCGTCGACCCTGCGACGTCCACTTCGGCTCACGGTCCCGATCCGACTACTTCCTCTACATGGGGGCCGTTTGTGCAGCTTCCTCAGTCCGTGCCCGTTGCACTTGAGGGAGCTCCAGCTACTGTTGAGGGGGAGGCCACTTCCTCCAGGCAGGCTCCCCGCCACATCTAGCGGCAGCACCCGCCGGAGAACATCATTGGCGACATTGACCGTCAAGTCACGCGGTCCAGGTCCTATATCTCTCACTTTGCTCATTCGGCTTTTGTCGCTTCTTTTGAGCCCCGGGATGTTGGACACGCTTTGATGGATCCGGATTGGGTTAATGCCATGCATGAGGAGTTGGAAAACTTTGAGCGAAACCGCATTTGGGTCTTAGTTCCTCCACCACCTAGTTGCCACCCCATAGGTACCAAATGGGTTTTCAAAAATAAAAAAGTGAAGATGGGATGGTAGTGCGCAACAAGGCTAGGTTGGTAGCTCAAGGCTTTTGTCAAAAGGAGTGAATAGACTATGAGGAAACCTTTGCTCCCGTAGCTCATTTAGAACCCATTAGAATCCTTCTAGCTTGTGCAGCTTCTAAGGGTTTTAAACTTTTTCAAATGGATGTTAAAAGTGCTTTCTTAAACGGCTACATAGAGGAGGAAGTTTATGTTAAACAACCTCCCGGTTTTGAAAATCCCAAGTTTCCAAACCATGTTTTTAAGCTTCACAAAATTTTGTATGGCTTGAAACAAGCACCTAGAGCATGGTTTTTGACACCATTTTTTGGCACGTGTCAATATGATCTAAGGATTGTGCCGATCGGCAAAAGGCTAGTTGTCGTTCCTTATCGGCATTGGGATATTACCAGTCAGATTGCCGATAAAGGCAAGAATGTTGCTGATGCAGACAGGGACTTGTTGCCGATTGAGGCAGGAAGACACTGTTGATGAAGGCAAGGGGATGTTGCCGATAGAGACATGAATGTTGCCGACAGGAAGAACATTGCCGATGAGAATTGAGGCGCATTATCGATGTGATGAAGGCTACAATGTTGTTGGTGGAGGCAAGAAAGCGTTGCCGATGAGAGCCAAAGCATGTTGCTCATAAGAGGAATATTGCCGATGAGGACGGAAAGCTGCCAATGAATGATGATGCCGATGGAAGCGGGATGAAGTAGCTGGCGTCAGCAGAGAACTGCCGATGGCAATAGAGGAAAGTTGCGGATTGAAGGAAGTCTGCCGATGGAAGGTTTCATCGTGAAGGAGATAGATATGGAAGCTGGTGATTTCATGCTAGTATTAATAGATTTATTTTGAGTCTAACTCTTGCACGAGTCGTTTCTTTCCTTTAGCGTGAGTCATTTTATTTCCTTAAAAATAGGAGTTTTTGTTTAGGAAGGTATGAGTCGTTTCCATGTACAACTCCCCATACGGGAGTATAAATATGTGCCCAAGGGCCGCGTGAAAAATATATCCAAGCATATCAAATGAATCAATTACTTTTTTATCTACTTTACCAGTAATTTACCTTTACCGCATTAGGTTTAATTATCTACGAGTTCTTCAAGTTTCGACGGGCTGCATCTCATCGACCTCCGTCAACCCTTGCAAGTTCCGCGTTTGAGCAATCTGAGCCTTGACGTCCGGGCGCATCGTTGTCGTCTCGTTCAGCTCTTCTCTAGTTATCCTGATTAGGATTGAGCCTTGACATCTGGGCGCATCGCTGTTGTCTCATTCAGATCTTGTTCTAGTTATCGTCCTTGTTGATTAACTGGTCAAATCGACTGGCACACCCTCGGATATCGAATTCGGGTATAAGCCCGAGGTGTTCGCAGATCCTGACACTTTTTGCGTCAACACCTCTTTTGGCACGCTCGGTGGGACCATATCACATCTTTTGGCCACAGTTTAACCCATTACAAGCTTAATGGACAATACTGCTGATATCAATCCAAAGAATGCCATTGAAGTCTCCAAAGCAAATCTGAGAGATGATTAGAAGCAGGCTATGGAGCGGGCTATGGAGGAGTACAAACAGTTATATCTCAAGTCCTTCAGCCTAAACAGAATCGGCGAAGCAGTCCAGAAGCAAGATCCGTCATTGCCACGGCAGGTCACTTTCGACGCCGATCCTGGTAAATTACAAGAGATGGTTAATTCTGCATTAAATCATGTGTTAATTAGCCAATCCAATGTGCTGTCCAATACTGTATACAATGCTGTCAAGCAAACTTTCAAGGAAAGACAGGCACCATATTATGTTGATCCGGCGTATCATCAACTCGGATCGGCATCTGTTATGATCCCATCGGCGGTTCCAAGGGTGTCTTCACCGCATATGAACCGGTTTGCCGATGAGATCACGTCGCCAAGATCGGACCTAGCAAACATTACTCAATTGAATGCAAATCTAGTGGCGTCAACAATGTATGGACCTGTGACCCAGAGTCAGCCAACTTTCGTCAGCTGGTGGGGATACGGTATGCCTCCAAGTCCATCTGCTAATTCCAAATTGGTCCAGGATAACAATGTAGGGTGGAAGATTCTTGTGGCATCGGCAACACTTGCACAGCCGATAATTCCAGCGATGCATTATGCTACATCCTCTCCAACGGTGCAATTGTCATCAGGGAATCCTCAGGTGGCGATACCTAGAGTGGCTTATGTGCAACCATCGGCAGGTTCTTGGCCGATGCAGCAAGACATTGCTATTGGGAACCAGCCCGTATTGGCAATGGTTCCTCAAGCTATGGTACCCGCAAATCAAGGCAATCATCCAAGGGTACAGGGGCAGCAAGCACCAGCTGGTTATTAGCCATCGGCAAGTCATATGCCGATGACATCTAATGTAAGTTGGATCGGTCAATTACCGATTCAGCAGCAAGTTGTGCAGCCTGGATACCAAGTGGCAAGAGCTCAGCAGTGTCATCCGCCAGCGAGTCTTCAGAATGAAATATCAGTACATCAGCCGATAAGTACTACTTCGCCGCAGTACTCGCAAGTAAACGTGCACAATGAAACATCAACATATCAGCCGATGCATGTAATGTCACAATATAACCCAGTGGATGTTCAAAATTTCCCATCGGCAACTCAGCCGATGCATAATGTTCAACAACAGGTGACGCAACCTAGATGTCAAGTAGCAGGGGTCGAACACCACCACTTATCATCGGGGTTATATAATGATGCATTGGTGTCCCAGCCGGTAAACCCTCTATTCCCGCAATATATTCCAGTGGGTGTTCAAGATGGTCCATCGGCAAATCAGCCGATGCATGATGTTCAACGAATTGATGTTGCCTATGCACCAACTGGTTTGACCTATTTACCACAAAGAGATGAGAAGGTACATCAACCTGTTCACCCGGTCAACATCCAGCCAGTGCATCGGTAGGATCAAGATGCGTACTGGGCCGATAAGATTGCCGAAGTGGCGAAAGAGCAATTTGGTATCAAGCCTAAGGTTGATACATATTCTTATCGGACTCCATACCCTCCAGCGTATGATTTGATCCATCTCCCAAATCGGTACAAAGTGCCAGATTTCACCAAATTTTCTGGTCAAGATGATATATCAACAATGGAGCATATTAACCGATTTATTATCCAATGTGGAGAGGCAGCCAGCAGGGATGAACTGAGGGTAAGATTGTTCTCGTCATTGTTATCTAGATCGGCATTTACATGGTTTATTTCACTACCTCCAAATTCTGTGATCACTTGGGCCGATCTAGAAAAACAGTTTTACAAATACTTCTTTGCTGGCATACATGAAAAGAAGATCATCGATTTGGTCAAATTCAAGCAGCGTAATGATGAATCAGTAGAAATCTTCGTGCAAAGACTGCGAGACGTGAAGAACAAGTGCTATAGCTTAGTACTTGATGATCGGCAATTGGCGGATTTGGCCTGCCAAAGATTACTGCCGCACATCAGGGACAAATACGCGTCTCAAGAATTTGAAAGCTTGAGCCATCTTGTGCAAAGGGTTGCCGATCAAGACACCAAAGTTTTTGAGCCTGGAGGAAATTGGGATGAGGAGGTGTCTTTAACTAAGAAGACAGATTCGGACGAAGAAGCAAGTATCGGTTTAGTTGAATGGGTAGAGAATAAAAAGTTGATGTCTTGTCAGTTCAGCCAGAAAGAAGCTGAGAGATTCACCTTTGATATCACCAAGGCCGATAGGATGTTTGACCTATTACTTCAGGAAGGGAGGATTAGGTTGGCGCCTAACAAGGTAATTCCATCGGCCGAAGAGCTCAGAAGGATCAGGTATTGCAAGTGGCACAATGCAACTTCGCACAGTACCAATGATTGCAAAGTCTTTAGGCAGCAGTTGCAATCGGAAATTGAATCTGGGCGAATCAAGTTTGAAAATTCTAAAGCCCAGAAGCCGATGAAGATTGACCAGCACCCGTTTCCAAATAATATGGTGGAGACTAGTGGGAATACTAAGGTGCTGACATCGGAAGCTGCCAAGAAAAGTGGATTGGTAGACCCTGAACATCAGATAGCTGCGCATGAAGTAACAGGGAAGAAGTTTGCTGATGATAGGAAAGGCAAGAGGGTTGTCGATGAAAGCAACAACACCAGGAGATCTCATGGTGTTATAATCACGCATAGGCGACCAAGGCAAGAGTATCGGCAGTCACGAGAGGAGCGATATCGGCTGTAAGAGGAAGAAAGGCGCCAAGAGTGGCTTCGGCATAAGGACCACTGGAAGTGTTCCTTCTTTGTTCACTGCTGGGAAGAAGGCATCAAGCTGTCCACTACCGATAATTGCCCCGAGTGCAACGGGTACTATCCTGTCGATTGGTCAGAGAAGAAGCCCCGTTTTGATGACCAGACATCAGGCTATGGTAGGCCAATTAGAGAAAAGGGATCAGTGCATGATCAGCTGGGGGGCAAGATCAGCGTGCATGATATACTTGGCAAGCATGGCCATTATTTTCCAAGGAACCAGGAGGAGCTTGAAGGGATGGCCAATGCAAGGGTACTCAACGAAGATATACTTTATAGAGATCCAAATATACGGAGTTGCCCAGATTAAGGCTGAAAACAGTATCAACCTGTTTGGAAAATCAGGCTCCCTCAATGGTGCCCCAAGGGTCTTACAAAGACTCAAAGGAGGATGCAGCGCGAGCGCCAAGAAGATTTGTGTCACGATGAAAATCCTTCCAGAGGGAAATCTTCAGACAAGCGATGAAGGCCAAAGCGCAAAGATGGGGATCCATCGGCAGATGTCAATATGTTGCCGATAGAATAACTAGAGTCGATGGCCTTGGGCATTTTGGCTTGGGAGCAGCACTTGGTTAGCCCTGGCGTTACAACTGTTACACTTGGGGGGCATCGGCAGGCTGAGTGAAGAATTTGTGTACTGGGAGCAGCGCTGCCGATGAATTTGTTGGCTACAAAAGGAGATGTTCGATACAAGTCGAAGGATTGTAAGAGTGGCTCTGCAATGCTTACGTGCAATAGTCAAGGAAGTGGTGCAGACATTTTGGAGGAGATGCAGTAGAAGAAGTTTCGATGCATAAGATATCTTATACTCCGAAATTGGGGGGCATGTGTTGACACCGTTTTTGGCATGTGTCAATATGATCTAAGAATTGTGCCGATCGGCAAAAGGCTAGTTGTCGTTCCTTATCGGCATTGGGATATTACCAGTCAGATTGCCGATAAAGGCAAGAGTGTTGCTGATGCAGACAGGGACTTGTTGTCGATTGACGCAGGAAGACACTATTGATGAAGGCAAGGGGATGTTGCCGATAGAGACATGAATGTTGCCGACAGGAAGAACATTGCCGATGAGAATTGAGGCTCATTATCGATGTGATGAAGGCTACAATGTTGCTGGTGGAAGCAAGAAAGCATTGCCGATGAGAGCCAAAGCATGTTGCTCATAAGAGGAATATTGCCGATGAGGACGGAAAGCTGCCAATGAATGATGATGCCGATGGAAGCGGGATGAAGTAGCTGGCGTCAGCAGAGAACTGCCGATGGCAATAGAGGAAAGTTGCGGATTGAAGGAAGTCTGCCGATGGAAGGTTTCATTGTGAAGGAGATAGATATGGAAGCTGGTGATTTCATGCTAGTATTAATAGATTTATTTTGAGTCTGACTCTTGCACGAGTCGTTTCTTTCCTTTAGCGTGAGTCATTTTATTTCCTTAAAAATAAGAGTTTTTGTTTACGAAGGTATGCGTCGTTTCCATGTACAACTCCCCATACGGGAGTATAAATATGTGCCCAAGGGCCCGGTGAAAAATATATCCAAGCATATCAAATGAATCAATTACTTTTTTTATCTACTTTACCAGTAATTTACCTTTACCGCATTAGGTTTAATTATCTACGAGTTCTTCAAGTTTCGACGGGCTGCATCTCATCGACCTCCGTCAACCCTTGCAAGTTCTGCGTTTGAGCAATCTGAGCCTTGACGTCCGGGCGTATCGCTGTCGTCTCGTTCAGCTCTTCTCTAGTTATCCTGATCAGGATTGAGCCTTGACATCTGGGCGCATCGCTGTTGTCTCGTTCAGATCTTGTGCTAGTTATCGTCTTTGTCGATTAACTGGTCAAATCGACTGGCACGCCCTCGGATATCGAATTCGGGTATAAGCCTGAGGTGTTCGCAGATCCTGACACTTTTTGCGTCAACAATGGTATGATAGG
The DNA here is from genome assembly GCA_022036555.1 of Microstegium vimineum. NCBI lineage: Eukaryota > Viridiplantae > Streptophyta > Magnoliopsida > Poales > Poaceae > Microstegium > Microstegium vimineum. The sequence goes on from CM039135.1 coordinate 35,014,081, forward strand.
CTAAAAACCTTTTTGCTTGCTAAGGGTTTTAAAATGGGATCGGTAGATAAGACATTGTTTCTCCTCAAGCAAGGCAAAGACACTCTCCTTGTCCAAATATACATGGATGATATCATCTTTGGTGGTTCTTCTCAAGCTCTTGTTGCCAAGTTTGCAGATATTATGAGCAGGGAATTTGAGATGAGTATGATGGGAGAGTTGACCTTCTTTCTCAGGTTGCAAATCAAGCAAACCCGGGAAGGGACGTTTGTGCACCAAGGCAAGTACACGAAGGATATCTTGAAGAAGTTTGACATGGGTGAGGCAAAGCCTCTTTCGACGCCCATGTCGACTACAACTGCTTTGGATGCGGAAGAGGAAGGAGAGGCGGTGGACCAGACGGAGTACCGCAGCATGAGTGGGTCGCTTCTGTACCTGACGGCAACCCGGCCGGACATTCAGTTCGCCGTCTGCTTGTGTGCTCGCTTTCAGGCGTCCCCACGGACTTCGCACAAGCAGGCGGTGAAACACATCATGAGGTACTTGCGCTTCACTCCCGAATTTGGTCTTTGGTTCTCCACCTCTTCCTCTCTTGTTCTTTGCGGTTATTCTGACACCGACTTTGCCGGTTGCCGACTTGATCGGAAGTCCACTTCTGGGACTTGCTAGTTTCTCGGGTCTTCTTTGGTTTCTTGGTCTTCTCGCAAGTAGTCTAGCGTGGCACAGTCGACATGCGAAGCTGAGTACGTTGCCGCGGCTAGCTGTTGCTCACAGTTGATTTGGATGATTGCCACTTTGAGAGATTTCGGTCTTGAGCTTACTAAGGTGCCTCTGCTTTGTGATAGCACGCGTGCAATTAGTGTGGCTAAAAATCCATTGCTTCATTCGAAGACCAAGCACATTGAGGTCCGCTTTCACTTTTTGCGTGATCACTACGAGAAGGGCGACATTGACCTCCGGCATGTCGAAACCCAAAGCCTTTGGATCAAGCTGTGTTTTCTCGCCTTCGGGGCAAGTTGGGTGTTTGCTTTCCTTTTTAGAGGAGGAAAGTTTTGTGTATCATAGTTCTTTTTGGTTCTTTTTGTCTTTTCTTTGTCCTTCTTCTAAATTGGTGTCTTGTTAGTGTTATTTGGTATCTTTTTAGTGTTATTTGGTGTCTTGTTAGTGTTAGTTGGTGTCATTGCATTGTGCATCTCATTTGCATTTGTGAGAGTTCATTTTAAGCTTCATACTTATAGCCAATATAATGAATCTATGCTCTGTTTGAGGTGCTTTATGTGTCTATGGTGTTGCCTAACTTAGACTCCTTTTGATTTATATGATATGCAATAGAGCTAAGTTAGAAAAGCTTTAAAACTGAATTTAAATTCCCCATGTCACCTCTGAAATGGCACTAGCATGTGTAGGCTTTTGAAGAACCTTCTTGGTTGTCTTGTATATAGCTTGTATCTATGGCTCTTCATTGTTTCATTCACTACCTTTGAGCGCCATGATTAATATCTAAAATGAAATTGCTCTCTGTTTTGTGAATTAGAAAGATCAAGTTGGGTCTGCATTGTGAGCACTTCACCGTGTGTTCGAGACTGCTTCCCATATGGGTTGATACTTGAGCGGTGTCGTGTAATACCAAAACCGGTGCCTCAAGTCCTTTGACTTCGCCCGGTTGGTAAGTAGTGGCATCACTTTGCTGACAACCACTCGCATACAACTTAAATGTGCCTAAAACTGAAAATTGGCTATAAAACTCTGAAATTTGATAAATTCATTCAGTTGGGTCATTGGCTTGTTGTATGAACTTTGCTAGGGACAGTTTTACTTGCTATACATGAGATTGTTTTGAGATAGATCCTATCTTGTTGGCCATGTCTAGTTGTCTCTAGGAGGTGATACCCATTCCTTGCTCACACATGTAATGCTCTCTAAAATAGCTTCTAAAGTGATCTTAAGCTCAACTTGAGTCTTTGTTGGGCACATAGAGCTTTTACTATTCTCACAGGATCACATCACTTAGAGTATCTATTCATTGTCTTAGCTCTAAGTATGAAGCTTTTTGCACTCATTTTGCATTTCATGGCATTTGTAGCCAGACCTTGAGTTAGTAATGTTTGATGACCTACATGTGTCAACAAGGGGGAGAAGTGTGCATTTCATCATATACAATCAAGGGGGAGAAAATAAAGTGTGCATTTCATCATATACAATCAAGGGGGAGAAAATAGTGCATTTTCATACTTGCATTAGTCAAGGGGAAGTTTTTTTTTTGAAAAATGTGTGGCCTTTTGAGCTTTGGTACGCATTGGTCTTCAAATTGGTATCTCTTTAAATTGGTATCTCCTTGCTTGGCTCGTTTCAACCTTCTTGGTATCTTAAGTATGCCTGTTCCCAGGGGGAGTTTTGCTAGATGTGTTGAGCCTTGGCCTCTTCAGGAGGGTCTATCTTGCTTTGTTGGCTCCGACAGGTTTCGATTGCTTCTTGAACATTAGGGGACTTAAGTGGTTTCAATTGGTATCTTTTGAGCTTCCCTACTGTTTAATTTGGAAGTCTAAGCTTTGAGAGCTTTGGTAGGTATCTTGGACTTGCTAGCGGTGGTGAGCCCGTTTTTTGCCTCTTCTTGAGGGCTAGCTTTGTTATGAGGTATTTTTGAGGATGCTTTTAATTGGTATCGTGTTTGCTTCTCTCAAGTGACCCCGTTTTGGCTTTTGTAGCTTTTTGGTCATTTGGAGAGCTTTACTTTGTGGCTCAAATCTGAAATGCACTTTTGTTGACAATGCACTCATCAAGGGCGAGATTGCGAACACATGGTGGATAAGTACCCATGTATGTTCAGCTTTGATGATGAGTGATTGACCAACACGTGAGTGTTTTAGTTTGAGTGGCTTACCCTAACCTCTGCGAAAGCAGAAACATGTGCTTGTCTATCGGCTTGTGGTGTGCAGGTGCTATGCCTAGTGACAGTGGTCAATGGCGTGGAGAAGGTCGAGTAGAGGCTTGCCGTGCCGATGGAGTGAGAGCGGAGAAGGGCGGAAGCGGGGCTCGGACTGAGGGACCATGGGCACCGGCGGACTAGCTGTGGTGGCTAGTACTTGGCACCGGCGAGTGCGAGAAGACATGGAGGTAGACTGAGTCGACCGAGTCAAGACGGTGGACGCACAAGTCGAGCGGAGGCTCAGGGGACTCGGAGTCCGACCGGACGAAGACAAGGTGGCTCGCATCGAGTGGTTTGATGGTTTGGGCCTCAAAACCATCCGCGTCGGTTTCCGAGTTTGGGCTGCAAAACTCGGGGTTCGGTAGTTGAGCCCAAAGCTACCAGTGACGGGTTTCCTGGCTTTGGACTCAACTACCGAACCCCGAGCTTTGAGGCCCAAACTCGGAAACTGTCCTCAGATGGTTTTGAGGCCCAAACCACCAAACCACTCGACTCGAGCCACCTTTTCCTCGCCCGGTCGGACTCTGAGTCCCATGAGCCCCCGCTCGACCTGCCCGTCCACCGTCTTGACTTGGTCAACTCGGTCTACCTCCATGTCTTGTTGCACTCGCCGGTGCCATGTACTAGCCACCACAGCTAGTCCGCCAGCGCCCATGGTCCCTCAGTCCGATCCCCGCTTCCGCCCTTTACCGCTCTCAGTCCATCGGCACGACAAGCCTCTACTCGACCTTCTCCACGCCATTGACCACTGTCACTAGGCATAGCACTTGCACACCACAACCCGATAGACAAGCACATGTTTCTGCTTTCGCAGAGGTTAGGTTAAGCCACTCAAACTGAAACACTCACGTGTTGGTCAATCACTCATCATCAAAACTGAACATACATGGGTACTTATCCACCATGTGTTCGCAATAGTAAATATTATTAACATTTATCTCAATAAATTTATTATGAAAATAGTATATTCTATAGTAACTAATCTAATGGTATTTATTTTATCTCATGAGAGTTGGTACTTTTTCATATATTTTTAGTCAAAGTTTAAACTTTTTGACTCTGCGAAATATGAGAATTGCATTATTGTGGACAAAGGAAGTATGAAAAAACGAAAAATAGTCGACTAGTCGTCATTGATAGACAGTTGATATAATTTTTTTCTAGATTCATTGAAAGCATCTAGGCTCCATAAGTTTTGGCGATTAACGACAATGCAAGATTATTATGACTAACGTGTGTTTTGTAGAGACAAAATGAGTTAGGTCATGATAATGGTGATTGAATGGGAAACTAATGGATTCCATACCCCTTGGCGATGATCATCGTTTTGGTTCTCAAAGGGAGGCGAGAAGACTTAGAATGATCTAGGTCTAAGTGTCATTGGAATTGGAGGACACTTAGAGTAGATTAGGGTCTCTATTTTTACCTTTAACTATACTATTAAGGGGGCTTGAATGGGTAGCTTTACTTAGGTAAGTCTCATGTAGTAGGTGTGGTGCACATTTGTCTAACATAGTCCTAAGCAGCCTAGGTTGGCCCTAAGATTAGTTGGAACAACTTTCGTTTTCGACGAAATTCGATTCGGAGTCATTTCGAGGTTTATAGAGCACCGGACGCTGGTGCAACTAGCACCGGACGCGTCCGATAAGTGCTAAGTGGATAGTTTAAGCCACCAAACTCTATCCCCGTGAGGCACCAAACGCTCCGGTGCACTCAGCTAGCTCTCGAAAGAGCATCAAACGTTGGGTCCCTTTTAGGGTCGCGTCCGGTGGTTGTCTAGTAAGGTTCTAGAGAGGGTAAAAGAGCACCTAACGTGTCCGATGGATACTCACCGGACGCTCCCCAGCGTCTGGTGACTCAACAGACCTTATAGAGAGTGTAGAGAGACACCGGATGACACCGATGCATCCGGTGCTCACTGATTTCAAACAATTATACTAGGCGTTGGATGGGCACCGGACGCGTCCGGTGCTCCGCATCTAAAGCACAGAGATTTATTCCAATGGGTATGTTTGAGGTGGGGGTATTTATACCCCTTCCCTTGCTTCTCTCTCTTGCCTTTGCTCATTCCATCAGCTAAGACACACTTGAAGAGTGTGAGAGATCAAGAGCCCTAGTGGGGGCCTAGTGGGGAGTTGAGTTTTGCTAATCCCTACCTTAGATCCCTCATTAGTGACTAGAGAGCAATAAGTGTGCATCCACTCACCTCATGAAACTTGTGTGAGTCAAGAGAGAGTTCTAGCTTGTTACTATTGGTGATCGACATCACCTAGACAGTTTGGTGGCGATTTGGAACTTGAAGATCATCTGGTGGCGATTGTGGATGATTCAAGCCATGTCATGATCGGTTGTGGGCGATTCACCGAGCCGAAGCGGCAAGCAATCTGTAGACAGCACTTGGTCCTTGCACGGATCAAGGGGGAGCTATACCCTTGCACGTTTGCTCCAACGAGGACTAGATGGGAGTGTCGACTCCTCAATACCTTGGAAAAACTTTGATGTGTCAACTTCCTTTCTCCTTCTTCTCTTGCAATTACTTTCAAGCACTACTTTCTTTGCTCTTGTTTCATACATGATCATGCTTGATTAGAATTGCTTATAGGGTGTTGTTCTACTTGTGTTCTTGCTTAATTCCTTTCATTGCTAGTTTTTCACACTTGTAGGCACTATGGGCTAATTAGCTTTTAGTATAGATTTTATTTTTGCATAGAAATTTTAGAAAAGCCTAATTCAGCCTTCCTTTTAGACATCTTGATCCTTTCATTCATCCCTTACCTTTATAAAAGTACATTAAATAATTTCTAAATTAAATCTACTTCCTAACTACGTACTGTACTCATCTTGTCGTTACGAAAATAACTTAAGAGTGACACCAAGTATTGCTCGGAATTATCCATTTCCCATCATAGAAAATATGATAAAGTAACCCCGTAAATGTACATCTTACATAAAGAAACATATTAACGTAAATCGGGATATAAATTACAAACATCTTACATTCTGCAAAGCCATTACTAATTGGAGGATCTACTAGTTCTCTAGGGACTTTCTAGAAAAAAAAAACAGATAAAATATTCAATTTAAATTCTTAAATAACTAGAAATGTGTCCAAAAATAATAGATTTTAGTAGACACCATTGACAACAATAGTCATTGCATATAATTTGTGTCTATGCCATTATAATTTATAAATAATAATCTTAATCCCTTAACATCTCTCTAATTTATTACCGACGTGTACCAAAAAAAATGCTAAAGTATATGAGCATCTAAATTATCCACACCTGTTATTATCAAAAAGGTAACTTAAATATCCCGACGTGCCATTATGGAAAATAGATTAAACTAACTCTGAAAGACATGTTTCAATTATGGTTTAAATTAAACAACGCAAAGCAATACGGAGCGTTTGGTTCACGACCTGTACATGCCAGGCCAAAGCTGCGGCTGTGTGGGCGCAGTTTCTTTCGCCGCATTTGCGGTGCATTTTGGCAAAAAAAAAAAGCACTAGAACACGATGACGAGCTCGTGGCATGCCCCAGCATGCCACAGCTACCACAGCGAACCAAACGTACGCCAAACATGCGGCACGGTGTGGCAAAGTCTGCGTGCAACCTAAACGGATCCTACATATAGAATATCTACATCTAATAAATTAGCCTATCAAACCGTTAGTATTTTAAAACTTTGGTCATTCATACTCCTTCGTCCAGGTGTAACCACTTTTTATTCATGTCCCATAGTATAAGGTATGCTCCCTTTAGACACATAGGCAACGATACAATGTTAAGAGAGACAATTAAATGTGCTATTGGTCTTTGTACTAGAGGTGGTTTCGCCTTATATAATAGAGCGGAGAGAGTATCTAGTTTAAGATAGTAAGAATACATGGATGATACCTACTATCATTTATATTTAAGCTATGAACTAAAAATGTGAAACCAGAAAAACCACAAACAAGGAAAGAAAAAATAGAAGTGTAACACAAATTGATAAGAGTTCTAGAGTATCTATGGGTTTGTTTGGGCCATCACTGTCGGCCCATCACTACTACAGAATCGGCAATCACTGCCGGCCCATCACTGCCGGTTTTGTTTGGGCCAGCAGTGATGCCTCATCACTGTCGGTTCATGCTCTGATAGGCCCTCAATTATTGGAGGCCGGCAGGGCTGAACCGACAGTGAAAGACCACATCAATGTCGGTTTGTGGCTTGAACCGGCAGTGATTCCTCTTTGCCATATCACTGCCGGTTAAAGCCACCAACCGACAGTGATGTTGTGTTTCACTACCGGTTCGTGGCTGGAACCGACAGTGATACATGTACAGTACAAAATATTTCAATCTCCTCTCCCTCCTCTGCCCCAACAGTACAGAACAGTGCGTGAGGAGCTCACTCTCTCCATTGTTGCGATTGGTGGATTTTTTTATCTCCATTGTTGGCTCCTCTTAACTCTTGGATGCTCAAATCTTTTAGCTCTTGGTTAGTAACAAGCATATTTATTTAAAATTGTAGGTTTACATTGCTTTTGTGTGTAAATCCATAGTTTAGAGTTATACTATTTTTCATGATCAAGAAGAGGGTTGTTGCAATTTGTGTCTATTTTTTCCTAGCTTTTAGATCCAAAATTATTTGGAAAAATTGTAGCACTTTGTTTTTATTGGGTAATTATTTTCCAATCATTGAGTAGCTAGGTTCGAAAGATTCATCTCAAAAATTATGGACAAAATTTGTAATTAGTTATATTTTTTACTTACATTTAATACTCCATGCATGCATTTAAAGATTTGATGGGATGTTGAATAGATTTGGTTTTTTGGAATTTGAAAGGGAATTAAACAAGTGCCTACATTGTTGTTCAAAAAGAGTATGAAATTAATGTTGTTTACGATGAAGCCTCCATTGTTATCTATTTGTTGTCTCACTTTTTATAGCGCGACCAAATTCAAATTATATCGAAGAATACATTATATATGCTTATGTTCTTCAAATAATATTGTTCAAAAATGCTCCTATTGAAAAACCCTAAACCTTAAATGTCTGCGACAAATCATACATTATATTTATGTGCTTCATCTATTAATATTGTTTAGAAAATCTCTTATTAATATGTTCCTATGTTTCCTATGCTCTGTCCATTTTATCTGTGCAGACATGGCTCCAGGGTGGATGTACGATCTGTCATGTACAGACCCACGGTACTTGACGGGCATCGACGATTTCATTAAGCGAGCTAGAGCCAATGCTGGGGACTCACATCTTGTATTCTATCCATGAAAAGACTGCAAGAATACGAGAAAATGGGGGCGATATGGAGCATATACGTTTACACTTGATCACAAGGGGGATCATGAGAAACTACAGGATTTACACTTTACATGGGGAGGTTGGTCAAAATGTTGCACAAGAAAGCAATGATGATGTGCCCATGCTTAGTGTATCCCCGAATGCATTATTGCATGTTCATGATTACACATAACATGTGCCTACCAATGATGATGTGTTTATGAATACATTAGCTAACGACACAGAGGAAAATGATGACATTTCACAGCTTCTACATTATGTGCATGGGGGATTCCTTAGTGCTTCAAAGTTGAAAAAACTGGAGATCATGAGAAAGGATGCAAAAACACCATTGTATCCGACCTGTCCAATAAGCAAACTAGAAGCCAACATCATGCTATTGGAGTTCAAATCAACGAATGGGTTGAGTGATAAAGGCTTCGATAACTTGTTAGGTATACTACAGAAACTGTTCCCGAAGGGTACCGAGTTAGCAGAAAAGACTTACCTAGTGAAGCAAATGATTTGTCCAATTGGCCTCGAGGTTGAGAAAATCCACGCGTGTTTCCACGACTGCATATTGTACCGTGGAGAGAAATACAAAGACTTGGATGCATGTACCAAGTGTACATATCCCCGATACAAGCAAGGACAATCAAATGATAGAAGCAAGACCGGAGGAGGGCCCGTCAAGTCCGTGTGGTATTTTCCTATAGCTCCAGAGTGCATAGGTTGTTTGCAAATGCAAAGTCAGCCAATCTATTGCGTTGGCATGGCGAAGAGCGAAGGAAAGATTCAATGTTGAGGCACCCCGCCGATGGTTCAGACTGGAGGACTATCAACACTATGTTCTATAAGAACATCGGTGGAGAGGTAAGGCATCTGTGGTTAGCTTTGAGCACGGATGGCATGAATCCGTTTGACCAGGTTAGAACCAATCAGAGAACTTGGCCAGTGATGTTATGTATATACAACCTTCCACCCTGGCTTTGTATGAAACGGTCATACATCTAGATGCCATTACTAATCCAAGGGCCAAAATAACCTGGTAATGATATTGATGTGCTTTGTTGACGGTAATTAAGAGCTATTTTATCACCATCAAAATACCGTCAACATCCTCATTTCCAAAGGAAAACAAGCATAACCTGAATATATTGAGCCAAATAATTGGTTCCACATGTCCCTTGACTATTTGATGCAGGTAATGACAAATGGGACCTTCTGGGAGCCAATGGACCCACATCAAGAAGATTAACGTGACAACTCAACTCAGAACCAACATCTAAAGCATATGACAGGTGGGACCAGCACCCAGGAGGCAGAGGTGGGCCAGGGCCCACTATAGAGATTCGGCTGAATCCCTATAGTGGCCAAACAGGCCCCACTTGCCCCCCTGAGTACTGGGCCACCATCTAGAAGGTCAGGCAGGGCCCACATGTCAGTGGGGGGTTCGGCCGAATCCCCCTAGGGCGGTTTTCACCTCCCCAACCGACCTACTCACTCCCCACATGGTGGAAATCAACACCCTTGATGCTTAGGCGGTTCTGAGGTCGGTTGGATCCAACGGAGCTTGATGAAGGTGACGCGGATCGCTGACGTGGCACCGGAGTAGCCCCTACTCCACCTCTAGCTATAAATAGACCCCTAGAGCTCCCTATTCATTTCATGCCTCATTGGAGAAACTACTCTCTAGCCTCTTAGCGGAGCTCTTCAATAGTGTTATGCTAGTTGGAGGAGAGTGAGGAGCCTTCTGGAGAAAGCCTCGGGTCTGTCGGGAATCTTCTCCAGACTTCTTCCTCAGCAGATGCGAGTCTCTTGTAAGTTTAGCACTTGTAAGTGACTTCTTCTGAGTTCTTTATAGTATTCAATGTTCTAAATCTGGTTTAGCTGTTATACAACTTTTCCTGCTTGATCATCGCTTTGCTCTGAGTGAAGTGCTTTAATCTTAGGCCAAGGTTAAAGTAGTAAGCTTAGTGTAGACGTGGTGTCTAAGCTTAATCTTGCCTTTGTAAATCGCTTATCACGCGGATTGTTTGTGGATGCTAGTAGAAGGTGACATCTCTATCTAGTCTTTGTATTCCACCACCTGTGTCAGATAAGTTCTTAAAAGGTAAGGCTTCAATACAACGTGACGGCGCGGTCCGGTTAGAGTTTTGTCCTCTTTCTGATCTATCCCGTCGCCTCCTGCAAGAGAAGGGTCGATAAGGCCAGTATAACCAGCTATCCCTTGTTAGACATATGTGCTATCTTGAACCTCCCAACCCAGTTATCATAATCTCCCTTGACCATCATAGGACATATCTTTAATCCTAGTTAGATCACTATTGTTCCCTGAGAAAAATACGATGCCTGGAATACTCCCGGTGAAGTGCTACATCGGTATAATCTATGCGCTTGCGGATCTATCCAATAGTCATAAGAAATACCAACAAGCATTTCTGGCGCCGTTGCCGGGGAACGGTAGCTTTTAACCAGTACCCTTTGGTCCTATTTTATCTTTTGTTTGATTTCATCTTTTCACTCCACATACACATATGGATCAAACCCCGCTTATTGAATATGGTGCTCCAACGGGCGCTAGCATGGAACCACCTAAATCATCTCAGGCCGTTCTGGCCGTTCGTTATGAGCTTCGCCCAAGTCTCATAGCAATGGTTCAGGAAAAACAATTTGCTGGGGACGAAGACGAAAATCCCTATACCCATATACGTGACTTTGAACAACTTTGTTCAGGTGTCCACATCCAAGGGATGAGGCCAGGTACCCTTAAGTGGAAGCTATTTCCATTCTCCTTCATGGGAATAGCCAAACGATGGTACGTTCGCCACGTAGATGATGCAAAAGGAGATTGGGAAAAATTGATGCCTAAATTATGTTTGGCATTCTTCCCTATCCCTTGCGTCATTCGTCTTCGAAAAGAGATCATCAATTTCTCGCAAAACGAGAAAGAATCTCTAGGTGATGCTTGGGCCCGTCTGACAGATCTAGTATCTTCGAGCCCTGATCTCGGTATAACTGAGCCTACAGTGTTACAACATTTTTATGGCAGTCTTAGCAGAGATTCTGCACAACTACTTTACATATCTTCCGGGGGAGCCTTCCTGTGTTTACCCGTTAGTGCAGGGAAGAGTCTTCTTACAAAGATTCTTGATAACACCCCCTATACTAACGTATATTATGAAGGACCCACGGAAGAACAAAAGCCAACCCCCAGAGAAGAAACAACATCGATAGCCGAAACTCTTCCCTCTTGATATCGAGGGAAGAAGTTCTTGACATCGAGCCTTCCTCAAAATCTTGCTATCGAACCTGAACCACCAAGGGAAGAAGAAATTCACCCCTTGGAATTCCCCCTTGATATCGAGGTTGATCTATTTTCCGATTTTGGGAATGCCTCGAATCAATCTATGCAAAAGAAGTCTTATGCTCGAAAAGCTCCGAACCGCCACATTCCTAATCTCATAGAAGAAGCATACCTTCAGGAGACGGTTCAAGAACTGGCGTCTGTCATGAGCAATGAGTGGTTAGAAGAGGCCGAATCTTCATCCGAACCAATTAGAATTCTGTCTTCCTCTACCACCATTCCTTGTCAGATCGATAGAGCCAGGTTAGACTCTCTTTATGATCCTACCGTAGGAGTTAGCATTATGTCTAAGTCTTTAGCTAATGCTCTCCTAGGAAATATAAAACTAACTCCAACCAACAAGTTCTTGAAGCTTCCATCAGGACAATTGATTGAGAGTTGTGGGATTGCACAGACCATTCCTACGCTAATTAACAAATTCAATATCCTCTTAAATTATTTCATATTTGATATGGAGGAATTCGACTTGTTAATTGGACATCCACTCATGAGATTCCTTGATGGATCCCTTGATGGAAGTCTCAAGGGTCATCTTGGGAGTAACATCAAGCTCTCGATTCCGCTCACCAATTCCATGAACACCATGACGGAATCACTCCCAGAATCTGACCCCATAGAGGAAGTGATGGTTGCATCTCTTCTAGAATCATCTCATCCTAATCTAGAAGAAGAAGCCAAAGATTTCATCCAGGAAGAAGACAATCTAAACGAACCCATAGATCTGGAGAAATCTGAACCCCCATCTAAGCCCTCTATAGAGCTTAAACCCCTTCCAGCTGGTTTAAAATATGCCTTTCTAAATGACGATCGTGAGGCCCCTGTAATCATCAGTGACAAACTCTCTCCGGAAGAGATGCTCAAACTCCTCACTATCCTAGAAAAGCATCAATCAGTCTTAGGCTACTCTCTTCAAGATCTTAAGGGCATTAGTCCTGCTCTTTGCACACATTGCATCCCCATAGAACCTGAGGCTCTACCCTCTAGAGAGCCCCAGCGTAGATTGAACAATGAGATGAGAGAAGTAGTAAAGAAGGAAGTCTTGAAACTCATGCATGCTGGGATCATCTACCCCGTTCCTCACAGTGAATGGGTTAGCCCTGTGCAAGTTGTGCCTAAGAAGGGAGGTATGACGGTCGTTCGAAATGATAAGAACAAGTTGATTCCTCAACGAACTGTCACAGGTTGGAGAATGTGTATAGATTACCGAAGACTTAATAAGGCTACAAAGAAAGATCACTTCCTATTACCCTTCATCGATGAGATGTTGGAACGGCTTGCAAAGCATTCTTTCTTTTGTTTCCTTGATGGTTATTCGGGATATCATCAAATACCAATCCATCCCGATGATCAAAGTAAGACCACTTTCACATGCCCCTATGGAACATATGCATATAGGCAAATGTCTTTCGGCCTATGCAATGCTCCTGCTTCTTTTCAAAGGTGCATGATGTCCATTTTCTCCGATATGATCGAAGAAATCATGGAAGTTTTCATGGACGGTTTCTCCGTCTATGGAAAGACTTTTGATGATTGCCTTAAGAATCTGGATAGAGTCTTACAAAGATGCGAAGAAAAGCACTTAGTCCTGAACTGGGAGAAATGCCACTTCATGGTTTGCGAAGGCATAGTGTTAGGACATAGAGTGTCCGAACATGGGATAGAAGTAGATAGAGCTAAGATCGAAGTCATCGAACAGCTTCCACCTCCCACGAATGTTAAGGGAATTCATAGCTTCCTTGGCCATGCAGGTTTTTATAGACGGTTTATTCAAGATTTCTCTCAAATTGCCCGTCCGTTAACAAGTCTGCTAGCCAAAGATGCACCCTTTGAATTCAATGATGAGTGCTTAGATGCTTTCTACATCCTCAAGAAAGCACTCATCTCAGCTCCGATCATTCAACCCCCTGATTGGAAGCTCCCTTTTGAAATAATGTGTGATGCTAGTGATTATGTTGTCGGTGCGGTGTTAGGCCAAACCAAAGATAAGAAGCATCATGCTATTTCATATGCTAGCAAAACTTTGACAGGGCCACAGCTAAACTATGCAACCACTCAAAAAGAGTTGTTAGCCGTGGTGTTTGCTATAGACAAGTTTAGATCTTACTTAGTAGGAGCAAAAGTCATTGTCTATACAGATCATGCTGCTCTTAATTACTTGCTCACTAAGAAAGATGCTAAACCACATTTAATAAGATGGATCTTGCTACTCCAAGAATTTGATCTTGAAATAAAAGATAAAAAGGGAGTAGAAAATTTTGTTGCCGATCATTTGTCGAGAATGCAATTCAAAGAAGCACAGAATTTGCCCATCGACGATTTCCTCAGAGATGACACACTCCTCAAGGTGACGGACTCCAACCCTTGGTATGCAAATATAGTAAACTTTATGGTTGCAGGCCATGTACCACCAGGGGCAGATATGAAGAAACTAGTTCAAGAGAGTCGAGTTCACCTTTGGGATGAGCCATACCTCTATAGAGTATGTAATGATGGATTGCTAAGAATATGCGTACCTATAGAGGAGGCAATCAAGATCATGGAAAGATGCCACAGAGCAAAGTACGGAGGTCATTATGGAGCATTCAGAACTCATGCCAAGATTTGGCAGAGTGGGTCCTTCTGGCCAACCATGTACAAGGACACTCATGACTATGTCAAAAGATGTGCAAGGTGCCAGAAGCACGGGAACATCAATACCCAAGATGCCATGCCACTCACCAACAACCTACAAGTCGAGCTCTTTGATGTATGGGGCATTGACTACATGGGGCCCTTTCCACCATCAAAAGGGTATGAGTATATCTTAGTGGCGGTGGACTATGTGTCCAAATGGGTAGAAGCATTACCCTGCCGCAAAGCTGACGCAACGAATTCAAAGAGAATGTTCCATGAAGTGATATTCCCCAGATTTGGAACTCCAAAGTTAGTCATAAGTGACGGGGGATCTCACTTCATTGACAAAGGCTTTCGCCAGTTTCTCACTAATCAAGGAATCCGGCACAATGTTGCAACTCCTTACCATCCTCAAACAAGTGGTCAAGCAGAAACATCCAACAAACAAATCAAGAATATTCTGCAAAAGACCGTAGAAGAGATGGGTACTGCTTGGAATCACAAGCTACCAGAGGCACTTTGGGCATATAGGACCGCATACAAGACCCCAATTGGTATGACACCATATCAACTTGTATACGGGAAAACATGCCATTTGCCTATGGAGCTAGAGTTCAAAGCACATTGGGCAATCAAGAAGTGGCACATGGACCTGCCAGCAGCTGGAAAATTCAGGAAAATGCAGATCTTCGAGTTAGAAGAATGGAGAGAGAAAGCATACCATAATGTCAGGATATACAAGGAGAGAACCAAGAAATGGCATTACAAAAGAATCAAGGTCAAGGAATTCAACCCAGAAGACAAGGTTTTACTATTCAACTCAAGATTCAAGCTCTTTGGTCACGGGAAACTGAAAAGCAAATGGGAAGGGCCATATCTCATCGTCAACGTCGCGACTCATGGAGCGATCACAATCCAAGACGACGACGGCAAAATTTTCAAGCATACTCCAAAACAAGTATGGGGGAGTTCGGTCAAAACTCCAACTTGTCAAAACAGCACGAGGATCACTGCATCATGTTGAATACTGCCATGACATGTACGAGAAAACAATTGGACCAAAACGGCCAACTTTTTGATTCGGCCGAATCACTTTTTTGGCAAAAATTCAGAAAGTTCAGAGTACATCAACATTCAGAGGTAAGAAATTCAAACGCAGAGATCCCCGTGGCCAAACGGCTCCAAAGGCATTCGGCCAAATGCACTTCTAGGGCCTGGACCCACCAGTCAGCACCCCTTAAAATTCAAACTTCAAATCTGACTGGTTTGCCACGTCTCTCCCCTTTTCTCTATACATTTTCAATTATTTATTCACTTTCCCTTCAAAAATAAAAATGAAATAAAAATAATTTTTCCATGAAACTTATCACTTAGTTTAAATTCCTTTTAATATTGAATAAAACAAGAGGATCACATCCAAAATTAAAATTTTGAAAAGTAACATGATCTATGACTTTTAAAGGGCACAAGCGTCATAAAGACAAATTCTTGCTTTTTGCTTATGCTAGTGGGAAAATACTTTGATAGGAAAATCATATGTACTAAGTTGTTGATTAATGTGTTATAGTCTCGGCTCATGATTCATACCCTTTCTATTTAAAGTTCTTGGAGATTAATTTTTCAAAATGTCATAAAACCATAATGTCACTACTCCTCTATAGTAAGAAAAATCCTACCAAAGCCATACATACTTATGCATGTTCAAAACCTTACTCAAATGCTTCTTGTATCTACTTTGAGTTTTGTCAAACCTTGTGACCCTTGTTGAGAATTATGTCATAGTTCAAAGATCAAGATCACACGCACGCCACATATTTATGCTACTTCTACACTGGAAGTACGCAAAACATGCCTTTCATTTACATGATCCATGATCATCCATTAAATACTCTTCAAATAAATGTGATGATCTCTCCCTATATTCTTCCAAAAAGAGATATGGCTATCATAAATGAAAAATGATGATGAGCAGGCTCTTCAATAAAAAAATAAAAAAATAAAAAAAATTGTATCATGATAGCCATGTCTCAAGTAATCTTAAAATTAGAGAGATCATATACATAGTTAAAGAGTATATAATATTCATATACCATTGTCCACACACATGCACATCTTGATCTAGGATTATGACATTCTTCTCCTTGGATCCTCGTTTTGACTTTACAACATAAGTGATGCAAGTTTGCTACATTGATCACCCCTACCTAAGCTCCACATAAGCCTTTAGAAGTAGGAGATACAAAGAAGGCAAACTCTTTATGCCTTGGTAAGGAATTATACACATTGAGTGACATAGAGTGCTATAAGAGGAGTAAGATGACTTATGAGATTTCTTTTGAAAAATTTATCAAAAACTCCAAGTACTAAAATATGATTTGGGAAGATGACTTTGCCTTGAAGAACTATTCCTTTTCTCAACTTCTCAAGGATATATGTTAGCCAATACCACATATCCCATTGGTATGACAAAATGTCTCGAATGAATTTTTATGCTTGCTTTATACTTTGAATAACATAGACTTGTTATCTTTTAACCTTTACTCGAGGACGAGCAATGAGGTAAATATGGGGGATCTTGTTGACGGTAATTAAGAGCTATTTTATCACCATCAAAATACCGTCAACATCCTCATTTCCAAAGGAAAACAAGCATAACCTGAATATATTGAGCCAAATAATTGGTTCCACATGTCCCTTGACTATTTGATGCAGGTAATGACAAATGGGACCTTCTGGGAGCCAATGGGCCCACATCAAGAAGATTAACCTGACAACTCAACTCAGAACCAACATCTAAAGCATATGATAGGTGGGACCAGCACCCAGGAGGCAGAGGTGGGCCAGGGCCCACTATAGAGATTCGGTCGAATCCCTATAGTGGCCAAACAGGCCCCACTTGCCCCCCTGAGTACTGGGCCACCTTCTAGAAGGTCAGGGAGGGCCCACATGTCAGTGGGGGGTTTGGCCGAATCCCCCTAGGGCGGTTTTCACCTCCCCAACCGACCTACTCACTCCCCACATGGTGGAAATCAACACCCTTGATGCTTAGGCGGTTCTAAGGTCGATTGGATCCAACGGAGCTTGATGAAGGTGACGCAGATCGCTGACGTGGCACCGGAGTAGCCCCTACTCCACCTCTAGCTATAAATAGACCCTAGAGCTCCCTATTCATTTCATGCCTCATTGGAGAAACTACTCTCTAGTCTCTTAGCAGAGCTCTTCAGTAGTGTTATGCTAGTTGGAGGAGAGTGAGGAGCCTTCTGGAGAAAGCCTCGGGTCTGTCAGGAATCTTCTCCGGACTTCTTCCTCAGCGGATGCGAGTCTCTTGTAAGTTTAGCACTTGTAAGTGACTTCTTCGGGGTTCTTTATAGTATTCAATGTTCTCAATCTAGTTTAGCTGTTATACATCTTTTCCTGTTTGATCATCTCTTTGCTCTGAGTGAAGTGCTTTAATCTTAGGCCAAGGTTAAAGTAGTAAGCTTAGTGTAGACGTGGTGTCTAAGCTTAATCGCACGGATTGTTTGTGGATGCTAGTAGAAGGTGATAACTCTATCTTGTCTTTATATTCCACCACCTGTGTCAGATAAGTTCTTAAAAGGTAAGGCTTCAATACAACGTGACGGCGCAGTCCTGTTAGAGTTTTGTCCTCTTTCTAATCTATCCCGTCGCCTCCTGCAAGAGAAGGGCCGATAAGGCCAGTATAACCAGCTATCCCTTGTTAGACATATGTGCTATCTTGAACCTCCCAACCCAGTTATCATAATCTCCCTTGACCATCATAGGACATATCTTTAATCCTAGTTAGATCACTATTGTTCCCTGAGAAAAATACGATGCCTAGAATACTCCCGGTGAAGTGCTACATTGGCATAATCTGTGCGCTTACGGATCTATCCAATAGTCATAAGAAATACCAACACGCTTCTAGAACTAGTGATCGATGAACTACTACAAATGTGGGAGACAGGTGTGAAGGATGTTTGGGATGAGTACAAAAAAGAACATGTCACGGTAAAGGTTGTACTTATCGCTACAATCACCGACCTGCTAGGGCGAGGTTGCTTGTCTAGAGAGAAGACAAAAGGATACACTGGGTGTGTCGAATGCTTGGACGGGACTGATGCTACACATCTACTAGAAAACAAGAAGATGGTCTACATGGGACACCATAGGTTCCTATGCCGGGATCACCCTTACTGCAGGAATAGAAAAGTTTTTAATGGGACTACTGAGAAACGTGGACCTCCAAAGTATCGAGACGGGAAACAGATGCTTCAACAATTAAGCAAACTCATAGACGTTGTCCTTGGGAAGGGGAAGGGGCAGTACCAGCACCAACCAATAGCATCTGGAAGAAAAAATCAATCTTCTGGAAACTACCTTATTTGCCACTTTTGAGTGTACGTCGCTGTCTTGATCCAATGCACATAACTAAAAACGTATGCGGTAACACACTTAACAAGTTGATGAACATCGGGGGAACAAGCAAGGATTCTCTCGCGACGCGCTTGGACATGCAACAACTAGGCCTCACGAAGGAGTTGCACCCAATAACTCTTGAGGATGGCCACTTGAAACTTCCGGTGGCATTATGGACACTGAAAAAAGAGGAAAAGGAAATGCTTATTTCTTTCTTCAATGATCTCAAAGTACTGAGTGGCTACTGTGGGAACCCGAAGAGGCTAGTTAACATGAGAGAACTTAAGTTTAACTATGGTTCTATGAAGGCCCATGACTATCATGTAATTATGACTCAGCTGCTCCCAAGTGCCCTGCGAGGTATCCTTCCTAACAAGGTCCGCGCTCCAATCATAAAGTTGTGTTCGTTCTTCAATGCGATCTCTGAAAAGGTCATTGAAGGGGGCAAGCTAGACCACCTGAAGCAGGAGATAGCTGAGATTCTATGCATGCTTGACATGCATTTCCCACCGACTTACTTTGACATTTCAGTGCATCTACTTGTTCATCTTGTGGATCAAATAAAATCCCTTGGCCCAATGTACCTACACTAGATGTTTCCTTTCAAGAGGCTGATGAAAATTTTTAGGCGGTATGTTAGGAATAAATTTAGACCAGAAGGGAGCATGGTAGAAGGATGGTCAACAGAGGAAGATATTGAGTTCTTCACATATTATCTAGACATCAAGCGGGTCGGAGTTCCAGTATCTCATCACGATGGAAGACTAGGGGGAAAAGGAACAATAGGTGAGAAAGTTGTCAAAATAGGCAAAGTGGTCTCCTTCAGACAAGCACACTTCGTTGTTCTCTAGTAGGCCGACGGTGTGATGGCATACATTGATGAGCACAAGCATTTACTGCAAAATAAGCACATCGGTAGGTCACAGGCTTGGCTTGAGAAAAAACATAAGGAGGAATTCGGTGACTGGTTTCGACGCCAAAGGCAAGGAATGGTGACGGGATGTCAGCTAGATCTCTTAGCCCCCGGACCTTCGACTATGCTAAAGATGTACCAAGGATATCAAATAAATGGTTTTACATTTTACACAAAAAAAACAGGACGGAAAGAGCACCAACCAAAATAGTGGTGTTCGTTTCGATGCCCACGATGAGTACGGCACGGTGGAGGCAACATACTATGGTTTCATAGATGAGATATGGGAGCTAGACTATGGACATCAGTTGAAAGTTGCTCTTTTCCATTGTCTGTGGGTCCGGCTGAATGAAATCAACACCGACAAGGATGGGTTCACTACCATTGATCTATCCAAGACCGCATACAGAGATGACCCCTTCGTCCATGCTAAGGATGTTTTGCAAATCTTCTATGCAAGGGATAACAATACAACAGGAAGACTACATGTAGTATTGCAACGCAAAAGGAAGATTGTCGGTGTCGACGGAGTGAGAGACGAAGAAGAGTACAAAGGTTATCAAGAAATGGCTCCTTTTGGGGCGGACGTTACCCTACATGTCCTTGAAGAGGGTGACGAACCTACTTACCTCCGGAGTGATCACGATGAGGCCATCATCGTGCCTGCACCTTGATTCCTTGAATAGTTAGAGTATCATAAACTATGTAATCCTTAATGAAATGTTTTTTTTAGTAATTTGCATCGAATTTGAGATCATATCGAGTTGTAGAGATTGATGAGTTGTACCACGTTCTTGATTGATGTATGCCATGTCAAAAGGGAATTCAAAAACTATAAAGAATTAGACATTGAGTGTATAAGCAATAATGTATAGCTCCTCAAAACTAGCAAAAGCTATTTTGGAAGATTTTTAACTTCTATTCAAATTTTTGGAGTAATTAGAAAGGGGGTAATTGAATTTTCAACCCTTATTCAAATTCAAAATGGAATTCAAAAACTAAAAAGAATTTGAATATGCTACTTCAGCAAAACTTGTAGAGAATGAAAAAAAATATGCAACTTCTATGTTTGTAATTTTTCAAGTTATAGTAAAAAATCAGGAGTAATTTGAATTCTAAAGCAAAGGAAAATTTTAAAAAATTCACATTTCAATGCCGGTTACTAAGGAACTGGTAGTGATGTGCCTCTATCAATATCGGTTCTAGCTACCAACCGGTAGTGATGCCCTCCAATCACTGCCGGTTCAAAACAACCGGCACTGATGACTCCTCATCACTGCCGGTTCTTGTTACAAACCGGCATTGATAGGGGACATCACTGTCGGTTTGTAACACAATGCCGGTTTGTAACAAGAACCGGCAGTGATGAGGCCGAGTATATGAGGAAAGGGCGCGGTCTGAAAATTTTAGACTCGCGCCGGTTCCACAATTAGCCGCTCCGCTCGCCACTGCCCGACGCCACCGTTCCAGCCCGACGTCGTCGCTCGACGCCGCAGTAGGTGCTCCTCGCCGCTGCTCCATCCTGCTGGTGCTCCAGCCCACCGCAGCTCGAGCTCGCCGCCGCTTGAGCCGACCATAGCAGGAGCTCCACGCCGCCAGTGCTCGCCGCCGCAGAAGGACGCCCGAACGTGTAGGAGCTCGACGCCGCAGAAGCACTGCTCAGAATCCCCGACGAGCAGGAGCTCGGAATCCGGCCCAAACCTCCACGCGGTGAGCTCCATGTCCACGCACCAAAGGTGTTCGATGAATTGACTATATGGATTCAGAGTGCTTTTGCGTACTTGCTTCGCATAGAGATAGATGAGGAGAGGAAGGAGGGAGAGAAAGGGAAGGAGGGAGAGATAGAGAGAGATAGAGGAGGAGAGGAGGGAGAGATAGATTAGAGAGATAGAGAGATAGAGATTAGAGAGATAGATAGATGTATAGTACTTATAGATAGATGGCAAATTCCATGACTAATCTATATACTTGTCTATATTTTGTGGAGGCACATTTTGTGGAGATGCATGACTTACCCATAGAAATAGATAGAGAGAGAGATATAGAGAGATAGAGAGAAAGATAACTTAGATCAATATGCTACACTTATGCTTGTATATATGTCATCATCCTATGCTTGTATATATGGATTTTCTTATATGATACACTTATGCTTGTATATATGTCATCATCTTATGCTTGTATATATGGATTTTCTTATGATACACTTATGCTTGTATATATGTCATCATCATATGCTTGTATATATGATTCAATTATTCTTGTATATCTATAGAGAGATAGCTTGTAAACCCCCATATCACTTATGACTTATGTATAGCTAAATGAAATGCTTGAGTCTATCTATCTACCTATGAGCTAATACCAATAATCAAAATTCATGTCCAGAAACATGACAATTAAGTGTCGATTCACCACCCGACACCCTACGACCGAAGTGCCACAGGATCTAACTAGTGGTGGCGGTGGCAGTGACCAAGGAGACGATGACAACCAGAAAGGGGATCAAATACCATGGAGCCCTAGCCATATGCTGGACCTAGAACAAGCAGGTTCCGTCGGAAGGTCCAAGTACTGGTGAGGGTACCAGCAGGACTAAGTGTGGTGCAACAAAGCTCCCCCAGACAAGTAGACGTTGGCACATCTCTCAGTTCGACCAAGTAGGGGAGCCGGTGGAGCCTATTAAAGAATTGGGCCCATACAAGAGTACCATTGGGGCACTTGTAAGGGACTTCATCCCGATCAAATAAAGGAAGTGGAATGGCAGTGAGCAAGACCCGTGTTGGGTTCTAGAAAGTGAGAAGGAACTAGTTTGGAACAAGCTCAGAGGGTATTTCACTTTCCCTAATGATTGTGATGAGGCAACAATCAAGAAGAAGGCCAAGGAAATCAAGGGTCACTCCTTCAAGAATTTCAAGGGAAAGTTGCACAAGCTAATAAAGGAGGAAAAAGAACCGAATTTTGCAGGAGGTGAACTCAACAAGCAGAGGGACTTCTAGGAGTTCAAGGCTTACAAGCTATCCGAAGAGGCCAAAGCATCAAGCGAAAGAAATAAAGCAAACTCGCTTAGGGAAAATAATCCTCACCTCCTAGGATCGCGTGGGTATGTAAGGAAGATTCCGGAATGGTAAGCCCGAGTCGATGAACTAGAGTGGAGTGGTGTTACGCCTCAGACAAGCGATTGGCAGCCCAGATCAGTGAACTACTTACTCGCAAGGGGTGCACAATACAATGCTGATGGGAGCCTTTCCGCCAGCGCTGAACCCATCACCGATCTCCTCCAGAAGATTTTCATGCTCACTGAGGAAGTGCATAAAGGGGCCCGCAAGTCTGATAGAGAAAATGATGTGCTCACGCAAGCACTTGGAAACAAGGAGCACCGTAGTCACACTAGAGGAGTCGGGGTAATTCCATGGGAGAAAACATTTGAAGGTGAATCCGCTTCCTATAGGAGTTGGGCAAGGGATAGAACGCAAAGAGAAGAGGAGTTCCAAAGGATGCGACAGGAGCTAGAACAAAGCATGGAAGCACAGATAGCGGCTCAAGTGGCGAGCGCTATGCAAACCATGTGTTTGAGTCAAGGGCTGCATGCAATCCCGGCTTTGAATAGCCCAGTGCCCGACAAGAGCTGCAGTAGCTGTGGCTCAACCCTATGTCTAACGACGAAGAGGTCAATTCTCCTCATCTGGTGGACGGCATCAAAGAACCTGTGAATGTCAGGTTGTACATTCGTCAACAGTGGACCAAAAACAAGGTGGAGGTTGGACAAGCATTTCCTAGAGGAGAGAACATCATTCATGGCAAGCCAGTGCCACTTGGGTATGCTAGGGTCAACATTGATAAGATCTTGGACAAGAAGTACAATAAGATACATATTGATTTCGTAGTGGAGGAAGATAGGCTGCGTGTCGGATACCTAGAAATAGGTTACCCAAATTACTGGACTCCACAAAAACAAAAATCACCATCAGGGGCTCTTCCGCCTCGCCCGAGCCAAGGTGGCGTCTCCCAAGGCCTCATCAACCCACGGGGGCTCTTCCACCTCACCTGAGCCAAGGTGGCGTCGCCCATGACGTCATCAACCCTCGGGGGCTCTTCTGCCTCGCCCGAGCCAAGATGGCGTCGCCCGTGACGTCATCGACCCTCGGGGGCTCTTCCGCCTCGCCCGAGCCAAGGTGGCGTCGCACGTGACGTCATCGACCCTCGGGGGCTCTTCCTCCTCGTCCGACCCTAGGTGGCGCCGCTCGTGACGCCATCTACCCTCGGGGGCCCTTCCGCCTCGCCCGAGCCTAAGTGGCGTCGCCCGTGACGTCCTCTACCCTCGAGGGCCCTTCCGCGCCGTCCAAGCTCGGCAATTGTCATTCGTGACGACCCACGCCCTCAGAGACTTCACCGCCACGCCGCGGCCCAAGGCGCTCTAGCCCACATAGTCAAAAGGTCCATAGTACTCTCCGTCCACAGGGATGGGGTTCGGAGCATGAGCCACCATGCCGACCCCTGTTCACCCTGTGGTACAGGGTCCTGCGCTGCCTAACCGACGACTTCCGCGCGTGATATCCACACCATGGCCCCGAAGGACACTCCAACAGGGATTAGGGTGTCATCAAGCACTGTACGAGGGAACACAGGGGTGTCTGGTCCTGTGCGACCAACCTCCACCCATACCCAAAAAGGGGGAACAACAGGGTTCCCGGTCACAAGGCGCATGGCTACAGCTCATCAGGGGCGAACAAGACTCGGACATGCGTCCACTGGCGCAATCTTCTTCAAGAAGGAAGACAGGATGAAGACAAAGGCTTCCTTCGGCAGCAGCCCAAGCCGGGCCAACGTTCACTCCCCCTCTCTCTACTATACTCCTCCATCTCTCCCTACGTATAAAGGGAGAGAATGGACCCCAATCTCGAGGACTCGACATTCCAACTCTCATTCACACACACTCAAACTCGCACACACACGAGCACTCACCAGAACCAAGAACCTCATACGCACGAGACCTGGGAACCGCCTTCCCTCTCTGACCAAAAGATTGTAGCTCCCCTCTACGAGCTCTCCGCGCTCGGTAATACAACCCCGCAACACACTGGATGTAGGGCGTTCATGCCTGAACCAGTATAAACCTCCGTGTTCTTCGAGCGCAACCATCTGAACTCCGACACGCTTAGAAATTTACTTGTTGGTCGTCTAGACCCCGCCATTTTATACACCGACCATTGGCGCGCCAGGTAGGGGGACTTTGCGTGTCACCCGTATTTTCGAGCTTCAGATGGCTGGTTGCCATGTTCGTTTTGCTCCGGGCAGCATCATTCGTTTCGGTAGCCTGGATTTCCAGCGCCACGGGTAGGACGCCGACCTGGCTCTCCGCCACCCTACGGCATCTCCTGAGGTAGCCATGGACGCCATCACCGCTTCCATGCCCCACCTTCATCTGTCTCCTAAGCAATTGTATCTGAAATCCTTCAGCCTCAGCAGGAGCGGCGAAGCAAACCAGAAGCAAGATCCGCCGTTGCCACGGCAGGTCACATATGACATCAATCCTTGTAATTTACAAGAGATGGTTAATTCTGCTCTAAGTCAAGCATTAATTAGCCACTCCAGCGTGTTGTCCAATACTATCTACAATGCTATCATGCAATCATTCAAAGAAGGACATGCACCACAATATGTTGGTCCAGCGTATCATCAACCTGGATCGGCATCTATAAGTCCATCGGCAGCTCCAATGATGTCTTCTACTTCTGTGGAGCCGTCTGCCGATGTGGCTGCACCGCCAAGGCCGAACCCTGAAAGCGTCACCAAGCTCAATATAGATTCAGTGGCGTCGGCAAATTCAGGACCTGCTATCCAGAGTCAACCAGCTCCCGCCAACTGGTGGGGATACGGTATGCCTTCAAATCTATCTCCTGGTTCTAATCTGGTGCAGGGAAACAACTCGGTTTGGAAGGGCTCTATGGCATCGGCAACGCAATCACAGCCGGTGGCCCCTATGATGCATTACTCTGCGCCCTCTCCAACTATACAAGTACCATGAGAAGATTTTCAGATGATTCCTAAAATACCTCTGATGCCACCATCGGCGAACTTTGTGTCGATGCAACACATTATAGCAGCTGGCAGTCAACCTCTAGTGACAAGTCCTCAAGCTGGAGCGCTAGTTCCCCAAGGTAATCTGATAATTGATTGCTCCAGAATACAAGAGCCACACGCTCTAGTTACCTATCAACCATCGGTAAGTCATATGCCAATGATTTATAATCCTGGATGGGCCAACCAGCCGCCAGCTCAATAGCCTGGCATGTCAATGTATCATTATGGAGTCCCAGCAAACACTCAGAGCGGACCATCGGCACAGCAACCGATGACCATCGGCACAACAACCGATGAATATGATGAATCAGCCTAATCTGCTAAGTGTGCAGAACTATCCATCGGTACATCAACCGATGCATAGTGCTCAGATGACTGGTGCTGCGCCCGTGACTACTCCGCATCATCTTCAAGAGGCACATCAGCCGACTCCACCAGTCAAAGTGCCTAATTTTACTAAGTTCTCCGGCCAAGACGACACATCAACAATGGAGCACATCAACCGCTTCATTATCCAGTGCGGAGAAGCTGCCAGCAGGGAGGAATTGAGGGTGAGATTGTTCTCTTCATCATTGTCTGGATCGGCATTCACATGGTTCATATCACTGCCTCCGAATTCTGTAATCACATGGGCCGTTCTAGAGAGGCAATTTCATAAATACTTCTTCGCTGGCGTACATGAAAAGAAGCTTACCGATCTGGTCAAAATGAGGCAACTCAATGACGAATCGGTAGAAAGCTTTGTCTAGAGGTTGTGGGACATGAAAAATAAATGTTACAGCCTGGTGCTTTATGATCGGCAACTGGCAGATTTGACCTTCCAAGGATTACTGCCGCACATCAAGGACAAGTATGCGTCCCAAGAATTCGAAAGCCTAAGTCATCTGGTGCAAAGACTTGCCAATCAAGATATCAAAAACTTTGAACCGAGGAAGACTTGGAACAAGAAGGTGACCTTCATCGGGCAAGAAGAAGACTCTGGATCCGATGAAGAGCTAAGTATCAGCGCCGCCGAGTGGGTGAAGGATAAGAAATTTGTGTCTTGTCCGTTCGGCCAGAAAGAAGCTGAAAGGTTCACCTTTGATATCACCAAGGCCGATGGGTTATTTCATTTAATGCTTCAAGAAGGGCGAATCAAGTTGGCGCCCAACCAAGTAATTCCATCGGCCGAAGAGCTCAAGAAAATCAGGTACTGTAATTGGCATAATGCAACTTCTCACAGTACCAATGAGTGCAAGGTATTCAGGCAGCAATTGCAGTCAGAGATTGAATCTGGATGCATTAAATTTGAAAGTTCTAAAGGCCAGAAACCGATGAAGATTGATCAGCACCCGTTTCCAAACAACATGGTAGAAGCTAGTGGAAAAACCAAAGTGCTGACATCGGAAGTTGCCAGGAAAAGGGCATCAGTAGATCCTAACCATCAAGTGAGTGAGCGTAATGAAAGGAGGTTTGCCGATGACAGAAAGGGCAAGAAAGTTGCCGATGAAGGTAGCAGTGCCAACAGGGCTCCTGGTGTTATAATCACGCATAAGCAGCCAAGGCGAGACTATCGGCAATCGCGGGAAGAGCGATATCGGCAAGAAGAAGAGGAACACCAAGAATGGCTTCGACATAAGAACCACTGGAAGTGTCCCTTCTTCGTTCATTGTTGGGAAGAAGGCATTAAGCTGCCTACTGCCGATAATTGCCCCGAGTGCAATGGATACTACACCGCCGATCGATTAGGTAAGAAATCTTGTTTCGATGATCGAGCACCCAGGTACGCCAAGCCGCTTAGAAAGAATAGATCGGCACATGACCGACTAGGGGCAAGCTCAGTGCCCATGACAGGCTTGGCAGACGTGTTGATCAAGGGGAGCTGGAAGAGATGGCCAATGTAGGAGTGCCTGATGAAGAAATATTCTCCAGAGAGCCCAACATCGGAAGAAATACCGATGCAAGCGGTGGAAAGCAGCACCAGCCTGTCTGGAAAACCAAGCTTCCTCAGTGGTGCCCCGAGGGACTGTCGAAGACTCAGAAAAGGAGGATTCAGCGCGAACGCCGCAATGACCCGTATAACAATGAAGAACCCTCAAGGGAAAAGCAATGGAGGCCAAAGCGCAAGGACAGGGATCCATCGGCAGAAATTAATATGGTCGTCATGTTGCCGATGGAGTTCATGGCACCTGTCAGCGATGATGAGGAGACTGCTGAGATGGCACAATTGGTGCTGGATCCAATGACAGCCGTCTTTGAGAAGCCTCCTGATGATGAGAGGCAGCACCTGATGGCTCTGTTCGTTAAGGGCAAAGTGAATGGACAGCCAATGACAAAGATGTTGGTGGATGGTGGGCATCAATAAACATAATGCCATACATTGTGTTCAGAAAGCTTGGGAAAGGTGACCAAGACTTAGTCAAGACCGACATGAAGCTCAAGGATTTTGAAGGCAACGTGTCGACAGCCATGGGAGCCGTATGTGTTGAGTTGACCATCGGCAGCAAGACTTTGCCGATAATGTTTTTTGTAATCAGTGGCAAAGGCACCTATAACTTGCGTCTAGGAAGGGATTGGATCCACGCTAATTGCTGTATTCCTTCCACCATGCATCAAAGCCTTGTACAGTGGATCGGGGACAGAATTGAGGTCGTCCGAAGTGAAGCCCCATCTACTGTTGCATCGGCAGAATCGGAAACTTATGAGCAGACTAGGTGCATATCCGGTGAAGCTTGGGATAAAGAGTTCCTCAAAGTTGCCGATTACCGTATTACGCCGATCCAAGCAGTCGGTCCTGAAGAAGAGTTTTAATGGATCGGTTCGCTGATGATGGAAAACTGGGACAGGGGTTCAAATCCGTCGATGATTTACTTGAGATCGACATTGGCGATGGTAGTAAACCTAGGCCTACTTTTATTAGTGCTAAGTTAGATTCCCAATGTAAACAGTAGTTAACCGTTTTATTAAAGGAGTATAAAGATTGTTTTGCTTGGGATTATACAGAGATGCCTGGTTTAGAATGATCGATAGTTGAACATCGGTTACACATCAAGTCTGGTTTCCAACCACATCGGCAACCTGCACGCCGATGCAATCCTACTATTCTACCCAACGTCAAGGCAGAGATTACAAAGTTAATCGAAGCTAGGTTTATTCGGCAATGCCGATACGCCGAATGGATTTCTAATGTGGTTCCTGTGTATAAAAAGAATGGAAAACTTCGCGTTTGTATTGATTTCAGGAATCTTAACAAGGCTACGCCGATGGATGGCTACCCGATGCCCGTTGCCGATCTGCTGATTGATGCTGCTGCTGGACATCAAATCATTAGCTTCATGGATGGCAATGCTGGATATAATCAAATATTCATGGCCGAAGAATACATATCCAAAACTGCTTTCAGATGTTCAGGTCACGTCGGTTTATTTGAGTGGGTTGTCAGAGAGCAATGAATTTCATCTTTCATAAGTACATCGGCACGATAGTTGAAATCTACATTGATGATGTAGTGGTTAAGTCTGGAGATTTCGGGAAGCATCTTGCCGATTTGCGAAAAATACTGGAATGCACCAGGGAGCATGGGCTGAAGATGAATCCTAACAAATGTGCGTTTGGTGTATCGGCAGGCCAATTTCTGGGTTTCATGGTACATCAAAGAGGCATCGAAATCGGCAGGAAGTCCATTGATGCAATTAACAAGGGGGTTGCTCCTGTGAACAAGACTGAGCTGCAATCTTTGATCGGCAAGATTAATTTCATTAGAAGATTTATATCCAACTTATCTGGTAAGATTAAATCTTTTAGTCCATTGTTAAAGCTGAAAGCCGATCAAGAGTTTGTATGGAAAGAAGAACAACAGTTAGCCTTGGAGGAGATTAAAAAATATCTGGTAAACCCTCCAGTCTTAGTTCCACCTCAGCACGGGATGCCTTTCAGATTGTATGTCTGTCGATGACAGTGTTATTGGGTCAGCCTTGATTCAAGAGTTTGAAGGGAAGGAACGTGGTATATTATCTGAGCAGAAGGTTGGTGGATGCTGAAACCAGGTATTTGGCCATAGAGAGATTATGCTTATGTCTATATTTCTCTTGCATTAAATTAAGACATTATTTGTTGTCGGCTGAATGCACTGTTATCTGCAAAGATGATGTGGTTAAGTACATGCTGTCAATGCCGATATTAAGTGGACGAATCGGTAAGTGGATTTTGGCACTTTCAGAATTTGACCTAAGGTATGAATCGGCTAAGGCTGTTAAGGGTCAGGTGATGGCCGATTTTGTTACTCAGCATTGCAATGTGGTAAGCTCCGTGGAAATTGCTCCTTGGACTTTATTCTTTGATGTGTCTACGTGCAAGGATGGAGCAGGTATCGGTATTCTCTTGATTTCACCCCGAGGACGGAAGTATGAAATTTCGTTGCCGATTGTTGCTACTTCAACAAACAATCAGGCTGAATACCAGGCTTTACTTAAGGGGTTAGAATTAGTCAGGGAAGTGCATGCCGATGTTGTTGAAGTCTTCGGTGACCCTATGTTGGTGATCAACCAGTTGATTGGGACGTATGAGTGCCGAAGTGAAGCTTTAATTGCAGCCCATGAGAGGTGTTTGCAATTATTAAAAGAGTTCAAAGAATACCGCCTTGAACATATTCCTAGATTGCATAATGAAGAGGCCAATCGGTTAGCACAGAATGCTTCAGGATATCAGCAAATTCAAGTAATCTTAGCATCGGTAGCCATTTCCGATGACTGGAAAAGAGATTGCCGATTACTTAAGGAACCCGTCTAAGAAGGTTGAAAGGCATCTAAGGTTCCAAGCCACTAAGTATGTACTCCTTGACGATGAATTGTATTATCGGACGATTGATGGAGTCCTGCTTAGATGCCTTAGTAAAGAGAACTCAAAGGAATTGATGGGTGAGATCCATGAAGGCGTGTGTGGAGCACATCAATCGGCATTCAAGATGAAGTGGATGATTAGGCGGAATGGATATTATTGGCTGACAATCCTTGAAGATTGCTTCAATTATTTCAAAGGGTGCCAGGATTTCAGAAGTTTGGTAAACATACAGAGGGCACCTACATCGGCAATGAATCCTATAATCAAGCCTTGGCCGTTTAGAGGATGGGCTATTGATCTCATCGGCTAGATTTATCTGCCATCGAGTAAGGGGCATAAGTTTATACTTGTCGCTACCGATTACTTCACTAAATGGGTTGAGACAATTCCTTTGAAGAAGGTGACATCGGCAAACATGGTGGATTTTGTTAAAGAACACATTGTTTACCGATTTGGCATTCCTCAGACTATTACTACCGATCAAGGAATCATGTTCACGTTGGGAGAGTTTGATGAATTTGTTGTTAGCATGGGGTTCAAGGTGTTAAACTCTTCTCCTTATTATGCTCAGGCTAATGGTCAGGCTGAAGCAACTAACAAGGGTGTTATTAAGCTTATAAAGTGCAAGATTGAAGAAAACCCTAGAAGGTGGCATGTGGTGTTAAACGAAGCCTTGTGGTCATATCGGATGGCTTGTCATGGTGCAACCAAAGTCTCACCGTATCAGTTGGTCTATGGACACGATGTTGTCCTGCCATGGGAAATTAAAACTAGCTCTAGGCGATTATCTTTTCAAGATCAATTGACGACCGATGATTATGCTACTCTAATGAAAGATGAGTTAGAAGATTTAGCAGGTCATCGGTTGAGGGCATTGATTAGCATTGAGGAGAATAAGAAGAGGGTTGCCAGATGGTATGATAAGAAAGTAAAAGTAAAAGAGTTTGCCGATGGCGATCTGGTATGGAAGTTGATTTTACCGATCGAGACTAAGAGCTCTAAATTTGGAAAGTGGTCTCCTAATTGGGAAGGTCCTTATCGGATAAAGCAGTCTGCTCCTGGTAATGCCTATATTTTGGAGACTCTCGAAGGAGTTGCATTCTCTAGGGCAATCAACGGTAAATACTTAAAGAAATATTACCCTAGCATATGGGTAGACGCATAGTGCTTAGTTGAATGCCGATGAAAGAAAAATTATATAAGCATCGGTAAAAATGTACTGACATTATATTACAGAACCAAAATCAAGTATTGCTGTGTACATCTGCCGATGTGATGGAATTTAACAAATTACAATAGGGATTGGATAACTGATATCGCACGCAGGCGAATTTGTTCTATCTCTGCTATCTCCCTAGCATCCTCATCGGCAGATCCTTCAACCGACTTGATCATTTTCTTTAGAGTGATGGCTTGTCGGGCATTGCTGTCCCTCTCTTGTCGCAGAGCTTTGATGGTGTCAGGAAGTTGGGCTCTCTTCTGGCTGACTGCATTCAAGGATTCTTCAACCTTTCTTAGCTCAGCTTGCAGCTCTTCCTTTCTTGCCGATAGTTGGATGAATGCCTGTTCAAGATCAGTGTCGGAAGCTTCCACTTGGCCGATGTTCTTGTGCTTCTCATCGGCAATTTGCTTAAACCTAAGCATTTCTTCCGTAAGCTTGGATTGAGCATTCTTGTTGGCAATACGGCTTGAGACACGTTGGTATTGCAGTCGGTGGCTCTCAAGGAAGGCTGCTTGGAGGAGGACCTCTTCTGCATCGGCAGGCAGTTGGCCTTGGATGTCTTTGAAAATTGCCCTTGCTGCAGTCGAATCCTAGACAAGCTGGGAATTATCTATTTGCAGCTGAGAGAGCAATGCCTCGAGCTTGGATTTGATCTCTGTTGATAGAGCTGGAGCAGAGCTCTGCTCATCCTCATCCTCATCGGGTATGTTGATGGCGAAGGAGAACAGGTTGTCAGCTCGAACGGGGCCTTCTTGGTGTTCATCCTCGTCTTGGAAGTTGAGGCCGAAGGAAAAGAGGCTATCTGGGGAGTCTTGGGCCTGAAAAAGAAGAAGTTAAAATGTGCCGATCATAAAATGTGCCGACCATAAGGTTATACTTTTATTTTCTTGGTAGCCGGCTTACCATCTTGAAGTGAATTTCTTGCCTAGGACTTGGCATGTTGGAGGGTCCAGCCTCATCCTGGAGATCGGCAGCGGTTGCCGATGAGTGAGCCTCTGTCGGGGAAGCAGTTGACGCCGTAGGTGCTGGTGGCGTTGTTTGCTGGCGGTTCTTCCGCTGTGGTGGCTGGCTCTTGTGGTGGCGACACCGTTCTTTCATCGGGGGTTTCGGCTGGTGCCGATGCCGATGTCGCCTCCGCTGCTGCAGCAGGTGGTGTCACCTCCTGATCGGGGATGTCGTCTAATGGATGATCAGGAGTAGGAGCCGAGGATGGTTCTGCTGTTGGCGCATCGGCAGTCGGTGATGCAACTGGAGCTAATGGAGAAGAAGGGGTGGCCAATCTTAAGCGCCTTTTCTTCCTTGGCGCGGCAGCAGGAGATCCAGCCCGTTTCGATGAAGACTGGGGGGCATCGGTAGCAGGACTTGGAGATGCTTGTGTGTGTGGAGCAGCTGTCGATGACCTCATTGCCTGAAAATATTAGTATAAGTTTTACAAAGTAACATGTTGCCGATGAAATAGTATGTAATCGGTATGAGAGAAGATGAGTTTACTGCAAAAACCCACGTCAAGGCAGCAGCAGCAGCCGATGTAGCCTTGGTTTTTGCAGGCGTCAGTTTGGGTACCTTCTGAGGCGTGAAGGCAGCTAGCGTTGGGGCATTGTTGCCGATGAGTGATATAGGACTCATCATTCGAAGGTTGAAGGGCTTGCCACTGTTGCTCATCGTGGGAATCGGATCGTCGACCTGTTAAGCATAAGGGGGTCAGATGTCAATGATAAATTTAAAGTGATAAGGAATGCATCGGGATAGAAACTTACTGCGTCGTCGGGGATGATGTGGTTGGCGTCAATCATATGCCGATAGTAGTGCGATGACTTAGTAAATAATTGATGTCTCCATTCTTGCCACCAGAATTTATACTCATTCGTGATGAAGGATGTTGGTAACCAGGAGGACAAGTCAATATCTAATCTATTGGCATTGGGAGGAAGATTGACGACTTTGTTCCAGTCTAGAGCGCTGGGGATAGTCTATCTGGGCTTTACCACCTTGGAGTAGCAAAGCTTGATCGGCAATTGGCCAAATGCCAGTTGTC
The DNA here is from genome assembly GCA_022036555.1 of Microstegium vimineum. NCBI lineage: Eukaryota > Viridiplantae > Streptophyta > Magnoliopsida > Poales > Poaceae > Microstegium > Microstegium vimineum. The sequence goes on from CM039135.1 coordinate 35,047,742, forward strand.
TTGCCGCTGTCGATGGGTAGTAGAACTCAAACGATGGAGGGGCATTCTTCCCGGATCCGAAGATGTTCACTGGAATAGCTCGGGGAACGATGCTGGCCTTCATGATTATTTGGTTCTGAGGCACATTCCCATCGGTGAGCTTGAACAGCAGCGGGAATCGGTTGTCCTCGTCAAGGTATGGCCACCAAAGCCATTCCGAAGCAGGGATTCTATTATAGAATTTCTGGAAGAACAAGTCAAACTGTTCTGCATTGGCATCGGTCCCTGGCAGCACTATGATGGCTTCTCCAAAGTTGAGTGGAGAACAGGTTGCCGATTCATCATCCCGGTATTGGTGGTTTTCTGATATGTCCCTCAGGAATTGTTGAGCGAACAAGTCAAACTGGAGGGCTTTGTACATGTGTGCATTTAACCACATGTTTATGAACCACCAGGGACCCCCAAGGTTGCTGATGGGCTCACCTAGCAGTAACTTCTTAGATACTTGATGTAGAAGATGGTATACCGATCCAAGAAGATATCTGCCTAAGGGAAGTCTTGTCCCATCGGCAAGGAGTTCAGCTGCCGGGAGATGCATGGTAGTGGGTCCGACTGCCCTGCCACAGAAAATAAATTTCTCCAGCCACATGTTCAGGAAAATGGCATGCTCCCTCTGGTTTACTGATCCAGTCTTCTGATACTCCTGGATGTAGCCAGTCCAGCCGCCGATATTCCGAGTATTCACCTTGTACTCGGCTTTCCTATTGAACAGAGTGAAGGTATCGGCAGAAGAGACGTCCAGGCCGGTCAACATATGGACATCGGCAAGTGTGGGAGTGGCTGGTCCATGTCGGAATAGGAAAGCGTTCATGGTGTCAGACCAGAAGTAGGAGGCCACTATCAGCATGTTTTCATTTTTCTCCATATCGGCAATGGAGAGCCTGATGCACTGATCCAAGTTGCGCTCTAACCAATACACTTGTTGTGTTCTAGTGACCCTAAGGTACTAGTTCTTCCACCCTTTGGTGGGCTTGGGCCATGACCGGAAAGCATCCTTCCATAATCCTAGACCGAAACATTTAGATCTAAAAGGAATCCGGTTGGTTTCCACGTTGATCATGTAACTAGGATCCGGATTCCCCATGGGGCCTAAGTAGGTGAAGCTGGACTGATCGAGAGGGATTAAAATCTTGCTATATAGTTCCTGGGGTTTGAAAAGAAAAGAAAGGAAAGAATCAAAAAAGGAAAAGGGAAGATTCTGGATTCATGTGGGAAAGGAACTAGCAGGAGATTGGATGAGGAGGAAAGTGGATTTACCTTAGGGATGTCGACTTGGATCGCCATTGGAGCTGAGGAGTTCTTGCGGGTCGTGCTTGGCTTGCGGGAAAATATTGTTGCTCGAGCTCGGGTTCTTCGGAGGCGCCGCCGGAGGTTGAAGACGAAGGCAGATGTGAAAGTGAAAGTGGACTCGGGGTAAAAAGGCAGATTGGATCCTGGTAAATTTTATAAGCTTACTCAGGGGTATTTTGGGATTTCGGTTCACACTGTGCAGGAATGTGGAGAGGTCTGCGGTGGATGTACGCGATAATCAAGAGGATATTGTCAGATTTGCAACTGTTTGCGCTATAATCGAGGGATTTTATTAATAAATTACAGTTCTACGTGCGGAGATCGAGGAAGTTGTGCAGTTATCTCAGAAGTAACGGCTACAGTAGAGGGAATTTCGGCGCGTAAAGTATTATACACTCCGAAACTGGGGGGCATGTGTTGACACCGTTTTTCGGCACGTGTCAAATGAGCTAAGATGTGTGTTGATCAGCAGCCGTTTCCCATCGGCACCGGGAAGTCATGAGTCAGTATTGCCGATGGGAGTGCTATGGGAAGACTAAGTGTGTTGCCGATGGAAGCTGCAAAGTTGCTGGTGCCAATTGCCGATGAGGAGATATTGCCGATGCCGATTGCTGATAGGGATTGATTAGTGAAGACAAGTCACTAGTATAAGGTTGCCGATCGGGAAATATTGCCGATGCCGATGGGTATGGGATGCCGATGAGCATAGGATGACTTAGCGTTTGATGTCAGCAGAGGATTACCGGTGACCAAAGAAGGAAGCTGCGGATTGAAGGGATCTGCCGATGGAAAGTTTTCATCGAGGGAAAGACGTAAGGAAACTGGTAATTTTACGCCAGTATTATTATAGCAGTTTGAGTCCGACTCTTGCATGAGTCATTTGTTTTCCTTTAAAATAGGTGTGTTTGTTTAGGAAAATAATATTGTTATTTTAGATCCGACTCCTGCGCGAGTCAGTTTCCTTAAAATTAGGAGTTTGTTTTAGGAAGGGTACAGATCGTGTCTCCGTACAACTCTCCATGCGGGAGTATAAATATGTGTCCAATGGCTGCGTGTGGGAAAAAAAAAATACAATATAAAAACAAATCAATTTACTCTTATTCTACTTTTTATCGCAATTTACCCTTTATTGCATTAGAGTTAGATTATCAACGAGTTCTTCAAGCTTCGACGGGCTGCATCACTTTGATCTCCGTCAAATCCTTGTAAGTTCCGTGTGGGAGTACCTCTGAGCTTTGGCATCCAGGCGTATCGCTGTTGCCTCGTTCAGCTCTGCTCTAGTTATCCTGATCAAGTTCCAATCTTGGCATCCGGGCGCATCACCGTTGTCTTGATTGAATCTTGTTCTAGTTATCGTCCTTGTCGATTAACTAGTCAAATCGACTGGCACGCCTCCGGATATCGAATTTCAGGTATCAGCCCGAGGTGTTCGCAGATCCTGACGCTTTTTGTGTCAACAGACTCGCGTCCCACCACTCTCGTTCCATCTCCGATCTTCCCTCAAGCCCCGAGGACGCGTCTTACGCCGACTCGAGCCTTGGGAGCAAAGACCTCCTGGACTTCGACGGTCTGGAGGATCAGGAGGCGCTACGCAGCTTCCTCCAGGCCAGCGATTATCTGCTCGACACCGACTCGAGCGGTCCCAGGGAAGACCATGACCGCGAATGCTTCATGTGCGACGCATCGCCACCTGCGGTCGCGGTCGACCCCACCCATGTCAACGAGGAGGATGAAGACGGTGACCGCAACCACACGCCCGAGGACCAGACAGGTGTTCCGGTACCTCACCAACGGCCCGATCCGCAGTCCTCGGAGGCCTGGCAGCAGGAGCTTCGCGACCTCCGCAACGTGGAGCAATAGCTCGCGGAGCGCCAGCGAAGGGTGATGTTCGAGCGTGAGAAGCTTGAGCGTGAACCGCCAGGGACGCCGCAGAGCCCCGCGCTCGCAGGAAGGCCCGGGCGGTATACCACCGCATCATTAACGATGAGCATGGCACGCCGCAGTTCACGCGAGCAAGCCAAAACATCATGGAAGCAAGGATGTTACTCCGCAACCTCCTGATCCCAGATGCTCCAGATGGCAAGCTCGCCCACGACGAGCTAAAGACCCTCCTAGAGCGGGCCACGGAGCAACAAGCCGAGAGCTCTGCTTCGCAGAGACGCGGGCTCAGCGTCGGCCCCCCGACCGTTGTGGCTCCTAACGACCGCGAGGGGTCGGTCCACCCGGATCCCGACACGGTCGGACACCGGCGCCCGACGGTGCACGCCCGCGTAGGTGAGAAGCGTGACGTGCCCGACACGCTCAACGCGCGCAAGCACGCGAAGCAGAACGGCGCAAGCCGAGGCTACCACGTCCGACGTGGCGGTCGATACGACAACGATGAGGACCGACCTCCCACGCCGGAGCCCCCGGGTCCCCTGGCGTTCATCCACCACATCCGGCGTGCGCCGTTCCCGTACCCTTTCCGACAGCCAATAAACATTGTCCGGTACTCCGGGGAAACGAACCCCGGGCTCTGGCTCGACGACTACCGCCTTGCATGTCAGGCTGGCGGCACGGACGATGACGACTTCATCATCCGCAACCTGCCTCTCCACCTTTCGGACTCGAGCCGCACGTGGCTCGAGCACTTGCCTCCTAACACCATTGATGGGTGGGAATCCCTGCAATAGGCTTTTGTCGGGAATTTCCAAGGCACCTACACGCGCCTAGGGAACCCCTGGGATCTCCGCAGCTACAGGTAGAAGCCGGACGAATCCCTCTGGGAATACATCCGTTGTTTCTCCCAGCAATGCACAAAGCTCCCGACTACGGCCAACGCGGACGTGGTCAAGGCTTTCCTCGCAGGTACCACCTGCAAAAAGCTGGTCCACGAGATGGGCCGCAGCAACCCACGCACCACTGAGCGACTCCTCAACATCGCCACTAACTATGCATCGGGAGAGGAGGTGGTCGGTGCGATTTTCCACCCGGACAAGGGAAAGGGCAAGGAAGTCGAGATCGCCGGCGAAGGCGGCTCGAACCGCGCTCAGAATAGGAAGAAAAAGAGAGGCAAGCCACAACGTGGCGGCGGTGACAACGTAGTCGCAGTGGCAGACCGCAAGCCTCCCCGCCCCCAGGGTGGGAAGAAGGTGGGCAAGTTTGACGACATGCTCACAAAGCCGTGCCCGTATCACAATGGACCGGTCAAACACACACTCCAGCAGTGTGAAATGATGGCCAGATACTTCAAGACCGTGCCTGACAAGGACGAGCTGAAGGAGTCAGAAGGCCAGGACGGGGATGGGGGTCGCGAAGACTTTACCCCCACGTCAAAAAGTGCCACATGTCTTCGGAGGCCCAGAGGCCTACAGCTGCAAGCGCCGGCAGAAGAAGGAGCGGCGCGAGGTCTTCGCTGTTTCCCTAGCAACGCCGACGTACCTCGACTGGTCGGAACTCGACATCACGTTCGGTCGAGATGACCATCCGAGCCACGTTCCTCACCCGGACCGTTATCCACTCGTTGTGGATCCGATCATAGGGAGCGTGTGCTTCACCAAAGTACTGATGGACGGGGGCAGCAGCCTCAACATCCTGTACTACAACGCCTTCAAGGCCCTAGGCCTACGCAAGGAAAAGCTTCGATCCTCGGGGGCTCCCTTTCAGGGGATCATTCCCGAGAGACAAATGGTACCCCTGGGGCAGATCGACCTGCCCGTCACGTTCGGGGAGTCGGACAACTTCCAGACCGAGTACCTTACCTCCGAGGTCGTGGCATATCGTGGGACCTACCACGCCGTTTTGGGGAGGTCGTGCTACGCAAAGTTCATGGCCGTCCCAAACTACACTTACCTAAAGCTCAATATGCCGGGGCCGTGTGGCATCATCACAGTCTCCTCTGACGTCAAGTTGGCATACCAGTGCGAGGTGAACTGCTGCGAAAACGCCATGGCCGAGGTGCGCATCGAGGAGCTGGTGGCGGCGATCCAAGCCGCAGACAAGATGGACGTCGACCCCTAGAGCGCAAAGAGCTCGGACGCCCACAACACCAACAGCTATGTCGCCTTCCTCATTATTATCTAGTATATTTATCATCATGTACATATGCATGTAACCTTTCTTAAGAGCAAAACGTTCGAGGAATAAAACCGCGAGAACCCTCGAACCGACCGCTTAGCAAGGTGCACTCTCGGCGCGCGCCAGAACACACCTCGCTCGGGGGCTGGGAAGGGGATCACCCCCTGTCTTTCACTCCAAAAACGTTTTCGCTCAAAATTGCTTTGCCAAACCCGCTAGGCGAAAGCCCGATCTCCCCCACCGAGAGAAGAGATCTCGCCGGACCGTGCCAAAGGGCCACGAAATACTCTGACTCCCCGGAGCCAAGTATCTCCACCCGACCTCACACCCAAACAGATCAAAGCTCCTCCCAGGGAAAGTCAGGCAAGTAGCCCAAGAAAAAGGCAAATGCGAAAACCAACAAGCAAACAAACATAGAGCAAGCTCACTAAAGAGCCGTTAAAGTCATCCAAAGCCCTCTCGGGAGCACGTCACATAATGGCTTAAGTTTGTTTATTACAAGGGCCCTTGGCCCTGATCTTTTACCATGCAGGGTCACTCCTCCGGCGGCGGGAACACCTCGTCATCAAGCTTGGCGGCCAGCACCGCTGCTGGCTCCTCCGCGTCGGCCTCGATCCGATCGAGCAGGTCCTCCGAGGCGTCCGGGGGGTATCCCTCGCTGACAAGCGCAGGAGTCACCACGTCGTAGAGGCAGGCGGCGATTGACATCGTGCCGTGGACCCCAATGCGTAGTGCCTCTCGGATCCGCGCATGGCCCCGCTCCCACAGCAGGCCGATGCGAACACATGGTAGATAAGTACCCATGAATGTTCAGTTTTGATGATGAGTGATTGACCAACACATGAGTGTTTCAGTTTGAGCGTTTACTTCTAACCTCTTTGCGAAAGCAAATGTGTGCATGTTTATCGTCTTGTGGTGTGCAGGTACTATACCTAGTGACAGTGGTCAATGGCATGGAGAAGGTCGAATAGAGGCTTGCCGTGCCGATGGACTGAGAGCAGTGAAGGGCGGAAGCGGGGCTCGGACTGAGGGACCATGGGCGCCGGCGGACTAGCTGTGGTGGCTAGTGCCTAGCACCGGCGAGTGTGAGAAGACATGGAGGTAGACCGAGTCGAGCGAGTCAAGACGGCGGACGAGCGGGTCGAGCGGAGGCTCAGGGGACTCGGAGTCCGACCGGGCGAGGACAAGGTGGCTCGAGTCGAGTGGTTTGGTGGTTTGGGCCGCAAATCCACCGGAGGACGGTTTCCGAGTTTGGGCCTCAAAACGCGGGGTTCGGTAGTTGAGCCGAAAGCTACCGGTGGCGGGTTTCGCGAGTTTGGGCCTCAAAACCCGGGCGGAGCTTCCGAGGAAGCGAGGATGGCACGTGGCGGAATCCTGGAGGTTGCGTGGAGGCGACGGCAACTCCTGGCAGGAAGCAGGGCCGTCCATTCAAATCGAGGAAGATATTTTCTGGAGCGTGGACTGCAATGCTTAGGCTAGGTAGTTCACTCATGTATCTAGGGGCGTCTTTGGGAAATAGCCAAAGCCCTGTTAAATAGGGGATGAAGGGGTATCCTCATCCTATCTCTTGAACCCTAATCATTTTCCCCAACTCTCTCTCTCTACCCTCTCTCTAGTTCTTGAGATCCCTAGGTTGATTTCACCAACCTCTGTAAGAACTTGACTTTGTTGTGAGGAATCGGAGGCCGTAACCTCCGAAAGCCATGGTGGCTTCGACTTCTTGATCGTGTCCCCGTTTTGCTTGTGTTCTTCGCGTTTTGCTTTTGCTCCCTCTTTTTCCCAAGATGATTTCTCTTTGTAGGGAGTAGCTCTTGCAAATCCGTTTGAACCAAGTTGTTCGTATTCGTGAGGAGCATCTTTGCACTGAAGGAATTCTCCTCAAACCTCACGAGTGCGTAGATCGGGCAATTTCTTTGTAGCGTTCTTCGTTTTGCTCTCTTCTCCCCCAAATCCGAGTGTTCCCGTTTATCCTCTCCAAATTGAGTGATGATTTCTTTGGGATAGCTCCCCAACTGTACAAGGATCATTCCTACAAAATTTGGTTGCAGTTGGAGTTAATTTGGTTGAGTTTTGGGAAGATTTGGCGGAGAGAAAATGATTTTCGCGGTTACTGCGCGTTTGTCGGGGGCGTCGGACGCTCCGAGGGTTTGCGTCGGACGCTGGTACGTACTGACGTCAGCGTTCGTCACCTCACTTATCGGCGTCCTTCGATTTTGGCGTCGGACGCTTTCCAGAGTCCGTCGCCAAGCGTCCGTCGCGTCTTGTGCTCTGTGCAGTTCTGTTTTGCTCTCGGGTAGGCCGACGAACGATCTTCACAGCGTCCATCGCCGACCGTCCATTGCCTCGGGTAGGCTCTCTGGATGGCCGATGGACGCTCGCCTAAGCGTCCATCGCCAGCGTCCGACGCCCTGCTCTGGAGCGTCCGTCGCGCAGTTTTCCAGCGTCTGTCGCCCCGTTGTCCAGCGTCCATCGCCTGCTTTTCTGGCTGATTTGCTTGGATTTCTTACCTCTTTCTCATAGGGGTTGAGAACTCTTCTTGGGGGTTTCCGGTGAGTTTTCCTCCACTGTCGGTGAGCTTTCATTTGCTCGTTTTCGTCTGAATATTTCGAGAGAAATTTGAGGCTCCCATTCACCCCCACCCCCTATGGTCGCCGTTCTCGATCCTTCAATTGGTATCAGAGCCGGTGAAGGATCATTCCACCTTAAACGGTTCTTGATCCGCGAAGGCGACATGGAGCGAGGTGTTGGCAAACCTCCATTTTTCGATGGAACGAACTTCTCCTACTGGAAGGTGTGCATGTCCTCCTATCTACAAGGAGTTGATTCGAACATATGGGAGATCTGTGAGAATGAGGGATATCGTGTTCTTGCGGCTCATGTTGACCAACTCCAAATCACTCAACACAACGCAAATAGTCGAGCACGGAGTATCCTCTTCTCGAGTTTGTCACTTCCTGAGTTTGAGCGAGTCTCGAATCTCACTACGGCGCGAGAGATCTGGCAAACACTTGTGTGATATCATGAGGGTAATCCTCAGTTCAAGTCTAGACTTTTCGACACATACCGTAGGGAGTACAAGAACTTCGTACAATTGGCCGGCGAATCTATTGACGGGATGTTCACTCGTTTCCAATCTGTCGTCAACAAGGTGTGCTAATCGAGCCAACTTGCCCTGTGATGATCATGGGATGGCTATCAAGCTTTTGCATGCTCTTGATCGGAGGGTGTGGGAGATGAAGGTGGCTGTCATTCAGGAGTCACCAGGCTATGATGCCCTGACCGTGGATGAGCTGTTCAGCAAGCTCAAGTCCTCGAAGATTGACCACCAGACCCGGGCCAAGCTTGAGAACCCATCGAACCCATCCATGGCGTTGGTTTCCGGCCCCGGCGGTGTGTCTTCTTCTTCCTCTAACCCTTCACACTCTTCGTTCGCTTTGTCTTTGATGTCTGTGATAGAGGAACAAGTGGAGGCGCTTGGAGATGATGAGCTGGGCTTGGTCATCACTAAGTTCTCACGGTTTCACAACAACTGTTTGAACCGATGACGTGGTAGCTCGGCCAAGGGGTGCACCGTTGCGGTGATGAGGATCACTTCATCGCAAACTGCCCCAAGAAAGCTGCGGGTGACTTCACCAAGCGCAAGGACAAGCGCGAGCACCGCTTCGAGGACAAGCACAAGGCCAAGGGCAGCTACAATCGAAGGTCCTCAAAGAAGGTGATCGACAAGGTGAAGGCCAAGCACCGAGCCTTCCTCGCCTCCCTCAGCGACATCGATGCCTCCTCCGACGGGGGCTCTTCCTCAAGCAACGATGAGTCGAAGGGAAAGGTTAAGGACAAGCTCAACGGCCTCTGCTTCTACGCCGACACCAAGCACGGTGGCTTTTGCACCATGGCGATTGAAGAAGGCAAGGTCGGGATGCGCAAGGATGGCCCCGACTACGACTACGACTCCGACACACCCGAGGTATCACCCACCATCGAATCCCTCTCTCTCGAGCTTGAGTCTCTGAACGATACCTTGCTTAGTCAGGATGCTTTGCTCAAGCGTGCTGCTTGTGAGAGGAACGATTTCAAGGCAAAGTACCTTAGCACGCTTCATGAGCTAGAGTTTGCTAAGGCACAAGTGGTGGTTACCGAGGAGGTGGAGTGTGATGCTTGCGCCATTCACATGTCTGATCTTGTCACTCTCCAGGACAAGTATGGCACTCTACTTGAGGAGGTCAGTGAGCTGAAGGATAGGCCTAGCTTACTTGGTGCGTGCAAGTCTTGCTTAGGCTTGCGTTCTGAGCTGGCACAGAAGGATGCTAGGATCGGTGTGTTAGAGAAGGTCAGCTCAGATAGCACTAGAGAGTCGGATCGCTTTGAGGCTTTGGAGCTTGAGATCGCGTCGTGCAGACACGACAAGATGCGTACCAAGGAAGAAAACACATAACTTCGGTCCATCTTGAGCTGGGTGTCTTGCCGGGAGCCACAATTGGGGATGATGCTTAGCCAATGCAAAAGGGCTGGCAGCACAGGAGTAGGCTTTGCTATAGGTGGAAAGGACGATAGCTTGTTCGGTAAGATCGGTGAGTGCAGTGGTTTGAGCGAGAGTGAGAAACCCACCACAACTCCCAAGCTTACCAAGATCACTCCACCTAAGCCTACCAACCCCTCTGAGTTTCCTGTGAGAGATGGTGTGTTTGAAGAGCCACCCAAAACCACTCCACAGAAGCAAGTGTGGATTGCCAAACCGAACCATCTTCGCAACTCACTTGACACACTGCCAGACATCTCTAGTGATCCCCTTCCTAAGAAAGCTAGAGCCACCCAACCCAACAAGAGAGTGCCTACCAAGAGTGTGGTGAGGTACCATTGTGAGTATTGTGAGTTGAACAACTGGGACATGTACCACTCACAAGTTGGGGTGTGTGAACCAGAAGTTCAGAGGCGCACTTCTAGGCCTAGAGGTACAATGCCTCAAGGTGCTAGGCCACAGGAGGCAAGACCACGTGGTGGTCGTGCCCGGCGGGGTACCGGTCGTGATCCATACGACTACAGGCCTCGTGGCAGTGGCTTTACTCCACCCTTCTTTAGCGGACCACGTTTTCCCTATCATGGTGATCGCTATTCCCCCGTGGGACAGGAGATATTTGGTTTTTCTCCTAACCCATTCTTTGGGCAAGTGGGACAACACTGGTATCCTTCATAGTTTACTAACCCTAGTGTTGGTCCATTTGCTCACCCTATGTCTTTTTATTGATGTAGGAAGGAGGACTGGAGGAGACTTGGCTTGTGGATTCCGGATGTTCACGCCATATGACCGGAAGTGCCAAGTGGTTCTCCAGCCTCGACCCCGTGCGCCACACCGAGTACATCACATTCGGGGACAAGAGTAAAGGTAAGGTTGTCTCCCGGGGGTCCATCCGAGTCAATTCGTCTTTTGTCCTCAAGGATGTTGCTTTGGTTGCGAATTTTCATTTTAACCTTCTATCGGTTTCGCAACTCCTTGAAGACGGTTTTGAGGTGAGCTTTAAGCCAAACTTGTCTCGGATTTTGGACTCTCGTGGTGAGCTTGTTTGCCGGATTTTACCCTTCGAGAAGGTTTTTCGTGCGGATTTTTCTATCTCTTCCGGACCTTCTCGTTGTCTTCTTGTCGGTTCTTCTTCCGACCTTTGGAAGTGGCATAGGATATTGGGACATTTGAGTTTTGACTTGCTTGCAAGGCTTAGCTCAATGGACCTTATCCAAGGATTGCCAGAGTGAAGTTCGAGAAAGATTTGGTTTGACATCCTTGCAGACATGGCAAGATGGTTGCTGCTTCCAATCCTCCCATAACTCAAATTATGACCTCACAACCCGGCGAGCTATTACATATGGACACAGTTGGTCTAGCTCGGGTTAGGTCGGAAGGAGGGAAGTGGTATGTGGTTGTAGTCGTTGATGACTACTCGAGGTACTCTTGGGTGTTCTTTTTGGAGAGTAAGGATGAGGCTTTTATGCATGTGCGTGATCTGATTTTGAGATTGCAAAATGAGCTACCTAAGCATGCCATGAGAGCTATTCGCAGTGACAATGGCACAGAATTCAAGAATACTCAATTTGCATCGCTTTGCTCTTCTTTGGGTTTGGATCACCAATTTTCCTCTCCTTACACTCCCCAGCAGAATGGTGTTGTTGAGCGCAAGAATCGGACCCTTGTTGAGATGGCCAGGACAATGCTCGATGAGCATAGGACTCCTAGGCGGTATTGGGCCGAAGCATTCAGATCTTCTTGCTATGTTTCCAATCGCATTTTTCTCCGAGCTTTCAAGAAAAAGACCTCTTATGAGTTGTGATTTGGGAGACCACCCAAGGTAAGTCACCTACGGGTGTTTGGGTGCAGGTGTTTTATCCTCAAAAAGGGCGGTAAGTTGGATAAATTGATCACAGTCTTCTGATGGTATCTTTCTTGGTTATTCTACTCACTCTCGTGCTTATCGTGCACTTAACCTTGAAACTAACCGAGTGATGGAGATTTGTGAGATTACATGCGATGAAACTATGCCCTGTGTTTCCACTGCTTTTGAGCTTGCAGGTGATGATGAGGTGAACACTAGCATTTTTGTGGAGGAGGAGCAGGATGATGCCGATTGGGGTGATCCCGAGCCAACTCCACTGGCTGCCCCCGTCGACCCTGCGACATCCACTTCGGCTCACGGTCCCGATCCGACTACTTCCTCTACATGGGGGCCGTTCGAGCAGCTTCCTCAGTCGATGCCCGTTGCACCTGAGGGAGCTCCAGCTGCTGTCAAGGGGGAGGCCACTTCATCCAGACAGGCTCCCCGCCACATCCAGCGACAGCACCCGCCGGAGAACATCATCGGTGACATTGACCGTCGAGTCACACGGTCCAGGTCCTATATCTCTCACTTTGCTCATTCGGCTTTTGTCACTTCTTTTGAGCCCCGAGATGTTGGATACGCTTTGATGGATCCGGATTGGGTTAATGTCATGCATGAGTTAGAAAATTTTGAGCGAAACCACGTTTGGGTCTTAATTCCTCCACCACCTAGTTGCCACCCCATAGGTACCAAATGGGTTTTCAAAAACAAACAAAGTGAGGATGGGGTGGTAGTGCGCAACAAGGCTAGGTTGGTAGCTCAAGGCTTTTGTCAGAAGGAGGGAATAGACTATGAGGAAACCTTTGCTCCCGTAGCTCATTTGGAAGCCATTAGAATCTTTCTAGCTTTTGCGGCTTCTAAGGGTTTAAAACTTTTCCAAATGGACGTTAAAAGTGCTTTCTTAAACGGCTACATAGAGGAGGAAGTGTATGTTAGACAACCTCCTGGTTTCGAAAATCCCAAGTTTCCAAACCATGTTTTTAAACTTCACAAAGCTTTGTATGGTTTGAAACAAGCCCCTAGAGCATGGTACGATAGGTTGAAAACGTTTTTGCTTGCTAAGGGTTTTAAAATGGGATCGGTAGATAAGACGTTGTTTCTCCTCAAGAAAGGCAAATACACTCTCCTTGTCCAAATTTACGTGGATGATATCATCTTTGGTGGTTCTTCTCATGCTCTTGTTGCCAAGTTTGCAGATCTTATGAGCAGGGAATTTGAGATGAGCATCATGGGAGAGTTGACTTTCTTTCTCGGGTTGCAAATCAAGCAAACCAGAGAAGGGATGTTTGTGCACCAAGGCAAGTACACGAAGGATATCTTGAAGAAGTTTGACATGGGCGAGGCAAAGCCCCTCTCGACGCCTATGTCAACTACTACTTCCTTGGATGCGGATGAGGAAGGAGAAGCAGTGGACCAGACGGAGTACCGCAGCATGATCGGGGCACTTCTGTACCTGACGGCGACCCGGCCGGACATTCAGTTCGCCGTCTGCCTGTGTGCTCACTTTCAGGCGTCCCCACGGACATCGCACAAGTAGGCGGTGAAACGCATCATGAGGTACTTGCAATTCACTCCCGATTTTGGTCTTTGGTTTTCCGCCTCCTCCTCTCTTGTGCTTTGCGGTTATTCTGATGCCGACTTTGTCAGTTGTCGTCTTGATCGGAAGTCCACTTCTGGGACTTGCCAGTTTCTCGGGTCTTCGTTAGTGTCTTGGTCTTCTCGCAAACAGTCTAGCATGGCACAGTCGACGTGCGAAGCTGAGTACGTTGCCGCGGCTAGCTGTTGCTCTCAGTTGCTTTGGATGATCGCAACTTTGAAGGATTTTGGTCTTGAGCTTACTAAAGTGCCTCTGCTGTGTGATAGCACGAGTGCCATTAGTGTGGCCAAAAACCCTGTGCTTCATTCTAAGACCAAGCACATTGAGGTTCGTTTTCACTTTCTGAGAGATCACTATGAGAAGGGCGACATTGACCTCCGGCATGTCGATACCCAAAACCAGCTTGCGGATATTCTCACAAAACCTCTCGATCAAGCTGCATTTTCTCGTCTTCGGGGTGAGTTGGGTGTTTGCTTTCCATTTTAGAGGAGGAAAGCTTTGTGTATCATAGTTCTTTTGGTTCTTATTTGCCTTTTCTTTCTCTTTCTTTTAATTGGTGTCTTTTTAGTTGTTAATTGGTGTCATTGCATTTTGCATCTCATTTGCATTTGTGACATAGATCATTTTAAGCTTCATACCTATAGCCGATATAATGAATCTATGCTCTGTTTGAGGTGCTTTATGTTTCTATGGTGTTGCCTAACTTAGACTCTCTTTGATCTCTTGATATGCAATAGAGCTAAGTTAGAAAAGATTTAAATTGAATTTAATTCCCCATGTCACCTCTGAAATGGCACTAGCATGTGTAGGCTTTTGAAGATCTTTCTTGGCTGCCTTATATATAGCTTGTAACTATGGCTCTTCATTCTTTCATTCACTTCCATTGAGCACCATGCTTAAAATTGATCTAAAATGAAATTGCTCTCTATTTTGTGAATCGGAAAGATCGAGTTGGGTTTGCATTGTGAGCACTTCACCGTGTGTTCGAGACTGCTTCCCATATGGGTTGATACTTGAGCAGTGTCGTGTATGACCAAAACCGGTGTGTTAAGTCCTTTGACTTCGCCCGGTTGGTAAGCAGTGGCATCACTTTGCTTACAACCACTCGCATACAACTTAAATGTGCCTGAAACTGAATTTTGACTGCGAAACTCTGAAATTTGAAAAATTCTTTCAGTTGGGTCATTGGATTGTTGTATGAACTTTGCTAGGGATAGTTTTACTTGCTATACATGAGATTGCTTTGAGATAGATCCTATCTTGTTTTCCATGTCTAGTTGTCTCTAGGAGGTGATACCCATTCCTTGCTCACACATGTAATCTTCTCTATTTTAGCTTCTAAAGTGATCTTTAGCTCAACCTGAGTCTTTGTTGGGCACGTAGAGCTTTTCCTATTCTCACAGGATCACATCACTTAGAACATCCTTTCATTGTCTTTGCTCTATGTATGAAGCTTGTTGCACTCATTTTGCATATCATGGCATTTGTGGCCGGTTCTTGAGTTTTGAGCTTTGATGAGATTCATGTGTCAACAAGGGGGAGAGATGTGCATTTCACTCCATCTACACTTAAGGGGGAGAGTTGTGCATTGTGGGAAGAAAGCATGGGGGAGAGATATGTGTTCAAGGGGGAAATGTGACTCTTTTCACCTTTTCTTGGTATCTTGTGTATGCTTTCGCCCAGGGGGAGCTTTTGCTAGATGTGTTGAGCCTTTGCCTCTTCTGGAGCGTCTAGCTTGTGTTTTGGCTCTGACAGGTTTCGATTGGCTTCGTGAGTTTTATGCGCTTTAATTGGTATCTTTGAGCTCCCTTAGTGCTTCAATTGGTACTCTGAGCTTTGAGAGCTTTGATTGGTATCTTGCTTTACTAGCGGTGTTGAGCCCGTTTTCTGCCTCTTCTTGAGGGCTAGTTTTGTTTTGCTTGGTTGCGTTGAGTCGTTGCCCATGTCTTTGGGAACCAAGTTTTGGATGCGTTTTGCTTGTCTCAAGTGACCCCATTTTGGCTTTCTTAGCTTTTGGTCATTTGGAGAGCTTTACCTTGTTGGCTCAAATCTGAAATGCACTTGTGTTGACAATGCACTCATCAAGGGGGAGATTGCGAACACATGGTAGATAAGTACCCATGAATGTTCGGTTTTGATGATGAGTGATTGACCAACACATGAGTGTTTCAGTTTGAGCGTTTACTTCTAACATCTTTGTGAAAGCAAATGTGTGTCTGTCTATCGGCTTGTGGTGTGCAGGTACTATGCCTAGTGACAGTGGTCAATGGCATGGAGAAGGTCCAGTAGAGGCTTGTCGTGCCGATGGACTGAGAGTGGTGAAGGGCGGAAGCAGGGCTCGGACTGAGGGACCATCGGCGCCGGCGGACTAGCTGTGGTGGCTAATGCCTGGCACCGGCGAGTGCGAGAAGACATGGAGGTAGACCGAGTCGACCGAGTCAAGACGGCGGACGAGCGGGTCGAGCGGAGGCTCAGGGGACTCGGAGTCCGACCGGGCGAGGACAAGGTGGCTCAAGTCGAGCGGTTTGGTGGTTTGGGCCGCAAAACCACCGGAGGACGGTTTCCAAGTTTGGGCCTCAAAACTCGGGGTTCGGTAGTTGAGCCGAATGCTACCGGTGGTGGGTTTCGCGGGTTTGGGCCTCAAAACCCGGGCGGAGCTTCCGAGGAAGCGGGGATGGCACGTGGCGGAATCCTGGAGGTTGCGTCGAGGCGACGGCAACTCCTGGCAGGAAGCGGGGCCGTCCATTCAAATCGAGGAAGATATTTTCCTGAGCTTGGACTGCAATTCTTAGGCTAGGTAGTTCACTCAT
Organism: Microstegium vimineum; assembly: GCA_022036555.1. NCBI lineage: Eukaryota > Viridiplantae > Streptophyta > Magnoliopsida > Poales > Poaceae > Microstegium > Microstegium vimineum. The sequence continues at coordinate 35,063,896 of CM039135.1, forward strand.
GTATCTAGCGGGGTCTTTGGGAAATAGCCAAAGGCCTGTTAAATAGGGGATGAAGGGGTATCCTCATCCTATCTCTTGAACCCTAATCATTTGCCCCAACTCTCTCTCTCTACCCTCTCTCTAGTTCATGAGATCCCTAGGTTGATTTCACCAACCTCTATAAGAACTTGAGCTTGTTGCGAGGAATCGGAGGCCGTAACCTCCGTAAGCCATGGTGGCTTCGACTTCTTGATCATGTCCCCGTTTTGCTTGTGTTCTTCGCGTTTTGCTTTTGCTCCCTCTTTTTCCCGAGATGATTTCTCTTTGTAGGGAGCAGCTGTTGCAAATCCGTTTGAACCAAGTTGTTCGTATTCATGAGGAGCATCTTTGCACCGAAGGAATTCTCCTCAAACCTCACGAGTGCGTAGATCGGGAAATTTCTTTGCAGCGTTCTTCGTTTTGCTCTCTTCTCCCCCAAATCCGAGTGTTCCCGTTTATCCTCTCCAAATTGAGCGATGATTTCTTCGGGATAGCTCCGCAACTGTACAAGGATCATGCCTACAAAATTTGGTTGTCGTTGGAGTTCATTTGGTTGAGTTTTGGGAAGATTTGGCGGGAGAGAAAACGATTTTCGCGGTTACTGCGCGTTTGTCGGGGGCGTCGGACGCTCCGAGGGTTTGCGTCGGACGCTGGTACATACTGACGTCAGCGTCCGTCGCCTCGCTTATCGGCGTCCTTCGATTTTGGCGTCGGACGCTTTCCAGAGTCCGTCGCCAAGCATCCGTCGTGTCTTGTGCGTTGTGCAGTTCTGTTTTGCTCTCGGGTAGGCCGACGGACGATCTTCACAGCGTCCGTCGCCGACCGTCCGTCGCCTCAGTAGTTTTTCAGTCTCTGTCAGGCTCTCTGGAAAGCCGACGGACGCTCGCCTAAGCGTCCATCGCCAGCGTCCGACGCCCTGCTCTGGAGCGTCCGTCGCGCTGTTTTCCAGCGTCCGTCGCCCTGCTGTCCAGCATCCGTCGCCTGCTTTTCTAGATGATTTGCTTGGATTTCTTACCTCTTTCTCATAGGGGTTGAGAACTCTTCTTGGGGGTTTCCGGTGAGTTTTCCTCCACTGTCGGTGAGCTTTCATTTGCTCGTTTTCGTCTGAATCCCCGCTCGTGTTGCTCGGGGGAGGTTGAGCACCCAGCAACTAGGTTTGGTTTTTGGGAAGAGTGGCCCGAATATTTTGAGAGAAATTTGAGGCTCCCATTCACCCCCCCCCCCCTCTGGTCGCTGTTCTCGGTCATTCAATTGGTATCAGAGCCGGTTAAGGATCATTCCACCTTAAACGGTTCTTGATCCGCGAAGGCGACATGGACCGAGGTGTTGGCAAACCTCCGTTTTTCGATGGAACGAACTTCTCCTACTGGAAGGTGCGCATGTCCGCCTATCTACAAGGAGTTGATTCGAACATATGGGAGATCTGTGAGAATGAGGGCTATCATGTTCTTGCGGCTTGTGTTGACCAACTCCAAATCACTCAACACAATGCAAACAGTCGAGCACGGAGTATCCTTTTCTTGGTCCTTCAGCCGACGCGAATTCCGACCGCTGCCGGACCACCCTCGACAGCTTGCACGCCGAAAGAGGTCGCACACCTCGTGCACCGCCTCACGCAGCGCCTACGCATCCTGTGCGCCGGCTTGCAACCCTGGAGTGACAAAAAAGGAGGACTTCAACCCTTAAAAACAAACTTCACACAATGCCAAGGCAAACGGATAGACAGAGGAGACATATCTGCGTTCTCTCCCTCTAGACTGGTGACCGCTGCGCGAAGCTGTGAGTCCACCGCCGTCAACTCACCGACCCAGGTGGAGAACTCCAGAATCCTCCGATCAGCATCAGCGTTGCGCTCGCGCGCCTGATTGGACAAATGCTCGAAGCGGGCTGCGGCACCGTCTCGCTCCTAACGACTGACGTCACGTTGGCGTCGCATGGTGTCGCGCTCCTCCTCCATGGAGTTCCGCACCAAGACGGTCCGACGTCGTGCTTCCGCCTCGGCGTCACGCTCAGCCGTCAGACGCTCGATGTCGGCCCGATGCATCGCGCATTCGTCCGCCACCATCTTGCGGATATCCTCGGCACCAGTACGGGCAACATCCCGCTCCCGTTCGACTCGCTCGACGTCGGTCGCGTTCCGGCGCGCCGACGCCCAGGCTTCTTCTTCCCTCGTCGCTGAGGCCCTCAGCTGCTCCTCCAACTCGACCACTCGGGTGCGAATGGTCAGGAGGACCTCACCCACGTCTGAGTCCCTGGCTTCCGTCCATGCCTCGGGATCCCATCCCCCAGCCTCGCGGCGGAGGAATTCGGACTTATCGGCGCTCGTCGCCATCAATATCTACGTGAAAAGGAGGTCAGAAGGTCGATCGATGCAGAAGGAACGGCGCTTACATTCAGACGGCCCCTCACATCATCGTGGTAAGAGATGTCGTCGTTAAGCGAAGCAACCAATCTCTGTAGCTCCTCCACCGTGCGCGCCACGCGGCGACCGTGTTCCTGGCGAGAGCCCGCAACAAGACGGAGTTCGCGCCGATCGTCCAGCACGAACACTGTTTTCCCCGGATTCTCCCGGTTGACCCACGCGACCGGGTCAGCATCCCCGAAGCCGTGACGGTCGGCGCCAAGCCCACTTAGGGTCTCAGAAGTGATCCCTCCTCCGGCGCCGCCCGCCTCACCCGACGAGACCGCGCCGGACTGAGGGAGAATGGCCTTCGACGCACGCGCGGACGCCAACTCCTCCTCCGAAAATGACATGGGGATCAATGCTCTACAAGGCAATCCGCCGCGGGGAGGGGGACCGCCCAGGTGTCTGTCTTCCCCCACGCCGGTAGTCACCGCTACCTCCCTCGATGTCGCGTCTGGCTGGGCTTCCCGGACGTCCACGGCCACGGCAGCATCCAGGCCACCCTCCTCCCCGGAATCGTCGACGACCACCACTTCCGGGGGGAGAACGGCATAGCAGTAGCGGGCCCAGCACCAGCAGGCGCCCGTGACGCTATGCCAATCGTGGCGGCACTGTTTAGGGTCGGGCCACTCCTACCCCCGGCGGCGTCCGTCGAACCCCCGCCCAAGGCTGTAGCGCTCCTCCCCGGACCAACCAGGGGCGCCTCCCGGCGCAACTTCTTCCAGCCTTCATGGTTAGGGCTCCCGGCGATCTTGCAAGTTCCATCCCGCGCTCACGTCACGAACAATCGTATCATGCTCATAAAGCGAAAAAGATCTTAGCGCGGCGTAGACTTACCGCGGGGAGAAGACACGGCCGTGCTTCCGCATCGTCTCCATTGCGCCACGGCTCGAGGATCCCGAGCCGCCGCTCCGTTCGCCGCCCTCGCCTTCCGACGGCAGGACGGGAAGAGGAGTGGATGGAGTGCCGCCGGCAGCACCGCCCCTAGAACTACCAGGGGCCAGATGCGCGCCGAGCACTCTCACCGGCACCACCACAGTGGTCACGGCCGCGGTCGGCTGATGCACCGACCCCGCCGTTTGGAGCGCAGGGACCACCTTCGATAGAGGGCACATGTCCTCGTCGTAATCGTCATCCTCCCCGAGGGCCTCCCAATCCAGCTCCGCCACACTTTGCACCGACGGAGCAGGAAGAGGTGCGGGCACGTGGCGAGCCCTCGAGAGGGGCCCCAGCAGAAAAAGGACGAACAGTACAAAGCCATCACCACAAAATAAAGGGAGTGCAAAGAAAGGACACTATATTACGGCCTCGACTCACCAGCTCGATGAAGTGGAGGTCAGGGCGCATCGGAGGACAACGGTAAGCACCATCCTCATCCAGGGCGTCACCGAGCAGCCTCCGAGCGACTTCGACCGCGTCTGCAAGCTCCAGATCCACCTCCGCCATGGCGGATCCCTCACGCGACGCCCCCGGAACCACGTCATGCAGCGCACGCACCCGCGCCATGAGCGGGAGCACCCGGCGCTGCAGGAATTGCGCGACGACACCCGAAAGGTTCAGCTCCGCGTCACGGAGCCGCCTCAAGCTCCGGATATAGGGCGCTATCCCCGCAAGTTCCTCCGGGGTCAGGTCGTCGTTCCAGCTGGGAAGTTCTTCGGCAAAACATCGGTCCGTGTACTCCGGCGGTGGCACCTCGAGATGGTTCCGAATGTAGAACCACTGTGAGTGCTACCCCCGGTTGGACGAGCTCGTTCGCGCCGACATGTAAAGGTGGGAGTTGGAGGAACGGAGACTGATGGCGCACCCGCCGCTCGACGGCACCCGTCTCACCCCTCTGGAATGAAGGATGAACATCGTCGCCTTGAAGAAGAACCTCCACAAGTTGAAGTCTGGCTCCGTCGCCAGCATCCCCTCCGACATAGCCGCGAAGGCCGCAAGATGGAAGACAGAGTTAGGATTGAGATTTTTAACCTCAATCCCGTAGTGGTGAAGGATCCCCCGGAAGAAGCGAGACGGCGACGTCCCAAACCCGCGCTCGTGGAACGGCAGGAAGGAGACCACATACCCACCCGCGGGTCTGGCCTCTCGACACCGGTGGGGACAATCCATTCGGCAGAGAGCTCCGGGCGCAGCATCCCCGCATCCACCAGCGCAAGCGCTCGCTCGTGCTCAACCTCACACCGGGGTCAGCTCTTCTCCAGAGGTATGCCGGCCATTGAAGATTCTCTCAGAAAGCAGCGCGCGGCGCGGCGCAAGGCGTGGCTAGGACAGTCGCACTACGACGCAAACCCTAGCACCGGAGGATTCGACTCGAGCAAGATGAAGCAATGAAAGAGGCGAATAGTACAGACCCGCGGCGCACGAATATTTATAAGGGGTAGGAATACGGAACGGTGTCTTCACAGCTCCCCACTAGCACGACCCCACGACCCGAGTTGCATTAAATGCGGCCGCTCGGTCACGTTCACTTTACTGTACGCTGGAATACCAGGAGCCGCGTGTGATGGCAGGTAACTGACACCACTCGCCTTTTTCCTCGTTTCGATTCGTATCATGTGTTCATCATTGCATGATCTACCCCGGGCCCACCATGTCGTGCGCACAGATTTTGCCCATGCGTCCCCGGCCCGGGCCCGCACCTCCCGAGCGCGAGCACGTCTCGGGAGAGCCTCCGACTCGACCGACTCAAGTGGAGGTCGGAGGGACGCGCACGTGGCGCAACGAACGGCGACGGCCCATGGGCCCAGGTAATCTAAAGGGATAAGGGCTATAGACGCCCCGACGGCCCATTACGGTCCAGAGTTACAAAGGCCGGCCCAGCGGGGTTCGAAACGGCCGTCTCAGGACAACAGAGCAAGGGGCGAATATGGAATGGACACGCTAGCGGTCATTAGCGTGGCAATCAGATGCCAAGGTCATTCCCAGATTTCGTATTTGAGTCCGTCTTTACGGATGATTGGTTCATGGTATTCCTATCGAAGGAAGGCAATAGGCCCCTGGGACCCATCGAACGGACCCGGCTATATGAAACCGATTTGGGGTGAGCCACGACATGGGCCGCTAGCCGGACCCCATCGAACAGGAACCGAGCACCCCACTTAGATTATCCTGTTATTACCTCGACGAGCATCCATGGTTCGTCCGACTCGAGGATAGCATGGACCGGCTCACATTCCCCCTTCTCGCGGAGAGATGCGCGGGGAACGCATGAAAAGACGACACAGACCCGAGACGATTTCTTCGCACCGAGTGAAGACTTGGGGGCTACCGCCGCGGCCCTCCTACCGATTCGGCAATTGGGGAACAGAGCGAGAAAAAACGACCCACTACGCCTTGCTCGGTAGAGGTCCGCAAAGGTAAACAGAAAACATATCTTTATTATTTCAAATACATAACTTTGATCCTTGCAGGGGTTACACGCTCTCTGAGAGCCACTAGGGATAAGCCCAATCATCAGACGCCGAAAAACACGAAAAACATTTATAAGGTGGACTGAAGGGAAATCCCAGGCCAAATGGCCAAAAGCTAAGGGTGCCCAAGGGACACCCGCGCTAAAAAACGCGCCACCGCCCAACGTGCCTATGTGTACAGGTTGAGCAACCCAGCCGCGGGGCTCGGGAGGCGCTCGCCTGAAGCGCAAGGTCGTCTCGGACGGCGGCGCTACGACCCGAGGGCTACACCGGGCGGGTGCGCTCGCGCGCACCCACCGGAATACACAAAATCAAAACCAGACCACCATAAACGCTCTCGGAAGTCTCTGGTGTAGTCCTTCACTACATCGAAGGCTCGGGGGCTACTGTCGGATACCTAAAAATAGGGTACCCAAATTACCGGACTCCACAAAAACAAAATTCACCATCAGGGGCTCTTCCGCCTCGCCCGAGCTAAGGTGGCGTCGCCCAAGACGTCATCAACCCACGAGGGCTCTTCGCCTCGCCCGAGCCAAAGTGGCGTCGCCCGTGACGTCATCAACCCTCGGGGGCTCTTCCGCCTCGCCCGAGCCAAGGTGGCATCGTCCGAGACGTCATCAACCCTCGGGGGCTCTTCCACCTCGTCCGAGCCTAGGTGGCGCCGCCTGTGACGTCATCTACCCTCGGGGGCCCTTCCGCCTCGCCCGAGCCTAATTGGCGTCGCAAGTGACGTCATCTACCCTCGGGGGCCCTTCCGCCCCGTTCGAGCCGGCAAACATCATTCGTGACGACCCACGCCCTCGGAGACTTCACCGCCACGCCGCGGCCCAAGGCGCTCTAGCCCACATAGTCAAAAGGTCCATAGTACTCTCCGTCCACAGGGATGGGGTTCGGAGCATGAGCCACCATGCTGACCCATGTTCACCCTGCGGTACAGGGTCCTGTGCTGCCTAACCGACGACTTCCACGCGTGATATCCACGCCATGGCTCCGAAGGACACTCCAAAAGGGATTAGGGCGTCATCAAGCATTGTATGATGGAACGCGGGGGTGTCTGGTCCTATGCGACCAACCTCTGCCCATACCTAGAAAGGGGGAACAGCAGGGTTCCCGGTCACAGGGTGCATGGCTACAGCTCGTCAGGGGCGAACAGGACTCAGACATGCGTCCATTGGCGCAATCTTCTTCAAGAAGGAAGACAGGATGAAGACAAAGGCTTCCTTCGGCAGCAGCCCAAGCCGGGCCCACATTCACTCCTCCTCTCTCTACTGTACTCCTCCATCTCTCCCTACGTATAAAGGGAGAGAATGGATCCCCAATCTCGAGGACTCAACATTCCAACTCTCATTCACACACACTCAAACTCGCACACACGCGAGCACTCACCAGAACCAAGAACCTCATACACATGAGACCTGGGAACCGCCTTCCCTCTCTCACCAACAGCTTGTAGCTCCCCTCTATGAGCTCTCCGCGCTCGGTAATACAACCCCGCAACACATTGGACGTAGGCCGTTCGTGCCCGAACCAGTATAAACCTCCGTGTTCTCCGAGCGCAACCATCTGAACTCTGACACGCTTAGAAATTTACTTGTTGGCCGTCTAGACACCGCCATTTTAGACACCGACATCGCGTCTAGTTCACAACTTAGAAACTCATATCGCCTGCCACAAATGCTTCAACAAGCTAGATGATCAGCCATCTTCGGATGATGATGATGACAGTGAATCATCTCGGTCGCCTCCGCGAAGAGGTTTCTCTCCTTGTCAAGATCCACCGACACCTCCTCCACCGTCAAAGGAGAAGACTCGTTCTCCATCGCCAAAGGAGAAGACTCCTCCTCCTCCACCAGCTTCAAAGTCCTTATGATCTCGATGGCCTAGCGCTAGATCAGGTTCGACTTTGCAACAGAAGAGGTCATCATCTTCGGTTGGTAAAGATCCCAAGACAACTAGTAAAAGGCGGAAGCCAGCACTAACTAAGGACGATATTCTACGAGCTCAGATTGCAGAAAAGGTTGCCCAACTTGCCTTGTTTGAACGATTGGCTTATATACCTGAGCACTTATCACAGAGCCAATTTGAAAGGCAGAGCAAAATTCCGGGTAATCAAGAAAGATCTAGAGAAATACACACCTTAGATTTGCTACAGATACAAAAGTTGTCCATGGAAATGAACATAAGCATGGAGGAGGCAGAAAATCTCTATTACGGAATAACCGAATTTCAAAACGCCACAATTGTATACAAGTTTCAACTAGGCAAGCCTTTGGTCGCCAACCAAGAAGAGTATAGAAATTTGCTAACAAATATGCGAAAGTTGCATGATTATTATATCATAGATAGTAATAGAAGCAAAGACAAGAATGAAACCTTTGAAGTATGCATCCCTTCCTGTCTGATTTTTAATCATCCTGAAGAAGTTGTGCATACTATTTATTATGAAGACCTCTTTCAACTCTTTCAACGACGCTAGCTGGATGCACAGATTATGATGTTATGGACTCGGTAAGTACCATACCCTAACAACGTTATAATAAACTACGTGATCTGCATTTGAATATAGCCATGTTTATTTTGCAGGTGTATGGCAAAATTATGCCTTAAATAGCGAAAGAGCAATTTTGACTTCTTGGACCCCATCTTTGTAAATAAGACAACATACAAAGCCGGTCTCACAGATCCCTATGTATCAAAAAGTTTGAAGATTGAGTTTGAAAGAATGTTCTCAGTCCAAAAATCAAACGCAATGCTAACCTACAACTACGAGTATGTCTTCGTAGATATAAGTCTTAAAGATTCAACTATCGAGGTGTGGGACTCAAGGAAGAAGCCACTTAAGCTTATCGACCCCCTTGTCACAGTGCTAAATAAGTAAGTGAACCCAATATCACAACACTTTTCAATCACATATGATATTGTAATTAATGTCCTCAGCCTTCACACTTCATTTACATTGTCACATAGAATGAAAGTGTTACCTGACTGGAGAAATGTGGAGCCTAGTAGGCAAAAGAAATGGAGAGCCCCATTCAAAGTGCAGTATATGAAGGGGGTCGAGACCATAGATCAACCAATGGGAACAACGAATGCGGGTTCTATGTGATGTGGGCAATGCTTTGCTACTTTGGCACAAAACTAGGAATAGGAGATGACATGGTACGTAGGCGACTCATTTTCTATTGTTTTGACTTACGTATGTGCATCTCAATATCATCTTGTATCAATTTATAGCACAAACAACAGAACCACAAAAGGTTGCTAGATTTTGAGATAAAAGGATTTCAAGAGGAGATAGCGGCTCTTATTCTGGACGAGATAGTGTACAGGAAAGGATCTCTAGCCATTGTGAAGAGTGAGAACTTCAAGAAGAACTACGGAAAAGACCGCCTCGAAAGGCTATTGTAATGCGACATTTAATTCGATACTTTAAGTTTTGTTTGGATGTTTTGTAATAATTATTATAAATGTGTGATGGATTTGTATTTTCGCTGGTCCACAACCACCTTCAATTCACATCGATATCAAATGGTTCGATAGCAAACACCTCCACGACCTCCCACCCCACCACCTCTATCATAAGCCATAAACCCTAAACCCCATATGAAAATAAAACAATTAATAAAATATAAATTTTAAAAATAATATCACTGTTGGTTCAATTAAAACCAACAGTGATATGCCTACCTTCACTGTCGGTTGGGCACACAAACCGACAGTGATGGCTCAAGCATAACTGCCAGTTTGGCATAACCGGCAGTGATGTGATGAGCTCATCACTGCCGAAATGGTTGTGTCGGTTCAAAAACCGTCACTGAAGGGGGGTTTTGAACCGGCACTGTTTTGATGTTCTGGAGTAGTGTTTGGATGCCGCCCTCACCTGGGCGTGCCTGCCAGGCAAACGATCGCAACCCTAGGCGATCAAAATCCAATACCTGGGAATGACTGGCGTGGGAGTTATCTGAGAGGCAGCATCTAAACTCACCCTATATGTTTAGAGGGATAAAAGTGAACAAGCCTGAGAGTAGGTTAATGGGCTAGTATATATGCCACAAACCATAATATAAATAACCATATATTTCCATCACATATACTCCATCTGTTTCAAAATAGAAGTTGTCATGGAATGTGTATAGGTCAATTTTTTTAAAACTTTAACTAGGTTTGTACATTATGTATGCAATATTTATCTCTCCAAATAAGTTTATTATAAAAGTATATTTAACATTCTTGATACTAATATATATTATACATATTAATAGTCTTTTATATATAATTGATCAAAGTTAAAAAAAAAAAGTTGTCTTTTCGAAATGCGAGAACGACTACTATTTTAGTACGAAGGGAGTATATTCCTTGTCTTAGAATGGTAAGCATATTTTGTACTAAAAAAGTCAAATTTTACAAACTTTAGTCAACAAATATTTAAATTCTATGCAAGTCTTAGCAAAAAAAAACTCTGAGGATGATATATATATAGAGAGAGAGAGAAAGAAAGATTATTTAGCAAATGATAGTTGGCTACCACAGTAAACCCCATCATGCCACATTTCTTGCACCTAACTTGCGGTGGCAGTTTGGTTCATTGTCATGTTTAGGGCACGTCTTAGCCAAAGCACAACATGCTGGTTCATTTCTACGCCACACTCTTCAAAAGCCTTTTTTTTTTTGCCAAAATCCTGCGCTATACATGTCATGCGACGCCGTTGACTTTAGCATGGCATGCTTAGACAACTACTACCAAAACGCCTAAGGGTTAAAATATTGTATAACTTTTCTCTTTGGCTAGTTTGAATAAAGTTTTATTAAAATTTGATGGGCATTAAATATGTTGATGTGTCACTGTATTAATGAAAAGTTTCATAGGATTAGCACTACTACAACACAGGGATATAATAACACCAATTAATGTTACTATAGATTCAAAAAAGTGTTACTAGCTCTCTTTGTAACACATTTTTATTCGTGTTTCAATTGCCTATGTTACTATAGATTAGTTTATTGTAATATATTTACTTATCTACAAGATCATTTGTCTTGTGTTACAATATTTTTTTGTTGTAACACTTTTTTATATATTTAACACTTTACATTATGTAACGAAAAACCCAAAAAACAAAAAAAAATGCTTAAACTAGGATTTGATCTCACAACCTCACATATATAACACTAAGTCTCTATACTATTAGACCACGCAATCATATATGTCTATGTATTACATGATATCTTTTTATATCAGTGTGTTCTGATCTTATATTGAATATTTTGGTTACTAAATGAACTCAAATGAAAAAACTTTGAACTATAAAGTTTTAAATCTTGTTAAGAACTATAACTTTGGTATAGAATATTTCTCCATCTGAGATAGTTTAAATTTTTTTAAAATTTGAAAATAGAAAAGTAATTATAAAATAAATATTTAAGACCCTAAACAACTTCAAATAAAAAACTTATCAATAACGAACGAACATGTAGGTTAGATCAACCACTATAATTTTGATATTAAATATGAATTTAAAATTTTATAAACTTAGAATACATATTTCAGACTCCAAATGACTTAAAATAAAAAAATAACTATAAAATTGTAGATTGCGCTGAGAATTATAAACTGCATATAGACCATGTCAATATATAAGATTATTTCATAATTTTAAATTCCAAATTTATAAGATAAGAACTTATAATACTATTTGAGATTGGCTCGTAAAATTATTTTACTAGTAGTGCTAAGAGCCTTAACGAGACTTAGGTGCGAAGAAGGTCCAGATGTATATTTTTTTATAACACATGGATTATAATATTATTATGTGTTACTATAGGACATATATTTATAACATAACTTTATATGTTCCATTTATGTGTTACAACATAGTACACTTTTGTAACATTTTTCTTGTAACATTAATTTTGTGTTACTATAATTGTTGTCAGTAATACATTTTTATTAAAAAAAGTGTTTTATGTTACAACTAAAATTTATAACACATATTTTATGTTACTATGAAATTTCACTGTAACACATCGATAAACATGTTACATAAAAGTGTTACAATATACTTGTTTTGTAGTAGTGTAGAGATACTAAACTACTGTTTCCAAACTACTGTTTCATAGGATTAGAGATACTAAACTACTGTTTCCAAACTACTGTAGTGATGTATGAATAGAAAAAAAATGGAAAAAAAAGTAGAGAGAGACTTGCTTTCCAGCCCTTCTTTTTTTAGGTCGCATCGTATGGCCGGCCACCCGCATGCATCGACCGGTGACAGCACCTCTCGCCTGTCCTGCAGGGGGCTGTATTTATTCACCGTTTTGCGTTAGGTGTTTCACAGTGCTCTCTCATCGAACCAGATCGATGTGTCTCAAAGGAGCAGAGAAGAGGCCTCCCAGTACAAAGCCTAGTACCAAGCTACTCCTACTCGGCAGTCACGTACTAACAGGTGACACAGTAGTACCACATACTCCGTAGTGGGCTAGCAAGCTACTCCTGTCAGTAGTCCTGCACTAGGACAGGGCCGGCCCTCTATAGTTTGTTTTATAATATAATATAACGAGATAGATATACCGACTGATTGAATAGTTAAATAACCTAAATCATGTACTCCCTCCGTACTTTATTGAGTGTCATTTTAGGTTTTTTGTCATAACTTTGACTAGATTTATATAAAATACGTTTAATATTTGTATCTCTAAATAAATTTATTAAAAAGTTAGATCAAAAGATCTATCTATTGATATCAATTATGTATCATAAAAATATTAATAGTTTTATATAAAATTAATCTAAATTATTTCTCGGTAAGTGAGAAAGACAGTTATTTAGGGACGGGGTATATATCTCTTAAAATACCTGGGCTTGTTTCATGCAACTAAGAGGGTATTACTCCCCCGTTTCAATTCTTTCTAGGTCTTTTAGCTTTTTAAAAAAAAATTAGAAAGACGTCTTTTAGCTTTTTTGGAAACCTTTTTTTTATGTATATAGACATATTATATTTAAGTATATAGCAAGAAAGAGTTATGTATTTAAAGAAGTTAAAACTAATTTGGCAATAATGATTAAGGCCTTGTTCGTTTGCGCAAGATTGAATTCAGGAGCTAATTTATTTCGGGCCAAGAATGAGTGAATCTGTCCCTGTCACTCATTCTAACCCAGGATTAATTCCAGAGGGTAGAAGATTCGGTTTCATTCAGGGTCATGTAGACAAGAAAAAAAGAAGCAATTTTTTGTTCTGATCGGTTTTCATTTCGGATTTGGTGAAAACGAACACACATTTTAGTTCTCATCCGGATTGAAAACAGGCCGCAACAGGCCTTGTTCGTTTGTGCATGATTCAATCCAAGAGATATAATTCATTCTAGGCCAGGAACGAGTGAATCTGTCTCTGTCACTCGTTCCAGCCCATGATTTATTCCAGAGGATAGAACGTCCGGTTTCGTTCTGGGTCATGTAGATAAGAAAAAAAGAAGTAAATTTTTATTCCAGTCAATTTTCATTTCGGATCCGATGAAAACGAACGCATATTTTAGTTCTCATTCGGATTGAAAAAAGGGCCGTAACAATCCAGCAGGATTATGATGAATCCGATGGAAAGGCCTAAGAGAAATCGGCACCTTTTTTTTGCTGGACAAGAGAAAGCGCCATTACAGACACCTACAAAAAAGAAGCGGTTCTAATTGAATTGACGATGACAATGACGGCGTCGACAGATATTCTAGCGGGGAGAGGGACTTCTCCAATCAAATAAAGTTGTGTCTGGTAACGCTCAAAAAGTTGTTTTTGTCAAATGTTTCTGTAACCAGGAAAGTTGGATAGAGCTAAACACTGTTTATCTGAGAAGTCGTAGCTCGAGCTGTTCACTGAAGCTCCCAGTAAGTACAATACTACCAATTAGCGTTAAATGTCAAACGCAGGAGCAAAAGAGAGATCGACGGTGTCCCATAGAAGATGGCCGTGACCTAACGCAGACACGCAGTACGTATATATTCAGATATACTCCGTATACACGTACGGCTTGGACAGAAAACGAAAATCAAGGGCCCGGCCGGCGGCCCTCAGCGTCACGTCGGCTCGCCTGGGCGGCCGGCCGCACGCACGCGCGCACGGAGGCATGCGCAGATCGACGAGGGGATTCCTACCGGGTGTCCCGCTGTCCGCCCGCGTCGGAACAATCCCCGCGTGTGATTGCGTGTCGCTTTTCCTCATTCAGGGCCGGGGGCGCGATCAACTTTCTGTACTTTCAGAGAGAGAGAGCACGCTGAAGTGTCCGCCGTGCAAGCCGCTGCCTCTGGATTCTCCGGGCAAGAGCATGCATCCACCCTCTGCCCAACGTTGTCAAGGGCATATAAATGGGCTTCCCGCTACCTGCCTATCCGGCCTAGCTAGGCCTGTCCGATTCGTACAGGAGCTGCCTGTACCCTGTCCATACATCGGCCAGGAAAGCAAGCCCCCTAGAGCTAGCTAGCTATAGGAGTACTAGTAGCATGTTCATTGTCAGCAGTGAGCTTGCTTGCTAGGGCGTCCAATCCAAATGGACACAGTACGTGACGGGGGTTTTGGATTCGTCGTTTAAAAGCGATCCACGTCCAATCCACAAGAGATACAGTGCTTAAAACCTCCCCCACCCACTTGTTTAGACCCAAATAGTACCACTACTAAACGAATACTACTTCAAAGGTACCAGTAGGCTAGTATTTGAGTTTTGCCTATAAATAAACTAATCCGTTCCAATAAGTATATTGTGCTTGTTTTTGTACTGTATTGTAGGACTTGGATGTACAAATGCTTAAGCATCTTTTACAATAAACCTGATGTCGCAAGAGCATGCACTCCAATGGCTAACGACATATTTGAAATGTAGGAATTTTATAAAAATTACGTAGAAATTTCACAACAATTATTTTTTTTATAAAAAATATTCCTACTTAGGAACAGGAAATACAGGCCTAAAGTTTTTTTTTTTTTACTCGCGTGTGCTGGTACTCGGTAGGATTGAGCCGTGCTCATATATATGGAAACAAATGATAATAACCAATGCAAAGTGCTCTCTTTTGGTACAGTATCCGCGCGGCCAGAGGTGACGACGCTGCCTGCCCCGCTGGCGATCGCGCCGCTCGGCACACGCGTCTGCCCGACGGTCCGTTAGGTACAGTGGACACGTACAGTACGTGGTGTGCACGCACGCCGACCGTGCGTACGTGCGAGCTCTTCAATGCGTGGCGCCGTGTCAGGTGCTTACAGTATAATATACAGTACGCCGTGAAGGTACAGTTACGTGCTGGACATGCACGCTTCTGGCTGCGTGCTAATGTACTACACTACACCTATATATCGACCACGTACTGTTTGGATGACTTTGTCTACACTGCCGTAAGAGTTAGCTTGCCAACGATTCGTGATTAATTTTAGCAAGTTACTGTAAATATCTATTAGTAAATGGTTTGTTTGGATCAAATATGTTAATAAGACCCATTTTATATCCTTGGAATTGAATCCATTTTAATAATGATAATTTTGACACATATTAATTAAACTAATATAGTAATATATAGATTATATTTGTATATTATTGTTCGTTATACGGAGAGATAGTTGAAGAACGCATTATAAATTACCAAGTAGAAACATAATACGATAATGTATAAAATCTATTTTATCCCACTTTAGGAATTTAATATAGACTTATAAATTACCTTTCAAAAGTGGTGGAATGTCATACTCCAAGTCAAACAGTCTAATTTATTGTGCATATTTTAATTTCTTCAAATGAAAGGATCCAAACCGCTTGTAATGGATGTTGATTTCTTTAGTTTCTTTTGATGACCCTAGCTTTGTGCTTGTCTCAAAACGGTGCATGGGAGGTGAGGGATATGTATGGGCCTGTTTGGGATAGCTCCACGCAGCTCTGGATCAAAAAAATAGCTCCGCACAAAAAATTTCCGCCCAAACGTTTTTAGCTCCGCAAACTCCACCACAGATCTCCTCTACAAAAAACGGTGGATCTACCCTGAGATCCATGGATTTGGTGGAGCACATCAAGGGGTGCTCCACGAAATCAAATTCCATGGAATTGATGGAAATTACCCACCACTACCATTGGTAAGTGGAAAATGATCGATTCATTTCTTTTTTTTCTTCCGTGACTTCCCCATCACGTCTTCTTCCCCGGCCCGTTATGGTGCCGCGCTGCAACCGACCGGCGACGCACGGGCCAAAAGCCGGCCGCTCGCGCGTCTTTTTTTTCTTTCGTGACTTCCCCGGCTATCGCGCTGCCGCCGACCGGCGACGCACATGCCAAAAGTTGGCCGCTTGCGCGTCTTTTTTTTTTCTTTCGTGACTTCCCCAGCTGCCGCCGACCGGCGACCCACGGGCCAAAAGTCGGCCGCTCACGCCCAGATCGGTTGACGCGCTGCCACCGCTCGGCCACCCTCTAACCGGACTTCCGCGCGCAAGTCGCGGCATGGCCACGCGGTGCCCCTCGGTTGTTCACGCCCGACCCTTGTCGGCCGCCGTGCACGCCATTGTCGGGCCGCCATGCACGCCATTGTCGGGTCGCCGCGCCCTCCCCGAACCTACGCGCGAGTCGCGGCCTGGCCACGCATCGCTCTCATCCGGTCATGCCCGCCCTAAGGCTGACCAGCCGCTGCACACGCACTCTGTGGCCATGTCCTCCCCTAACCCAGCCACGAGTGTGACTGCGTGAGGTACCTGCACAGGGAAGAAGATGATTTTTTATTCTGACGAGTGGGACCAAGTTATTAATGACATATAAATTGAAGCGGAGCTATACCAAACACTTTTCAGGATCTCGGATCCACAGTGGAGCTGATATGTAGTGGAGTTGCGTGGATCTATGGATCTAGAGCTGTTTTTCAAGAGCTGGAGCTCTGCCAAACAGGCTCTATATATCATGGTCCCTTGCCAAGTATTAGCATCTACTCCTTTTGTTGATTAACTAATAGCAGGGTTACATAAACTCCTAGATTATTGACATGATAGTATGATTAACACCTTGCATGATCATTCTCTTAACCGACCAACATCTTGGAGGCTACAACCAGTGGTGAGCTTGCGCACCCTTGCTCAATAACAAAAAAAGCTCATGGGGCCTAAGATGACTCGGTCATAGAGTAGCCTCGTCTCCTAAGAAGAACGGTTTAGGCGCGAACGAGGACTTTGATCCCTTGCTCGGGGCCTAAGAACTCCCGAGTGATGAAATATGCCACATCATCGATGACCATGACTAAGTAAGGGATGGGACCTGAGCCATGTTGTCCTGACCAACCTTTCATCCACGTCGAATCTCCTAGCATACTCTAATAGAGGTCCTGAGCCACGTGGGTGTCGTTGAGCTCTTGCTGGCCACTCTTGGGGCATGATGAAACACAAAGGGGCACGCACGCCATGTCTACATCAAGGGGAAGATGGGTGGATGAGACCCTGATGAGGACATCACCGGCTTAGATATGACCATGCCAACCACTTCTATACCAAAGGTGAAACTATTCTATATGAGGTTTATCATTGTTACATTTGATGAATGGGTGCTGCACTATGAAGTGTGTATGTTTTCATTCTCAGAATTGCTTACATGGATCAAGGAATGGTTAGATTGCATATGGAAAGCATGGATGGTCAATGAAGTTGATTGGGGACCAAATCCAAGTGTTCCTAACGTCCTCCACCAGGCCACCACGTCACTTTGGATCCAAGGAAAGAAAGAGTCCAAGTCCAACACGTTTTGGAAGTCCAATTCGGACTGCAGAAGAGTCCAAACTTGCGATGGTTGTCACGACTTCATACGGACTCCGATTAGGATGTTCTAGCACTTTTTGGAAAGCTTATCAAGTCTACTTTCCAACGGATCCAGACTCATATATATATATCTTACCAGATGCGACCGCAGTTGACGATTTAATGCCGAGACCTTGTCTGCCAACGGTGCTACGTCACCATATTTTGGGCCTATGGCCCGTGTATGAACTTGATTCCATTAGGGACTCATCCTAGGGTTGTTGGACGACCCTAGGACCCTTGTGGTCGTCCTCCCTCCTCCTTATATCCCCCTAGAGCCGCCACAAACAGATTGGGTTTTGTTTAGATGAAAGTTTAGCTGCTGCTACTTCCTTGTAGACGCGTGTGTCGACTAGACCATCCGTTCTACTTGATTCGGAATCCCACCTTCATGAGTATCAGATTTGAACCTTCATCTCTTATTTGCAATTGAATGCTTGTTCTACTTGTTCTTCGATTGCTTGCAGGAATAACCCTAGTGGTTTGGTTGGTTGTGATCCGCAAGATCGTGAGCAACCACTGGAATTGGTGTATCGATCGCTAAGGCACAGCGTCCTTGGATAGTTGTAGTCGGATCGTGAACGTCGTTTCAGTCAAATCGAAGTTATCTATCTCCACCGAAAGATCGGGACACCCATACACTCATCAGACCTCGTAGTCAATCTCTCCTGAAAATGGCTCCCCCCCCCCCCCGCTATTATACAATGTCATGGGGAGGGTTGATCTAAAAGAGATGCAATGTCATTTGTAGGCTCTAATGGCCAACTCTAAGCTCCTTCAGGCGACATCAAAGACGGTTCTAACATTGTCGACCATGACCTCAAAGAAGGAGACAAGGCAATAAATATCCATTGACTCGAATATTAGGACATGATACCCTATGTCTCCCTTGTTCGCCAATGGATCCACCATCAACCTTGCTCCTTGTACTCCTCTAGTCTATGTGACAGAACCTCCTAAGAAGTATGACCCACCTGTATTAATCATTGTCTCAAAGACATCTGATTACAATACAAGTGTACCAAGTCCTTAAGAAGCTTGTCTGGTGTCGTCGGATTCAACCGAGTCATTCACCAACTCCGAGCAGGATCTCATTACAAGACATTGCAGTGGTGAACGATAACAAATTACATTCAGAGTTAAATCGGAAGTCTTACTGTCTCCCCAAGGATATAATGTGGGGAACGGCTCATGTAGAAGGGGATGGACCCCGACAACCCTAGATTACACCTACCTATCATCCCTCTCTCGTTGTAAGAATTCGCTTCAGCATTCTGGCATAAAGAACCCGTGCTAGACATAGGGCTAGAGGCTCAAATCAGGATAAATCCTTTTATGTCTTGAGTGCTAAACATAAAAATTGCACACATTGACTATTGACCGGTCTACTAATTTATTGTCGTGGTTAGGAACTCGCGACAGTTGTTGTGTCAGGTATGGATGATGTGTGTTTGTAGACCTTTTGTAGCTCACGCCGCCATCGTCTCGCTCCTACTAATAAAGATGGAAACTATAGGCATGAGTCTCTCAACCCCTGCCTACCTTTGACTATCCTATCCTCTAGCACCTAACTAACCTAGAAGAAAATGAATTAAGCTTCCCAGAGAGAGCTAAACAACTAGCCCTGACCTTAGTTATAGGTGTTTTCATATTTCCCAAGCTACCGTTTCTACTAGTACACTACTAACCCTGTAGGAGCATTTTCTTCTACACTTTTAATTGACATGTCTCGAACCACGGTGCCCTCTCAACTTCGCTTTCCCTTGACACAAGTTCCACTATGACACCGCGTGCGCGTTTAGCATCACTATCATATCACTAGTTTTAAGGTCTAAACTAAAAAAATATTCCGCCAAATATTTTAAGGTCCAACATGGCAATAGATCTTGTCAGAGCTATTGTCCTAATGGGGATTGTCCAGGAGCATCGATAGATTTATTTGGACTAAACCTAAACACACTGGATTTAAAGATATACTATAATGAAAGATGGGCTTCGTGCCACCGGTAAACTCACCAAAGAGTGGCCCTAGCTAGCAGCTGCGGCCAGAACCTAAAAGCGCGCAACGACGGCAGCGAGAGGCCTGCGAGTGCGTGGGGAGGGGCCACAATAGTTTGTTATTATTAGATCACTCTACCGGATGGATTTGGATTTAAGAGCAATTAGTAGATGGGATTGGATTGGCATTAGTAGTGTTATCCTAAACACGGAAACGGTATACCATAGTGTAGCGTTTAAACAATGCATGTAAAAGGGCTACACGTTCGTGTAGGCGAACAGTGGATATTAGTCAATTTTTTTTTGTATTGGGATAGGTCCAAACTTAGACTATTTTCTTAGATTTTAATTAGAATTATTTATCCGTATAAATTTAGATGCTATTTGTTATATAATCCTGTCACTCTGTTAGCTGTAGGAGACGGAACCTGCTTAGGGTCGATCTGTTCTGGGCCGTTGAATTAGAAAGGAACAGATTCTTGGTGGACGATTGTGATTTGGCTATTTTCAATCATGTTAGAAGATATCATTTATTTAAAACAAAAAAGAGAAGATTGCATCACCGTTTTAAATATACTGTAGATGCATGGTTCATTTCAAAGAGAGCTTTGTGACGGAGGTGTACAAATAAATAAATAAATGTAGCCAGTCAAAACTGATGTGAATCCGGCCGGCCGGCCGTGTTAAAACATTGATATGATATGATGTCCAAATAATGTCACAGATGTTGCTGGGGGTGTGGAGTGTGGACGGGACGAAGCCGTGCGTGCGTTCGTGCGCGGCCTGGCCCGGGGGCAGAGCGGCAGCGGCACAGTGCGAGCGGGGGGCCTGCGCTGCGCTGCCCACCCGTGCAGTTTGACAAGAAAGGTCCCTGTAGTGGTTGCAGGCTCATTCAGACAGCACTGGAGGGCGGCATGCATCCCTGTCAAGGCATCAGGGCTCCGCGCCCGCGAGATGCATATCGATCGATCATCAACTCTACCCAAGGGCTCTGCAGGCAGGCAACTCTCTCAACAAGCAATGCAGCAAGAGACCTGTTTATTGTTGGGACTCGTACCTGCTGCCCAGCGTACGCAGCTGCACTGCACAGCTACTGCAATCTACGGAGTACCACTACTCCTACTTTTGTTTTGTTACAAAAGAAAAAAAAATTAAATTAAATTCGGGGGGACGCCGGAGGGAGGAACGACTCCAATCTGAGAAAAGAAATTTGCACTTGAGCTGATCGTACTTGCGTCGCGTCCTGCTCCTTTGAGATTCCTGCTGGAAGATTGCAATCTCTGCCTTCTTTTAGAAAAAGCCCTCAGTTGAGTACTTTGGCCAACTACGAAAAATATGAAATCCCCGGCGCGCCGGTCAATAGAGAAAGGTGGCATGCAGCACTCAGCAGAAGCGTGTTTAATAAGGCCCAGCAGCCAGTCTCTGCCCTCTCAGGCGTTACTTCGTCGTTTTATATCCAGTCAAGCGTACACTTGTTCTGAATAATAAACAGCGACTCTGTTAATATACTTCACTTTCTGATCCACTTCTGACTGGATGCACAGGTCGGTCTTAAGTACTTGCTACTTACTATAGATTCAGACAAACGCAGGATTTTTTCATGTTCCTCTTTTTTCTGTGAAAATGAACTGATTTCTGTGAAATTTCTACGTAATTCCTATAAAATTTTTATGTTTCAAACAGACCCTCGTCAGTTAAGCAAAGAGCCACAGTTTCTGTTACCGGCCGGGTGATGATTGGATCGATGACGCCGTAACAGCCGCCAGCATATGCATGCCGGTAATGGCTGGCGATTTCAAGACGTTTCGTTTTTCATTCCCACATTCCCATTCCCGTCGATCAAGTAGTAGTGTACACGTCGCTTCTAACTGTTACTACTGTTGGGCGCATGTACACGTACGTTCGGACGTACTGTACCCATCCACTGTTGAGAGTGAAAACTGAATGAGAGAGAGGGGGACGAATAGATCGATGATCAGGCAGGCAGGCACGCAGGCGCTACAGGCAGGCTAACCTTCTCTCTCTCTTCTTTCTCTCTGGTGTCTGGCTGTGTGCGTCCTTGCAAGTCACACACATGTGGTGAGATGACATCTACACGTGCGGTGGGGACGCCTGATGCTTTGTTAAACTCGGTGAAAGCCATGAGAGATGGCAGCAGCAGCTAGCAGTGGGGGTAGTAGTAGTAGACAGCTGGGACAGTGACAAGCCTTGCGTGCAGTAAGATCTTCTGCATTCACCCGGCCTACTAGCTCACTCCCCCCTCCCTCCTTCAGTTTCTTTTACCGCATTCACTCACACACCCTGCAGGTAAAAAAAAACACCATGATGCGCTGTACTACGAGTATTATTTCCCAGTCGATCCAGTGCTTTGCACTCCGTGTGTCTTTTTCAAAAAGCTTTTGCCATATACAGTACATATGTTGATAGAGTAGCTTTCCTTTCTTTTGCAAACTGATTGTGATCCAAAGCAAGCAGAGCTTACAGTATACGAGTATGTATGCAGTATGTACTTTCAAACAAAGATATGACTAGTAGATGAGTGATGAGTAACATACAGTAAGCTGCAGCAGGTGGCTGGTTTTTTTTTTCATGATTGTGTCGTTATCCGTATTTCATTAAGGAGATAAACAGTAACACAAGTTCACGATGTCCAGGAGACGTCAACAGACAGAGGGACAGAGCAGCATTAAGCGCAGCAACCAAAAGGCAATATTACAAAAAAACTGGGACAGTACATCGACGAACGCATCCAGGGTCCTGAAACCGGCTTGCCTCCAATCGCTCGCTTCCTGAACCACTTTGCGGGCTAGAGCGTTGATGTCCGAAGGAGGCCGCCCAAAGGTTCGGTCATTGCGCTCCTTCCAGGTGACCTAGGAGATCAGCAGGAACAGGGAGTCAAAAGACGGGCGAGCGCCAACGCTGATTGTCAATCGCTTGCCAATCCACCGGTCAGCTAAACAGCCTGGGTCGTCATCACTGATAGCATCCGACCACCGGGGTGCCAGGCCCTGAAGGCCAACCGGCGCGAGTAACCGGCACCAAAGCTCTCTAGTAAGCACGCAGCCAAGGAGAAGGTGCTGATGAGATTCCGAACACTGATCGCACAAGGCTCAGGAGTCACTATTCTGCAGGCCATGACGATGGCGTCGCGCAGCAGTCCAGAGACGCCCATGCAGGGCCAGCCAGAAGAAGAACTTGACGCGGGCCGGCACTTTAGTCGCCCAAAGCTCCTGAGCCCCCCTCATGGCCGAGGCGCCCACGAAGAACGCACGATAGGCCGAGGAGGGTGAGTGCTTAGAGTCACGTCGTGCACAAGGCGCCAAACCTTGACGTATTGGCATAGCACATATGCTGTTCTGGCGCCAACGATGTCCCACACCCACGAATGCCCGGTCAGCGCCTGCCTGACTGTCCGCTTCTGTCCTCTTCTTGAGATAGCGGCGTAGAGTTCAGGTGCAAACGAAGAAAGGCGACCAACGTGGAGCCACGAATCCGACCAAAAACATGCATCCACCCCATCGCCCAGCGTGACAGAGAAGCTTATCGCCGCCATAGCCGCAACATCCCGCTCAGGCTTCGCGGGAAACGCGGATCAGTAGTTCAGAGCATCGGCGCGCCTCAACCATTCCCACATGAGACGAAGAGCCAGCCCAAAGAACTTGAGATTCAGGACACCGAGGCCGCCAAGCTCGGTGGTAACCCCACCCCGGCCGTAGCTGTCGGCTGCTATCCCCCGTCCCTCCGGTGGTGCCCCGCAAACCCCGACCCGGAGCGGAGCAGCCACCACCGGCGCGCATAAATGGGTGTCGGCGACCCGCGAGCCAGCACAGACGATCCCTCACTCACTCACTGCCCCAGCAGGAGCAGCTAGCCTATCCAACAGTGAAAAGCACACGCGCTGCGGCCGGCCCTCCCCCCTCCCCTGCGGTTTTAGACAGGGCGGGCGGGCGTGCGTGCGTGCGTGCGGGGCGGACGAGAGCGATCCATCCATCCATCCATCTGACGGAAACGAGACGGTGCCTGTGCCTGCGCCTGCGTGAGATGCCTCCTGCCTCCCTCCTTCCCTCCCTGTAGCTAGCTAGCGTAGTTGTAGTAGCTCTGGGCTCTTCCTCTAGCTCCAGCCAGCCGTCCGTGCGCGCGGGTTTCTGCTGCGGAAGAAGAGCGAGCAGTACGAGTCCGTCCTCTAGCTGAGCTAGGCCGCCCACGCGCAGGCACGCACGATGCCGTGCTCGTCGCCGGCCCCGACGTGGCTGCTTCGCGTGTCGTCAGCGGCCGACCAGGCGTCGTCCTCGTCCTCCTCGTCAAAGGGCGGCGGCCGCGTGCTCACGGCCGGCACAACCACCATGGACACGGCCACCACCGCTGCCGCCGCCTGTGGCGGTGGTGGCGCCGGTGGCAATGCCGCCGACCTCCAGCAGGAGAGCAGCAGCAGCGGGCAGTCCCGGCTCGCGGCGCGCGGCCACTGGCGTCCCGCGGAGGACGCCAAGCTCCGTGAGCTCGTCGCGCTCTACGGGCCCCAGAACTGGAACCTCATCGCCGAGAAGCTTGACGGCAGATCCGGTACGCACGCACGTCTTGCTCACGTGTTTCTCTGTCTCTCTGGTCTCTACATCATCATCTGGCTGCTGCTGCTGCTGACCTCACCATGATCTACTCCACCGCGATCACCGGCCTATACAACTACGTACGTGTGGTCAGGTGTAATGCTGCTCTTGTACGTGTTGTGCTTGGTTGCGCAGGGAAGAGCTGCCGGCTCCGGTGGTTCAACCAGCTGGACCCCGGATAAGCAAGCGGCCCTTCAGCGACGAGGAGGAGGAGCGGCTAATGGCGGCGCACCGTTTCTACGGCAACAAGTGGGCCATGATCGCGCGCCTCTTCCCTGGGCGCACCGACAACGCCGTCAAGAACCACTGGCACGTCATCATGGCGCGCAAGTACCGGGAGCAGTCCACGGCGTACCGCCGCCGCAAGCTCAACCAGGCAGTCCAGCGGAAGCTCGAGGCAGCAATGCCGCCGTCCGGCGGGGGCAACAACGAAGACGTTGCTGCCGCCGCCGGACACCACCACCACCTCCTGGCCGCCGCCGCCGCCCACGACGCCGCCTACGGCTTCGGCTTCGGCTTCCACCAATACTGCAGCTTCCCGTTCCCGCCAGCTTCGGTTCTCGACGACCCGCCACCGCCGCCGCCGCCTTCCTTCTGCTTGTTCCCTGGTGAGCACGTACTCCGGCAATCCCTTTCCCGACCGCCATTACCTAGCACGACACGACACGACACCGCATTCGCACTCGAACACCACGGACGGAGTGTGTGTTTGTGTGTGTGACAGGTGGGCCCCTGGCACAGTAACTAACCCCCGCCTGATTGTTCCCCGGCTCACCCAGCGAGTCGAGTCCGGCAACGGCAACACTGGCTGGCTGACAGATGAGCCCGAGAAGGTCCCGGAGCCCATCTATCAGCGAGTGTCACGGGACTGTTCTCCCAGTCTCCCTGCCAGCGATGGAGGATCGTCCATGGGCGCCGGATTTTTTTTTTATTTTACTGTGTGACAAGACGACCTATAGCTAGTCCGGCCTTTGCTACAGCTAGCTAGGTGTCCGTGTGACGAGACCTATCTCTATCTCTATCTACCTGGGGTGGGGGTACGGTTGCGGCTGCAGCTGCAGCTGCAGCGTTTGCACTGTAGAGGCCTAGAGGGAGGGAGTCCGCACGGTTCGTTCGGCACACAGTACATTCAGGCAGGCAGGCGCACAGCATCGATATGAACCATGATTCCATGATACATAGTAGGCGCGCAGGCAGACACGGGACGAATCAATGGAGGTGCACTGCACTGCACGCGCACGGCCTCCGATCCGATCCCGCGCACACGGGTAGCCAGGCAGACTTGCCCTTGCCTTGCTTTGCCACGGGGCCACCGGCCCCTGGCGGGCGTAAATGCCTTAGCTTGAAATAGGAAGGGCTGCGGGCGAGATCTCGTCGGCATCGGAGACCAGGCACAGGCACAGCGCACTGGCACAGGACGGCCGGGAAGACTTTGGACTTTCAGCACGGCGCCACAGTGCCGCGGACTGCATGTCGCACAGTGGCAAGCCAAGCCAACAGATGAGAGAGGCCGGGGCAGGCAGGGAGTCGCGCGCCGCAGCGAGCAGTGAGGCTTTTAGTAGCTAGATAGATGACGTGCCAAGGCGATGCCGTCATCAATGCGGGCGCTTAGCTGCCCCCCTCGCTGCTCACCTGCAGCTGTGCCGTGCCTACTTCTTCTGTTGGCCGGCTGGCCGGACACACCACTCGTACATGATCTCCGGCCGGCGTGGGTGCGTGCGTGTTCTTTTCTTGGAGGCTTTTGTTTTGTTTGCTTCTTAAATTTCCCACCTGATTATTGTTATTGGTTATTTCTTTGGTTGTGCCATTCCGGCGTTGCTTTCCGGTGGTGGTCTCTCTAGATGCGCAACACACATACGAACAGCCACCACTTGAGTTCATCTGTCACTAACACCGTGTACCACTACTGTCTCACGCGACAGCTGCAAATTAAATCTGCTTCTGTCTTTTGATCCATGGCATACAGGGCCCAGCGGCGCCGCGGCGCACGCCGACAGCAGGCGCCTTCCGTGGCCGTCGTCGTCATCGGACACGGCCGCACGGTAGGGGAGCCGCCGCAGCAGCTCCTGCTGCCCGTTCACGGTGGCTGGATCGACGGCGTCGGCGTCGGCGTGGCCGGCGGCGGCCACCACGACGCGCAGTTCGCGTTCGCCTTGGCCAACGGCGGGGGCGGCGCCTTTGAAGGGACGACAAGACAGCAGGGCGCCGGCGCTCACTTTGAAGCTGCTGCGGCGGCGGCGCCACCGCCAGCGTTCATTGATTTCCTCGGAGTCGGAGCCACATGAATAAAATGCATGCATGCTCCACTTCCTTCTTCAACACATGCGCCTTGCAGTTGCAGGTGGATCTAGCTAGGACGTACTACTACAAGTAGCTCTCTCGGGCTCGATCTAGCAGCCTCTATCTATACGTATCTAGCTAGCTACCTTTGCCATATGAGCACATCCGAGGCTTAGCTTATGTAGTAAGTACCACTATGTATGTTTCCATGTATGTATTTATGTATGTATATCCCTAGCTAGCTAGGAGCTGGTGACGGAGATTGAAGCTTAATTATTTCGGGGGCTTTGTAGAGGAGGGACGGATCGATGCTTGGACTTTGATCATTTGAGGTCGGATCGATTTAGTTACTTGATTAGCCCCCCAGCCATATATGTATGTATGCAGGCAAGAAAGATCGATGATGGTGTCAATAAATTGGAGAGCTAAATTTGCAGTGAGTTCTCGATTCTTTGACTAGCCGATCGAGTATACGTT
Source organism: Microstegium vimineum (assembly GCA_022036555.1). Lineage (NCBI taxonomy): Eukaryota > Viridiplantae > Streptophyta > Magnoliopsida > Poales > Poaceae > Microstegium > Microstegium vimineum. The sequence continues at coordinate 35,090,881 of CM039135.1, forward strand.
CCTTTTCTTAGTTAGTCTTGAACACCGGCCTTATTACTTGGGAGCTCCCAGTTATGTGTGTGTGTTTAGGCTCTCGTCTTGGCATGACAATTGGTTTCTAACTATCTATACAAATGTGTGTGATGCAATGCGTCAATGATGATACCGTGTCTTTTCAGAAATTGTTGCCTTAGTTTAGTATAAGTATATTTAAAACATATGGCTAACAGATCCTACAAAACTTTTCATCTAAATTAAAACATATGGCTATCAAATCAGTAGAAACATTCATCATTTGCAATAACAATGGCAGCCATTGCATGGATCTTAGTAGGCTTTCTTAGAAATCAGCCACCACGATTATTGTTAAAATAGTTTATTATAATGCCCTCAATCTGTATCTAAACTATTCATCTATCTATATCTCTTATTTTGCAATTCCCACTCTAAGTCTATCTCAATATATGCGAGCAATCAAAATCATCTATTGGGGGCATAGAAATCCATTGGTGTTGCTCATTCATTCACCATTATTATGACCTAACTCTAATTTGCCTCTCCAAAACACATGTTAGTCATAATAATGTTGCATTGTCGTTAATCACCGAAACTTTGGGGCCTAGATATGCTTTCAGTTAGTACAGTATATATTTTCATAATAAATTTACTTTGAGACATAAATGCTAATATATTTTTGTTATAATTTCCATCAAAGTTAAGCTAGTTTGACCGATATGGTCCCATATAATTGTGTTTTTGTTTGCATGGAGGGAGTAGAAGACAATTGTACTATTGTGTAACTTGGCTTTATTATTGATCCTGTCTCTAGGGTTCAGAAGATTCGTTGGTATTCCACAATATATTGATGGCATGTGAGCTAGGAGTAGTTATCCAAGGATCCACCCTAGCTATAAGCAACGTGGTAGTAGATCAGTGTAGATAACAGATAAAGCTGATGGATCATCACCTAGTACTGATTGCTATATTAATTAGCTAGAGGACCGGCTTAACATGCCCCTGCTCGCTTTACTGTCTCATGATCAGTGACGCGTACAATTAATCCTAGCTAATTAAGCTAGGGCTGGCCAGCTTCTAGTCACACAAATGTTTGGATCCGTGTCATATAAAATGTTTGTATGCTAGTTTGAAGGATTATATATGAACTAATTTTAAAGCTAATTATAAAAGTTGTGACTAATTCATGAGATGAATCTATTAAATCTAATTAATATCATTAGCACATATTTACTATTGTATCACATTGTCAAATCATGAACTAATTAAGGTTAATAGATTCATCTCGCAAACTAGTCTTCATTCATACAATTAGTTTTATACCCATATTTAATACTCCCTCTATCCAAATTATAAGACGTTCTAAGAATTTTGGAGAGTCAAAGCATCTCAAATTTGACCAATAATTATAGAAAAAAAACTATAAAGATTTATGACATCAAATAGACATACTATGAAAATATAATTGATAACGAATATAATGATACTTAGTTGACATCATAAATGTTTTTGGAAAAAGTCTACATAAGCTCCTCAACTATGAGGGGTGGACTGCTTAATCCCCTGAACTACAAAACCGGTTATTCTACCCTTGAACTATCAAAACCGGCCAAATAACCCCCTCTAGGCGGTTTTGAGGGTGGTTTTGCCTTTTTTTATTTATTTCGGTTGAATATTTAAAAAATCATAATAAATCATAGAAAAATCATAAAATAGAAAAATAAATTTTGTTGAACTCCGCATTAGTAGATCTACACATTGAACATATAATATGATATGCTTTAGTAAAAAGTTTTTGTTGTAAATTTAGATCTATGCTTTTGTATAATTAATTATAAAAATTCATAACTGTAATTTTTGTGGTCAAGTTGTGGTGAAATTTTTATGGTAGACTAATTATTGTATGCTTCAAATGTAGTAAAAATTTCATACTTATTGGATTATGTATAAGTTAATTATAGATTTATATATGTTTATACCTTAGTTAAATTCAAATAAACTTATAACTAAATTATACGTGATCCAATGGGTATGAAATTTTTACTACGGTTGGAGCATACAATAATTATCCTACCATAAAAATTCACAACAATTAGACCATGAAAATTGTAGTTATGAATTTTTTCTAATTAATTATAGAAAAACATAGATCTAAATCTATAGCAAAAACTTTGTACTTAAGCATACCATATTATATGTTCAATGTGTAGATCTACTCATGTGGAGTCCAACAAAATTAGATTTTTTATTTTATGATTTTCTATGATTTATTATGATTTTTCAAAGATTCAACCGAAATAAATAAAAAGGAAAAAGATAAAACCACCATCAAAACCGCCTAGAGGGGGTTATTTAGCCGGTTTTGATAGTTCAGGAGGTAGAATAACTGATTTTATAGTTCAGGGGGTAAGTAGTCCACCCCTCATAGTTGAGGGGGTTATGTAGACTTTTTCCAATGTTATTATATTATTATATAAGTTTGGTCAAATTTGAGATAGTCTCACTTTCTAAGATTCTTGAAATGTCTTATAATTTGGAATGGAGAGAATATACTATAGATTAGTATCAAACACTGGCTAAAATTTAGTCCGAGTAACCAACTACGGTCCGTTTTCTCTGTATGCGCGGCAAGCTTAGCTACTTGTCCGTCCGTCCACAGTTCCACAGCCACCACACAGTACGCGTGTTCAGGCCCGTACGGCCGCACTAGTAGGCTATATCATCAGCGAGAGCGAAACTAGTAGTAGCTAGTGGCCACCTCGCATGGCAGTACGTACACTACATAACTGAGAATAGGGACTGGTTGATCAGTTGAGACGTCCTACGTCTCAGATACTGGCATGTGGTGTGGGGTGTCGGCCGAACGTCTTACGTCTTTGCTTAGAAAATGCAGACCGCGCTCTGTTCCAACTGAATTCATGTTAATTTCAAGTGCTGAGATTGTGCTGGTGGCAAGCAACTACTCCCTCTGTCTCTACAAAAATCAATTTCTAAAATCCGTGTCAATCAAATTTTTAAAATTTTACAAACTTTATACGAAAATATAACAATATCTATAATTTAAAACGAGCACCATATAAAAGTATGTTCTATAATAAATCTAATGACGACACTAATTTGATATCATAAATTTTAATGTTTTTTAATTGAAAGTTTAAAAAGTTAGAATTAAAATAATTTCATAAATCTATTCTTTCAGGACAGAGTGAGTACTAGCAAACGTGTACTTAATTCAATACGTCTTGCAATCGGATCTCGTACTATGAGTTGTTCTACCTTATATGAATATGGGTCATAAGTCTAGATCGGGACATAAGTGACACATGGGCATTTAGAAAGTAAAATAAAACGGTTGAGAGAATATCTTTGCTCTTTAATATTACCTATAATATAGATAGCTCCCTCTATATAAAAAAGAATACAACTATGAGATTGGTGCAAGTTAGCTAGCTTAACTTTAATCAAGTTTATAGTAAACACTACCACAATATCCTGAATTGCCTTGAGTATCAAAAACTGCCAAGGAAAGAGTTTAAACCGCCAAGAAAATGAGCTTTAACCACAAAACATCAAGCAAATTCACTCAAGGATAGAAAACAAGGGAAATTAGTTTTCTTGGCGATTTTGACAATCAAGGATGATTTCATTAGAGGCTGACTGTCAAAGAAAATAGCACCTGACTTAATTTGCCAAAAGGACAAGAATATGTATAGTTTTCAAGTAAATTACTTTCCTTAAGGGCCAGCAACCTCCAAGAAAATATTTCTGATCCACAAGAAAATTAGTTTTCTTAAGGGTGAGCAGTCTCTAGGAAAATATAGAGCAAAAATAAAAAAAAACATAAATCAACAAAAATCAAATCATGCACCTCTCTTATAAAAGCCTCACAAAGATGCATGAAGCATGAAAGAAAAAGGATAGCATTAGGAACAAGATGATGGAGCTGAAGGCCGTAGAATTCAAGAAATTGAACCAAAAAATCAGACGGGGGAAAGCAAAGCCCAGATCTGACATAGGAAACGAAAAGAAGAGATTGATCAGGAGATGGATTTGAGAACGATTGGTCACCAGGCAACTCACAGGCAGAAAAAATCGATCTTGAAAGAAGACCTTGTGCAACCAAAAGGTCAAGGTCACCTTGCTGAACGGAGGACCTCGGGATCCCTTTGCTCACCATCACCAAAAATCTCTCAAGAAGAATGACAGAAGAAAATTAAGCCAAAGACAAAAGACAGAAATCTCTCGTCAAGCCATGAAAGAAACACAGTAACAAAAGATATAGACACTTATATAAGTTAAAGCAAATGGATTGGTTCCCATAAATAACCGTTACCTAGAAGCGACAATCACGAAGACGCGGCGGAACGGTTACCAAAACCATAACCTCCTAAAAATCCGCACAAGAAAAAGAAAAAACAACGGTCAGACTAGGCCAGCAACAGTTGAGTACCATAAATAAAACACACCTTGCAGAATACAACTTGGCCAGTCGGAGGAAAAGACAACTCGACATGACAAGAAGGCACAAAGAGGAAAGATAACCTTTTATTGACTGAGTTTAACATACAAGACAAGTTACATCAGAGTACAAAACCTCAGCTGATACAAAAAGTACCCCGACAAGCAGGAGTCAAGAGTTCACATGTCGGAACCGGTAATTGGCGTGAAGGAATAAGTAACTTGGAAGCACTTGATTTCAGATGAGAGGAAGCACATCCTTGCTGACATAGAGCAATAGAGCCAAGAAGTCGTCCAAGACAAGCATCAGCAATCGCAACAAATCCAAAACAACTCGGGAAGAAACACAAACAAATGACTAAACGGTTAATGACAGTACACACAAATACCATCACAAGGCCTACACCTAAAAGGATCAAGATGCCCAAGACCGAGGTATCGAGGTGTCGACACACCCCCCTAGTCCTCGTTGGAGCACCTTGCAAGGTATTGCTCCCCCTCTACCCGCGCAAGGGTAGAGTGCTCTCTACGGGCTGATTCTTCGCCACACCGGCTCGGTGAATCGCCCACGACCGATCACAGAAGCTTGGAGAAGAGCCGCCGACAATCTTCCGACGATCACTTCCTCCGAACACCACCAAACCGTCTAGGTGTTGTCGAACACCAAGAGTAACAAGCACAAGACCTTCACTTGACCAACTCAAGGCTAGGAAGGTGGATGGATGCACACAAGTCACTCCTAATCACTCTAGGAGGGAAGAACAAGATGAACTCTCTCTAATCTCTCCCTCATGAGGCACTTGGCTCTCCAAAGGTTCTCTCAAGGTGTCACCAGCTGAAACAATGGCCAAGAGCTCTCCTAAGGACGAAGGGGGCAACTATAAATAGTCTCCACCTCCAAAACTAGCCGTTTTTTACTTTTTCTTTTCTCTGCGAAGCCACCGGACTAGTCCGGAGCTCACACCACCGGACCAAGCACACTGGTCCGGAGCTCACTCGTAATTCAAACTCAGGCACCGTCGGACTACTCTGGTTGGTCCGACGCACTGGTCCAGAGCCAGGGTGCTCACTGAGTGAAAACAGATTCTCTTCTTCGAACCACCGGACCACTCTCCTTGGTCCGGAGCCCTGGTCCGACGCTCTGGTCCGGAGCCAGGGAGCTTACTGTATGAAATCAGCCTCTTGTCTTGAAGCATCGGACTAGCCGTCGGACTAGTTCGGAGCCTTCTTTTAGGCTCTCTCTCTCTCTCTAACACGAGCCATCGGACCACTCTCCTATGGTCCGACGCTCTCCAGACAGGTGGTCCAGAGCTTCTCGAGCTGGACTTTTGCCTAAGTCAGGGACCGTCGGACCACTCTCCTTGGTCCGACGCCTACTTGGCAGACTGGTCCGGAGCCTCTTTCTCCCCCTATTTCAACTGTTTTCGCTGAGATCTCTCAAGGGATTTTGCTCCTACCATTTCTAGGGTTAACCAAGGGCTAAAAGCAAGGTCTCTAGGACTAGTTGTGACAAGTGTGCATATACCCACTCTCCTAAACTCTCCTAGGTCAAGCTACTAATCTCATACCCCCCTTTATAGTACGGTCAAAGGAAAAACAAAACCCTAGCTATACTTAGTGCCCTTCTCAACCTTATGGCACTAAGAACTAGCCTAGTCTTCAACTTGTATCATCATCCTTTGCAACCGAAACGATTTCCATCTTGGGGGCATGAATATCCATTAAGCCCATTCAAATTGTATCACTAATGACCTAACACAAATGACTTTGCCTCTGCAAAACACACGTTAGTCATAGTGACCTAGCATTGTCGTTAATCGCCTAAACACAAGGGTCCATGATTCTTCAACACCATCTGCTTCCGTTTGTTCCACAAAATTCTACTACTCCGAAACTAGCCATCGACTGGTTTCTATCACAAGACCTACACCATTCACTAAATTACAACCCAGAAAAGGGAGAAAGAAGCTCGGGGGCTCGTCAAGCTTGCCAACTACAATATCCATGATACAACAAGTTCAAGAACAAGGATTCTACAAATAGGAGCCAGAAAGATGGGTGACAAGGAAACAAAACTACATCTATTTATAGAGAAACAATGGGTGCACATACACCAAGTCTAAGAAGGAAAAGAGGACAACAACAATAGTACATAGAGAAGGCAGTAAAAGCAAAAGATTGTACAAGGACCATACGGATGGGATACAAACGCCTATAGTAAAGGCAGTACATTAGTGTGTCATACAAAATATTCAAAAGAATATTCCAAAGACAATCATACGGCCAACAACACTCGACAAACAACCCTACAGCAGAAAAAGCACGCCGAAAACAACTCGGCTAATGATCTTACAGATACAGCAACCAGGAGCTATAAATACAAGGTCAATATAAGCCTCATCTACAATAAAAGATCACAAGTGACAAAATATAAAGGTTGGAGCCAAGGTTACATCAGGTCTACCACTAAAGAAGACCCAACACTCGGACAAAAACCTTACAAGATAAAGCAACCCACAACCTCCACACAGCGTGAAGAAATGCTGGATATAAGGTAGTAAGCCACCCCCAACAAATGAGATTGGACAGCTCCAACTCTAGCCTTTCAAGCAAGAGTGCGGTGCAAGCATGCACAACAAAGCAGATGGAGCATACCACATCAACCAATTTGGGAACGACAACAGTGACTGCCCAGAGTTCAGTAAATAGATAGAGAAGGCATGGAAACCACTTCACAAGACTTCTTCTACCTGTCATACCAAACTTCCCAGGAAGATCTCACCGAGGAGTTAGTCTACCTCTAACTCCTTTCACAAGAATCCTTCTACCCACTCAACAACAACCAGACATAAGCCCGGGAGCTGCTCATAGCCATCAAAGAGGAAAAATAAAACCCTCAAGTCCAAAGACCAAGTGCAGTACACAGTCAGACACCACAAAATTTATAGCAAGTAAAAAGCACCAGAAGCCAAAAGACAAGGGTCACGAGAAAGAAGAACCAGAAAACGACAAAAGTACAAAAGCTGACCAAAGCAAACAGTAAAAGCAGGATTCCACACACCCGTGAAGACACAGTACCCACTCATAAACAAAAGAAAACAGGGGCAAAGTATTTCATACCCTTCCGCCGAGCTCTTTCCGCTAAAAATAACTCGGAGAAGGCTCGGGGGCTGGAAATACCTACCCTACATAAAATTTTTCTCAGATCCTCCGGATACTTGTGCCAAGTAACCAGAAGCTTGGGGGCTACACTCAATGAGTGCACCTTTTTTCCAAAAACAAAAGGTGCAGAAAGATCGCAAGACAAAGACACAGAAGATCATCCCATGATTTTGCTTCGAAAAAGAACTCGGCTTGTTCATAAAACAACCTGGCGCCTTGAAGAAAAATCACGAGATGCTCGGGGGCTTGTCGATGGGATATCCTATAGGGTACCCATTAACCGGCTTACTGGAGTTACGGGCCTTGGTCACTCGGCCCACGAAGGAAGGCGAACACTCAAAACCGGATTCTGCTTGGATACGATGACAGGACCGAAGCATAGCTTAGGACTCTAAGTATTGAAGAATCATGGTCCTATTGTTTTCGGTGATTAACGACAAGTAAAAGATTATTATGTCTAATGTGTGTTTTGCAGAGGCTATGCGTAGCTTAGCCATAGTGATCAATGTGAATGGGCATCAATGGTTATCACTTAGCCCCCAAGATGGATATCATTTCAGATTTCAAAGAGACATGATGAAGACCCTAGAGTGATAGGTCTAAGTGCCATAAGGAGATGAAGGGCACTTAGTATAGATATGGCTTTATTTGATCTTTGGCCGTACTATTAAGAGGGGTTGAGACTAGTAGCTTGACTTAGAAGAGCTTCATGACTTAGGTGTGGTGCACACTTGACTTCCTTACCTCTAAGCAAGCCTATGGTGACCGTAAGATAGCCTAGAACAACTTCCATATTCATCGCGATGAAAACCGAAGTTGAGAGAGCCCTTCTCTGGGCGTCGGACGCTGAGTGCAGAGGAGACAGACGCTGTCCGTCGCGCCAGACGTTGGCGTCGGACGCTAGGGTATGCACCCTGAGCATCCGGCGCGCTAACAGAGAGTTCCAGAGGGTAGTTTTGCGACGGGCGCGTCTGTCGCAAGGGCCTCGGACTCTAGCGAGCGTCCGGGAATATTTTCCCAGAAACCCAAGAGTAGCTAGTTGGCGTCGGACGCTGTGGGGCAATGTCCATCGCCAAGCGACGGAGCGTCCGTCGGCTGCTGACGTGAACAGGAACTAGCCGTTGGGGCTAGCGACGGAGCGTCCGTCGCCTAGCGATGAAGCGTCCGTCGCCAACTTAAAATGCCTGTTTTCTCAGCCCGAGGGTTGAGTGTGTGGGGGAGTATAAATACTTCACCCCTTGCCTTCCCACCTGGCCTTTGCTCATTTGAGTTGTTGATTGCTTTGAGAAGGTGGAGAAGAGAGCAAGAGCCCTAGAGAGAGAGAGAGAGTGATTCGCGAATCCATCCATTCATCCTCTCCTCTAGTTCATCCAAGAGATCAAATGTGCATCCACTCTAGTTGTGAGGCTTGATTGAGTCAAGTGAAGATCAAGGCTTGTTACTCTTGGTGATCAACATCACCTAGACGGTCCGGTGGTGCTTGGAGGAAGGTGATCGCCGGAAGGATTGTCGGCGGCCCTTGTTCATCGACTTGTGATCGGTTGTGGGCGGTTCACCGAGCCGGAGTGGCGAAGAACCAGCCCGTAGAGAGCACTCATCCCTTGCGCGGGATTGAGGGGGAGCTATACCTTGCGAGGTGCTCCAACGAGGACTAGGGGGAGTGTCGACTCCTCGATACCTCGGCAAAACATCGTCGTGTCAAAAATCTCTATCCCTAACTGTTTCATACCGCATTACATTCTGCACTTGTTCTTCAATTCATACTAGAATTGTGTAGGGTGTTTTCTCTTTCCTTGGCTTGCTACCGCTTTCATAGTCTAAGACACACGAATCGTTAGGCACGGGTGATTGACACTTGATAGGATTTCATATTTGCTTTAGAAATTTGAAATAAGTCCAATTCATCCCCCCCTTGGGCATCTTGATCCTTTCAAGTATGTAACCGAGTAGGATCCGAAGCTACCCTCGACCGATCCCTGGACTATAAAGGGCTGGTGAGGGTATCACCCAAAAAAGGGCGGAACATACTACGTAACACCCGATACGTAGAGCGACACGCAACACTTTGTATTACGAAATCAGAGCAATAACAAGCAACCTAACTGGACATAGGGTTATTACTCGACTGTGTCGAGGGTCTGAACCAGTATAAATCGTGTGTCCCTACGTGTCCAACCACCAAGGTTTCACTATTCGCCGAGGCACGAACAACTATCTCGGATAACCCCGTGGTAGGATATCGGTAGTAAAGCATCGACAACGGTTTGGTTTAACTCTCAAGAATATCAATTTCCTTGAGATTTACATCGGCAGCCAAGGAAACTCCTTGGCGGTTTTATTTTGACACCCAAGAAAATTCTCGACCGTCATCGTAATTCCAGATTCTGGTAGTGAAATAATATTAACATATATGTATCAAACTAGATTTATTACAAAAATATATTTTATTAGTGATACTTATTTTTATCATAAATGTTAATTTTTTCTATATAACTTCAGTTAAATTGAAAATTATTTGACTCTTTTAAAAGTGAGAATTTATATCGTGACAATCTGATAATAGTTCTAGCTAATAGCTATTATCTAAATTTGATTCGGTTAGACGATAGTTGTTATCTATAACTCAAACTAACAATTATCTAATTGGATTCCAAATAGGTATGCATATGGTAATTAAAGTATTTCATGTTTGACTAAATTTCTAATAAATAGTATATTCACATTTATGGTTGAAACTAATTTATTATGAAAATATATTTTGTAAATAATCTACTACTGATGTTTATTTAATATAAAAAGTATTTATATTTTTTAATCTATAATTAATAAAATTTGGTATACTAAAATCATAACACTATTTTAGAATTACATTTTTTTAAGATGAAGGCAATGGCTACTATATAGACGAGGGATCTAAAGTGCAGGGTCTAAACTTGATCAAAATTAGACTAATTTGACTTTATATAAGTTACTAGGCTGTTTTGTGGACGAGGGGAGTTCTGTGTTAGTTATGTTCGATGTCGTTCCACTCGATCGATGCTATCAATTTGTTTTGTCGGATTGTCCACTTCCTTGACCCTTCGCTAGCAACACGTACAAAGGGCTATGACCGCCCGATTAGACCTGTCGGCCACATGCGCGCACACATACTAGCAAACACAACCCAAGAAACCGGCAGGCTGCTGCATACTACCGGCAAAATCGCTTGAACACCGAGTACACGAACACGTACACGTCGTCCGGAGAGAAGGTGACGTACGTACAGTACGTACGTCGTCGATCTCTAGCTACGTACGTACCGGCCGGCCGCCGGTAGTTATGTGTGTTATTAGGTACCTCTGCATGCATCTTGCGCATAATAAATTAATATATGCGGCGCTGTTGCAATGCTTGGTGTGCGTTCGTCAGATAATCGCCTCGTCGCGGCACCGTTTGGGCGCGAACGACTGCGATTGACCGCGCAGCCGTGCCCATACACCGGCCAGCCAATCAGAACCCTCGCTTACGCCGCCGCGGCCGAAGGAAGACACGTGAACTTTTGGCTCGACATGGCACACTCGGCATATCATTACAGGGTATATCGAGCGATACCAATTTGACGTCACTAGTCCATCAACGCTCCAATTTCAAAAGATAGAAGTATTATTAGTTATTGTTTAATATTATCTCTCTGTCTGGAAACACTCCTCAAGTTTAACCAAGTTTCCAATAAACTATTATATCGTAATTAATCTAATAATGTTTATTTGGTATATAAATTATTTATATTTTTAATACACAATTAATTAAATTTGGTATACTATGTTTCAGAACTGTATTCTTTTGTGGATGAATGTGCTATATGTGACTAATCAATAATTATGAAAATTAAATTGTCCACGTATATCATATTATATACGACTTACTCCCATATATACGGATCGGAGGCGTGTCCCGTGCAAATCATCAAATCAGTCGGTCCATCATATCATCCGGCCGATCGAGATGGGCATCCGGGCGGTTAATGAGAGACGGTCCATGCACGCCGGCTTCCGCGGCCATATGCCTCAATTGCCTCGACGACACGTCGGTCCCCATATCGCGCTCATGCGTGCATACAACACAGCATATATATATATATATAGGCGACGCGCGACCCAACTCTGTCGTTCGCTCGCTCACGCGGCCGGCGAGAGCGACGGACGGGACGCATGCTGCGCGCGTCGCCGCCGAGACCGATCAAACTAAACCTGGATGGCTGCATGCGCCCGGCCGGGTGAGAGCGCGAGGCTAGATCACTAGTACATAGCAGTACTATAGCGGCGGTTGTAAACTTATTTCTATAGGCATTTTTCGTAACCGTCTGCGTAAAAGGCCAGTATTCACTAAAGAGAACCGTCTGTGAAAATCGATTTCCACAGACGGTTTGTTTAAGTGAACCGTATGTGGAAACAGATTTTCACAGACGGTTTGTTTAAGTCAGTCGTCTGTGAAAATAGTTCCCACCCTACAAAAAATTTTAATTTTTAAATTTAAATCGGATCCTATATTTTACCCTAAAACTATTCGATGATGTTCAATATTATACTCATATAGTATTTAACTATTTCATACAAGTGGTTTCATGCTCATAAACATAAAGTCACACTTATTTACAACATCAAAGTTTCATATGCTCACAAACATAAAGTAAATGTATTTACAACAAAGTTCTCACTAGTGCTCACAAACACTATATATATACATCAAAGTTTTCACTAGGGCTCTAATTAATAACCATCGCGATTAAGTTGTAGACCACTGATCTCTATGAGCGGTCTATACTTTGGGTCACTTAAGGTGGCCGACTCGTCATGATATTTTCCCTCGTGAGGAATGACATCTCTCATGATGAATGAACACAAGTCCTCAACTATGGCGTACAAAGTACGTTCGCTCATGTTAGTCTCCTTTGGTTGATCAGTTTCCTGAGAGGAAAGTTTATAAACATTAATATATACACTTGACAATACATTTATAACTTTAATGTGAGAACTAAAATCATGACTATTACTTATTTACCTTAGAAGGGTTCCTATTGTATCGTCCATTCTGCCTCATGAACTCGCACACGCAGAATCCACATAGGACCGATCCAGATGGTTGCTTGTGGCACTATATAACAAGAAAGTGGTCATGTATATACTTACAACATCGTGTATGATATGTATTCATAACTTTTCATACGTACCGGCCAATGATGATATATGTTCAATGGCTACGTTGGATTGTCGCACTTTCCTTTTTTTTTAATTTGTAATACCTATATGCCCTATAATCTCGAATAGAATCACCATGTTATTCTCAAACTCTCTCATCAATAAAAGTATGCAAGCATATATATCTCAACTTACAGTTCCAAGTTGTTCAAGAACTTTGCATAGCTCGTAGTCGGATAATCTGCGGAGTCTAATACCAATACCCTTCCTTGCCTAGGATAAATGACAAAGCAGATCCAGTGGTCTCTGCACGAAACAAATTTATGATGCAAGTGTGTATTAAAATTATTAATTTGAACTATGCAAACTCACACTTACCCAAAGTTATATGGGGCCATTATGCATTTTCCGTCTTGATATATAAGCAATGAGGTTGCCAGGTAGAAGGTGCATTCGGATTCAAACCTTTTCTTCAGCTTCTTTTTCATATCCTCTCGTTCTTTACCTTCTAACCTCTTTAAATTTTTATCGTCGTCTCCGATTCTGAATATTGACCGCTCTTCACATATTTTTATTGGGTTCATATACGCAACCCTTTCATTTTCCCTGTGACGAGGATCGTTACCGTAACGCATGACCTGCTCCTCATATTGCATTCTGCAAGGCGCACGTTCATGTAAGATATGGAATTAGAATGGATACAACTCACAAATAAAAACACATGTATATTTATTCGTATGAGTAACACTTACACTGCAAACAACGTTATGAATTGTAGGTCGAGTCTCTTGAGGTTCATCATCAACCACATGTCCTCGAATGTAATAATGCATGTATGTCTTTCACTTGCGAATACAGGTGGTGGTATAGACACGTTGATGGTGTCAATGCCAACAGAAGCTGCTCTCATGTACCAATCATGTAGCCTTTTTATACCACTAGGGATCATGTACCCACCGCAGTAGTGGCCTCCCCGAGTGATAACAATCAGGAATATGTTCGTAATCTTTCTTTATTGGCTTCCTGATATTTACACTAATTACCTCAGGCTTTTTGGCTGACTTCTCATGCTCATCCAAGTCAAGGGTACGAGTAGTGCGTTTACGTCCAATTCCTGCCAAAAATCTGCCCACGCCAGCATTATTCTTTTTCTTTGGCTCCCAGGGGGATATCAATTTGGGTATTGGAAATTTCTTCTTTGGCTGTGGTGGAGTCACCTTTGTTTGTTCTGGGTCCTTTGGTTCAGGTGTTGGGCAAGGTGGAGAACTGAATGATGGACCTGTGATGGGTGATGGTGATTGTGGAAGAGACTGAGCAGGTGGTGAAGAGTTTGGGCAGGTGGTGATGGTGGGTCTAGAAGAGACGACTGGTCGGGTGGTGACGGTGGGTCTGGAAGAGATTGTGAAGGACTTGACGACCCCTGAGTGAGTGGTCGTGTTGGCGGTTCACTCAATTGGACATCTCGTTGAGGCCAAAGGATGAAGTTCTTGATATCCTGTCCGAGTGTCTCAATGCCCTCGGGACCGGCAATGTCTAGCATGTCATCTTCGTATCCTTGGACGACTATCACCACTTCAACCTTGCAGTAGTCGTCTGGAATGTCATCACCATGATACTTGCGTCCTGGGATCGCAAATCCAGTGCCTGCTACCCTTGTATGATGATTGGAAATACCATATCTTATGACGAGGGAGCAAGGCGTGGGCATATCAATGTCGTCAATTGCATAGTGAGTCTTGTTTCCCGTTGACACAACACTGCTTGGAATCGTTCCTGGACTGTGTGGCACCGCAAGGTGTTGTGATGTTGGGACTAGCTGCATCTCGAGACCCTGACCTGGCGTATGTTGTTGAACGGACACCGCACTAGCCAATCTTTGCATCAACTCAGGAGGAGGATTGGACAACATTTGGGACATCATCTCTTGGAAGTCTTTTTTTGCCTCTTCCTTAAAATACGAAGCCATCTCTTCTTTGTATCGATCACGCTTCCTGTACTCACCTTGCCACTCTGGTCCGAATCCCTGTTTCCATCCTTCTTTTGAAGATATTCCTCGAACACGACCAGGATGCTCCTTGTTACCCAAGCCAGCAGTTAGGGTGTCCATGTCTCTTCGTGGATTAAATAATCCTTTCTCATGTTCTGCTGCTACCGCTAATATGCTCTTAAGTGCTTCATCGGTACCTAGGTCTTGAAAGGACAAACCGATCTCGGTTTGCATTGGTTTCCGAGCCATTATCCAGTTTGCGGTCCTTTCTCCAAGTTTCTCGGATAGCACTGGCAACCCTGCCGCCTTCTTGGTAGCCTCTTCTTCTCTCCATTTTGGAATCTGTCGTTGGTAACCACCAGAGCCTAAGTGATGGGGGTACTTGTTCTTTTATGCGAGCGCAGAATTGGATTCGCTCCGAGCTAAGAACTCTACTTCTTGCCTCTGCTCTAGGAAAACCGCCCACTGACCGGCCGAAATCTTGTACTTTTTTGTCGGGTCTGAGCCAGTCTTTGCAAACTTGGTATTCAATTCGGACCTCCAGTTGCGGAATATGACCGCACATTGCTTTAGTGCAAACTCCTTTACCAGTGCTTCTGAGCCCCGAGGAAAAAATAAACCTTGTCAACATCTTGGCCCAAAGCATGTTCCTAACCTCGACTGACACATTTTTCCAATGTTGGATTGTGACGTCAAGATTATCCCTAACTACGAAACCAAGGGCGTTTCAAAACTTAGCTACGGCGGCCACAGGAGCGAGGGGCTGTTCTTTTGGGCTCACTTCTAAGATTCTATATGTCTCATCAGGCCACCTATTCATTCCTCTGTCACCTCGTTTCCGGTCACTCATCTTCCTTTTCCTTGAACTATTGGAGGTGGTGGTGGCCTCGGTCGTTTCCGGTGCATCTTCTTGTGCTATTTCATCTTGAGTTAATATTTCTCTGAACTCAGATAACACCTCCTATTCATGTCAAAAATACACTCATCAAATTACGAAGGCTAATCCATTGTGGCAGGCTAACCATGAAACTAGGTACAACCATGACATCCTATATGCGAAAATTACCTCATCTACTTCTGGATTGTAATCAGGGTCACGTTCATATTCACGACGGGCCATCCTCTCTATGCGAGGATTAGTGTCGGCGCTTGGTGATTCGTATTCAGGAGTAGATTCTCGGGACCCCGTTGCTTGGGACCCTGTTGCTCGCTCTGCGGGGTGGGACCCCGTTGCTTGCTCCATAGGGTGGGACCCTGGTGCTTGCTCCATGGGGTGGGACCCCGTTGCTTGCTCCGTGGGGTGGGACCCCGCTGCTTGCTCCGTGGGGTGGGACTCTGCTGCTTGCTCCATGGGGTGGGACCCCTTTGCTTGCTCCGTGGGGTCAGACCCCTTTGCTTGCTCCTTGGGTGGAGAACTCATCGTAAAATTCTATACAATTAGATTTATATAATTAGTCTATGCCTTTTGTGAAAAACTATACAAGTACGCTACTATTCATAAATAAGCATACAATTACTCTATGTTTTGAGTGGTACACTACTATTATATAAGTACTACTACAAGTATATATATATATACAAGTACACTACTAGTATATACAAGTATATTATAAGCATGAATAAGCATGAATAAACATAAATAAGCATCAATAAGTACTCTACTCTTATCATTTCTACTCTACACTACTCTACACTACACTACTCTACTCTTTTACAAGTATTACCTTGCTATAATTATATAAGCATTTAATTCAAGTACATATATTTGCAAGTATTTCAAAAATGAAAAAAGGAAAATTTCTCCCCCCTTTGCCCTGCTCGGCCCAGCACAGTGCAAGCCCATCAGTGCTAGGAGGCCCAGCAGCCGCGGGCCCACCCTGTCTTCTTCAACCTCGAGCGCCGCCACCGCATCTCCAGCGCCTCCGCCACTGCATCTCCCTAGCCGGGCACCCACCACCACCGCCACGCGCGGTGCCACCACCGCACCACCGCCACCAGCCGTGTGCGCTCCACCACCGGCACTGCCCCGCCGCGCACAGAGAGAGAAGAAGAGGGGGCACTCGACTTACCGAGAGTGCGGAGGACGTCGGCGTGTCGAGATAGAGGGTTCAGCGGCGGGGAGGGCGGCACGGCGATGAGCTCAGTCGGTGGCGTGGGAAATTTGGGCAGCCTAACGGGGCTTCTTTGAAATCTGCGGGCGCCAGGAGACTTAGAAAATTTTGGGCTGAGAGCGCGGGCTTTATAAGGGGACGATTTCTATAGGCGGATAGTTATGTGAACCGCCTATAGAAATCATTTTTACAGGCGGTTGACTATACCAACTGCCTGTAGAAATGATTGCTACAGACGGTTCACATAAGACAACCGCGTGTAGAAATGATTTGCATATAGTTAGGGTTTATGTATTGTTAATTTATAGTTAGGGTTAGTTAAGCTAGGTTCTAGGGTTAGTTAAGCTAGGGTTTATGGTTAGTGGGTTAGTTAAGCTAGGGTCTAGGGTAAGTTAAGCTAGGGTTTATGGTTAGTTAAGCTAGGGTTTATGGTTAGTGGGTTAGTTAAGCTAGGGTCTAGGGTAAGTTAAGCTAGGGTTTATGGTTAGTTAAGCTAGGGTCTAGGGTTAGTTAAGCTAGGGATCTAGGGTTAGTTAAGCTAGGGTTTATGGTTAGTTAAGCTAGGATCTAGGGTTAGTTAAGTTAGGGTCTAGGGTTAGTTAAGCAAGGGTTCTAGGGTTAGTATAAAGGTGGAAAATGATATACTATATAGAAAATGATAGCATAAAGGTGGAATAAGCATAAAGTCTCACATTTACAAACAGTGAATGGTAGACATTGTAAGGTACACATTGTACCACAAATGCATTACATGCATGACAAATATAAACTAGGCTGCTACTGTTCTTCCTTGTCCATCGTGGCGAACCCAGGGCAATGAATTCTGTGGAATGCTTCGCTCAACATTCCTTATCTTCACTGGATGATCTACAAAGAGAGACATATTGCTAAACTGGTTGAAATCTTCCAGATCAGATACACCATCAACTCCGATAGCTTGTTGCTTTCCAGCAAAAACTACATGCTTTGGCTGGTTCGTACTTTTCTTGTCATTAGGAGAAAGGATCTGTTCAGCATAGAAAACCTGTGCAGCACGGTTAGCCATTATCCACGGGTCATCTTTGTAGGCTACCTTACTTAGATCAAGAACTCTGACCCCATAGTTGTCCACTGTGACATGTTTGTCTTCAACCCATTCACATTTATATACGGGGATTTGGAATGTACCATAGTCTAGTTCCCATATCTCAACAATGATGCCAAAGTATGTAATAATCTCACCAGTCGTAGAGTCAATGGCCTCGCATCGAACACCATTGTTTCGTGCCATGCTCTTTATGTCCTTGTACTTGGTACAGAATGTGAAGCCATTAATGTCATAGGTTTGCCATGTCGTGACCTGGCGTGAGGGTCCAGATGCCAACCCTTTGATGGTTTGTTCCTCAATTGTTTCCCCACGTGGAATATCCTTCTCCCTTAGCCATGTGTTGAACCGAGTCTTGTGTTCCTTCATTACCCAATCATCCGTGTGCCCAGGATTATGTTCCTGAAGTTCATTTAAGTGTTCCTCGATCAAAGGCTCCATTATCGAGAGCTGATGCAGGATACTGTGATGTGCCTCGAGGACTATGTTGTAATCTTTCGGGATGAATGATTTTCGTCCCATCCTCCCACTTCCATACAACCTACCCTCATGTCGTGACGGAGGCAAACCTATTGCAACTTGATCTTTTAGGACACTATTGCAGAATGGACCTCCGGACTCAATGGCCTCTTTGGTTAAATACCCCTCAACCATAGATGCCTCTGGGCGAGCACGAGTTGAAACATAACCATTTAGTATTTCCATGAAACGCTCATAAGTCCACATTTCATGCAAGTACATAGGACCCAATGCCTCAATTTGAGGAACCAAGTGCACAATGAGGTGTACCATGATATCGAAGAATACTGGGGGGAAACACATCTCAAACTGTGACACTGTCTCCACTACGAATTCCTGAAGAGTTGCTAATTCATCACGGTCAATAACCTTTTCTGAGATCTTGTTGAAAATGAAGCACAGACGTGTTACTGCCATCTTTACGAACAAAGGATTTATAGCCCTGATGACAATCGGAAGGAAAGTAGTAAGCATGACATGACAATCATGTGAGTTGTAGTTGGTGAGTGTAAGGTCTTTCATTGACACGATACTCCGTATGCTAGAGAAAAATCCAGATGGGACTTTCAACTTCCTCAACCACACACACATCGCATGTTTCTCATCCATGTTGAGGTTGTAGCTTGCTGCCAGAAGATGGTACTTCCCATTTTCTTGAAGAATAGGGTGAAGTTATTTTTTAATGTCTAACTGTACCATGTCCTTACATGAATTGAGTCCTTCCTTTTCTTGCTCTTCATGTCTAGCAATGTGCCAATTAGACTTTCAAACACGTTCTTCTGAACGTGCATACCATCGATCGCATGTCGTACATCTAACTCTTTCCAGTATGGTAAATACTCAAAGAAAATAGACATCTTCTTGAATGTAGCCCCTAGAGTTGGTTTGACATTCTTTCTTGGTTTTCCGTCTTTTGTCTTTTTCCCCAAAACAAATTTGATGTTGCTAACTATTTGGAAAACTCTTTGGCCTTTACTGTTACCTAATGGTGCAATAGAGTGTAGTTCATCGTTATTGTCGAAGTACTTAGCCATCTTTTTAAGGCGGTACCTGTGTCCTTTCGATAAGAAGCGTCTGTGTCTCATGTACACTATCTTGTTAGATGCATCGAGGGACACATAAGCGGTTTCATCTATGCAGAATACACAACCAACCTTTCCCTTGAACTGCCCTGATAATGTGAAGAGAGCAGGGTAATCGTTGATCGTAACAAAAATAATTGCTCCCAGCGTGAAAGATTCTTTGCAGTACTCGTCCCACATTTGAACACCTGTTTCCCACAACATCTTCATGTCTTCCATTAAGGGCTCCAAGAAAACATCCATGTCCACTCCAGGTTGTGTAGGTCCAGAGATAAGGATGGTTAGCATGAGGTACTTTCGCTTTTACATCAACCATTGGGGAAGGTTGTAGATGGTGAGGATCACCGGCCATGTGCTATGCGTGCTGCTCCTCTCAGCAAATGGATTCATTCCATCAGTACTCAGTGCAAATCTAACATTTCTTGTTTCCTTTGCAAAGTCTTCATGGTTGTTATTGAAATCTCTCCACTGCGTGCCATCAGCCGGATGACGAAGCTTCCCATCATTTTTGTGCTCATTTGAAGCATGTCAGGTCATAAGTTTATCATCCTCTAGGTTAGCGAACAAACACCTCAACCGATCAACCATAGGAAGGTACCACATCACTAAAGCAGGAATCTTTTTCTGGACATAATAGTCTACTTCATCTTTTTCTTTGCTTGTGGGGGGTTTTGTTGCTCTATGTGGGTCTTCTTTCTCTTATTTCCTTTATATTTGGAGGCAACACATTCTTCTTCTCGAAAGTCTTTATTCGTCTTGTACCTACTTGCACTACAGTTTGGACAGCTGACCTTGTCCTTATACTTATCACCTCGATATAGGATACAATGATTTCTACATGCGTGGATCCTCTCAACACCCATAGTGAGTGAACTGATTAACTTCTTTGCATAGTACGTGTTAGTCGGCACATTGTTCTCATTTGGAAGCATATCAGCGATAATACTCAAGAACGCATCAAAGCCAGCATCAGACAAACCATGTCTAGCTTTGAACACCAAAAACTTAAGCACGGACCGCAGTGTCGTGAACTCTTGGGTACAACCCTTAGACTCATCATACAAAGGCTCTTTTGCTGCATTCATCAGGGAATCCATACCTTTCATGAAGAACATTGAAGGGTCATCTAAATGACGATGCAACAGTGCCTCTAACAATTCTGCATCTTCCGCAGCCATATCTGGCAGGACCTCATCACATTCATTTGCTCTATCAACACCATGATCAGGAAGAGGTTGTTGTGTCTCGTGCATGAACGGGAACTCATCAACAAGCATATGTAGATCAACATCAATATCTGCAGTGTTTGTCGTTGTATAATGCGCAAAACTACCCTCTCCATGCTTTGTCCAAATCAAGTAATCCTTCATAAACCCCCGACAGACTAGATGAGAAAGGATTGTTTGAGTGTCATCAAATACAACAACATTTTTGCAGTCTATGCATGGACAATGTATGTGCTTCATCTTTGTTCTCCGAGCATGGTTCTTAGCAGCGTGAACAAACTTATGCACTTATGATAAGTATGATGGATCTAGTCTTGACAACTCATACATCCATAATGACCGCTCCATCGTACTTGTACAGAAATATAATGAATTAATTATATGCTAAAGGTTGAAACCATATGCCTAGCTCCAAAAAGTTACTCAAACCGAGCAAAAATGAATAAAAGGATGCAAGAGAGAGATAAACTAACCTTTGCTAGCACCTCCTTCCAAAAAATATGAATATCAAACCCTCTCCAATTGTATTCAATGGTAGTTGACTGCAAGTTAGAAGAGTTATCAGGGAGGAAGAAGGGATATGATTAAGTATAGGGTTTATCAGAAGGTTTAATTTTTAAACATACATTTGTCTCACCACACAAACAAACAATTTGAGAAATAAAGAAAATACACTAAATAATTAACCTACTTTATTAGAGAACTAACAAAATAATATATATTGCTCTCTACATATGAACACACTTCATGAACACAAAAAAAACAATTAATGGAACAATTTATGCAAATTAATAAAAAAATATTAAGTAAATGGACCTATATTGCTCTCTACATGAACATACCATTCATGGCTATAGCCATATACATATAACTAAAAAAATCTTGGATAAACTAAATTGACGACAAAACATGAGTAGGGAGAGTGGAGAGGCATCATCTAACCATCTTAAGCATAAACATTTCACAAAATCTTGCCCATAACCTAGCTACCCTTCTCTCTCACTCATGGTGAAACCCTAGATCCAAAAAAGGACTCAAATTGAGCAAGAAATGGACCAAATGAGGCAAGAGATGCATAAACTAACCTTTCTTAGCAACCTCCTTCCAAAAATGAAGATCAAAACCTCTCCCCTTGTATTTAATAAATATGGACCTCCAAAATGGCCTCCAATGAAAGTTAGCTGCGAGCTACAGGATTCTCGGGGAGGAAGAAGGATATATATAGCTACAGGAACAACACTGGCGGTTTCTTAAGTCAACCGCCAGTGTAAACATATTTACACTGACGGTTGTCTTAAAATAACCGTCTGTGGAAATGACGCATTTCCACAGACGGTTCAGCTAAGTCAACCACCAGTGTAAATAGAAATACGTCATTTCCACATGCGGTTATTTTAAGACAACCGTCAGTGTAAATATGTTTACACTGGCGGTTCATAGCTGGTCCGTATGCAACCATTTACACTGGCGCATGTTAACTGAAACCGTTAGTAGAAATAAAATGTCATCGCGGCTTTAGAGCTCTTTGTACTAGTGGCTAGCTCCTCGTACGTACACTTGTGTCGCTGTCGTCGACCATGCATCGGCTAATTATAGGTCCTTGATTTATTATATATATATAAGTCCTGTTTGTTTTGATTCATCCATCCATATATAGCAAACGGTGTGCGCGCGGTGTGCCTTCGTCTGCGGGTGCCAATCCAATGCGGCCGGCCGGCCGGGTGGTCCATGGATGACACGGATGCGGCGCGTGGCATTGGCACGTACTGGCATGCCCGCGCGCACGGCCGGCGTTCGCGGCGGCGGCCATGAGACGTGTCCTCATCCTACAGACACCTAGCCCACGCACGGAACGAGAGACTCGTGAGGTTGTCGATCGAAGTCGATGCCGCATGCACCTACCGAGTATAGATACGACAAGCCGGGGATGGAGCCACACCGCGACGCGCATGAATACGCCGCGCGCGCGACGGGAGGGTGCCAGTCGCCGTCGCGGCCGCGCGCGCGTAGATCGATCGATCGATCGATCGCTTGCGTGCTGCGGGCCGGGAGGGAGGGTGGCCGCGCCGAGCCCGCCGGCCGGGGGTCCTGGGACCGTGTAGTAGTGGCTTCTTCGTGTTTTCCGTGGCTTTTGTCCGATCCTCATCATTGTCGATCGCTACTATAGTTAGTACGTGCTGTTTTATTCGGGCCGTACGTGTCGCTGTGGATCTGATGTACTCTACTCCGTAGTAGTCCTGAGCGGCATGCATGCGCACGGTGCAAGACAACCGACGGCCGAGTCGCATGGCTATTGAGACGACGAGCGACACGCTTGAGCCGCCTTGTTCATGTGAAATGGGCAGCGAAAGGAATGGGCTCGATCGCTCAGGCCCATTCCTTCTCGGCCGCTGCGGGGCCCGATCGAGCTAGCTGTATCATCGTCGTGTCATCCGCGGCAGCCGGCAGCCCGTCTGCCGTCTGCCAGTGCCAGCGGACGAGATGAGGGTTCTCCTCCCCTCGTGCAACACCCGCACGCACGCAAGCGCAGGCGCAGGCTACAGCGCTGCTAGTGAGTCTGCCGAGGCGGACGTGACGGGCGCCGTGGGACCTGCCCGGGCGCAGCGCCGGTCGGCCGCCTCTGGCCTCCCGGGATCCTCTGCGCTGCGACGGCCTGCTTGCTCATCGTCCATGCAAACCCGTTCTTTCTTTCTTTCAAGCGGTCGGTCCACTTGCTTGCTTTGCTCCCTCCCCTGCTCGCGGTTCGAGAGTGCCCGTGCGTCCCAGCTGTTGGGGGGGCCAGCAGGGAGGGAGGGGAAGAAGCCTTTCGTCCACGGGCGCTGCCTGCGTCGCCTGGCCGTACCAGTGTCGAGTGTCCAGTGGGCGGGTCTGTCTGCATCTGCGCCGGTATCGTACCATACATACGCGGCCCCGCACAGACGCCGCTGTATCCGCGTTCGTGCATGACGCCGGCCGGCCGGTGTCCGTCACCCACGGACCACCGCCCCTCGCTCCTGTGCCAGCGTCACGCCACATGGCCCATGGCAACGGTGTGCCTCCCACTGTCCGGACTCCCGAGAGCCGTGACGCGATTAAAAATGGAGTAGCAGAGGAGCCCGGGGCCGCCATCGCAACCGGACAGCAGGCTTGAATTGCTTGATGTAGTATATTATAGGAACGGTACATTCAGCCAGGCAGCCACCTGTACATTACCCGAACTCTTTCTGAGAGTTTTCATCATTCTCCAAATTTTGATGTGTTTCTCTCTCTATTTCAACACGTCTGTCCCTTCACTCTCATCTCATAGTCACTATCAACAGCAAAGCCTACAAGACTATTATTCAATTCAAAATTTGTGAGCCCAGCTCAGTATATCTTAAATATGCCCATAGAAATATGATGCGCATGCGTGTATGTCAGTATCTTCATATGTAGTGGGTTTTTTTAAAAGAAAAAACAATGTCAGTTATTGGACTCGAAGTTGAATGAATTCACAGCTCGCCGATAATTGCTCAGATTTCACAAAAAAAAAAAAAAAAAAAAAAAAAAAAGGCAATCATGGTCATGCTTCGACTTTGTATACTCTAAGGGGTTGTTTGGAGGAAACAATTTCCTCTAGCTCTTGTTGTAACAGCAGCTTTGTAGAAGGCACAAATTCTTCATCACCGGAAAGAATTGCTTGTAGATCCATGGGCTGAACTGAGAAGTGTTCTCCCAGGGCCGCAATGACCCCATCGGTGAAAACTGAACGTGAAGGTATATACTCCTTCATGCGACACAAGAAATCTGTGTGGTTTCTTGCCTGGAAAGAAAATGACAAATCTACATTAATGGTGAACATTTTGAGTTGACAATCACCTTTCGTAAATCTCAACTGTAAAAATCGAGTGATACCATATATCTGCAATAGGCTCAGTTCGAGTGTAAAACATACACAACCAGGAACATTAGTGGTACTGTCACAGAAATAAATACAGTTCAACTGCGAGATTTGCAAAGCTGAAGGTATTTTGAATACAAATGAAAAATCATGCATCAATGGAGTGTTTAGTTTGGGGAATAATACGAGTTGATGCTACTTCAATTTAGTGGAATGACCTCATTCCTAATGCTAGTACTAATTATTAGCTTGTGAAGAATGAGGTGGTGATGGGTCAACTCATTCAAATCCACAAATTAAACAAGAAAAAACTAGAGAGTAATATGATGATGGACCACTTCAGGTCCTGTTTGGTTTCCATAAATCAGGTGACTTATAAGTCCAAAAGTGAAAAAAGTGACTTATTTTCCCAAACATCCCAACTTATAAGTCACCCCAACTTATAAGTCCATAAGTTGCTCCACACCAACTTATGGACTTATAAGTCACCTCCTTTCACATAGGACCACACCTTTTTTGTTTGGGGACCACACTCCAACTCATTTCCTGCATGACTTATAAGTCATTGAAAACCAAACAAACATGACTTATAAGTCACCCGACTTATGGGAACCAAACAGGGCCTTCTACAAACCAAACACCCCCTAAGTTTCTATATATAAAGAATCAAGCCCGTTCCCAACCATAATCCATGGAAATATTTCCACACAAAAACCGGATCAAGAATCAAGATAGTTATTAAGACCTAAGAGCCCGTGGTGAAACCAATATCATTTGCATCATTACTGGTTGGTTCTCAACATCTTAATCAATGTTTATATGTACCCCAGAAAGTCCCAAATGACAGCTCTAAACTCTTAAGGCATATCAATGAAAGTTATATGATAACAACAATAGTCCTCAACTCTGGTCTAGGACCAAGTGCAACAGTTTGCCCTTAAAAAACTCTACCCTTCACATCACAAACTCGATGATTATTCAGTCACAGCTCGTTCTTGTGTAAAGTGGGTCAAATGGTCAATGATTGCACTGAGATTTGGCAATGTCCATGCCATTACGGCAATATACTTCCACAGTCTAAGCTGTTGTCTGACACCATTGGTCATCATTGCATTATTTTGTGCAATGCCAGATCTTTGCATCCAATAATTTCTCTCCAGCTGTGCACGAATCTCAGAGCAAATCTGAGGGTGCACAACAGGACTAGGAGGGCATGTGCCCTTAGGGGCAAAATAAACTTTACCTATTTCTACCCAGCACTTTTCATCTCATCTAGGTTATAAGTACAACAATAAAGCACTCACAGTAAAACCCATCTAACTTTTCAGGTTTCGGTATATTAAAACACTCACAGTAAAACCCATTTAACTCTCCAGGCTTCGGTACTAGTACTGCTCAACTCTTTGGTCTGGCAATCACTGTTAAAACTTTTTCTTACACAATATATACACATGCAGTAATCACTAATGCTGGTAAAGTAAGCCATGATTAACCAACCTCAACCAGTTCTTGGACTTACCAGATCAAGGATCACAACAATTATTGATAGTTAACATCAACAAAGGGCAAAAGTTGACTTCGGGTAGTTATGAAAAATATTATGACATCATCTGGCAAAAACTAACAGAGACTTGTAAAGGGTGTTCAGTGTTTTACAGATCAATTGTTCAGGCACCAGCGATTATGATAGCACACTACTGATGTACAGGTTTTCTACCTTATTACCTTTGAGTAACATATAAAGATGTTCAAATTTGATAATCTCATTCGAGAAGCTCATGTTAAACATCATCCTCAATGCCTATGCACAAAGGATGTTGAAAATCAGATAAAGAAAAACAGATAGGATCATACCAGTCGATATTCAGGTGCACGCTTCGGGATTTTGAGATAATCCATATTTTTCACATCATAATCCCACAAGAATGATGTGTGATGAACCCAACGATTTTTTGTTATTGACTGAGCATTTCCGCCAAACTTTCGATGACTAAATGCATAGTCTGAAAAAACAAATACATAATAAGCTAATCACTCAGATCCTCAGCATTGAAAATCAGCTTCCCTACATTTTTGGATACATGCTGGTGACAAGGTAATCATCGACGAATGTAAATTCGAATTTTCGTATCTAAAAATAGATTAGGTTAAACAAGGATAGTAAACTACGTCGACTTAAATGTAAGAATAAAAGCCATAATTTTCTATCCTTAAGGATATACTGGGATACAATCATACAATGCATTCGAACATGGAATTTTCACTCACTGTAAGAAATAAAATATGAAGTTGGCAAATGATGAAACATTGTGCTGATTTTCTATACCATTCTCACGTAGATGAAATTCGCCAAATCTGTCAAAAACTTTGCCATATAGCTGACCACTCCATGACATGATGTCCCGTGGATAGGGCTGCAGCCCGGCAATGGCATTCTTGTTGCAAATGAAAGTCACAAACATCGTTCCCTGATCAACAATGACGGTGCCACCTCCACTGAACCTCCTCACGACCTGCACCTGGTCCCGGAGGACAGGCTGTATCTCTACAAGCTCCGAAACTCTCCTGCCATCACACAGAACCAAATTAGCAAGTCAACAAGGGGGCTGATGCACGATTGAATCACCCTTCCTGACAAAATCCTAGAGGAATTTAGTTTATACCCAGACACACCCATAACAATGGTAGCAGGGGCCGTGCCGTCATTGATAACACACCAGTTGTCTGGTGTGCGGCGCAGGAGCTGCTCCTCTAGGTGCAGCTGCTGCAAGATCGGCACACTGCTCATGGTGACGAGCCTCATGAGAGGGCGAGCCGCGCCGCTCACCCCAGCTAACCCGGCAGAAGCCATACTTGAATCTTGACCAGGGGCAGAACCAGACGAAAATAGTAGGCAGGGCTGAACTATAATAAGTAACACACAAACATATCTCACATAAAATTTGTTAGTCCAAATCCAAAGCCGTTTCGCGCAAATATATATGTTCACAAATTCACAACAAACTTAGTTCTAGAACAATGAACATACCCAACTTATTTGTTTAATACAACTAAAAGTTTAGGATTAATCTACATAATGTTGAAGGCTTGAAGCTACTACAGTTACGAAATATACTACCATATAATGTATTTTAACTCTTTGTCCTAGCATCCCTACTGTAGGTCTGTTACATCTGTTGAAATCCATCAGTTCTGCAGTCCTAAAATCCATAAAAAGAAGTTATGAGACAATTTTAATGGATCAATTGGTTGCACAATTTTATAATGGGCCAATAAACAATCAAAGATCAAATTTACATTCACATAGCATTGATGTGCAGTTTTTGGGTGTGTATGTGTTGGGCACACGCTATCTTCACCGTCGAATGCTGCATCGAGATACGTGTATTTGAAAACAGTAGCACCAAACAGTGAGAGAGTATGGCCTAGCACGAATCTCAAAGCATATTTGGACGGCACAGATAACGCGTGCTCAGCATCTATGTGCTGCAACACATTGTTGCACTAATATTGACATTGCTTGAACAAAAAAAATGTGAGCAAAAAAATGTTCTAACCATCACGTTGAGTTGATTATAATCTGTCATTAAATCAGTAATCAATTGCTGAAACTCTACAATGCACATCAAGTGCGGGAAAATTACAGATATTGGAGAACTGAACTTATATATACCTATAGGTACTTCGCTTCCGGCCCTGCTGCGACCTGCCGCTGCCCACTGGCTGCCTGACTAGTGACTACTTGTTGCTCGGTGCTCGGCGCTCGGCGCCTTGCGTAGCTGAGCCTCTGGTGCGGCGCCCTGTGGCCCTGCCGGCTTCCGGGATGCCTCCTGCTGTGAGGGAGTGCCTGACGACCCGGATGACTGGATCCCCGCCCGCGGCGCCACGCTTTGCTAGGTCCCGCCGGCCGCCGCACCTGGCACCTGGCGGATGGCGCCTCTAGCTAGGGCTGGGAGGTGAAAGTGGACGGGGATAGGGAACGCACTGGGAGGCGGCAAGAGCTGCTCGACGCCCGGAGACTCTCGTCTGGCTCTGGCGCCGAGCTGCGGTAGCGGATTGCGATTCACGGGCGTCTGGGGAAGAAGAAAGAGAAGACTTGTATCACTCAACAGGCCTCGGGGGTGGGGGCTTGCTTTCGGCCCAATTAAGGTGTCATCTTTCGGCCCACTGGTTAGGTTTAAATGCCAGCCCGTCTGTGAAGTACGCTAAGATCAATTAATAGTGAATGCATTGGATGATCCAGTATATGGGTTGTGTATCATATATCCTATACGAGGAAAAGAAGACTTAGTTGGTGCAAATTCTTACAAAGAAAATATTTTGGTAAAACTGCATGAGCGGATGGGATGGTTGGCTAATTGTAAGGGCATCTAGCCCTTTACCGGTTCCGGATAATTGAATAACAATATGATTAAAGGTCAAGAGTATGAGCTATAGTTATAAATTAAACACAAAATATATAGATCTACAGCTACAGCTACAGCAAAAACTTTAAACTAAAGCATATCATATTATATATCTATTGTATAGATCTATTCATATAAAGTCTAACAAAACTACATTTTTCTTTTTATTATTTTTTATAATTTAATACAATTTTTTAAAGTTTCAACCTGTTAATGAATTTTTTTAAAAAAAAGAGCTTATGGTGTCAGCGACCTGATTTGGACCTTGGGGAGAAGTGGGGAAAAGTTCATAGATAGATGAGTTGAAAAAAAAAGTACCTACACCTAAGTGAGAAGTGAAAAAAAGTTTATGAACCTAGATGAGCGAAAAAAGTACCTAGACCTAATTGAGAAGTGGGAAAAACTTTAAAGACACATAGTGCATTCCACTCTTAAAAAACCAATGTTCTCTATTTCTCTAACTAATCCATGAAAAATTATATGGATACTAGCAATGGAAGGTATATACTAGTTTTAATGGACTAATTAACCCGATCACGCAGGCTTGGGCTAGGGAGGAAAAAGAGTTCAAATAAGGGAGGGGGACATTTAATCCTGGTCCATGTTACCAACCGGGATTGAAGGTCAATCTTTAGTCCTGGTTGGTGTCACAAACCAGGACCAAAGCACCAACCAGGACTAAAGTTCTCTCCTGCAAATACCTGACAATGTAGTCATTGGGGAGGATTTTTAGTCCCGATTGATGCCGGTTGGTGTTACCAACCAGGACTAAAGAGTTTTGTTGTTCCGGATGTAATTTTTGTCGAGACTATTGCTTATTTGGCAGATCAACCAAAGATCTGTTATGTAATAGTGTATTTACCATTCTCAGGGCTTTCGCGTACGTTTGGGTTTTTAGAGAAGTCGTGCATAATTAGAAGCCTACTAGTTCTCGTACTAATACATCCATGTTTCCATGCACTGGCAAGCAAGCAAGAAGTACTCAGACAAAAGGAACCCCATGGGGATCGATTGATGATACTGATCAAACGATCTCTACCCTTAGCCTCCCCCTTCAATTAATGTACATACCAGTCACTCCTCAGCCCTCACTCTCTTCATACCATTCATATTACAATTACAACCCGGTCGTCCGAATCTATACCCTCCAGATCGATTAACAACACATGACACAAACTGATCCAGAAAGGAATTAACATCGGTCTCGGGTTTCAATGTTTGTCTTCCAGTCCCCATCAGCTCGCCAGCGATGGATCACATTCACATGACCTGGATCGTCGACTCAACCGGAGAGGGTCTGGATGATGGTGTTGTGCCATGGGTCAGACAGGTGCTGCAGCAGGTTGTCGAAGGGCCCCTTGCCGGTGACGTTGTGCTGGATCAGGAAGCCCAGGAACGCCAGCATGGCCAGCCTCCCTGCACGCAGAATCAATAACCAACCGGATGATTACTTGATTATAGTCGTTGTCAGAGAAAGATCGGAAATGGCCGGTCAGCGGGCGGCTGTGCGGTCACTGATGAGATGAGATGGTACTACTACTCACCGTTGGCGAGCTCCTTCTCCTTGGCCTCTGGCGTGGGCGCGAAGTTGAGCGGGTTGAAGACGCTGCCGGGGTAGCCACACTCGTGCGGCGGCAGGCTGTAGCTCTTGAAGATGGGGTCCTGGTTGACGCTGCCGGGGTTCTTGATGTCCTGCCACCGCCGGATCTCCACGTAGTGGAAGAGGATGAACTCGATCACGAACAGCGTCGACGACGACGCGAAGTACTCCGACTTGCCGGCGTCGTACCACTGCGGCGCGTTGATGAGGCCGGCCTTGGTCAGCACCTCCGGGATGAGCATCCCGGCTACGCCGAGCATCGCCCACCGGCCGTTCACCAGCTCCGCCTGCACGAACCACCGAAGGTTCTCCGGGTCCTCCGCCAGAGCCAACGGGTCGAAGCCATTGTCACCCGGCAGGCTGCGCGCCGTAACGGTACACATGGGCATGTCAGGCGCCTGGCCAAGTAAAAGTGGCCATGTATGGGCAGATTTAGGGGGGAAAAAGAAACACTGACCTGCCGTCGAGGTAGGCGGGGGAAGGAAGACCGGGGAGCCACTCGCCCTTGGCCTCCGCCTTGAGGCTACGCCTCGTCGGCGACGCGGTGCGGCTGATGCGGCTAGAGTTGCCAAGGAAGGCCGACGACGACGACTTGAGCGACGCCGACGGGCGCAGGGCCGCGACCGGGGCGCGGGCGGTGACGGACGCCATGCTTCGTAGCTTCCCGGCGGGGACTGAGGAGATGGGAGGAGATGGATCGATCGAGCACGTTGGTTTTTGCCGCCACAAGCAGCCTGGTTTGTACTGTATTAAACTGCCGCCTGCCGGGCCGGGGCGGCGGGTGTGGCCAGGAGGCGCCGGCTGCGGCGGACGGCGGAGATAC
Source organism: Microstegium vimineum (assembly GCA_022036555.1). NCBI lineage: Eukaryota > Viridiplantae > Streptophyta > Magnoliopsida > Poales > Poaceae > Microstegium > Microstegium vimineum. The sequence continues at coordinate 35,122,369 of CM039135.1, forward strand.
GTCGCGCGGTCGGATCGGACGGACGGGATGCTTCCTGGGACGGGTGTGGCCAATGAGAAGCCCCGTCTCTTATCCAGCCTTATCCGGATACTGGGATACAGGGGAATCAAACCGAGTGTTGCCATTGGATGGCGGCGTCAGCCATGGCTAGTGGCCTAGTGCTGGTTGCCACGTCGGACAGGCAGGCGTGACAAATGTCTGGTTCACATCTTTCGTGTCTAGATAGATTCTTTCAACATCTTTTTATTACTCGCCAGTCCTTTTGCGCTGTGGTGGCCTAGGGGGGATCTCGATGCCACTGACCGTGTGACCGACCGACAAGAGGAGTTTTTTCCTGCACAGTGAAAAGTTTTTTTGTATTAACAGTTGACATGGAAAGCCAACATTGGCTCTTGATAGACCTAGGATTTTGGTGGATTGGGTTTTCTTGATGTGAGAATTATGAATACATGTTTGAGGTGCTAATGGCGGTGACGATAATAGCATTTGTTGTGAGCTTCTGAGGAGAAAGTATCTGGGTAAGAAGAGTATATTTAAAATCAAAAGGAAGAGTGGGTCTCAGTTTTGGAGGAGCCTGTTACGACTAAAAAATAAATATCATATGGGTAGAAAAGTACTAGAGTGAAGAGTGGCAATCAAACCAGGTTTGCAAAGATGTGTGGTTGGGTAACAGTACTCCTCTAGAGGTAGAGTTCTGGTAACTATTTCAGATATATGAAGACCCTGATGTACAAGTTACTAAGGTATGGGGGGATAACCAATGGCAGCTGAGGTTCAGGAGATCATTGGATGAGTTTCTCATGAGGGAATAGGAAAGACTGCTACCTATGCTAGATGATTTCCATCTGCCTAGTGAGAGAGATGAGTGTTTTGGGGTCTGGAGAACTCGAAATTAACTATCAGGTAGTTGTATAGGCATCTGTCTTTTGGAGGAGTTAAGAATTCAAGAGTGTGTGAGATTTGGAGGGGGTGCAAGGCCTCCCTAAAGGTTCAAAATTTTATTTTGATGACTTAACATGATAGAATTCAATGTGGCCAGAGTACAATTGAAGAAGAGAAAATGGTTTGGTTCAACTAACTGTAATTTGTGAGCTTGTAGAGACTACTTATCATATTTTGTTCTAGTGTCTTCCGTTGTAGATGTGAGCCCACAAGTAGGGATGCAAAACGGCAGCTCTGCGAGCCCACATATAGGCTTAATTTTGTGGGTTGCCGCTTAAACCCGCAAGAGTGTCCATGCATCGAATGTGCATTTTTTAAATTCTACTCCGCTCCCAGCGAGCGGCTCAGGGGCTCCCAGCCGGCGACGCCCGAGCGCCCCCCGTCGCCTCCTCATCGGCCGCCGCCGCCTCCCTCCGGCGTGTGGCGGCCCAACCCTCCCCTCCCCTATCCTCTCCCTCTCCCTCTCCCTCTCTCCCCTCCACCCCCTGCCTCCACCTAGCACCTCGCCTCCTCCGGCGTGACGGCTGTTCGGCGGAGCAGATCCGGGCTCCTTGGGGCCGCATCTGGCCTCCTACTATCCGGCTCCATGGCTCCATGCAGGGGCGGGGCGGATCCTGGCCGTCGAGGACGGATTTGGCGTCGCCGGATCCGTGGCGGCTGACGCCCGCCTTGGCCATGGCGGCAACCACAGCTGCGGCGCCTAGGGTGCGTCAGGAGGTCCCAAGTGGTGGCGCCTTGCTTTCGGGTGTCGTGCCGGCTGCAGCTCCACCACGGGGATGTTATGGCCGGCTAGCTTCTTGACAATTTTGTGGTGTTGCGTCGCTGCGGTCATGGTGCCCATACTGGCGGCTGTAGGTGTCGCGCTAGAGTCACGAGTGGCTTGCTCTGACGTGCAATAGCTGGGTGAAAACCCTGCCTGGTGCTCTCGGCCGGCGGTGGTGGCGCAACCGTGACATCTTCCTTCTTGGGGGCGTCGTTGAAGTCTCTGTTCGTCGAGACAGGCCTTGGGTCGAGGCGTCGTCGAAGTCTCTGTTCGTCGAGACAGGCCTTGGGTCGAAATACCTACTCGTGTCTCTTCCAGCATTGTTGCCGTCTGCGGATGTCATGGTCCTTCCTGAAGGCATCGTTGGAGCAGCGCAGTTCTCCGTTGCTCTGGTCAGAGTCGCTCCTTCCTGTTTGTGCATGTGTGTGCTTCAAGCTCGTCTTCGTAAGGATATGTCTGCTGCCATCGAGTTCTTTGACAGATGCTTTGCCGTCGTTGCTGTTTAGGCGGATGCTTTGCCGCCATGTCACTTTGGGCGCCTCCCCTCATGCCAGCCGTTGAGGGTGTGATGGCCCCCTTTACAGATACTTTGTCGTTTCTCTCTGGTGGATACCTTGCCGCCGTGCTATTCGGTCGGATACTTGGTCGTTGTAGCCTTGTCGACCTTTGGTGGATGCTTTGCCACCGTGGCTTTATCTCTGGTGGTGCTGACAACCTTGCGTTGATGTATTTTATTTTGCAGGCATAGTCGGCTAGGTGTTAGGTGTGTGGTGGGTGGTCTTTCCCTAACGCCCCTCTTTCTCGTGTTTTCTGTTGTCGTCTAGGTTCTGAACCACTCTCTTTGTGGTTGTGTTTGTGGTTGTGTAATCGACACTATGGGTTCTCCCGTAGTTGTATTGTGTAAGCCGCTCTTCCGGCTCTTCTTTTTAATGAAATACTCGTGAAGTCGTGGTCGCGAACAAAAATTAAGCATATATGTGAGTTCGCGGGCCTTGCATCCCTACCCACAAGCCTAGATGTACCATTTGTAGAGGTGTTGAATCATATGAGAGGCGATCTAGGAAATGTAACTTTTGTGTGTGCACGAGGTGCTCTATGGAACATTATAGAAGTTCAGGAATGATATGGTCCTCAACGACAAGATTATGCTGCTCAAGACGTGGAGATCCCTACTCCAGCCGAAGTCCATGGTTGTGGCAGAGAATTTTTGAGAAGCTGCACCAGCAAGGTCGCATCGAGGTAAGAAGTATGGCTAGTGAAGGTCTTTTGTTGATGTGTAATGGTCACTTTGCTCATGGATGGTAGATGGTTTTTGCTATCTTAATCCCTGGTAGAGATCTTTTAAACTGTTGGTGTAAGTTGGGATTGGGAGCGACCTAGTTTTCTTTATGCTCTTCTCTTGTAAGCTGGTGACTCCAGTTAAGGATCTGAGGTTCATTTACGCTTTCTAATAAAACTGAGTTGGCGTTTAAATAAAAAGAGAAAATAGCCTTTTTACATTCAGGGACCGTTTGGATCTCTTTATTTTGTGGAATTGAAATCTACTTTAATAAATTAATCTATTTGGCTTGAAATTTGTCATTCCACTACTTTTCAAAGTTCACCTTTAAGCCTATGTCAAATCCATAGGGTGAGAGATGAAAATTGATTCTATAGATCACCATTTCATATTTCTATTTGTAACTTATAACATGTTGTTCAAACTCCCTCTTCTACGATAAAAATACAACAAATAAGTATGTCTCTTATATAGTGAACAATAATATGCAATTATAATACATATGTAATCATATTAGCTTAATTAATTTATCTCTAAATTATAATTATTAAAATGATTTCAATTTCAGGGCTCCAAACGGAGGAGGCAGGCTCCCAGGTCCATACTCTTTTCAAAAGGCACATTTCCATGTGTCAAAATTGAAGTTTGATTGGAATCTGCATCGGAATGATTCAGCAGTACACATAGGAGATCGGAAAACAACCAACCAGGTAACAATTCCCATCTCGTTCTCGGCGCTCTACCATTGCACTTCTTGCTACAAAAGGCATGGCCAGGCCAAAAGAAGACCGCAGTTTTTTACAAGAAAAAATAGCATAAGAAATCACTGAGGCATTAAAACATCTCGACATTGAGATCAACACCAACAATATACCATGTAGGCTACTAGGTTAACAATATTTTGACAGTTTTACAGACACAGACAGCGCTGAGGTATTCTTGCGATGGGCGCTCACAAGTTACAAGAGCTACATCGAAGAGCTACAATGCACTTCCAAAAATTTCAAGATGGCATTTGCAGACCACAATTGTTGCGGGTGACATGCATGATTGCTCTCTGATAATATTGAACCAAAACCACTTATTTTGGGAAGTACATTGGTTGGCCAGTTGGTGGTGCGTGCGGTGGAGCACCAGGGGGCATGCCATACTGTGGCATATGCTGTGAAGCCGGCGGGGCTCCGGAACTCGATCCCATAGCAGGATAGTGAGGCATGGAGTTGGTCATGAATGGTTGGTTGGGGTACGCAGTCGACGCAGATGCAAAACCTCCTGCCTGCATGTTAGGATTCCAAGAAGGCACTTGTCCAACAGGAGTTGAAGCCGCTGTGCTTGCATAAAAGGGAGCAGCTGGTGCTGATGCAGTGTTCTGCCATGCCACTCCCGGAGAGCTTAGAACTGGCGCTTGTGCAGCAGCTTGCAGCTGCGCGTTAGGGTCTGAAAGAGTGTAATCCCTGCTTCTCTCATCATGCGCCTGAATGCAAACAAATTAGTAACTGATTAGAACAAGGGAAAAGCAAGCAATTCTAAGAACCAAGGAACAAAAGATGTTGAGAAAGCGTACTTTGTCAAATTGCATGAACAATAGGTATTCATTTTTATACTAATTGAGCAAAATTCATTATTCATTAGTCCAGAAGGATATATATATATATATATATATATATATATATATATATATATATATACTTAAATTATTTGCTAATTTACACAGCCTGAAACTACTATTTATACCTTTACATTGAGATCAGTATGACGAGAGTATGACAGATGAAGCTTACAGTAACCACCATCATATATGCAGTGTCCCTCCAAAGCTTGTTTAGCAACGGCTGCGGTTGTTATATCTAAAAAAAGATTTTGTCAGTCATACGAATCTATTGTCCATAACAAAATCATGCTACAGTGCCATGGCAAAGGGAAAACAGAAGACAATTCCTTGCCCATTAAAGAATAAATTTTGAGATATTCATTTTCCAGGAACATAATGTTAAAAGTGTGGGCGTAAGGATATTTAGAGCTTTTTGTTTCATCAAAGCAGTTCAGTTACGACTGCACCACTAACCAGTACAAACAGTATTGAGCACCAATAAGATGAGTGTCATTCGAATTGTCACACTTATCAAAGACATTTATCTCAAGAAGCTAGACAAGGCCAACAACCTAGATATAAAGACGTTTATTTTTCCCCAACAGCAGAAGCGATGATAATACATGTTGATTATAAAGGTCCTGACTACTACTCTAATCCCCAACATGTTAAGCAGGTAAAAATACCTAAATCAGGACTCGGCGAATATCACAAGGAAAGCGCGGTGATGACAGAATGGAAGTTTGAAGCAAGCCTCTAGTAAGAAAGAGAGTATGCTTACAGCAAAAAGGTACAAAATGATCAAGAAATTACTAAAGGCAACTTTATAGCTGCGGAAAGTTGCAGATGTCCATTTTAAGCCTTCACGAACTCCAACACCTCTCTGCTGAAGTTTCCCAACTTAGAAACTTATGATGCAAAAAGGGAGAGAATAACAGTGTGACTGGTTTACTCATAAATGTTAGGAGAGGGAAGGAGTGAGGGAAGGATATAAATCAGGAACAATAGAAAAACATCATTGCATAAACACGGTACATTCCAAACCAAGTATAAAAAAAAACTACAGGCAACGATACTTCCAAACATAGGGAGCAAGAAATATAAAGTGCACTGAACTGTGTAAGCAAGTTACAGCGACATGCCAATGCAATAAATTGCCAATGTATGAATGTATCACAGTGCACCAAGGTCAAGAGCATATCATGTTGGGTGCATTGGTGAGCGCATACCTGGATATTGGATTAGAGCCTGCATTCCACCGTTCTTCTCAAACATTGCAATTTTTTGAACACTACCAAAAGCAGAAAACACCTGAAATTATCACATCATAATGTAATTATACAACATGCTTTCAAGTCAGCTCTTTATTTGAAATAAACAAAAGGTACTGGATTATTCTCATTCTTACAGTGTGCAAAACATCCACCGTCACAGCATATTGCATATTTTCAATTGATGCTAAAAGTACATTGCTCTCAGGCTCCTTTACCTTCCCATCAGGGCCTACTGTGGGCTGCAAATTTTCCATTGAAAAAGCACCATAAAAACGGGGAGAGAAGGGGGGGGGGGGGGGGGGGGGGGGGCATCATGAGATTGACATATGAAGCATACCTGCACAATCCCCTCAATTGCTGTTTGGTTCACAGGAAGATAAGGATTAGTGTAATCCCTGTTAAATCAACAAAATAGTATCACAAGGGGTAGATGGTTAATAAATAGCATTACTCTTAAGAAGATATAATATCTTTTAAGCATTATTATCAACAGGAAGCCGCAAGGCTTGAAGTTTATGCTACTTTCTTGTACCTGCTGCGATGCGACTGAAATTTGATATTCAAATCCTTATGCGCAGAAAAGGTGATGCGCATGTGGCAGATACTGATATGTTCTGGAAGTAAATATCTGAAAGAGAGGAGCCACATAAGTAACTTTGTATTGGAGGCCTGATAATCAACAATACAATTAGCAAAACTGTAAAATGCATTACTTTGGGATGCTTCTTCCATCCAATGAGTTTTTAGCTTCAAGAGCAGTTGGGGCATCAGTATACTGGATAAGCGCCTGTGAAAAGTGCGACCATTAAGCACAATGTAGAATAGAATAATGTGCAGGCAAATAGGCAGAAGAAACACATTACCTGGAAACCAGCTGCTTTCTCAAATGTAGCTATCTTGTGAACAAACCCAAATGCCGAAAATACCTAGATTAGGCACAACCAATTGTCAGACAGTTGAGGATTAGCCTATTATCAACCAAATGGCAGAGTAGCAAGCGCAAGGTTACGTGAAGAACAGATGGAGCACATCGGTGAATTGTGCTGGAGGCATGAATTCACAATGTAGCTACAGAAAATATGTAATACAGAGAAAAGTTCCATGCTAAAGAAGCAGAATCCAACAAAAACAAACTTAATTAATGTTTCTGAATCTTTTTGTTGATTTGGTGTTCTCAGTGAAATACTTGGCTTGTGCCCATCTGTACTATTATTCAGGAAGAATCCAATGCCGACTTGTTGGACTTCCTAACAATCTTATATTTCTTGCCAAGAACCAGGATATGTCCTAAATTAACAGAGTGCAATCAACAATAGTGTTGCACGTTTTAAGACCAAATTTACTGAGTTTTTCAACAGATAGAAAGATATGGGCCATGTACAACCATTGTCATAATAAGCAGTCATGCTTCGAAAAGATGTATAGCAACTGAAAAAATATTTCCTATGAGTAAAAATGTTGTTATCATCACCACAAATGTTCAATGAGAAACAACCATTTAAGTGAATCCATTCAAACATATATATAGATATTAACACTTACCAAATGAATAACTTCTATGGTAACATCATTAGGCTGAACACCTTCAAAAGTGACAAGTAGGACATTGCCAGAAGAATCACCAGTGCCTTTATTGTTAGTAATTTCTTGCCTGTTTGAATATTGGATATATACAGTTTTACCACGAACTTGAGCAGGTTCTGAAGATGAAGCATAATAGGACACCATTGAAATTGCCTGGTTTTGATCTGCCTGAAAATGAGCATGTTGAAGGGAAAACAGTAAGGAACACATTGACTAAGCTGGAAATGTGAATCATATACAACCAAAAGCTCTGCAAGTTCAGTAGTCCACAACTTAAATTTCGTTATAAATAAATATTAAAAAACAATTTCTTCTACTAAAAGACATTTTCTCTTTTGCAAAGAAAAAAATATCTTTATATAAGCTGTTGTCCCTGAGGCCCCTCATGAAAGTCAACAGATCTTATAAGTTACAAGAAGCCAGCTCACACTTAACCCTCTCAAAATGAAGTTTTTATCGCTAGTAGTTAAAATAATATTGATTCTGCAAAACATATATCAACTAGACAGGCATTTCATTCCTGATTCCATTTAGCCATACCCATATACTATAGGATGAGGAATAAAAAATTCTCTTAGTGATCAACGATCCACTCCATCCAATATATAATGTTGTTAGACAAATTAACATTGGATATAAAAAGGAGCATTAAAGATGAAGATGTCAATTGTCATATTCGTCCAGGTTTTATCCTCTTAAACTTAACCCCATTCATCATCACACAGTAAAATACAAATGTGCAATACTTGACTACTGAGTACAGACAGCAAACATGCTGAGACAAATATGTTTTCCTCTAAATGCACAACCAATTAAGTAAACAAACAAAATCAGTTCTTCCTCTACACGATATTAGCATATCACGTGTTCCATGAGACAAATCAAGTGAATGATAGGACATGTGGCTACTTATGAATTATGATGAGTACAATCTCATCAAAATTCTAGCATGCATTAGATTGGACAGCCTAGGAGTACTGAGAATCTATGTGACATAATCATACTAAACAACACCAAAAGAAAACAATGCACATTAACACTTTAGAATATCTAGCTAGAACAGTGCATTCCTAATGCATGCCTAAAGAAAATACATCTCATCTACCGCCTAAAAATTTGATCAAATAATACTACCCACCCCCAACCAGCACTCTGACATTCGCAAACAAAAAAAAAACATGTAACTAGATGAGATTTAAAAATCATGAACTACCTAAATCGTGATCTAGGACATGGCCCCACAAGAAACCTACTACCTGACGCATATTGCTTGCGCTTACAGTTTACCACAATGAACACCATGCAACAGAACAATCACTATGCAACAGTACAATCACTAGATGCAATCTCGTAACACATAAATCGCACCTACAATAGCGAATTCCTCGAAATCTCAATCATTCCCATAGTAGACACGGGGCACAAATCGCTACCGGTATCGCAATGAGTTGAGCAAGGAGCAACGCTTACAAACTCGACGAAGGCCTGGTTGCGGTTAGCGCCGACGTTGCACATGGTGTTTACGATCCTGCCGAATGGTTTGCAAAGCTCGACTAGCTCCTCCTCGGTGCATTCCCACGGCATGTTCCGCAGGTGCAGCACCTTAGACGGCGTCTGCGTGTACCGAAATTGCGTGGCCGACCCGGACGGCATCCTTGCTGGATCGGCTTCCACTGCGGGGGCCGGGGGCCGGGGACGCGGGCGGTGGTGGCACTGCTTCTAGGGTTAGGGTTTGGTGGGTTTTCTTATCGCGGAACGGGGGTGGAGCCGATTCGATGGAGGAACCCAGCACGGTTACTGAGGAGAGAGACGGGGTTTGCCTGCTGGGGATTGGGAATTGGGATGGGGTGGCTGGGCTGGGTTTGGGTGGTTCCAGAAGGTCACGATGCTGACTGCTGAGGCGGCATCCGGCGAGCGGGCGCGGGTGTGGCCCCACGTGCAAGCGACGAATAGCGCGGCTCTGCAACTACCGCGGAGGATTTTTTTTTTATTTTTTTTGCAAGAACAATACCTCTCTTTTATCTCAATTTTAGAAAAAAAACGCAAAACAAATCTAGAAAAAATCGCAAAAAAAAACTAGAAAAAAAAAGACAAATAAAAATATAGAGGTATCATAGGATGTGTTTGGTTCACTGACCATCTCCTAACAAAACTTTTAGGAACCAACTTAGGCCATGTTTGTTTCCCAATCTCTAACACCCTGTTTGGATGTACATATTGAAGCTTGGTATTGGGGAATTGGAATTATGTTTCTCCAATTCTGTTGTTTGGGTGTCCAAGGAAATTTAGAATTGTAGCCCTAATACCTTGACATTGGACTAGAACTAGGAGTGACCTTTCCAAATACAGAGGGTTAAGTTCATAGATCGTTTACATTGAAATATCAGATTGTTAACATGTTATGATCCTTTATTCTCTGTATGGGTTACTTAGCTGATTTCATGTGATTGTCATGTTTATCTATTGTACCAATTATCGGTTGTTCTATTTATATCGCATATGCATGTTGATTTAGTCAACTAAAAACCATTTTACTTATGGAATTGTTGATCTGCTTGTTAATCTTGCTACATACTTTAAAGCATGTTTAGGATACCGACTCTCAAGGCGATAGCCTCTTACTCATTGGTTGTATTGGCCACATATTTGGAATTGTTTGGAATCACATTGACATGTTCTGCCTTCAATTATTGATCAATCTTTTCTTCCTTATCAAATTCAGGGTCAAAATGAGTAGCACGCCTAGGTAATTTTTTGGAACCTATCCATCCCTTCGTTGGAGGCCAAGCATGGTGTCGCATACCCGAGTATGGGGTACCCTAACTTCGCACTTCGCGAAAACAAAATCACCTCATCATCCCTCCCCGGGTCGGAAGCACTCCGCCTCGTCCGACTGAAGGTGACGTCATCACCCTCTGGGGCCCTCCGCCCGTCCGACCGAGGGTGACGTCATCACCCTCGGGGGCTCCGCCCTGTTTGACCAAGGGTGACGTCATCACCCTCGGGGGCTCTCCGCCCCGTCCGACCAGGAGTGATGTCATCCCCCTCGGAGGCTCTCCGCCTCGTCCGACCAGGGTGACGTCGTCACCCTCGGAGGCTCTCCGCCTCGTCCTACCAAGGGTGCTACACCTTCACCCAGGAAAGTACAGTGTCGACCGTCCTCTCCATTGTTTGATTACGACCACACGGGCGTGGAACGCCATGACTACCCATGTTGAAACCCTAAAGGACAGCGACCATGCTGCCTAATCTCCGAATGACACTCGCCACGCCTTCGCCAGGATGCGCGGGTCGTGCGTACAGGAATTATCATGTGCGCCGCACTGTACGACGGAACGCGGTGGTGCTTAGCCCTGTGTTGCCAACCCCCGCCCATGCCCTAACCAGGGAACAGGAGGTCTCCTGATTGCGAGGCGCATGGCTACAGCTCCCCCCATAGGGTGAACAGTCCCGACGGCATGCCTACACAGGCGTAATCTTCCCCGGGAAGGAAGCGGACAAGGGCGCCCCAAGTCAACAACACATACCAGACGCACGTTTTCCCTTTTCTTTATATTGTACCCTGCCTTTTCTCTCTACATATAAAGGGAGAGAACAGACCCCCCGTCTCGACTCTCGACACTTCAACACCCACATACGCTCGCATTCACGCGAACTCTCACTAGAATCAAAAATATCATACGCATGAGACCTGGGAACCAGCTTCCCTCTCTCAAACGCTTGTAGCTCCCCTCTACGAGCACCTCCACGCCGGGTAACACGATCTCGCAACACACTAGACGTACGGTGTTCGTGCCCGAACCAGTATAGATCGTTGTATCCTCCTAGCACAACCATCCGATCTCAGACACGCTTAGTAGTTCACTAGTTGGTTGTCTAGACCCGCCATTTTAGACACCGACACCTGGTTTGCCTCAATGGGATTAAGTGGTTGTAAAACTACTAAACCTCAGAATAAAAATCGTCATGTCATCATCTTTCTATTGTTTTGCAATCTCCATACACAAGATTATATTTACTTGTTATTACTTGTACTTGTGTAGTTGCTCTTTTGTGTAGCCCGTTTGTTTGTGTAGCAAAGTAGTTTATCTCTTATGCTAGTAGGCTTGTGTAGCTTAGTAGCCTTGCTTAACTTGTGTAGCTAAGTTGTTTTTCTCTCTAGTTTAGCTTGCACAACTTTGATAGTTGAGTAGTGCTAGTGTGCTTAGGTTTTGTGCGCATTGCTCACTAGTATATGTAGGAGATCCACATTTGATTGAGTAGTAGTTGCATATGTTTGCATGACCTTGCTACATAGAATTGTGTAGATGAGCTTTACCTAGCCGACACCTTAGTTTCTGAATTAAGATCTCTTGTAAGGTGCTTGAAAACTTAGATCGAGGGGGTGTAGTCTTGGCTCTTGGCTGTAGGAGGGCCTCGTTTGATTGCTTATTAGTTGCATATGTTTGTGTGACCTTGCTAACTAGAATTGTGTAGATGAGCCCTACCTAGTCTGACACCTTAGTTGCTTAATTAGGATATCTTGTATGGTGCTTGAAAATTAGGATAGAGGGGGTGTAGTCTTGGCTTAGACTCAATAGTTTTAATTCTGCATTTGTTTCGATTTAGCTGACACAATTAGTTTTTATAAAGGACTATTGACCCTCCAGTATGTCATTTGACCTATTACCTTTACGGATGCTTTGCCACCAAGGTTGCTTTTGATCCTCTCGGGAGGATGCTTCACTGCTGTCAGTGACGAAGCTACAAGGTATGCCGGGTATGCCCCGGCGTACCCTGCAATTCCGGCGAGTGAGCAAGTATATATACCGTATGTATTTATCTATACCTATTAATAAAGATGTAAAATTTCAGCCAATTTGTTGGTCCATCTTTCCCTAACTAACTCCATGAATGTTCGTCTATGTCTATTTGGATTGTGTTCTACTCCAATACGAGTTGTCACTTGAAACTTACCTATTTTTGGTCCGTCTTTCCCTAACTAACTCCATGAATGTTCGTCTATGTATATTTGGATTGTGTTCTACTCCAATACACGTTGTAACTTGAAATTTACCAAAATTGAGTTTGATCTGAGTTAAATCCAAATACAAATATTATAGAAATTGAGAAACAACCGCCATATAATTAAATAAAATACGTGAGCCACTCGGCTGCTTCAACTAGCTTAGGTCTCCTGTCCCAAATAGGGTAAGTCCCAAATATGATTACCATACAAATCCAAATCAGACTACCTTAATAGGACAACAATTTATCAAATCAATCTAATAAATCTAACCAACGACATTGTTGAGCCGTGAATCGTCGATGAGGTGGAGGCAGAGGCGTGACGGGCCAGCGTGTCAAGTCGACGAGGGAACTAGAGCGGCAGAGCTCGATCTGGCGTGACCACATGCTGGGTGGCGCACTCGGCGGTGGAGTACGAGGTTCGGCACCGGCTCTTGACTGGTGCCGCGGTCTGCGATGGTGTTTGGGGCTTGCGAGGCTGGAGGAAGATGGCGCAGCGTGGTGGGCACATCTGAAGTCGTCGCAGACGACTGCTGTTGGAAGTCGTAGGCTGTGCGCGAAAATGATGGTGGGTAGGCATGGAGGTCAGCGATCGGATCTGCCGTTGCATCGCACGGGCAATTTTTGCTAGTCAAAACAAAAAAAAGATCACTTACCTATTGGCTGCTGCATACGTACCTGACAGCCAAGCCTGCCCTACGAGCGAGCGTGAGGCCCATGCGGCAATAGACTAGGTGCGTGAGAGTTGTTTGGACCGCGAGCGAGAGTCAGGCCCATACAACGTTGTAGCCCAGGCGGCCACGGACGGAGACAGGAGACGAGTAGAGTACAGGACAACTGAAAGACCTTGTTTGGTTTTGGTTAATTGAAAAACAACGCGAAGCGCACGCAAAACAAACGAAAAACTCAACGCAACGCCCTTACCGACGGCCATGGCGGCACCCCGCACGCGGCCGCACATGTGCCGGCGAACCCAAGCCATAATCGGCTCAACCAACTACCCCAGCATGATTAGCGGCCCCCATACAGCGCGGACCGCAACAAGAAAGAAGCAAAAGCTCATCAGAACGACCTCGCCGACGGCCATGGCGGACGACGGGGATCTGCGCGTCACACGCCGGCGAACACACGCACTCGCTCGAACAACCAACAGCGCGAACAAACTCAGGACGGCTAGGCGAAGCTAGCACAGAACTCAGACTCAAAAAAGATGGAATAACACGTCCCGACGACGAGCGCACCGTCGCGACAGCCATGAACTACGGCGGAGCTCGCGGACAGAGCACGACGGCTCGATTCCAGAAAAACCAACCGCGCAGATAGTTCTAGGTGCTTACCCCGGTTGTGGAACACTTGCTAGCGCGCCCGGAGATGAAGTAGAACGACCGGTCGACGAAGACCGAGCCGACGGAAATGACGAACAGAGCGGCAACGACGGCGTTCCCGAAGTTGTAGGCCACCAAAGAAGAAACGGCAAAGCCGACGAGGATCAGCTATGAACGGAGAAGGTGAAATGAGAAAGAAAGAAGCAATGTGGCTCCTGGTTAGCCCGGACGACAACGGACCAGAGAGGCGGCGCTTTCGCCGGAGCCGAGGAAGATGAAGCCGCGCCGGTCAAACCAGTGCTCGGCTGCTTCAACCAAGCGACCCAGAAGATGCGCGAGATCAAGGCGAAGACTTAGCCAGTGGATTGGAAGGTTGGCAGTGGCTGGAATGCTCGCGCGAGCTCGGCGGCGCGAAGTGTTCTCTCGGCGGCGCGAGTAGAGCAGAACGGGCGGTGTCGAAGCGTGGAAAGAGTGGCAAGGGGTGGACGGAGTCCCGTTTTGAAGATGGCAACGGGGCCGTGGTGATGCCACACACGCGATGGAACGCGCGTCGCGGGCAGACGACGAACGGTGGCGTTGGCAGCTGGCCGAACAGGTGTCAGCGCCATGGAACCGTTCGACATGCAGGTGTTCAATGAAAAGACTGAACTGACCTTGAGACCATTTTGCAAAATGCACAAGCTTCCAAGGGTTTTCATGAAAAACTTAGAATAGCAAAGTTTCTCCAAATTTCATGATCTACACTTTTGGCAACATGCACATATTCAAAATCTGCCTAGAAATGAAAATGCATTTTTGGAAATTTGAAACCCTTTTTAGATTACTCTAAAAACTTGAACAATACTTGAAAAACTGTAAACACAACAAATGCAATTCACACAGAGATCTATCACATTGCTAAAACAACCATATGCAAATTCTTTATAGATTTTGAAAATCATGTTTAGGGTTGAATCCACCCCCGTTTGGTAATTAGGGTTTGGATTAGAATTTGAAAGTTTGAATTTGAAAAGATGACCAACATTCATACATATGATCAAACACAACCAATTAAACTCATTTTAGTTCAATGCATAGCAAGGTTCTCAATCAAATGAATGATGATTAATGCATATGATGACATGATCAAGTTTTAATTAAGTGCTTAAACACGAGGGGTGTTACAATATATGACATGCTTCTCCTTTGAGCTATGCAAGGTACAAGTTGATTGACATGTCATTCATCCTTATTAGGACTTACTAGTGCATCTAGACATCAATTCATTAGGATCATTCATGAAAATCAAATGGTTTTGATGCTTATATGGTACCACTATTGCTTCTATGTTTGATTTGATCTAGTGGTAGCATGACATATTTGTGGGCTTGCAATCCTAGTGTTTGATCTAGATCATGAACTTCAAATGTTTAGCTCAACATGGGCAAGATAACCATTCTAGGATGTGTGAACAAGCTTGTCCATGGTTTAAACCGAGTTAAATAGCTTGGGGCAAGTAATCTAGATTGAACCACAACTAAGCTTCTCTCCAATAATCAAACCTTTGAGCACATCTTTTATGATAATAGATGACAAAGGGGGAGAAGTTAGTAAAAGTTAGTAAGAGTAAGTAGACAAAGAAAATATTTTTGAAAATTTTGAAAATTAAAGCACACAAGTAGGGGGAGCAAGCCTATGAATAAGGTTGTTGCATATCTTTGTGCATTCATAAGTGCTTTCTTTGCATATGTACTTATATTCATGATATGCTTGTGTGGTGATTGCTAGAAACACAATCTCTTGGTGCTTGAAGAACAAGCATGATTAGGTCTTGAGTTTTTCATGTGGTATCTAGTTCTCTCAAAGTGTTTCCAAGTTGTTTTTCAAGTGGTTTCTAGGCATTCATGGTGCTAAGGATGGTTTAATATTGCACTCCGATTGGTATCACGCTTCAAAGGTCCATCCTACACACCTTAGCATCATTTGGTAGCATTTACTCTCCCATAATTCTTATTCATGCATATGTGATCAAAATGAACCAAACTCATATATCACATATGTAGGGGAGCTAATACTACCAAAGTGTGAATTTTCATCATATATATTTATTTGTGAAAGGTTGTCATCAATTACCAAAAAGGAGGAGATTGAAAGACCTTGTTTGGTTTTGGTTAATTAATGAAACCTATGAACTAACCCTTGAACTAAGTGTATGATCAAGATAGGATGGTTCACCTTGGTACATGGAGCTAGATGGATGATCATGGTGAATCAAGTGCTCCATGGACTAAGGAAAAGAAGAAAGAGAAAAACAAAAATAGGATCAAGGCAAAGGTATATCATAGGGTCATTTTTGGTGTAGTGATCAAGACACTATAGAGAGAGTGATCACCTTTAGGATAGATAGTTGTACTATCAAGAAGAGAAAACTCGTTTCGATTACGGTTATCATGTGCCACTAGGTTTGCATTGCATTCACATAAAATGAACTTAAGTGACACAAACTAAATTAATTCCAAGAAATATATGTTGCAAAGGCTAACCCAGGTGGACAAGGATTGGATCATGAGGTGTTAGCACTTGAAGACTTGAAGAACAAGGGGCTGCTCGGTTTGGATCTCGGAAGAGCTTTGGACGCAGGTCCGGACGCTAGTGAGATGTGATCCGGACCAATGAGGATGCGTCCGGATGCATACCCTAAGCCTCATCCTCTCTGGACAGAGGATCCGGACGTTGTTGTGCGTCCGGACATTGGACTCCGGTCGCGGGTCCGAAGCTTCGGAGCTCTCTGGTTGCTCACTGCATAGCAACCAGACGCAAGGTGATGGTCCGGACTCGCACTGTGTAGTGCGTCCGGAGGCTCTGGATGCTCTTGGGTGCTCTCGGGTTGCCCTGGAAATATTTCCGGACGCGGGTCCGGACGCTACTGTTTAGCGTGTCCGGAGGTGACACGTCGGCACAGGAAAGAGCGCCAACGGCAGGATTCAAATGGAAGGAGGGTCCGGACGCATGCGCGTTGGTCCGGACCCCCCATGCAGACTGCGTCCGGAGCTACGCAGGAAATCAGGATGAGGGGCAAAACAACTAGTCTTTGGTGGATGACTATAAATATGTTTTGGCCGGCTCCTAGGGCACTCTCTTGCACCTTCTATTCACTTGAGACATTTGTGCTTGCTTGAGATAGCCCCCAACTCATCTCTCTTTGCTTCAATTGCATTCTTGTGAGAGTTTGAGTGAACCAAGTGCATTGAACATTGCATTGCATCTTAGTGGCACTTGGTCATCGTCATCGCCGCGAGATTTCTTGTTATTCTTGGTGTTTGCCAACACCTAGACGGCTTGGCGATTGAGGAGAAGCTTCGGCACGTGTTGGTGATTGTTCGTGGCCGGCTTCATCATTGTGAGAGGGCTTGTACCCACCTCGGTGGAGCGCCAAAGGGTAACTCTAGTGGATTGCTCGTGTCATTGAGTTACTCTCATTTGGGTGGATTCTTGTGGCGCCCGAGTTAGTGGGCTAGGCTTGTCATTGCCTATTAGCCACCGAATCACCACTTGAGTAGTCGACACAACAGGGACTAGCTTGGTGGCAACCAAGTGAACCTCGGGAGAAAAATCGATTGTCATCTTGTCTCCTAGCTACTCTTTGGTATTCATTGTGATTGGTTCTCTACATTGACATCCATACATCACAAGGCATCGGTATAACAATCACCTCCTCCCTTGTATTTACTTCTTCCTTATCTTATTTAGTTAGCTTGCTAGTTAGCTTCTTTATTAGTTGTTATTGCTAGCTTGTGTTAAGTGCCTTAGGTTCTTGCTATTGTTTGATAGGCACTTAGCTAACTAGAATTGCATTGGATAGGTGGCTTTGCACCCTAAGTAGAGCTAGAGCAAAAAGCTTCGCTTAAGTGTTATCTAACCTTTTGCTCTAGTGTTTTGTAGAATTTTATTAGGCTATTCACCCCCCTTCTAGCCATCTAGGACCTTTCAACAACGCCGAGCCGCCAATGCCAATACAGAATTACAGATCGAGGCAGACAAGCAGCGCCGTAGCCCACAACGTCCTAGTCTTCTGTCCTCCACAAGTATATTATTCTTAGATATACAAATGAGTTATCTGAGTGTTTGCAAATAAGGGATAAAGATATTCTTAATGCAATATCACTTGTTAATGTGGCAAAGAAAATAATGCAAGAATTAAGGTCTAATGGCTGGATTAATTTTCTTGAGAAGGTCACTTCATTTTGCAATAAACATGGTGTTGATGTTCCTGCTATGGATGGTGATTATGTTCCTTATGGAAAATCAGCAAGGAAAGCTCGTGCCCAGAAGCAAACCAACGATGACCACTTCAGAAGAGAAGTATATATTGACATCATTGATCAAATAAGTCAAGAACTTGATAATCGGTTTGACAAGATTAATATGGAGTTGTTGTCTTGTATGTCGGCCTTCGGTCCTTCTAATTCATTTGCTTCTTTTGATGCACAAAAGCTATGTAGACTAGGTGAGTTCTACCCAAAGGAATTCTCAAATAATAATTTGTTCAAACTTGAATTGCAACTACATAATTATATTGATGACATCAGACAGGATGACAACTTTAAAGGTCTAGATAATATTGTTGATCTCTCAGTTAAGCTTATTGAAACAAAGAGGCACAAAGTGTATGATATGGTTTATGAGCTCCTCAAATTGGTATTGCTTCTACCCGTGACAACCACAAGTGTTGAAAGAGTATTTTCTGCAATTGTTTTAGTGAAAACAAAGTTAAGAAATAAGATGAGAGATAGTCTTTTGGATGATTGTCTAGTCACTTTTATTGAGCGGGATATATTCTTTGACATAAATGAAGATGGTATAATCGAGACATTTATGTCCCTTAGGAAGCGTCGAATAAAATAGTCACAAAAATAGCATTGTAAGTCTCTGGTTCTCTTTTATGTATATATTTCAATCATCGGTATGACTTTTGAACTATTATGTTACTTCGTGCATATATATCGAATCATGTTATCAGTTTTACACTTATTATCGAATTACTTAAATAGATTTACCAAATTGTACATGAATTTTTTTTCCGGACATACCCTTAGACAAAATTCTAGATTCGCCACTGACTGTTGTTGTTGGTTCTTTGTCTTCTCTAGATGGATGTTGTGTCGCCGTGGCTTAGTCTTCTTTGTAGGCAGCCTTTGCGTTGATGTCTTTTCTTCTTGCACATTTTGTCTTGTACGGTTTTTTGTTGTGGTTTAATTTCTCCTCGTTTGCTGTTCTTTCTTTCTTTTTTCTCTCTTTGGTCGACTTTAGTTCGCTTGCCAACGGCTTGGTGATTTGTAACATGTGCTACAAGATCTCTCGCATAACAGTGTCTTGTAAGTCCTTTTATTTTAATGAAATACTTGCACAAACATGTTTGAAAAAAGTATAAAATTTGCTGGCTATAAAAAATGGGCGGTGTCCAACTGATTGTAGCGTACAAAAATACAGGAAAGGATATATGTTTTATTGTTAAATATGAAGACTAACCTTGTTTAAGAAATATCTATTATTTATTGGCAAACCCTTAATAAGGCCTATTAGTTTAGTTGGTTAGAGCGTTGTGCTAATAACACGAAGGTCGTAGGTTCGAGACCTGCATGGACCATTTTTGTTTTTTCTCTCTACTATGTGTGACTATTTATTCTTTTTGTTTTTCTTTTTTAAAATTTCTATTTTGAACATTTTTAAGTTCTTTCTTTTTTTTCAAATTTGTATATTTGTTTTTGTTGTTTCTCTTCTATGTGTGACTATTTATTCTTTTTGTTTTTCTTTTTTCAAATTTCTATTGTGAACATTTTTAAGTTCTTTCTTTTTTTCAAATTTTTATATTTGTTTTTTTTTGTTTCTCTTCTATGTGTGACTGTTTATTCTTTTTGTTTTTTCAAATTTCTATTTGAACATTTTTTTGTTACTTTTTTCAAAAATCTATTTTGAACATTTTTTGTTCCTTTTTTCAAATTTCTGTTTTATTTGAAGCAGACTTCCACTCTTCTATGTGTGATTGTTTTTTTTTCTTTTTTGTTTTTTCAAATTCTACTAGCTAAATGTGCAACAGGTGTACATAATATCATGATAACATATGTATCACGTGTTATACTATATCTAGCCCTTAATCAGAACAAATTTATGTTTTACAATATATTGTACAATTAAGAATATAATCTCTCTATGTTTCAACGATGAGAACGTGCTTTGTACGAACACCAAGTTGCAGCTAATCACTAATCAAAGATAGTCCAGAAGATTTTCAAATCCAAAATGCAGTGCCTGACTTCTTACAACTGAAGCATATAAATGGCTTCTAGAATATTGTTTTATGCAAAAATACAGGCTTATATTTTTAGCCTAATCTATTTAGATTACTTGGTTTTACAATTGTAGCTCTCATCGATTAGGCTTCTTGTTCTAAAACTTCGAATGGTCGTGTTCCTACGTATGGAATGACACTCCAAAGATTAGTTCAAGCTGCTATATTTAAGAACAAAATTATCAGTTGGTTAATTTTCTCATATTGAGGTTTGGTCCTGAAACAACAAGAGTGATGTTTGGCCCTTTAACTATAAAGTTTGGACTTGTAACCTTGGTGGCTCAGGTTTGACCAGTAATTAACAGGGAAACAATAAACACATAAAGAAGAGGTTCAGCGCACACTAGGAAATCAGGAACGTACCTCTAGTTACTTCTCATGGTATATAATAAATTGACTTCACATCAAATAGCCTGGATGTCACATTGATCAAGCAACCTGCGGTTCACTGTTTCTAGCTCTGACTTAAAAAAAACAAAGTTCAGTATATATGATATGCAACCCAATATGAAAGTGCTAATGTGGCACACAGTATATGCACCGCCACCCTACGTTATGCCGATACTTCAAGGTACACGCGTATCGCGTATCCGATACGTATCGGATACGGATACGCGTCGGATACACCGCGGATACGTATCGGAGAAGTATCCAATTTTATTATTTTTGAAAAATTCAGATACGCGTATCAGGGTTAAGGGATACGGCCTGACCCATTTAGAGGATACGGCATGGCCCAATTAGAGGAGGCCAGGGTACCTTCAGGCTTCAGCCGCATCCAGACGCTCGAGACGAGTCGCTCGCGCCGCATCCCCGCGCCGCATCCCCGTCGCCCGCGCCGCTTCCCCGTGCGGGACGCCGCGAGCATCGCTCGCCAGCTGCCGTCCTCCGGCCACCGGCGACGAGGTCCGACCGTGGCCGCCGTTCCCCGCGCGGAACGCCACGAGCATCCGCCCGACCGCCCTTGCTCGCAGGCGACGAGGTCTGCCCGTGATCGCCACTTCGGCCAGCCGCCGGAGCGCCGCTCACCGCCCGCCGGCCACCGGCGACGAGCCTTCCCTCGCCGGCGACGAGATTCCTCCCCTGCTCGCGACCAGCTCCGCCCCTGCTCGCCACCTCGCCCAGCCGACAGGCGACAGTGAGTTTTCTTCCTCCATTCTCATCTCCTCTGCTTTAGTTCGTAGTAGTAGCTGCTTGATTTGTTCGATTCGATCTCTACCTCATTTTCCTCTCCCCATTCTCGATCTATGCAGTACATGGCATCTCCTAATTTGAGTGCTGTTAGTGGAAGTGCAAATGCTAGTGTAGGATCTCTAACCACATATGCAAGTGCAGTAAACATCAAGGCTCCACTTTGGAATCATGTTAAAATTTTAGAGAAGCCTAAATTTGGTGGAGGAAATACATTTTGGCGCTGCAAGTACTGTCCATTGCAAAAACTGAGTAGTTACTCTAGAGTTGAAGCTCATTTGCTGCAGATTAAGGGAAAGAGAATAAGTACATCTCCTAAAGTTTCATATGAAATGCTTAGTGCAATGAGGAAGGAAATTGAAAGGTGCAAAGATCTGATGGAAAGATCCAAGTCAAAAACTGTTTCTCTACCTTCCTCGGGCAATACTGATGACACTTCCAAGAGGACCAAGAGGGGGCCAGCTTCTGTATTGGAAAAATCTTGGAGATTGGATGACCGTAACCACTTGGATGCTTTAATCAGTAGGTCAATTTATTCAGGAGGGGTAGCATTCAATTTTTTGAGAAATCCATATCTTCGAGAAGCTTTTAGCTTTGCTTGCAGCCACAACATGCAAGGTTATGTGATTCCTAGTTACAACAGAGTTAGAGAGGGCCTTCTGAAGCAAGAAAGAAGACACATTGAGCGTTTGTTGGAGAGCACAAAGAGCACATGGTCAGAGAAAGGAGTCACAATCTACACAGATGGTTGGTCAGATCCTCAGAGGAGACCAATCATCAATTTTGTTGTTGTTTCTGACAAGTCACCTATGTTCTTGAGGGTTGATAATTGTGAAGGTGAGATAAAAACCAAAGAATTCATTGCTGAAAAGTTGAAAGGTATAACTGAAGAAGTAGGTAGAGATAATGTGGTTCAAATCATTACAGACAATGCTGCAAATTGCAAAGGGGCTGGTCTAATAATTGAGGCTGAGTATAAAAACATATTTTGGACACCTTGTGTTGTGCATACCCTCAACCTTGCTTTGAAAAGTATTTGTGAACCTAAAATGGGAAACAATCCTTCTGATGATCAGATATTTGTTTGGCAACAACTTGAGTTTATTACTGATGTAAAAAATGAGGCTGCTATAATAAAGAATTTCATAATGAATCATAGCATGCGGCTTTCAATCTTCAATGAGTTCAGTCATTTGAAGTTACTTTCTATTGCTGAAACAAGATTTGCCTCTGTTGTTTGTATGCTGAAGAGGTTTGTTGAGGTAAAATCAGCCCTCCAATAAATGGTGATTAATGATAAATGGAGCATCTACAAAGAAGCCAGAGATGATTCTCCAACTCCAACAGCCCAAATTGTGAAGGACTTGATACTGAATGATGTATGGTGGGACAAGGTGGACTACATTCTTAAGATTACCATTCCTATTTATGAAATGATTCGTATTACAGACACCGACACACCATGTCTTCACTTAGTTTATGAGATGTGGGATTCAATGATAGAGAAAGTGAAGAAAGCCATATATCGATTTGAGGGCAAAGGGAGAAGATGAGGAATCAGACTTGTATTCAGTGATTTATGACATATTGATTGCTAGGTGGACAAAAGGAAATAATCCACTTCATTGTTTAGCTCATTCACTTAATCCAAGGTACAAATTGCCATTCAATTTTTTTCATTTAGTTCACATGTCTCTCCTGTCATCTAAGTACCATGTCATTCATAATTTTACCATTCACTAAATCATAAAGACAAATTGACAATTACAGATATTATAGCAAAAAGTGACTTGAAGAAGGTGTTGGCCGTGAACCACCCACAAGGATAAAGAGGTGTCCAAAATGAGAATGACTTGCTTCAAGAGATTCTTTCCCAACCCAGAAGACTTAGCAAAAGTAAAAGAAGAGTATGCAAGGTTCTCTAGTTGTTCAGAAGAATTTAATGATCCCGACTCAATCCATGATAGATGGGTTGTTTCTCCCATGACTTGGTGGACAAATCATGGACAATCTGCTCCCTTGTTGATGAGTTTGGCCATGAAATTGCTTAGCCAACCAGCCTCATCTTCTTGTTGTGAAAGAAACTGGAGCACTTATAGCTTTGTCCATAGTGTGAAGAGAAATGCCTTAACTCCAGAGCGAGCTGAAGATTTAGTCTTTGTGCACTCAAATCTAAGGCATCTGTCTAGAAGAAGTGATGCATACAAGACAGGAGAGACAAGAATGTGGGATATAGGAGGGGATGCTTTTGATTCACTTGGTGGTGTTGGCATTCTTGAAGTGGCTGACCTGTCCCTTGATGAACCTGATTTGCAAGCTGTGACTTTCGGTTTGGATGCTCAGGAGGTTGATGTTGTGGTTGACAATGAGCCAAATGAGGAATAGGAGCTTGCTGGTTGCTTGCTATTGCCTTTAGGAGCTTGTTGGTTGCTTGTTGTTGCCTTTAGGACCTTACTGGCTGCTTGCTGTTGGCTTTTATTACCTATGTTTGATTTGAGACTACTATATTTGTTTGTTTGAGTCCTTTAGAATCTACTATGTAATAATAGTACACTTAAGTTGTTATTTGAGACCTTGAGACCTACTGCTAATTTGTATTCTTATCTATTTTATTTTATTTTTAATATCAAACGTATCCGCGTATCGGGTTGTTTGGGATATTGGCGTATCCGTATCCGTATCTGATACCGATACGCGTATCCGTATCCGTGTAACTTAGCCGCCACCTATCGAAATCTGAGAAGCGTCGTGTGAATAAAAATTACAATCTTCTCCCCCTTACTCCCGTTCAGCAAAATTTCAACATTCCGTATTATCAAAGACATCAGGAAAATCTTCCTACCAACCGAATCCCTGCAATGTGCCTAAATAATCCAAATGTGTGCACCTTGCAAATTCTGATTACTGAAAACTGCTCACATGGATTACTGCTTTCTTCACAATGGTTCTCTCTCCAATACATTGGATTTCACCTTCATATATATATGCCACTGCTCTACTCGTAGTTGCTCGGCTCCACCTCCAGCACGTTGATGTCAATCTGCTCCACCTCTTCGTCGCCCACCTCCTACGATTTCTCATCCTCATCGGTGAAGGAGTCCCGAGTCTAGGTCCATGCCGTGGGACTGGAGATGGGAGTGGTAAGAGGCGGCGAAGTCAGAGAGCGAAGCGAGGTCATCTGCGTTGTGGACTTCTCCCGCTGCAGGCGCTCAATGATGAGTATGGCCTCGCTGGCCGCCGTCTCCGCGGAGGCCCGCTCGGCGTCGAGCTCCTGCGGCAGCCCCCACGCTTTGTGTCCTCCTCCTTGAGAAGACGCCCCACATCGTGTCCTCCACGCCCTCCTTGTCCCTGAGTAGCTGCGTCGCCGCCACCTCAGCAACTGCGCCGCCGCCGCCTCCAGTTCCGCCACCTGCCAGATCAGGTCCTTGCCGGAGCTTAGCGGCGACGTGCACGGAGAACGCGAGGCGGGCGACTGGGGATCGATGAGATCGGCTGATGAGCTGATTGTGCGGAGCAGTTTTTTGTTTTTTTTGTTTTGTTTTTCCGGAAGGGGAATCGGTGCGGGCGGAGTTAGTCGAGGCCGGGCGAAGCGAAGGCTCGGCGATGGTTTGGTGTCCGGTGGACGGAATATATCCGTATGTGTATGTTTTAGTTGTATAGAGAAGAGATAGAGATAGAGATTTTGTTTGAACAAGCTATGTGTGATGGAATGTCCACCGTGGGCCATACTCTTTTTTTATTTCCCCGTATTTGCTAATCGTGTGCGTTCGTTTTTTTATGTTTCACGTTTCCATTTTTTTTTGTTCTTTTAACTTATATATCTAATCTATCTATTTTGTGTGAGCGAGACTTTCACTCTTCTATTCTCTTTGATGGAGTCCCCACCGTGTCCGTTCGCACACGAGACTGACACACCAACAACCAATATAGTGGGTAAAGTATAATAACTTGCCATTACATCGAACGGTTCAGTGAGCAAAATAGGTGGAGACGATACTGTCGAGAGTCGGTTGTCGCCAGATTCAGCGCTCAATTCAACATGCTTTGCCCCTATATCTTCAACAAAAAAAAATGCACATATGTAGTTGTAAGACCTAGTTGACATTAAAATACACTGTTGGGTTGGTACGTCAAGATGTTGTGGGTTATGTGGGCTTAAGGGAAAGATTAAGGTCCTGTTTGGATTCCTACTTCTAATTCTAAATTTTAGAGGTCTTTAAATTTTAGAGCAATTTAGATCACTTTTTATATCTAAAGCACTAATGTGAGGTGGACTAAACTTTAGAGCTAACTTTAGACCATATGTTTCAAGTTTTAGTTCTAAAGTTTAGAGATGAGGATCCAAACATACCCTAAAAATGCCTATATAAATATATGGAGTGTTTGGATCCAAACATACCCTAAAAATGCCTATATAAATGTATGGAATGTTTTTTTTATTGGTGGTCTACTATTAAGCTAGTAATCTCAGTGAAGGTTTCATTTAGGTATACCTAAAAAAAAGGGTTCATTTAGGTATCATTTGCATTTAATATTATGATCAGTAAGTTTGATGACTTGACAGGTTAATTATGAATTGAGAGATAGTGGGAGTTGCATCTAATTGATTTTTTTTTTATGATTATCAATTTTCTATAAGTCATGAAATTAAATATCTATAGAACTATATATAATAAAAACTTACATTGAGAATGAGCATTTTATTTATATTTGATTCTATTATTCTACATGATATGCTAATCTTAAGAATAAAGTCATAAAACTCTATTGTTTGTCTTGCGTTAAGCCACTACATATGGAGCACGAAGTCCACTGACCGTAGTTGTAATGTGAACGGTCCGGCGAAGAACCCAATCAATGAACGGCCAACGGCCATCGATCCGTCGGTTCCATCATCAATTCATCCCCGTGCTGTCGCGAGGCGAGAGGGATGATTGGATTGGACGGTGACAGGACTAAAGAAAACCAGCCCCGTGCGCACCTGTTTCTCATCCTGTGTGTTTAGTGTTCACACCTCGGATCACATGGAACTTGACAGTTGTGACCCGGGTCACAGCCACAGTAACGTGAAAGTATGAGTGGCTACTGGCTAGCGCCCGTGCTTGAGACTTTTGATTCACGTGTGTTTAGACGCGAAAACTTTGGAAAAAACGATATTATGCACTTTTGTTTATATTTGCCAATTATTATTTAATCACAAAGTAAATAGAAGTTTAAAAGATTTATCTTGTAAATTACAGATAAATTGTGCTATTAATTATTATTTTTATCTATATTTGATGTTCCATGTATGTGTCTAAAGATTCAATATGATGAAAATCTTGTAAAATTTTGAAATTTTGAAGGTATCTAAACAAGAGGCGGCACCAAAACATTGTTTACTCTGTTGTGTTGAAGATATTTAAAGTCCAAATGGGTGCGAGAGTTAACTATTTGCTGGCTAAAAATTAATTTAAATTAATCCTATCTAAACAAGAGAGTTAATAGACAAGCTAATATTTTTAGATAAATCTTCAATTAGATGTTAGCTAACTAACTAATCAATCTCAGCCCATATAAACTAATTTTTAGCCTAACTAGCAACTGCTCTACCTCATCTAAAAAACTCCTTATTCTGTTGCGATGTGCTCCAGCAAAGGTGTATCTTGTTGCAGAAAAAACCCGCCTCAAAACTCGCAAGCTTTGATTGACAATCACACAAATTACATATTGAAGTTGTCATCGACGTATTTGTACTAGAACTACTTTTAAGATGAAATCCATCTCCCGATGCAGCTTTGTAACCCTTCGCTCTTCCCCCAGCGATAGCAACCTTCCATACGATCTCATACTAGACTCTGGCCATCCCCCGATGGAGTCTCGCCACCATATATCGTGGACCCCTTACACGACATGCCTGCGGCACACCAGCCGTTGGCAGCCACCCACATACCATCGGTTAGTTTGTTCCACGCCGATGTCCACATAACCATGGTCTTCATGCTGGCTAGAGTGCGCCGCTTAGGACCCTCCTTGGGATCTCTGTCTTTGGCTAGTCTTTGTGGTCGTTACGAATCATTTTCCCTGCCCTACGCGGTCTGCTATGGCAGCGGTTGGTCGTGGTTGTGGATCTGTACCGCAAGCGACCGACAACCGGGAGGATGCCGTAGACCTCCTGAATCGGCTGAACCTGACTATAAAAGTTGTCGCCTTCATCAATGATACCCTCCACATTACCACCATCTGTAACAGGAGCAGACTCGGCTCAGGCACCGCTACGGCACTCGGCATTTACTCTCTGATCCCCAAGATTTCTCGGAGCCTCCGGGACGAGGCGCGTCCGTCCATGGGGGCGAAGGCGGCGCACCGGCGTGGGGTGCTGGACCTGGAGGCGCAGTTCGCCTTCTTCCGGTCGCAGCACCGGCACCCCGTGAACGCGGCGGCGCACGCGCTGCTCACCTGGCCCATCCTCTTCACCAACCTCCTCATCCTCCACTTCCTGCCCCTGCCGCTGCCCGTGCCCCCCGCGCTGGCCCTCACGCTCGCCTACGCCGCCGCCTACCTCGCCGTCGACCGCCGAGCCGGCGCACTCGCGGGGCTGCTCTTCGTCGCCGCATGGGCCGCCAGCCGCGCCCTCGCGGCCCGCCTCGGCTTCGCTCTCTCCTGGAAGCTCGTCCTCGCCACGCAGCTCTTCTGCTGGACCTGGCAGTTCCTCGGCCACGGCCTCTTCGAGGCAAGTGGCACAGATTCGAATTGGTCCCTCCACCTCCCTCGTTCCGTCCTTCCCATCGTCAAGCTCTTGGGAATCTAACTAATCGACGGCTCCACTGCTGATCTCTGTTCCTGATTGTTCAATTTTGCAGAAAAAGGGGCCGACTGTGAGCGATCTTCCTGAGGTGTTCCTGATGGAGCCGTTCCTCATCTTCCTTCAGGTAACCACAGGCACAGCTCACCAACGTGTGCTAATTCTTCAGTCATCTCCACACATGGAATGGAATGCGTCGACTGGTGCTAATTCTTCAACCCTCTGTCGGTTCTTTGTGTGCACAGATACTGAACAAGCTGTTCGGCTACGAGCCGTACCCTGGGTTCTGCAAGAACGTGGACAGGAAGATGGAAGCTGATCTCAGGGAGAGCATAGAGCTCAAGGAGAGGAAGACAACCTGATTGATTGGGGGGTGATCGTCCGGAGCCGTGCGCGAAATCGTACCATCTGTACATGTAGCATATTGCCTACCATTTGTGTGTGGTTTTATTCAGATATATGTTGTCTGCACACCATTGTAGAGTGTAGTAAACAACAGTCGTGCGTTGAGATCAGATTGAATCCCTACGTATTGACAGGAAGAAGGTAGAGAGCGCTAATTCTCTCCTGGTTTACTGCCCTATAAATTTGCCGGACAAAGATAATATATCTTGTTTAAATTAGTATGTTTATATTTATAAGCTGAAGTAGATTTTCCATAATCCGTCCGCCCCTTCATAGAAAGGGGAAAATCTAGTGTCAACACAACCAAACGGCATTTGGGTTATCATCAGTTCCATATCTGATCTCCTAGATAATCTCTCATGGTCTAGATTCTTTACCTTTTTTTTGTATCCAATACCAGCAAACACAGAACGAAACTCTTTGCCCGAGAAAATCTCGAAATCCATGCATCTGTGGCACTGCTTTGTTCGTTTGGTTTATCAGTTATGATGTACTAGTGTTTTTATCTCATAATAAAACAACAAAAAAAACAACATTAATCGTAGAAACGATCAACCAAGCACAAGCAGGTAGCAGATATTCTAAGAAAACAACCAAAAACAATATCAACAGGCCAGGTGTTTGTTTCTGCTAGAGCTATGCCATGTGCTGCAATACACTCACTACTCTATTATCCTGGCAGCAGCCGTATTTCGCTGTAGCGGCCACCTCGTGATGCTTGATGGAGCTCTAAAGTTGTGGGGTATGGCTTCCAACTGCTAGTTTGATGAGAATTGGTCTTCTACTAGTGCGATTAGCATTGTTTGGGGGTCATCTGCTTCTAGATGGTCGTGAAGCGTGAAGCCTGTTCGTTTGACTGTTTTTAGCTGATAAGCCGGCTGATAATGTTTTTGTCTATTTTTTTTTCAATGACTGATAAGTCAAGCGAACAGGGCGCATGATGTTCGAGCTAGCCTGAATAATGCCTGACTGAAGACCATCATGTTGTTGCTGTTGTGCCCGATCTTACCGCAAACAATAAGCCTGCTCGCTACAAACTGTTGTGGACGCGGCGGCTGCAGCAGCAAGTGCAACCCATCGCTAAGACTGTCTCCAACAGACTACCCAAAGGGTGACCCATTCACAAAATGCCTAGTGCACAGTGCTTTTGGAAAAAAAAACCACTCTCCAACGGAGTACGCAAACAAGCAACGCATTTTGGGTGAGGCAACACGATAGGCAATCTTGCGTCCTCTCTCCGTCGCTTTGCGTCTCCTCCAGGCGTCAGGCCCACCACCACAAGGAAGGGGACGACCCGGGGCCAAGGCGGAGGTCACTTGTGCCAACGCCGGGGCAGAGCTCGCCCGCTCCCCCGCCCGGGGCCACGCTCACCTGCTCCCCGCGTGGAGTCATTGGAGGGAGCAGGGGTACGCGACATCGGGCAGGGGAGAAGTTGCGGCGGCCATTGGAGGGAGCAGGGGAGGGAGGATCCCGCCGGCGAGGTCCGCCTGCGGTGGAGCAGCCGCTCGCCGCCCCTGGAGAAGAACGCCGTCAGTGCGGACGCGGCCAGGCTGGGGTCGGAGCTCCTCGGACGACGTCGAGACGGGCTCGCTCGCAGCAAGGCGTGGCCTGCCGGAGTGCCGGGGACGCCACCTCCGCGGCTCCGCCTTTGTCGTGGCCCCCGGGTGTCGTCCGTCGCGCCGTCAACCACCGCCGCCACTCCTGGAGAAGAGCTCCCCACGGCGGCCATGGCGGGTGCCGATGAGGCAGGGGCGGATCTCCTGCATGCCCGCCCATGGCGATCGAAGAGGAACTCCGGGCACGAGCTGGGCCTAGGCGGGTCCGTGGCTGGGCGACGCGGCGTGGCGCGGTGAGGGGCCGGAGCGGGGCGGCGTGGCTGTGGCAAGGGGAGCAGAGGCAAGGGGAGCAGAGGCGGCGAGGAGGATTTGGGGGCTCTGGAGTCTGTTGGAGAAGATGAATTTTTCGGTGAAAATTGTTATTATAGGACTCTAAACGTGGGGCTTCGTTATTATAGGATTTCTAAGATCTGCTTTGCTAAAATAGGTCTCCAAAAGTATGGACTTTGTTTTTCATGACATTTTAAGCTTTTAAAAGGATTTGTCATCTGAAATACATATATTTGGTCATGACTTGACTCTTTTGCCCTTAGGCCTAGAAAACACATGTAAGGGCTGGTGGCCGCTGCCTAGCCCTTGTTGGTCGGTCCCTGCCTGTCCTGGCTGGGCGTGGCCAGGGGCTGGCTGGCCGCTGCCTGGGCATGGCAAGCCACCAAAATACAGTGTAGCATATCATATAAATTAGAAAAAAATCCAAGCAATAAATAAAACCATAAATTTGCACAAACGAGTTCATCTTATTATAAAACCATGATTGTAGCAAATAAAAGTTCATCTTATAAGACCATAATTTAGTTCCAAATAAGGTCCAAGTCATATGAAATAAATTAAGAGTTTACATCTCATCACACGCAACATTAAAAAAAATCATCTAATGCGAAGCTTTCTCTTCGGAGTCATCTTTTTTTGGTGCTGTAGCTGTAGGAATCGTCATCACGGGACTAGTGGTGTCATCATGAGTTTGTGAAGTTGTGCCCTCTCCTAGTAATATTGCAAGCTTGCTGCACATAAATTCGATAATACAATTAGATGTATGCAAAAAAAAGTTTATGATAAATGTGTTAAAATTGTTACCTTCTTGTGAACCTTCCTGGACTATCCCGTAGGATTTCTTCTCTAGTCGGTCTCCGTGGAGTGCTAGGTTCTTCATGTGCTTTTGTAACATTCTTCCTAGGTTGCCTACGCTTCCTACAAGTGATGAAATAAATGAATATTGACATTTTCATTCAAGTTTCTTGATAAATAAAAATTAGTCGTACCTCTTTTTTGCGGTCCCATTGAGTGGACATTTTGGACTAGCTTGCTTGTGACCTTTTTCTCCACATCTTAAGCAAGTCATAGGTCCTCTAATCATCTTCTTTCCCTTTCTATTTATTGGAACACTATCATTGTCACATCCCTTGTCACCTTCACCCTCGTTGCTAAATTTGCCATCTTTGGAACCTTTCTTTTTGTATCCACCTTCATCCCATCCCTTCATTTTTAGTTTCCTCTGTCTTCCAACAGGTAATTTAGCAAGAGGTGCACCAACTAAAAATGGAAGGTCCACTTGTGGCCATTGTGTTTTATCTGTCATCGGCTCAATATCTCTTTCATAAGCAGCCCTGAATCTATTCACAGAGTAGTAGTCATGCACAAACTGTTCTATGTCAATTCCCCTTTGGCGGGTGACATAGGCTAGCACATGTTGACATGGCTTACCAGTGTGCTGCCATTCAAGACAAGTACATGACCTTTGCTGCAACTTGACAATATGCCTCACAGAATTACCATTGCTATGATCCCACACCTTTGCACTCCGATTAGAACATTTCACAATTTTCAAGTGGCCCAATCCTCTAGTATTTGCCCTTAGCTGAACCATAATAGCTGGGAGTATCCTGCCCTCGGGTAGCCTATATGCAATAATTCTTCTCTTGTGGCACAATACCATGATTACTTCTCTGATCTTATCAGCAAGGTCAGCAACTGGAAGGTCCTTATGGTCTCTAATCCAGTTATTAAATGATTCTGCAATATTACTGGTTATGTAGTCACACTTGATTTCTGGATTGAAACCACATCTATACCATAATAGCTTGTGATTTTTCTGTAACCATTGCACTGCTTCCGATGATTCACTAACCATTTTTGCTAAATGGTCATAGAAAATCTCCGCTCTATAAGCCCTTGCAGCAGGATATATCCGGCCAAACCCTCTAAATCTCTTCTTGAAGTTTCTGGTAAGATGAAAAAAAACATTCCCTTTGCTCTGCATTTGGGAATATATTCTTCACTGCACTCTCCAAACCTTTGCAAGCATTAGAACAAATAGCAAGGAGTGGAGGATCACCTATAACCTTCTTCAACTGTTCCATGAACCAAGTCCACTTGTCTGTTGTTTCAGAAGATATGAAGCCATAAGCAACTGGATACATCCAATTGTGACCATCAACTGCTACTGCTGCGGCCAAGTGACCATTCCACCTTCCATTTAGTGTTGTACCATCTATGCTCAAATGAGGCCTACAACCTTCCAAGAAGCCATCAATGCATGGTTTAAGAGCACCGAAAAAACGATGGAAATATACCTCACCATCCACCTCCAGAACATCAATCTCAACAACACTCCCGGGGCTCCGCTTCTCTACCTCGGCCTTCCACCTAAACAATAGCTCAAAACTTTCTGACCATTTTCCATAAACCTCATCAAGAGCTCTTGCTTTACCCCGCCACACAGTGTCATATGCAATTTCACATAAGTGATTTGTTTTCAACCTCTTTTGCAATTCCCTTGCACCGATATTTGGTTCAGCTCCCATTGTGCTACCCACTTGCAACTTGGAGTTGTAGTTGCCATCCTCATGCTAGACGCACATGTATGGTCATTGATTAAGACAGTAACCTGCAAGAAAAAAACTAAATGAATGAGATACTGCATGCATTTGGGCAAAAAAAAGAACAAACAATGATACATGCTGATGTACAAAGGGAAAAAATTAATGCAATCTCAATGTACAGAGGCATATACAGAGGCACATATAGAAACAAAATAATGCAAGCAAGATTACAGAGAGGAAAAAAATTAATGCAAGCAAGATTACATAGGCATATATTTAGGAAAAAAATAATGCAACCGAGATTACAGAGGCATATATTTAGGAAAAAAATTAATGCAAGCAAGATTATTCACCTCCACGGTAGGGTTGCCTTTCAATTTCCTGCCATTTATTCTCCAAGGGCAAGGGCAACCTTCTACACCGGACTTGCAAAAAGCCCTTCTCTACTCCTAAATGGAACGACTTGTTGATGGTGAAAGGATCAAGATGCCCAAGAGGGGGGGGGTGAATTGGGCTTATTTCAAATTTCTAAAGCAAATATGAAATCCTATCAAGTGCCAATCACCCCGTGCCTAACGATTAATGTGCCTTAGACTATGAAAGCGGTAGCAAGGCAATGAAAGTAAGAACGATGCGAAAAGTAATGCAGTATGAAAGAGCTAGGGATAGAAATCTTGACACGACGATGTTTTGCCGAGGTATCGAGGAGTCGACACTCCCCCCTAGTCCTCGTTGGAGCACCTGCGCAAGGGTATTGCTCCCCCTCTACCCGCGCAAGGGTAGAGTGCTCTCTACGGGCTGGTTCTTCGCCACTCCGGTCGGTGAACCGCCCACAACCGATCACAAGTCGATGGAGAAGGGCCGCCGATAATCTTCCGGCGATCACCTTCCTCCCAAGCACCACCGGACCATCTAGGTGATGTCGATCACCAAGAGTAACAAGCTTCGATCTTTGCTTGACTCACTCAAGCTTCACAACTAGAGGATGCACACATGAACTCTTAGATGAACTAGAGGAAAGGATGGATGGATTTGTGAATCACTCTCTCTCTCTCTCTAGGGCTCTTGCTCTCTTCCCAACCTTCTCAAGCAACTCAGCAACTGAAATGAGCAAAGACAAGGTGGGAGAGAGAGGGTGGGGCTATAAATAGCTCACACACAAAACTGCCTCGGGCTGGAAAACGGTATGTATTTAAGTTGGCGACGGACGCTCCGTCGCTTGCCCCAATGGCTAGTTATTGTGTACGTCAGCAGGCACCGGACGCTCCGACGCTTGGCGACGGACGCTGTGCCTCAGCGTGTGGCGCCAACTGGCTGCTCTCGGGTTTCTGGGAAAATATTCCCGGACGCTCGCGAGCGTCCGACGCCTAGGTGACGGGCGCGTCCATCGCAAACTGGACGTATCTGGAACTCTCTGTGTTGGTGGTGGACGCTCGACTGTGCAAACGTCAGCGTCCGACGCCATCGTCTGGCGCGCCGGACAACGTCTGGCGCCCTAGATTTCAGCATCCGACGCCCATAGAAGCTTCCTCTCAACTTTGTTTTTCGTCGCGATGAATATGGAAGTTGTTCTAGGCTATCTTACGGTCACCATAGGCTTGCTTAGAGCTAAGGTTGTCAAGTGTGCACCACACCTAAGTCATGAAGCTCTCCTAAGTCAAGCTACTAGTCTCAACCCCTCTTAATAGTACGGTCAAAGATCAAATAGAAGCCCTATCTATTTCTAA
Organism: Microstegium vimineum; assembly: GCA_022036555.1. Lineage (NCBI taxonomy): Eukaryota > Viridiplantae > Streptophyta > Magnoliopsida > Poales > Poaceae > Microstegium > Microstegium vimineum. The sequence continues at coordinate 35,157,004 of CM039135.1, forward strand.
GTGCCCTTCATCTCCTTATGGCACTTAGCCTATTATTCTAGGGTCTTCACCATGACTCTTTGAAATCCGAAACGATATCCATCTTGGGGGCTAAGTGATAACCATTGATGCCCATTCATGTTGATCACTATGGCTAAGCTACGCATAGCCTCTGCAAAACACACGTTAGCCATAATAATCGCTAATTGACGTTAATCACCGAAACCAATAGGGCCATGATTCTTCAATCTCCCCCTTTTTGGTGATTGACGACAATAACTCCTCGAGTATGGATATAAGAGTGAAATGTTAGGATTTCAAGTGATTTAGATTGGTCGAGCAAGGGTTAGTAAATAGAAATGAAGCAAACTTGCTCACCCAACCTTAATCACAAAAATGCTATTCAGGAATATAAAATAAAATCGGAGTACCTCATGATATTCTTACACATGTATTGGAGTATGGAGCGGAAGCTCAATTACCATTAGATCCAAGAGACATATCATGAAACTAGTGACAACTCACAACATGTATTAGTGAATATCAAGAGTTTGTCACACAACCACATCACAGGAGTGTTTCACAAGCATTATCCAACACACAAATATATACAAGTGCAATAAAGTAGACATGATGCATGAGAACGGGGGAAAAGAAAACACATCAAAGAATCAAATCCCTCCCCCTATCTGTAATACTCGACCCTCTCTCCCCCTTTGGCGTCTAGCGCCAAAAACTAAGCATCTGGAGCTGGGGATGGAGCCGAAGAAGCTAAATCCTTGCGGTCGAGCAAGATGAAGTCCTGAAGATCTGAATCATCTGACTAACCATCTGCCTCTATCTCTACAGGTGTAGGCTCAGCTGGGGTGACGTCGGGAACTAGGGATGTTGTCTCGGTAGCTATCACCGTCTCTCCTAGCTCCCCCTGAGGCTTTGAAGGAGTGTCATCCTGAACTGGGGCCTCAGTCGGTCCAGCCTCGGTGATAGCGGGTCTAGGAGCCCGACGAGTGAAGACACGAGGCGCTGAGGGAGTGATCACTGCCAGAGCCACAAGTGAGACTGCTGCAACTAGCTCGGCTGGCTAACCCTGAGAGTGGAGCGGTGAAGATACTACCACTGTGACTGCCTCTGCCTGCTCCTGTGGCTGAGCTGGCGCGGGTGACTCAACGACCTCTGCTGCAACTGCTGTAGCATATGTCTAAATAGCAGGCAGAGGAGGAGTTGTCATGGTATGGGTAGAGCAGTCTGGGGCAACCTCTGACGACGCAACAGAAGATAGGTACTGAGTTTCTGCAGCCGGAGGGTGCTTGTAACACCCCTGGTGTTTAAGCACTTAATTAAAAATTGATGATGCCATCATATGCATTAAGCATCATTTACTTGTTTGAGAGCCTTGTTATGCATTGAAATAAAATGAGTTTATTTGGTTGTGTTTAAATCATATGTGTGAATGCTGGTCATCTTTTCAAATTCAAATTTTCAAATTCAACTCCAAACCCTAATTACCAAAGGGGGTGGATTAAACCCTAAACATGAATTTCAAAATCTAAAACGAATCTGCATATGGTTGGTTAAGCAATGTGGTAGAGCTCTATTTGAATTGCATTTATTGTGTTTACAGTTTTTCAAGTGTTATTCAAGTTTTTAAAGTATTTCAATAAGGGGTAAATCTTTTTAAAAAGGTTTTCAAATTTCCAAAAATGCATTTTCATGTCTAGGCCGAATTTGAACATGTGCATGTTGACAAAAATGTAGATCATGAAATTTTGAGCAACTTTTGTATTCAAAGTTTTTCATGAAAACCCTTGGAAACTTGAGCATTTTGCAAAATAGTCCCAGGGGCAGTTCAGGCATTTCATCAAGCAGTTGCATGGCGGCGTGGAGCTCGTCGTCGACACCTGGCCGGCCATCTGCCGACGCCAGAGAGTGTCTGCTGCCCTCAATGCCCGTCTTGTCGTGTGTGTGGCGTCGTCTCGCACACTCCGCACTCCTCAAAACGGGACGGACTCCACTCCTTGCTCCCTTTCCACGTCGTGCACCCGCTCTGCTCTGCTCCGCCGCGAGCGCCTCCCACATCGACGAGCTCGTCCGAGCTCGTTAGTCACCTCCAAGCCTACAATCCACTGCCAATGTTTTCATACTGATCTCACACACCTTCCACGTGAGCTAGTTGAAGCCGTCGAACCTTCGTCTTCTCCGTCTCCGGCGAGAGCGCCGCCGCTCTGGTCCGCTGTTGTCCGGGCTACACAGGAGCCACAATGTTGTTTTCTTTCTCGTTTCATCTTCTCCGTTTATCACTGATCCTCGTCGGCTTTTCCTTTTCTTCTTTGGTGAACCGCAGCTCTGGGAACGTCACGGCTGCCGCTCGGTTCATGTTCCCACCGGCACGGTCTCCGTCGCCAGCTTCATCTTCTTCCTCTCCGGCCGAGTTAGCGAGCGCCTCACAACCAGGGTGAGCTTCTGATGCTCGTAGGGTCGATGGTTGTCGCTAATTTTGGCCGATTGGCTGTGTTCGTTTGCTCCGGCGTGTTTTGCGTTGTCGCATCGGTACTCACCGCCGTGAGAGCTCGGTGGTCGATCTTTTCTTCAATTAGTTGTTGCGCTAGCTTTGCCTAGTCTTGTTGTGTATCGTTTGGGGTTTGTTGCTCGAGCGGATGCTTGTTTTGTCGGGCGCAAGAAGCGCAGATCTTCGTCGTCCACCATGGCCGTCGGCGAGGTCTCTCCGTCATCTTTTCGTCTCGGTTTTTCGCTGGTTCGCATGCGCGTTGTCTTCCTGAGTCGGATGAATCGCTTGGTTAAGCTTGAGATGGCCTGTGGCCGCCAGCACGCGTGCGACCGGGCTCGAGCCGCTGCGGTTCTCGCCGGCGAGGTCGATGCAAGGGTTAGGTATGGTCGTGTTGCACCTCGTTGGGATCGGGGTGAAGTGGAGATGTCGATGCGAAGGTCGGTTGAGTCGTTTAGTCGCCGACAGTGACGCGCCGCCGCGTTTTGTGGCCGTCGGCGCCGCTGCGTCGTTTTGGTTGTGGCTGACAGGCCGACCCCACCTGTCAGTCTCTCTCTTAGCTAGGGTTTTCTTTTTCTCTATTTTGAGCAGTAATGCTTTTTGTTATTTTTGTATGTTTATTTATGTGCTTATTTAAATTCTGTAAAAAATTGTGGAAGCTCCCTGTGATGTGTAGTATTTGAGAAAAATATAACATGTCCATGTTCAGTACATTTTTAATTCTGTAAAAATGCTCAAAGTAATTAAGAAATGGCTTTTCCATGATTTTTCATGCTCTGTGTGTTGATCCAAAAATTCTGGGAATTATTGTGTAACCTTTATACACTTATTTCTTGTTGTACAAAAAGTTTGGGAATTTTTGGATGAATGTTTATACATGGCTATTTGTATAATTAATTATAAAATGATTAGAAACCCTAATGACTTTAGGTTTTGAGTGGTTTTGTATTGATTGATGTAAATGGTCATTTGTCCGGTGACAACCATAGTTTGGACATGTTTTAATGTGTTGTTTGTTCAGTTCTTTTGGACATAATTATTAACTTAGGTAATTAAATAATAAGAGTTTGATTAATTTGCTTCAAACTTTAGTTTAACTTTTCTTTCATGAAGGAAAGTTGTACTCAAGGTTGTAATCTGTTTTGTTCATCTCTTAAGTACATGTTTGTGTGTTGCAAAGCATCATTTCTATTATTTCAAGTATCATCTAAGCATGTCATTATATCGTGTAGATTGTTCGTTGGTTGGGTTGGATAATCCCTCTCTTGAAGGGGATTTTTCTCTTGTTGAATCTGAGCCCGAGTTTGTGTATCCCTCCAACCAAGGCAAGCCCCGGTGCATTCAAACCCTACCTTGTATTTAAAATATTTTGTTTAAATACACTTATGGTTTATATTAATGCATTGTCTTACTTTATTAAATTCCTACTTGATGCCTAGCCTTATCCTTGTATTACTGGTACCTTCTACCTTGGCACTTTTTAAAGGCGAAAACTTTTGGCTAAAATGCTTAGTATGCTTAGAACTTTTATAGTATGTGATTTCCAGTCACCCACTCACAGCGTATTGCTTCGGCAAATGGTTATGTTTTTTGGAGAAAGGTGATGTTGTTGGAAGTAATAAATTGAGACTGGGCGGACACGGTGTTTGGGAGCCACCAGATGTGGATATCTGGTGAGCGGGTTCTCTCCGCCTGTGTCGGTTAGGAACCGCCCGTTGTAGATATCCAAGGGTTGTGACTTTGGAGTACTTATCACATACTCTGGGGAAGCTGGACTCTGGCTATTCTCGTCTTAAGAACGGTCAAACCGCACTGGGAGTGGAGAGATGGCGAGAGTAGTGTGTACCCTCTAAGTTTGCGGAACTGGATGGAGGTGTACTGTGCTCTTGGGTGGCGGAACCCCGGTTTTGGCAAGAGGATCCAGGGAAAAGTAGTCATATGCGTGCTTTAGTGTGTATATGTCATGTGACAGGGAAGCCCCAGCTGAGATAAACCGGTTCGAATCGTCGTGTTCCTCGGATATGGAAACATAACCCTGCCCTCTACATAGTAGTTAATGAAACTTAAATTGGATACTTGATGGTTTGCTTTCATGGATGGTTTATTACCCTGTTATCAATCATAAATTTAGATTGATACTTGAGTAATCTTTGAACGAATTAAATGAATTTCGATTTTTTTATAAATGTTCATTTATGCAAAATACTTGATTCTTGCAAACCACACCTTGAACCCTACGACTTGCATATATTTTGTCCACCAAATATTTTCTTTTGTCGGATAAGTCTTGTTGAGTACCCCGTACTCAGGGTTTGTTAACCCCTGTTGCAGATGAGGGTCCCAATCCGGTCTGTGTGGCTTCGTGCTGCATGACCGTTGTTTCAGTTGAGGATGAAGAAGATTAGTTGTCTTTGCTTGACTCTTGGGCAAGAGTACCTCGGGTTTTTGTTTATACTCTATCAACAGCTTGATGCTTTATTATCGTATGACACTTAAGTTATGTTTCAAAACTTATGGTTTGTAATATGACTTCAAATTTCCGCTACTTTGATGTAATATAAATTATTGTATTACTTTTGCAATGTTTGTAATGAGGAGATCCTGTTCGAAAAGAGGTGAATGACCCGCTATAAAGTGGTGACACCTGGCGGACTAATTAAGGATTGGATCATTTGTTGGGATTAAGTCGGATGGACTATTAATCCTAGCAAGTGGACCCTTTCTTAAAAGGTTCTGTCACATTGCTCCTCTGAAAGTTGAGTCTCTAGAGCTGCTGTACCTCTATCTGCAAGTGGAGTGCCACGCTGAGCTCCAATAGGTGAGAGCTCGACAATGATCTCCAAATAAGACGCGGAAAGATCACGTGATGCCTCCGCTATGGTAGTCCCCCGGGTAGGTGTGAAGCCTGTCTGAAACTCACCGGGGGAGGCTAACCACGCGGACACCTGAGTCATCGGTGTCTGGAAAGCAAGAGAAGTCGGTGTCTGACCTTGAAGCCGCTGGGCTGTAAAGTTGGAGTTGGAATCACCATTGTGGGTGCCTGAACCTGAGAAGTGAACTGCTGCTGCTGTGAGGTGTCAGGTAGCACTAGTTGTGGTGTCGAGGACGAACCGGAGCTGTACCCGAGAAGCCAACTGAGTAACTTTGTGGTCTGTCGCTGTGACTCGGCCTGCTGCCTCTGGAAGGCCAGGAACTGTAAATGAAACTCGTCCTGCCGAGCCTGTGCTTGAGCCTGAGCTGCTAGCTGCTAGGTTGTAAGTCTCCTAACCTCCTCAGCCTGTCTCCTTTGCTCCTCTGCCTGACGAGTCTGCTCCTCCTGCATCCTCGAAAGGATGGTAAGTATGGTGGCATCTGAAGAGCCAGAGGCTGCTGCACCTGACCCACCGGCCTCATGGTCGTGAGACCGGGGTGCGTACTCTGGGATAGGCCTGTAGTCCTCATCTGAGCTATCTGATGGAAGATCGTCATGATAAGCATCATCAGCAGTTGCATCAGTCTCGGCATCGAGCTCTGCCATCTCAGTCTCTACAAGGCCCTGAACTGTAGCATCCTACTGCTCCTCTGATGCAGGTGGGAACCCCTGAAGATACTTGAGATGCTAGGCTATCTCTGGACCACCGACCTCAATAATGGCTGGAAGAGGGCACACCCTGTGAGCTCGGAGTGGTGCGCGGGTCTGAACATACCCTCTGTAGAAGTCCTCGTGCACTGTCGTGTAGAAGTCCGGACCGGCACGGGGGTCACGAGCTGGAGGGAACCACGTCTGGAAATCTGAAAGGATCAAGATGCCCAAGAAGGGGGGTGAATTGGGCTCTTTTTAATTTCTAAACAAGAATTAAACCTAGCAAGAGCCAATTAACCCCATAGTGCCTACCGTTTGTGTGTCCTTAGCTAGAAAGCGGTAGCAAGTCAATAGAAAGCGAAAACTTCCTACACAATTCTAGTATGAATTGAAAGACAAGTGCGGAAAGTAATGCGGTATGAAAGAGCTAGGGAAAGAGATGTTTGACACAACGATGTTTTGCCGAGGTATCGAGGACTCGACACTCCCCCCTAGTCCTCGTTGGAGCACCTCGCAAGGTATAGTCCCCCCTCAATCCCGCGCAAGGGATGAGTGCTCTCTACGGGCTGATTCTTCGCCACTCCAGCTCGGTGAATCGCCCACAACCGATCACAAGTCGATGGAGAAGGGCCGTCGATAATCTTCCGGCGATCACCTTCCTCCGAGCACCACCAGACCGTCTAGGTGATGTCGATCACCAAGAGTAACAAGCCTCGATCTTCGCTTGACTCACTCAAGCTTCACAACTAGAGGATGCACACTTGAACTCTTGGATGAACTAGAGGAGAGAATGGATGGATTCGCGAATCACTCTCTCTCTCTAGGGCTCTTGCTCTCTTCCCAACCTTCTCAAACAACTCAGCAACTGAAATGAGCAAAGGCAAGGTGGGAGAGAAGTGTGAGGAGCTATAAATAGCCCCCCCCCAGAAAACTGCCTCGAGCTGGCATTTCAAGTTGGCGATGGACGCTTCGTCGACAGGCGACAGACGCTCCGTCGTTAGCCCCAATGGCTAGTTCCTGTTCACGTCAGCAGGCGCCGGACGCTCCGGCGCAAACTAGCTGCTCTCGGGTTTCTGGGAAAATATTCCCGGACGCTCACGAGCGTCCGACGCCCATGCGACTGACGCGTCCGTCGCAAAATGGACATCTCTGGAGCTCTCTGTAACGCCGTCGGACTCTAGGGCGTGCATATGTCATCGTTCGGCGCTAGCGTCTGGTGCCCTGGACCTCAGCGTCTGACGCTGAGAAAACAGCTCCCTCAACTTCGGTTTTCGTCGCGATGAATATGGAAGTTGTTCTAGGCTATCTTACGGTCACCATAGGCTTGCTTAGAGCTAAGGAAGTCAAGTGTGCACTACACCTAAGTCAAGAAGCTCTCCTAATTAAAGCTACTAGTCTCAACCCCTCTTGATAGTACGGTCAAAGATCAAATAGAAGCCCTATCTATTTCTAAGTGCCCTTCATCACCTTATGGCACTTAGCCTATCATTCTAGGGTCTTCATCATGTCTCTTTGAAATCCGAAACGATATCCATCTTGGGGGCTAAGTGATGACCATTTATGCCCATTCATGTTGATCACTATGGCTAAGCTACGCATAGCCTCTGCAAAACACACGTTAGCCATAATAATCACTAATTGCCGTTAATCATCGAAACCAATAGGGCCATGATTCTTCAAAATCAGCAAATCACATCTGCTGGATTTGCTTCGCTGAAAGGACAGTGACCTGATGCCTCACTGGATCTGGCAAACTGGAGCATGGAGGAGCCCTGTTATTGCATCGTGGTCCATCGGGCCTAGGAGGGGGCTCCGATCCACGGGCGCGAGTCACTCGTCTGGACATGAGCTCCTGTACTGAGGAATGCCCCGAAGGGTCTGCGTGCTCTGTGTCCTCTACCTCTGGAGTCTCTGGGGACTCAGCCTCTGCCTCTGCCTGAGAGGGGGACTCACGACGCGCTCCACGACGAGGAGAGATCCTCAAACTGGCGCGACGTCCTCCCTGCTCGGCAATCTCTGCTGCCTCTGCCGCTGCAAGAGCTGCCACTGAGTCTGGATCCATCAGCGGCCTCTTCCTTTTATTTGATATAACCTTCTTCTTCCCCTTATCCTGGTTGGTGGGTGGACGCGGTGGGGGTGGAGGGTTACCACCACTACCAGGAAAGGGGTCGGCATTCTTCGTGCATGCCCTTGGTGGGCACTGCAAGAAGCACTGTTAAACAATAGAAACCACTGCCACAAAGAGTATCCCAAGCAACACTGCCAATGATCAAAACCTGACAATCCACTTCACAACTGATAGAGAATGGCTCAACGGCCCTAGACTGTCCTCTCGAGGCTTTGCCTCGTTCCGTACTCGCAGGCTTTGCCCTAAGTTCACTGCCACTACCCAAGCAAACCAGTGCACGATAGATGGATAGAGATGTATAACAATATAAGAATTTAACTAGAGATAAGAATATCTATCGGGAATCATGAATTGAGATAAGGAATAGAGCAATATTGCCATTCATACCTCTCACAAACGGTGACACAAAAAGGAATAGGAAAGATAGCCTCGGTCGATCTTCCTCAATCTGTAACCTAAGACAAGGAACACAATGACAGGATTTAGGTTTGGGGGATTGGGTATTGAGCTACTGGATCAGTAATAGGAAGAGAGAATAGAGGGAATCACCTTAGTGGAACCGGAAAAAGATGAAGAGAACCAGAGGGTGAACTTGGAGGAGCTCCAGATCTGCTCCTGAGCGAACGGAGCAGAGGGAGGGGAGCGAGCTGGCGGATCTGGCAGGAAACCCCGGCGGCTAAGACGCTCCGACGAGGAGCGGTGCGAGGCTGGGCGAGAGAGAAGTGCGACGGCATAGGGAAGGGCAAAGGAGCGAGTGCGAGGGCACGACGGCGGAGGAAGAGGCGCAAAGAAAATGGCGGCGTACGGATATGGAGTGAACCGACTGAAGGGAAGGAGAGGATTTTCAAAATCTTATGCGCTCTGCAAGTTCGCGACGGACTCTCCGACGGGTCCGGCGGACGCTAGGTCACAGCGTCCGGCGCTTATGCAGTAAGGGTCCAGAGAGCTCCAGTTGGCGACGGACGCGTCCAGTGCCAACATGACGGACGCTGTGAAGTGTCCGACGCTCAAACAGAGAGGTCCAGAGAGCTCCTGGACGCGCCAGACGCGTCTGACGCCTCTGCGATGGACGCTAGCAAGCATCCGACGCCCCTTAGGCGAGCAGCTTTAATCTTCGGACAATCGCGACGGACGCTGAGGCATTTGTCGCCGAGCGTCCATCGGCAGCGTCCGACGCTTTTAAAACAAAATTTTGCAAATCATATTTTTGCGTCTTTCTCCCAACCAAGTTCCAATCCCAATAAGATCCAAAAACACCTGATTGGACTTGATATGACAGCCATCTCTCAAACTCTCATTTGCAAGTATTTTGCCATAGGCTTTAATTTTAGTTTTAGCTCAAAATATTCGAATGGAAGCACCAAGGAGACATCATATGGCCACAAGAGGGGTAAAGTATTGACTTGAGCTTGGAATGCTCCCCCTAAGTGGACGAACACAGAGGATGCTCAAACATAACCGAAAAGAAACGATAAGCAACACATGCATATGCTATGCATTACAAGAATTTAAATCTAGGTTGTTTACAAGTTTAAACCATGATTGGACTTCTTCACATGTTCAAGAATGGTTATTCCAAACATGTTAGACAAGCCTATGTGCATTACTAATTAACATGATTATCTTACACATGATGCAAGGTTGGTTCACACAATATCATCTTTTAGTGAAGTTAGAATGATCAAGCACATTCAACTCTCTTCTCAACCTATAAAAGGTTGCTTCATCGAGTGGTTTAGTGAAGATATCCGCCAATTGATTTTCGCTAGAAACTCCCACTAGTGATATGTCTTTCCTAGCCACATGATATCTAAGAAAGTGATGACGGATATCAATGTGCTTGGTGCGAGAGTGTTGAACCGGGTTGTTTGCAAGCTTTACGTTGCTTTCATTATCACACAAGAGTGGAACATCTTTTAAAACCACGCAGTAATAAAGAAGTGTTTGGATCATGTATAAGATTTGTGCACAACTTGCTCCCATGGCTATGTATTCCGCCTCGGCGGTAGACAATGCCACACTATTTTGCTTCTTAGAGGACCAAGAAACAAGTAATCTTCCTAGCAAATGGCAACCACCGGAGGTACTCTTCCTATCAACCTTACACCCGGCATAATCCGAATCGGAATAGCCACAAAGTAGGAAGGGAGCTCCTTTGGGATACCAAAGGCCAATGCTAGGGCTGTGCCTTATGTACCTAAGGATTCTTTTAACCGCACTTAGATGCGACTCCTTAGGGTTTGTTTGAAACCTAGCACACATACACACAATAAACATGATATCCGACCTAGAAGCGGTGAGGTAAAGTAAACTACCGATCATCGAGCGATAAAGAGTTTGGTCGATCGGGTTACCTCCCTCATCAAGGTCGAGATGCCTATTAGTAGGCATTGGGGTCTTGATTCGCTTGCAATCCTCCATCTTGAATTTCTTGAGCACATCATGAGTGTACTTCTCTTGAGATATGAAGGTGCCCTCCCTCAATTGCTTCACTTGGAAGCCAAGGAAGAAGGTTAGCTCGCCAATCATCGACATCTTGAACTCCTTGGACATCAATGCACCAAATTCCTTGCTATGATCTTGGTTTGTTGACCCAAATATAATGTCATCGACATATACTTGGCAAACAAAGATTTCTCCATCAAGCACCTTGGTGAATAGTGTGGTATCCACTTTCCCAATCTTGAAACCCTTCTTGAGTAGGAAGTCCCTTAGCCTCTCATACCAAGCTCTTGGAGCTTGCTTCAATCCATATAGAGCCTTGGACAACCTATATACATGATTAGGATAGTTTGGGTCTTCAAACCCAGGAGGTTGTGAGACAAATACAAGTTCATTAATGAAACCATTTAGAAAGGCACTCTTCACATCCATTTGAAAAAGTTTCATTTTGTGATGTGAAGCATATGACAAAAGGATACGAATGGCTTCTAGTCTTGCAACCCGTGCAAACGTCTCTCCAAAATCCAAGCCTTCCACATGGGAGAACCCCTTTGCCACCAATCTTGTCTTGTTCCTCACAACTACGCCTTGATCATCTTGCTTGTTCCTAAACACCCACTTGGTGCCAATGATTCTTGCTCCTTTGGGCTTTTCTACTAGTGTCCACATATCGTTCCAGGTGAAGTTGTTCAACTCTTCATGTATGGCGTTCACCCAATCCGGATCCGCAAGTGCATCCTCCACACTAGAAGGCTCAACAAAGGAAACAAAAGAGTGATGTTCAACATAAGAAGCAAGTCTAGATCGAGTTGTTACCCCCCTTGATGGACTCCCTATGATGAGGTCTTGTGGATGAGCTTGAAGCATAGGTGTGGATCTTCTATCAATCACTTGGGGAGGAGGTTGTGGTGCATCAACATCACTAGCTTGTGCCTCGGCTTGATCTTGAGGGATGAAGGTATCTTCTTGTGCTTTCCTCACTTGTTCTTCATCAACTTGAGGCGTGTGGGGTGGAGAGGGTACTTGATTTGCATCATCTTCACCATCTTACACCTCTAGTGGGTTGATTGCACCAACGACATATTCTTCATAGCCTCCCTCAAGGGTTCATCACCTACATCATCAAGATTCTCATGCTCTTCTTGAGAGCCATTAGTTTCATCAAACTCCAAGTCATATGTTTCTTCAACTAGGCCGGAGGCTTTGTTAAATACTCGATATGCCTTGGATTTATGTGAGTAGCCAAGTAAGAAACCAATGTCACATCGCCTTTGGAACTTTCCCAAGTGTTGACGCTTCTTGTAGATGTACACTTTGCATCCAAACACTCGGAAGAAGGATATATCTGGTTTCTTCCCATTCACAAGCTCATAGGGGGTCTTCTTGAGAAGCCTTTGGACAAAGAGCCGGTTGGCCGCATAGCATGCGGTATTGATTGCTTCGGCCCAAAACTTCTCGGGGGTGTTGTACTCATCAAGCATTGATCTTGCAAGAGTGATTAGTGTCCGGTTCTTCCTCTCTACTACACCATTTTATTGTGGAGTATAGGTGGTGGACACCTCATGCTTGATCCCAACTTCATCACAATAATCCTCAATCTTGGTGTTCACAAACTCGGTGTCATTGTCACTTCTTATCTTCTTGATCTTCACTTCAAACTCATTTTGTGCCCTTGTTGCAAACTTCTTGAAGATAGATTGAGGTTCACTCTTGTCTTGAAGGAAGAACACCCAAGTGTATCTAGAGTAGTCATCAACTACCACTAAGCAAAAGAGATTTCCTCCAAGGCTTGCATAGGTGGTAGGTCCAAATAGATCCATGTGAAGTAGCTCTAGGACTCTTGAGGTTGACATGAATGCTTTGGTGGGGTGAGTGTTAGCCACTTGCTTGCCGGCTTGACATGCACTACACAACTTGTCCTTCTCAAACACCACATCCTTCACACCTCTAACCATCTCCTTCTTGACAAGTTTCCTCAAGGTTGACATTCCCACATGTGCTAATCTTCTATGCCATAGCCAACCCAAAGAGATCTTAGAGAATAGACATGTTTGCAAACTAGCTTCATTTGAGGTGAAGTCCACTAGATAGAGATTGTTGTGCCTAAACCCCTTGAATATCAATGAAGAATCTTCAATCTTGGTCACAACTACCTCATTGGGAGTGAAGAGACATTGGAAACCAAGATCACATAGTTGACCAACCGATAGCAAGTTGAAGCTTAGAGATTGCACTAACAAGACATTTGATATTGATTGATCATTTGAGATTGCCACTTTGCCTAGGCCTTGCACTTTGCCTTTTGAATTGTCCCCAACAGTAATTTTGTCTTGCCCTTCACAATCTTTCTCAAGTGTGGTGAATATCCGGGAGTCACCGGTCATATGTTGAGTGCAACCACTATCAATCACCCAATGACTTCCACCGGTATTGTAGTTCACCTACACACAAGCAACTTGAAGTTAAGCTTGTTGTTTGGGAACCCACACTTGGCGAGGTCTCATAGCCTTGTCAACCAACTCCTTAGAAACCCATAGCACTTTGGCCTTGTTCTTCATCTTAGGACCGAGAAACACAACTAGGGGTCTACCCTTGGAGTCCTTGTTGATGATGAAGTGTGCATCATGAGCAAATGGCCTTGTGTGCTTGGGCAAGGTCTTGGGAGGTGGAGTCTTGCATTGAAACTCAAAGTGACCAACTTGTCCACATCCAAAGCACTTCTTGGGCTTGGGCTTTGGCTTGTCATAGTTGTTGCTCATGGCCTTGTTCTTGTAGTAGTTCTTTGCTTCAATCTTGACCTTAGCCTTCATGATTTGGTTCTCCTTGAACCCTATACTGGACTTGTCGGTCTTCATGATAGTGTTCATCAAGAGCTCACTTTGGAGGTTGTGGCCCTTGGTGAACTTCTCCATTCCACTTGCAAGCTTGATCTTCTCAACCTTGAGCTTAGCATTTTCTTCTTTGAGGGAGTTGATCAAGGTGATTGCTTCCTTGTCATCTTGCTTGGCCGACTTGATAGTGAAGGGCTTGTTGGCCTTGAGGTTTATTAGCTCTTCCTTGAGCTTTGAGTTCTCTTGCCTCATCTTCACATAGTATTCATACTTGTCGGCCTCAACTACGTTCTTGCCCTTGCACTTAGCATTTTGCTCACTAGCAACTTCATCAAGCAAGTCCTCACAAGAAGTAGCTATATGATACTTAACAACTGGGTTAATAGCAACATGTGTAGCAAGATCATTTGTAAGCAATTCATTAGCTACCACAAGTGTGCCATGTTCATTTCTCACTTGGATGTAGTCATCTTTTAGCAAGTTATACCTTGTATGGAGCTCTTGTGTTGACCTCTCAAGCTTATCATGTTTCTCATTAGCTTGCTTGAGTGAGGCTTTGAGCTCCCTAGTGCTAGATGTGAGAGTTTTATTCTCAAGCTTCAAATCATCATTAACACTAGACAAGTCATCAAGTTTATCATGCAAGTTTCCATTTGCTTTCTCTAGTAATTCACTTTTAGTTTTATACTTCCTAATGAGCTTGGTGTATTTGTTGCAAATTTCAATTAGCTTATCATAGGAAGGTGCCTCAAACTCATCATCACTATCATCACTAGAGCTAGCCTCCTCATCCTCTTCCACCTTTTGTACCTTCTTGTCACCTTTAGCCATGAGGCATATGTGTGTAGAGGATGAGCCCGGAGATGATGGAGGAGGTGGCGGTGGAGTAGAAGACCCAATCACCAAAGCGGTCACCTTCTCATCTTCACTCTCATCACCGGATGAGTCACTTGTGTCTTCAATGTCGGTGAGCCAATCACCAACAATGTAGGCCTTGCCATCCTTCTTCTTCTTGTAGAAGTTGAAGTTTTTCTTCTTCTTGAATGGCTTGTCATCTTTCTTCTCCTTATCACTTAACTCATCTTTGTTGCCCTTGTTGTACTTGAACTTGTTGTTGAAATTCTTATTCTTGTACTTGTCTTTCTTCTCTTCGGGGCAAGTATGAGCCAAGTGTCCAAGCTTTCCACAATTGTAGCAATCCATCTTGGAGAGGGGCTTCCTTGAAGAGCTTGTGAAGAACTTCTTCTTCGTTGAGTCAAATTTGACTCCATTCTTGTTTAGCCTCTTCAACATCTTTGTTGCCTTCTTCACCATGAGGGCGAGGTTGTCATCATACTCTTCATCACTTGCGCTCTCATACACAAATTGCATCTTCCACTTCTCCAAAGAGGATGCCTTGAGAGCCAAGTCCTTCTTCTCCTCCTTCTCTTTTTCTTTCTTCTTGGAGGAGGATGAGGAACCGCCATCACCAATCTTCATGTACATCTCATGAGCATTGATCTTGCCCAACACTTGTGTTGGTGTAGAAGCGGAGAGATCCCCTTGGTGGAGAACGGTGACAATGTGTCCATACTTGTCAATTGGCAAGACACAAAGAATCTTGTGCACCACATCGGCGGGTTGCATTTGGGTGAGCCCAAGTCCATTCAACTCCTCTACAAGAATATTAAGACATGAGTACATCTCATTTGCATTTTCATTAGTAAGCATAGCAAAGGAGTTCAACTTAGCCATGACCAAATGGTAGCGTTCCTCACGCTCACATTTGGTCCCTTCATGTAGCGCACAAATGTTTGTCCAAACGTCGTGTGCGGTTTTGCAATTCCGCACACGGTTGAACACATCCTTGCCAATGCCACGAAAAAGAATGTTCTTTGCCTTGGCATTGTTCTTCTCAAAGAAGAGATCATCGGCAAACACGGTGCCACCTACGGTAGCGGCTTTGTGCACACCGAGATCCACGGCCTCAACGTAGGCCTCCATCCGCACTTTCCAATAAGGAAAATCATCCCCATCAAACATGGGTGGCGGTCCATCCCCATGGGACATCTTTCTCTAGGCGGTAAAGTCTAATTTAGAGCAAACCTTGCTCTGATACCAATTGAAAGGATCAAGATGCCCAAGAGTGGGGTGTATTGGGCTTATTTCAAATTTCTAAAGCAAATATGAAATCCTATCAAGTGCCAATCACCCTGTGCCTAACGATTAGTGTGCCTTAGACTATGAAAGCGGTAGCAAGGCAATGAAAGTAAGAACGATGCGAAAAGTAATGCGGTATGAAAGAGCTAGGGATAGAAATCTTGACACGACGACGTTTTTCCGAGGTATCGAGGAGTCGACACTCCCCCCTAGTCCTCGTTGAAGCACCTGCGCAAGGGTATTACTCCCCCTCTACCCGCGCAAGGGTAGAGTGCTCTCTACGGGCTGGTTCTTCGCCACTCCGGCTCGGTGAACCGCCCACAACCGATCACAAGTCGATGGAGAAGGGCCGCCGACAATCTTCCGGCGATCACCTTCCTCCCAACCACCACCGGACCGTCTAGGTGATGTCGATCACCAAGAGTAACAAGTTTCGATCTTCGCTTGACTCACTCAAGCTTCACAACTAGAGGATGCACACTTGAACTCTTGGATGAACTAGAGGAGAGGATGGATGGATTCGCGAATCACTCTCTATCTCTCTAGGGCTCTTGCTCTCTTCCCAACCTTCTCAAGCAACTCAGCAACTGAAATGAGCAAATGCAAGGTGGGAGAGAGAGGGTGGGGCTATAAATAGCTCACACACAAAACTGTCTCGGGCTGGAAAACGGTATGTATTTAAGTTGGCGACAGACGCTCCGTCGCTTGCCCCAACGGCTAGTTACTGTATACGTCAGCAGGCGTCGGACGCTCCGACGCTTGGCGACGGACGTTGTGCCTCAGCGTACAGCGCCAACTGGCTGCTCTCGGGTTTCTGGGAAAATATTCCCGGACGCTCGCGAGCGTCCGACACCCAGGCGCAAACTGGACGTCTCTGGAACTCTCTGTGTTGGCGGTGGACGCTCGACCGTGCAAACGACAGCGTCCGACGCCAGCGTCTGGCGCGCCGGACTTCAGCGTCCGGCATCCATAGAAGCTTCCTCTCAATTTCGTTTTTCGTCACAATGAATATGGAAGTTGTTCTAGGCTATCTTACGGTCACCATAGGCTTGCTTAGAGCTAAGGTTGTCAAGTGTGCACCACACCTAAGTCATGAAGCTCTCCTAAGTCAAGCTACTAGTCTCAACCCCTCTTAATAGTACGGTCAAAGATCAAATAGAAGCCCTATCTATTTCTAAGTGTCCTTCATCTCCTTATGACACTTAGCCTATTATTCTAGGGTCTTCACCACGACTCTTTGAAATCCAAAACGATATCCATCTTGGGGGCTAAGTGATAACCATTGATGCCCATTCATGTTGATCACTATGGCTAAGCTACTCATAGCCTCTGCAAAACACACGTTAGCCATAATAATCGCTAATTGACGTTAATCACCAAAACCAATAGGGCCATGATTCTTCAGATGGCGAACTGTCTAACTGCCAACTTGAACTCCTCCATTGTTGGGTACATTGTCCCTACCTCCATTGATGGGTTCTTCTTATCATATGTGATGACCATCTCACCCGGCACAACATCACTAGTCGGAATGGCAGCACCATCGATATCTAGCCCAAGCTCATTATCATTCCCTTGTTCATTCATTCGGCTATCAAAGCCTTGTGTCGGTTGATTTGTTGTGCCCTCATCTATCAACCCTAAAAGCTCACACATCTTAGTCTCGCTCATTACTTCAATTCGACCCTCGTCATCATGTGTCTTCACAATTTCTAATGTTGCCCAATCATCTTTTCTATGTTTTCCGTGCCATCTACTTGGGACCTATAAACAAGCGATAAAACAGTATTGAGCGATATATAATATTTATAGAAATAGATACTAAGCACATATAATGCATTTTACCTTTTGAGTTTCGATAATGTAATATATATATATATATATATATATATATATATATATATATATATATATATATAAAATATTCTTTTAGAAAAGTTGGCTAAGAATCGATTATGTGTAACCGGCGGGGGAGTCTATATTGAAAGCAACAATATTTAATAATTTCATTCATAGACAAACAATTGTAATATTATGCAGTCATGCAGATATAGCCTCAATTGGGAAAGAACAGTATAAGTATATAGTCCTTGGTAGGAAAATAATGGTATTTTAAATCAATATATATACTTAGTAGTAGCCTGATCGATGAGACCAGTCATGAAGCATCCGAGAAACCAACTGGTTGTTCCTATAGCTCATATCTTAAACTAAATATATATTTGCTGCTCGTGTGTATATTCAGGGATAGATAACTAGACATTAATTACCTTTGCACATCAATCACGGGAAGATTATACTCTCTTGCCGGATGAGGAACAATGGGCACCAATGATCTCGCTAGGGCATTGGACATGGCGTCTGGAAGGATCTCCTGTGCGTTCGACAGGCCATCGGGTGCCTCAGTCTGTGTGTCCAGGCCACCATCCGCCGCGGCCACGCCTACAGGTGCCATGGCCATGGCTCCAGCCGTCGTTGCAGTTGCAGAAGGCCCAGCCTCGGCTAGGGCTAGGGCTAGGCCGCAGCGGAGGTTCTCCTCCATCCATGGTGAAGAACGCAGCGTGGGGATGGAATTGGGGCCGCTGCCGGCGCTGCGACTGCGAGTCGTCGGGCGAAGGAGCCAGAGAGGAGATGAGCCGTATCCTTGTGTGCGTACAATAGAAGGAAAGGAAGGCACGTAATAGATGCATTGTTGTTATTAGCCGGAGGGTAATATGGTTAATACGAGAAAATATATGTATTTGACATTCCAAATATGATTAAAAGGAGCAAAATATCATTGAAAACAAAGTTCATACGTTTGAAGTCTTATTTTAGCGAAACAGATGTTAGAAATCATATAATAACGAAGCCACATGTTTGGGAATCCGATAATAGCAATTTTCTCAAATTTGCGTCCGTCACTTTTTCACTGTGCCGTAACCCATAAGCCGGATGGGTTTCCTCAGTGGCGGAGGGAGGGAGGGGCTGAGGGGGCCAGGCACCCCCCAACATGCTGATGCCACCACAATATCCCTCCTTTTTTCATTGAATTAGTAACGTAATAGTACTAATTAGTGTTTTAATTGTTTATTATTTTTTCATAATTATCTAGGATCGTCCTTTATATTGTCTTTTTTATATCTTTTTCACTCTTACAATTCTATATAGCTAGTTATTAACCGGTATAATTAGTGTCTTATTTATTATTGTCTCTTTATATTGATCTCCAACGATATTTATATTATTTATGACTAGTTTTTATGTTATTTTTTTTATCTATTTTGTTTCTATTATTACCATGATTTTTTTGCCTAAAAAACAGAGTGGTCAACTGGAGTTACAGACCTAGTATTAAGCTGCTAATTAAATTTTGTTCACTTTTTCTTTGTAATATTCACCGATTTTATCGTACATGCATTTTATCACATAGCCCTATTCCCTTGGCTTATCAACCGGCTTATCAGTCATCGAAACAATGTTTTTCTCTCACAATAAAACAGTCAAAAACATCATCCATCGGCTTATCAGCCACCGAAACGATCACCCGAACATGACACATGATTGTTGTCGGGCTGGTCCCCCTATGCTTAAATCCGGGCTCTGCCCCTGGGTCTCTTTTTTGCATTCTCGTTGTTGGAGACAGTCTAAGTACCTACAATTTGCAGTTCTAAGGTTACAGCTACACCCGCAGCACAGTAAAAAGAATCTGCAGCAAGGGCGCACGAACGGGTCCAGACGCATTCGGCTGCACTTGGTAGCTGCATCTCCAAAACTATGGATTACTTTAGCATGAACCGGAGAAGCTGCATCTGCAGTCGGTAGAAGTTGTAGTGTAAGTGTGTAACACACTGATGCAGATAGCCAAATGAATGTTAGTGACAATGTAAAACTGGCTGGTAATGTAAATAATTTGAATGAAGGTATAATTGTATATGTTAATAGACAGTTATAATCAGTGGAAGAATACTCCGCGCGTTGTTGCGATACTTTCCTAGAAATAAGCTTATTCCTTACTCCCTTATGCTAAAAAAACTTGTTGTTTTAGAAAACGACGCGGTCTCCAAAGTGTAACTTTGACTGTTTATTTTTTAAAAAATATTTATTTAAATATACTATATGTATATTTTTATGAAAGTATTTTTTTCAAGACAAATCTATTGATATGATTTTCATATTTTCAAACTCAACAACTTAAAAGTTATTTATGATTTATATTCCCAATGTTTCACTAAAACCTTGTCTAAACGATAGATTTTTTGAGTATGAAGAGAGTATATAATATTACTATGTGATACCGTGGCTACCATGTGTGTATATATATGAACTTGGTTTACATGTTATTTTATTACATTGGATTTGGTAAAAATCAGTAAGGTAGTAGAAGAAAAGCTAATAGAATATTAGACAAAATTTTAGAAGGATATGATGATAAAACAAATAACATACTTCCTCCGTTTCAAATTATAGTTCGTTTGACTTTTTTAACTTTAAATTTGACCACTCGCCTTATTCAAAATTTTGTGCAAAATATCACTTATTTTGGTGTGGCTTGCTTATTTAATAAATCATCTACATAAATGACTTAAATTTGACTATGTTTGCACACATTGTTTTAATAAAACGAGTGGTTAAAAAGTCAAACGAATTATAAATTGGAATGAAGGGAGTATGTAGATGACTTATATGTTAATAGATTAAAAGTATTACATATAATAAGATGACACCGACATTTTTTGTAATTAATTGGAAATGACATGGGTAGTTTACTAGTTAATATGAAAAAATTGCAAGTTAGTGAGGCACTTAGTGAAAAATGATATGGACATCTTGCATAAAGAAATATAATATATAGCGGGGATTAGCTTTATACAGATACAAATACAAATATAAATGTGACGTGAAAAAATTAAATAGTGAGATATAATGCTATGAGGGATTAAGAACATCAGATATATAGATAATATATTTTTAAATTGTTTTTTTGCAAAATTTGGGTTTAAAAATGGAAAAACAGCCTATGAATCTTCCTGATTTACATTATGCTACTTGTCCGTTCATATATAATAAAAAATAAATATAAATTACTCCCTTCATTCTAAATTATAAGACATCTTAATAATCTTAAAGAGTCAAACTATTTTAAGTTTGACTAAACTTATATAATAATATAATAATATTTATGATACTAACTAAGTAATATTAAATTCTTTATCAATTATATTTTTATAGTATATTAATTTGATATCATAAATTTATATAATTTTTACTATAATTATTTAGTTAAAGTTAAGATGTTTCAACTCTTCGAGATTTTTTTATGGAGAGAGTACTCACTATATGCCATTTCTGCAACAACTGTATGGCTTTCATGGTTTAAAAAACTCGAAGCGTGCGCAACACCAAGCGAAGAACCCCGTCCCAATCCGCACACTCGCCGCCATGCTCCCCGCCGCCCTCCTGCCCTCCCCGCCGGGCTGCCTCCTCGCTTCCATCCCTCTCCGCTGCCACGTGCCGACCCAGCAGCCCTCCACCGCCGCCGGCCGCGGCCTCCTCCTCCGCGGCGCGCGCTCCCCGGTCGTCAAGCGCGTCCCGGACGGTGGCGGGTGGCTCCTCTGGCACCAGTCCGGCCCCCGCGTCGCCCTCTCCACCTCTATGGACGGCCTCCGCTGGAGCGCCCCCGTATCTCCCGATCCACTGCTGCCCTCAGAGGACTGGTGGGCGTTCGACACCACCTCTGTTCGCCCCTCCGACGTCCTCATCGTCTCCGGCCCCGCGGCGTCATCCCGCCGCTTCCCGTCCTCCGCCGTGTACTGGCTCTACTACACGGGCTCCACCGACGAGCGGTTCGGCTCCCCGTTTCCGGATGTGGACGTCCCCGCGCTTCCCGGCCTCGCTATCAGCCAGGACGGCCGCCACTGGGCGCGCATCGAGGGGGACCACCACACCGGCGCGCTGTTCAGCGTCGCGGAGGATGGGGAGGAACCCGAGGGTGGGAGACGCGCTGCATTGTCGCACCCAAGGTGGTGATGCACGCAGACGCGGACCTGCGGATGTACTACCACTCGTTCGACGAAACGTCGCAGAGGCATGCGATCGGTTTGGCCAGGTCCAAGGATGGCATCCGGTGGAAGAAGACGGGGAAGGTGCTTGAGGCGGGGCGTGCTGGATCCTTTGACGAATGCGGGGTACGTCATGGACATGTGGTCCGTGACCGTGCTGCCGGGCGGTATGTCATGGTGTTTGAGGGTGTCGATGCAGATGGGAGAGTGAGCATTGGAATGGCCATTTCAGAGGACGGGCTGAAAGACTGGAGGCGGTCCAGTGAGATGCCAGTACTGTGCCCTTCTGACGATGATGACGAGTGGGATGGCGCTGGGGTTGGTTCACCATGCTTGGTACAGATGGATGGGGCCTATGATTGGAGGCTGTATTACATGGGTGTTGGGAGGGACGGGGAGGCTTCCATTGGGATGGCGTATTCAGAGGGTCAGGCTCTTCTGAAATTCAAGAAGTGTGATGCTATTCTCATGTAAGATGTAAGGTGAGGTCTTAGTAGTTTCAGGGGATGTGCATGTGGATTTGTTCTGGCCTTTCTGGGGGTGTTCAATTCATTTGAGACAAAACAAAATGTTAACATTTAAAAACTTTTACCTCAGCTTATTGCATTAGTATTGTACTGTTCTTAATTGCTATATCTACATCTTCCATAAAAAAAGGTGGTCTTATTGAAGTTCATTAGTTAATGGTGGTGGTAAAAAAAAAATCCTTGGATCAATAAGTTTGTTAGGGAGAACAAATGATAAATGTATGGCTATTGAATGTAGATTCTAACTCATAACGTTTTACTACCTTCGTTCCAAAAAGAATGCAACTCTAGGTGCATTCTTTTTTAAAGTATCTAAAGTTTGACCAAATATATAGATAAAAATATTAATGTTTATGACACAAAATAGGTATACTATGAAAATGTATCTCATGATAAATCTAATGATACTTACTTGATATCATAAATATTGTTACTTTTTTATATATAGTTAGCCAAACTCAAGATACTTTAATTTGGTGCCATACTAGAATTGTATTCTTTTGTGGTGGACGGAGTACTATGATATTTGGTGCCATGATGATAATCACAGGTGGATCTAGAAATATTATTCTGTGGGGGTGTATCTGCCACTTGTAGCATACTGTAGCATGTGCAGTAAACATAATTGACCAAGAGTTCCAGTATTACTTTTCTGCATACCTGGATAGAAATATCCCGAAAAATCACGCTTTGTTGCTACCTTTTAGTGTAGTAGGGTCCATGAAGTAATCAGAACTTAGCATGAATCAGATGCGAGATTGGAATAGCTGTATGCTATTGTTTTCCTTATGAGCTTTTCTGTCTTTGTCACTAGACTAGATGTATAGGTCCATGGCTAGAAATGGATAATGATCTTGTCAGGTCATCTACCCTGCCAAGATCTGTTTTTTTATTTATAAATACATATGCTGCTGCATTTGTGTAAAAAGGAGATGCTTATTCACAAACTATATGATTTGATTTAGCTGCATTTGTACTTCTTTACTTAGATTTGTATTTGATCTGCTGTCTGTCTTAAATTCAGAACTCTTTATCCCTATCTATGCTACATATGTATGAATTTGGTTTGTGTTTGACAACTTCAGCTCAATCATGTCCTGTGTTTCAGTTTCTACAGATGGCTCTCTATCTCTTCAAATTACTTTTTATATGCCCTTTTATATGTCTCCATTATATATTTTTATTTCAAGCATGAATTTTGAATTAACTGGCCTCCGTTCATCTTAATCTAAAACTCCACGAGTCAAGATATGTGCATGTGTTACTTTCTAATTCTCATCTCCACGCCATGCACATATTTGAATTTTATCTCTTCTTTCCCACCAAATCTAGTGTCAAATTTCATTGTCAGATTTGGCCTTCCAGATATGCTAGTGGTGCTATAGCTGAGAGAACCTGGGTTTTATAACTGTTGATATAACTGTGAATTCTTTATTCAATTAAGATTTTTAAAAGGAAGCTTTTAATAGTAACATATGCTTTTGGCTGTGTGGTACATGTCATCCTGCATAATTACTATACTAAAGCATCTCCTACACAAATTTGCCAATTACACTTGGCAGCTGTGTGCCATTGTCTTGGCATAGATCTAGTCATGTCCTATTGAGAAGATGCTTTGATCATAGCCAAGTTTGATGGGCAAAGCTGAAAGCCCTTTACTAGATTGTTTCCTGTGCATGACCCCTCGGAACACCTTGATAATTTTTAGGCACCAGCTGGTTAACACATCATGGACTAACGAACTGACAGGAGTCTAGGACCAATAACATAATACTCACTCCGGTCATATAAACATGTTTATGATAAGTTTTGGTCAAACCATATAAGCTACAAACATAAAAAACTTTTAAATTTATTTAGTTTAAAAATATGTAAGATAAATTTGTAGCATTGTATTGAAAATATTTGCAAAATCTCATAAAATCAAAGAATTTTAAGGATATATTCTAAAAGAAATTAGTGGTCAAAGATAACCATTTAAGACCCTGTAAAGTCAAATGCAACAAGTTTTTTTTTTCTGACTGGAGTGACAATATCTGGACTTTCTAAACAAATGTAACCTGCTGGACTCTTCTGTATCTAATCTGTCAGGGTGATGTATGTATGGTTTCCGTAGCAGCACTGCTTGTATCAACAGGTTGTACACTTAATAGTTTTCTATTTCTGGCTCTTTAGCACCAAAACCAATAGTTCATAGCTGATATTTTTTCACATTAATAATGGGACTTTCCACCTTGAATTCCTGAGAAAGGGAAAATAAAAGTTTTAATCATGTGAACTTGTAGCATATGCAAGCAGTTATGAGTAGGAGTTAGGACTGTTGAGTATCATGGATTTCTCATGAGTAGTATCTATTACTGATTATACCATCAACGATGGGTAGCACTTGGTTCCACTAAAAGTGTCTTAGTTTGGTAACAGTTTTTTCTAATATAAAATACAGTGGTTATGACAGCTAATTTTGGTGCACCAACATCTGTTTTGTAATGTAATTTTAATTCCTCCTGATGCACTCAACATATTTTGGTAGAATTGTACCAACATCTAATCTGGTTGTGTGCACAGTTGTATTCATGTGTTAGGTGTCTTTTGTCATTTCTCATCTTATTCACCTTTCTGTTAGAGTTTTTGTTTGGCTATTTGTTTGTTTGCTTATGTCTTGGACTATTATTAGCTGAAAAATTATCTTTCATCCAAGTGTATTTTCTTGAAAAAAAAGTAGATTGCATGATGATTATTGAAGGAACCTACTTTTATGCTTTGAATTTTTCTTAGCATATGTTGGTATGATCCTGCCTTTCTGTTTCAACACTGTAGGACATGTACTTCCAAATCCATGCAAATTACCACTTAAACACTTTTGATACTATTGCTAATTAACTATGTGCTTCTACAAAGTTGCTCACGTTTACAAAGCAATAGGCATGCAGAGTGTCTGATTGATCATAGAGGACCTGCACCGTACTAAGTTTCATGTCTTATGTAATTTGTGATTTCATTGTGGCTACATTAGTATGTTTTCACTTGCTTCAAAATTACAGATGACCAGTTTACAAACTTAGAAGTACAGATGGTAATTTATTTGAAACAAAGGTAAGATAAATTATCCCAATTTAAAACACTGCTTGAAATCTGGAATGTGGAATTCTAAACATAATGGTTCCTGAGACAAAATGCAGTTTTGCAGAATTACGATGACTACCAAAGTTTTCTTTTCAGAGATGCAATAAGCTGTCAAAGAAATTGGTAGTGTCTTCCGCTGGCACAAGAGGTTGATCTGTTTTGAAAGGCCATGTGCCGAGGGAAGAACCTGTACTATGGTCTCAATAATGCAATGTTGCATAGTTATTTCATTGGGTCATGGTTGTCCTTTCTTCCTTCGTTGAGAGGTCAGTGTATTGTCTTTTGCCTTCCTGTCCAGTTGGTGCGTCCACATGTTTTGAATTTTACATGACCCCATAACAAACCAACAGTGTCAATACTGAATATATCACAATGTTTCTTCCCAGTCTCTCATGAAACAGTTCGAATATATTTTTTCGTGCCCCAGTAACCGCGGTACTTGTGTGTCATATAATTGTTTGGTCACTAGTTTTCTGGTAAAATATACCTGTTCTCTCGAATAATGTTTACCTTTATCTTTTTTCCCCTGACATGCTTCGGTAACCTGGACTGGTTTGTAGTAACTAAAGATCATAATCTTTTAAATTTTCTCGAGAGTCCAGTGGACACTATCTACATCTTTGTTGGCATTCTAAATGCAGGATAACTTTTGTATCTGCTGTTGAGTCACTTTATAAATTTCTTTATGGAAAAATTGCAAAATGTGTCACTTTGTTTTTGAGATTCCACCCCATAACTCCTTTTGTTGCTAAAAACCACCCAACCGAATATGCACTGAGCTGATTTCACCCATTTTTGCGATCCTAGAGCAACTGGTGTATTTATTATTAAAGTTAGATACTCTAAAAGAACCCAAAAGTTTTTAGAGCTTGCAGCAAAACAATCACGGATGAAAAGTTTAAACATGCTCCCGCGTCCCGTGTATTTGAGAAAAAAAAAACACTTAAGCGTGGTCACAGGTTTTTGCTATGTACAATATTTCTTCACCGCAACATGATGAATAAACATACAAGCATCAGAACAAGTATTGCTCGTCTAGCATGGCCTGTAGTGGCTCCAGACTTGAGAGAATGGGCGGAATTGGTGGAGCACATGCTCGGTGGGGTGGTTTTTGCAATAGAGCCAACTAAGGGGTGGGCATTTGCAAAAAAACACGTTATGGGTTGGAACACCAAAATCTTAGTGACATACGGGGTGTGTTTTGATTCTTTTTTCTTTATTCGAATGAAGGAACATAAATACCAAAATGGACTTATTTACACATGTAAATTTCAGTTTTGAATTAATGTGATATTCTTACTTGATCGTAATAGTGCTGCTTAATCATTCTGGATTGGATTCCAAAGTGAGGGAGACAAGACAACTTGGGCGTTGAACTAACAACTGTAAAGTCCTTGGATCATTAATGTAGTGTCCCTGCTGTGGTCCTGATGGCTTAACATACAGTTATTTCTAGCGCTAGGCCAACAGAAAAGAAACTGACAGAAAAAAAAATTACTACATCCACACAACAGCTAATTGTTTCACTTTCACATTCATGGACAAGAAAAATACATACTGTCGTAGCAGTTGCAGCATTTATTTGTAGTGCTTGTTCTGTTTCTCTTTTGACTTAAGATGATCCAATAGATTTTGCTCAGAAGTCCTTGAAAAAAAAAACTGGGGGACTGTATTCTAGACCAATGGAGGTGACTGGGGTGTCACCTCTGTGTTTACCATGTCAAGGACACCATTCCAATAATTCTTGTCCTCCTCATCTGATGCTTGATTGCTGTGCTCACTTGGGCCATTGTTGGACTCACCCCAGCATTCTGATGTGTCATGCTCATTGGATACATCAAACAGCATGCCAGTGAAGCCAGCTCCAACCCCAGCCATCCCTGAGAACCACGGTTCCTCACAGCCAATGAAGTCATCTTCCCTCTCCTTGCTGTCCAGTTCCAGCACTTGGTGCTTGCTGAAGATCTGCCAATCGTTTTCTTCACCCTCCAACTCATCACTTCTCTGATGCCACATCACAGAGTTGCTTTCTGATACCTCTAGTCTATTGGTCCTGGGGGTTGGCAGCATGCCACTATT
Organism: Microstegium vimineum; assembly: GCA_022036555.1. Lineage (NCBI taxonomy): Eukaryota > Viridiplantae > Streptophyta > Magnoliopsida > Poales > Poaceae > Microstegium > Microstegium vimineum. The sequence continues at coordinate 35,184,358 of CM039135.1, forward strand.
GCTCCCTGTAAACGTCAGTGTGGAGGTAGGTGACTCCAGGTCTATCTTTGCACCCTGCCATGCATGTAGCACGTCAAGGCATGGAGAAGCAGCAGAGGCAGGTACATTCGTTGTCTGCGCATGTAGTGCAGTTGGTGTTGGTGTTGCTGTTCGAATCTTCGATTCTCGAGCCAGCCGTGCCTCAGCCTCGAGGCGGGCACTCTCCCATTGTGCCATGTGGCTGAGACTTGCCGCGGCCTTGGCTGATTTGTCATTTGTGGTGCCAGTGAGAGTGCCACTGATAGATTTGTGGGTGACAGGATCGATCCCCATCTTAGCCAGCCTTTTCTTGAGGTGTGTGTTCCAGTAGTTCTTGATCTCATTGTCTGTGCGATTTGGTAGATGTGTTGCAATAGCCGACCACCTGAACAGTGCCATGAAACAAACCTGTGATTTAAAATTAACATCTTGTTTTCATCTACCATGTATGCCGAAATTCTATGTTCTGAGGGAAGGGGATATGAGATGGCAAATAAAAAGTACAAATGCCATGCCATATTGATGCACTTAGATGCATGCATACAGAAAATGCACTAGAAAATCCTTTCTAATTCAGTATAAATACACTGACAATGCTTTCTTCTCTTTGCTTTCAGGTGTGACAGAGGCTCACGTATATGCTTTGTAAATTGTCACTAAATGGCAGGCAGCAGTCTGACAGGAACAGACAGTGCACTTTGCCTTAGCAGAAAGAGGCCAGATAAGATACATAAGCCAAAGGATCACTTGTGCTCTGAGCACTTCAGAGGATATCACTACTGTAACGATCTGGAGTTGACTAATTTCATTGGTTCTCACCTGTTGCCTAAAAGAGCATGAAGCTGGATGATGGTCTGCTCTTCTTGCAAGCTGAACTTGCCCCTCTTGATGTCCGGCCTCAGGTAGTTTGTCCACCTCAATCTGCAGCTCTTCCCACACCTCTGCAAGCCTGCAGGATGTTGGTCAAGATCTCACGAACTTTGTTCATTTGGAAAATGGTAGAATTCAGGTTTGTCCATACTCACCTGCCTTCCCAGGCAATGCTCGCCAACTCCCATGTCCGTGCTCCTCAATGAAGGCAAGCAGCTTCTGATCCTCCTCCGGCGTCCATGGACCTTTCTTCAGTCCAATCTTCTCACAGCATGGTGATCGCCCCATTAAAGCAGTGTGGTGTGTTATTTTTCTTAAGTCGAGCTGACTGCTGAGTCCAGAGGGGCTGTAGGTTAAATAGAGCAGGATGAGAAGACGACAAGCCACACTGCCACAGCTATAAATCATTAGCATGAAAGGAATTATGAGCTCTGAATTTTCTATGCCTTATCGTGACATAAATGCCATTGTGTTGGGTTGCTTCAGTTTTATTTACAAGGTACAAGTAGTCGTACATTTCCTTATTGATCTACTGAACGTGAAAATACAGTAACAAACAAATGTCTTCATTTGAGGGTCAGTTTAACACTGAGGTCCTGTTTGTTATGGCCCATGAATTTAAAACCGCAATAACTCCATGGTGATTGGGTCCCACAGGTGACACCAAGTCCAGGTTGGTGTTGGGGTAAGGCAGAAATGATTCATTTTCTTGAGGTGAGATGGGTCAAGGCTATGGTCTGTAGTTTGATTGAGGCACCGCACCATATTGAAGTCATTTGGACTTCGGCTTGAATGTTTCCAGTAGATATAGTGGTATTATGCTTTCAAGATCAGTTATTTACTCTAGTGGACAAACAATATTTTCCTCAGCGGTACTTTTCAGTGAAACGAATAGTATTTTCCTCCCACGACTAATCAGCATAAGCTAAATTTTTAGCAAAATGAACAATATCAATATGTACCAACTCTCCTGCTATGCGTCGATTTGGAGTCTGGTGTGGCCGATAGGATGATTAATCTGTTAAGGTGTAATGCCTAAAAATGATTCTGACTTCATCATGACAAGTCTGTCACGTACACATGTACAGTTTTGATGAGCAGCTCTAATTGGAGTCGAAGCATTTTTAGCTATATAATCATTTCGGTCCAACTTTAGCTGTTGTGCAAGTCGTTTCATTAATCCCATTTTTCCTATGTGGCATATGCTTGCCATCTTGTCTTGGTTTAAGGCTGAGCTGAATGGACGAAATGACTAAACCTAGAGTGGGGAACAACTTCAGTCATTGCTTCTGTGGATCACTGCAGGAGGCGTCAGATCATTGCAGTGTCACTTTTCAGAATAAAGGAAAGGAAGAGAAAATGAATATGATTGCAGCCTTCTCGAAGAACTGTGCTAATGATACTGTTTGCAGGTAGTGTTCAACAGAGCAGTAAAAAACGAGCAGTGTTTTCCAAAGTTCTAAACACCCGCAGAGATAGAGTTCAGAAACTGATTGTACTACAATAATTGAAACAACATAATTTGGAATTACTTGTTTCTAGCCAGTGTTGAAACAAATAGTATTTGGTGGCGCAAGGAGCTAATATTAGATCAAATTAGCTTATGTTGATATTATAGGGCTTTTTTTTTCCGATCATGTTGATATTATAGGGCTGGAATGAGATAGATTAATGCTTTGGGGATAATGTAACTGTTTTAGTTTGTTATCAATTTCTGATATCGTGCGTGCTTAGACAAAGGTTCTAACAGCCATTTAACCCTTCCCTTGCATCTTACTGCAGAAAGCGTAAGAGCTTCTCACATCACTGCACTGCAGCAGGAAAATGTGGAAGGCTATGGAAGACGCAGGAACAAACTAACTGCCAGATATCTCAAAAGTCAAACTCAGAGCAGTGTCCGATAATATATCCTGAGACCTTCTATTATGATGATGCACAGCTTCTCAATGGCACAAAAATGGATTGCCTCCTCTAATTTCCTTTACTTTATGTACCTCTTGTGCAACTCAGACAGCACATTAAGTCACTCTCTAGCCTCTAGGCCTATATTGGAAGTGGGCCAAACTACACAAGCTGTTCAGCATCCCCACTGATGAACTGAAAATTATCCTATGGCTTCAGGGTTCAGATTCACTCAATCAACAATGCAGCAAATATGTTTGAGCTGGCCATGGATTGGAGCATGATGGTAGGTGAGAATATGTGTGTTACTCCCATAGTTGGATGAACAACCAGGTAATGGGCATTTGTGATTTGTCCATAGTGAGCTCCTGAAAATAGTCAGTACTTTCTCGATGATGGATTGGTTCACTTAAATAGTAGATGTACATTGACTCGTTTATGATTGATCATGCAAAAGAGCCTCCACTTTCAAGTTGCCTTTCCTAATTGCTCACTACTAGAGTTGATTCTTTTCTTGTGCTAGACCCTTGTACCTTTCAGTGATCTAAGTTCTCGTGTAGATATATGATTCTTTACTTCTCTGTACACTAGGTATTAAGGTATGTATTATAACCAGTCTTGAGTCTTCTCTACGAATTTGAGGCAACAAAGTTTTGATTCAGATAACATATAGAGTTATAGAGAGAGTTAGTAAAACCTGCACATGCAAACCACACTGTACTGTTGTCAGGCGCAATCAATCTGACCTAACTGGAATGTTGAATCCTGGCATTTGGTCCAATAACCTTAAGGCGTGACTCTTCAAGCAACGTCGACATGAAGATTAGTCCTTATCGTTCTCCTAAATTATTCCTACACACTGTCAGCTACAGGAGATTATGCACATCTAAGTACTCCGCAGAATCATTTTCCTAAATTAACTGCTGGGCTTTTCACCTTCTCCGCATGATAGGCGAATAAAATGCGGGCCAGGGCAAACCCGTAAAGATGGTTCTTGCTCTGTTTGGGAGAGCTGTATTAGCTCTTTCAACACCACCTCCTTGAGAAGCGTTTTAGAAAAGCTCGAGAAGCTGTTTTTTGAGGGAGTTTCTCTGCTTTTAGTACAAAGTGTAGCTTTTGAAGCTTTTGTCAACTTGAAGAAGCTACCTTGTTGAGGCGAGCTTCTACCTTTCTGAGCTTTCTGGAGAAGCAAAGATTGATAGAAGAAGTGCTCCAATGCTATGCCTTGCCTTTGTTTTGTTTGTTCGTCATGTAGCGTTCAAATGCTATGGTTGTCTTTTTTGTTTGACAACCAAAGCATGTCATGAAGAAGATATCTGGGCCTGATCAGAAGAAGATACCATCTTAGCCATATGTTACTGATTAGTATGTTTTTCATAAGGGGTATTGTAATATTATTTTACTACTATTTGCTTTGGACTAGGTCTGTAATCGCACAGCACTCCTTTTCCGTTGTACTCTTTTATACTAAAACTGAACGAAGGACAGTACGTATGCCATTTTTTTTCTAGGATATTCCAATGGCAAGCGAACCTGATCTATTTCAGTCATTTTGAAACATTGATTTCCTCAGGTTAAGCTGCTTAGGTTTATAACAAAGTGTACCACTTGATTCATTTAGGTCAAGACATAAAAAAGCAAGCTAACCTTGTTGCTGCAGGTAGCCACTTGCATGCATATAAATCACGTCTAAAATTAACCAGTAGCCAGGGCGGCATGTCCAACCTGACGTCAGTTGCCCAGGGTCACAAGTAAAAGTTGACATGCCCGGCCCAATCATTAATGTAAACATTAATATGCTTTAACAACATAAGAGCTGTCCTTTTAACTTCAGTTTAGGAGCAACTAGGCATCAATCATTGGAGTACTCATGGTCGTTGAGATCCATACGCTGCTTGCACGATACACTAGCTAGTGTAGCGAGATTGGAATGATTCATGGAATGCCATATCAGCATGTGACGTGGATCGGATCTCTTCACCATAACTCCATGGTTCATGGATCCTGATTGCTGACGAGATTTCTGGTAGCTAAATCCAGTTTTTATTCTTTAACCTGATTTTTTTCTCTTCTCCAATTGCTTCGAACCCAGAAGAGTGGCAATACCAATCATTGACATTACTCCTTGTGGCCAATTAACTTCTAGGAAGTTTAGAATATACTCCATCCGCCATAAAATAGATGTCTCTTTACCCGACTGTAGCCCGACAAAATATAAAAACCACCCATTATATATATATATATATATATATATATATATATATATATATATATATATATATATATATATATATATATATAATATAAATATTCATATAATCATAATTTTTGTTGTGACAACATATAGAAGTGACTATTTTGTGAAAGAGGATAAAAGAAAGTTAGTTTTTTTTTATTTAAGCCTTACTTTGTGGACGGTACCTAATTTTTTTTGTGCCATATAGGGGGCCGTGGCCCTTGCTGGCCCCTGGTTCCATCATTGTCTTTACCTATGAATCTGGACAAACACTTATCCAACGTAGCTAAAGTTCATCTATTTTAGAACGGAGGGAGTATTTAGAGAAAATACACCTTTCGTTAATCTTAGTATCATCTTTATTAGCCAAGTCCAGTAATCATCATTATCACTACCAAAATCTAAAACTTCTCCTAGTGAGGTGGAGTTCTCCTAGTGTTTTTCTATTCAAAATTTAGTGCAAACTTTCCTTAGTAAATGTCTCCTAGTGAGAATTTCTATGTGCTATGACTAGTGTAGTGTTTTACTACTAATTAAAAACACTAGGAGAAGTCTACCTTTTTGGTAGTGTATAGAGCCAAGTCTTTCGTAATTAGCTAAGTTATAAGAGTTAAACTATATACAATAGTGGTATCTCATATTTGTGTATGAGAAACTTCTTTATTGTTACTTTTACATGTACCATAACCTACATTATCTTTTTAGTCCTCCTCACGTTCAGTTAATGCATGGACTCACCACTACTTATGACCCTGTTCGTATGATGGTTTCGATATCTGATAAGCCGGATGATGTTATTTTTGATTGTTTTGTTGTGAGAGAAAAAAAAACTGTTTAGGTACCTGATAAGTTGGCTGATAAGCCAAGCGAGCTTGTTGCTTGCATGAGAGTCAAGCTCTCTCTCTCTCATATTTTCTCTTCTTATATCAGCATTTGTATGTCTATAAATTAATTATTATACTTGCTCTAAGAATTGATTTAATTAGAAACAAGGGTAATTAATTATGGACTAAATTATAGACCTACCTATATATTACTAATCGTATCACGCAGTGACCATTTCTGGCTCACTTATGCATGCACACAGAAAATTATATTTGATATGAGCTAAAGCTAACGGGGAGCCGAGTATTGTACTGACTCCTTTTTCTGCTTAAACAAGAGTTAGTAGCCCTCTCGTGCTGCACGATCCCCTGGTATTTAAAGAAGATTACATTCTGAAGAAAAGTTATATATAATCATATCACGAAAAGCTGTGTACATCAGGAGCCCATGGTGTGTATATAGATATACTCCCTCCGTATCATAATTAGATGACGTTTTGGACAAGCTTTGAGTCAAACATTAGGAATATAAATCATGAATAACTTTTAAGTTGTTGAGATTCCAAATATGAAAATCATATGAATAGATTTATCTTGAAAAATAATTTCATAAAAGTATACACATATCATTATTTCATAAATATTTTTATAAAAAACAAGAGGTCAAAGTTGTGTTTGGGAGATCGTGTCGCTATGCAAAACGTCATATAGGCTCTGTTTGGTTCTTTAGTCCTAGACTTAATAAAAGTCTCTATTGATGTTTGGTTCCATGAACTTGTATAGACTTAACATCATTCAATACACCCTAACAAAGACCATTGTACCCCTGCATGGTGAAGGGAGAGTGCGTGAGCAGGCAATAATGAAGGGCAAGGTGTGTCAATTGTGGTCCAAAAGTCCCCATAAGCCTCACCCCTTGAGACTACTACCCAGCCCAAAAAAGTCCCTAAATAAGTCCCTAGTGTTTGGTTCAAATAGACTAAAAGGGACTTAAAATAAGTCTTTAGTCCCTTTTCAAGAGGAACCAAACAGGGCCTAATTAGGATATAGAGGGAGTATATATATCACTTCTATATTACAGGTGCCTGAATTTTAAGATAATTTCAGGCACCACCCTTGTACTACTAATTAGTATAAGTAAACTATCACTTTTGTGATTTGTTATTTGTCTTTGTATTACAACATATCAAATTTTTGTCCTTGTCTAACTATAGAAATAATTGTAGATTGTTAAATTGTTTTTGTATCAACACATCAGATTTTGTAGGTTGTTCGGTTTTTTATTCTCGGAACTAAAAATTACAGATTATGTCTATCAAAATTGCAACAAACGAAAACTGCAATTATAGTACAAAATATGTGCAATTATTGTCGCCCGAAAGAAAATTAAATTTCAGGCACATGAAATATATATATATATATAGCTCAACAGCTCTAGACTGTAAACATACACACACCGCAAGTGCTTTTGCAGTTTTTGTTGGAAACTTAAATGCACGTGCGACAAAGGTCGAGTCCAATAAACATATGCAGGGTGAGGTTGAAAACATCCAATGATTATGCTTTCAAAAGCCGCCAATGTCCCAGTATATCCCGTCGAGGTGAGAGGAGCCAACGGAGGTGATCTCAGCACGGCGACGGCGTTCCTCCTCACCGCCGGTGTCCAGTGGCCCGCCGTACTCCAGCAACTCCGGTAGATAATAATCTGCATCGTCGACGACGGACTGCATCTGCATGATTGGCAACGCGGAGCAATGAACTCCCAGCAGCTGGTGATCATGTTGGTTGAGCCAACACGAACACGGCGAGACGACGCAACTGGAACCGTGGTGGTGCATCTGCATCGTCGTCAGTAGCTCCTCATGTGCCATTTGACGGTGCTGCTGATGATCACCCTCCATGGCTTGGGCACCGACGAGGTGGCTTCCTGCTGCTGCTGTATGCTGCTGGGTCTCGGCGACGATCGGTGGCGCTGCCTCCTGCTCGCTGTCAAAACCGTCGTCTGCCTCCATGGCAAGGAGATGACGATGGCCAGTGGCAGGCGAGCGGTGGCCATGCACGACAGCCTCCTCCGTTTCCAGCTTCCTCCTGTCGCCGTCGCTGATCATCAAATGCTGCTGCTTCCTCGTGAACACCCTGCAAATGACCCACTCACTCTGCACATACGTACGTATAGTATAGTATGTGACCAAAACGGAGCACACCCATCATCAGACACTACACAAGTATACATGACTGCACATATATATATATATATATTCTGGCATCTGCATGGGATGTGAGATGAACAACTATATATGGGAGATTGGCTGCACGTATATATATAAACGAGTACCTGTGCTCCTCTGAGGAGGGCGCTGCTCGATCCTCCTCTCGCCCATGGCATACTCGTGCATGACCCAGTCGGTCTTCTCCCCTCTGGGGCCCTGCCGCGGTAGAACACAAGCGTCTTCCTCGTCCCGACAACGAGGCGGCCGGACCAGCTGCCGTGCACGGGCTTGTCCTTCCCCGTGGACTTCCAGTAGCCCAGCTGCGTTGCGCGGCGGGCGCGAACGCCGGACGGGGACTTGCTGCCCCTCGTGCAGAAGTAGCCCTCCTGCAAGTCTTCTCCGGCTGCCGCCACCTGCTGCATGCATGTGAACATTAGCGATCGACATATGTGGGGTATCGATCCACGCCGTCGTCACGCGCGTGCATGCTGCAACGTACGTACATGGCAGGTCCCATGGCTCTGTCTTGTAGAGGTCCACCTCGCGGATGGCTGCCGTCCATGGCCTTCCTGGCGAGGTAGCAGGTGATGAGCTCCTCGTCCGTCGGGAAGAAGCGGAAGCCAGGCGGCAGGGCGAGCTCAATCCGCTGCTCCCCTTGCATCCTGTTATATGCATCGCAAAAAACCAATAATCTGGATAAATGATCATGCAATAAGCAGGCGTCCACAGTTTCAATCTTGCACGTATATGCATGAGCGTGAACTGGTGGCAAGAGAGATCGATGGAAAATAGCAGCTAGGGAACGTACGTAGTGCACGAATGAAGGTGATGCACACACAGCGAGGTGTTGCCGATGCTGCTGACCAGAGCTAGATGTGACCAGCAGAAGCATAGAGATGTATCGTATATGCGCCCTTCGTTTTATAGTGGGAAATGGCGAGCATGTCGTCTTGCCTGGAGCGTGCAGGTAGTTGGGCTTGACGTGGACATCTCCTGCACGCATGCATGTGCAGCCATCTCTCATTTCCTATGGATGGGTTAAATATTTCATAATCAACGGAGTAATTTTGCATATTCACCGATTTCAAAAAGAGTAATCTCCAATTTACCCCTAATGTTGTCGTTGTTGAATTTAAGAAATGCAATCACACTCGAATACTAGATAACTTACCCCCATTAACATTCAAAACAAGATAAATTACTCCCCCTTGACTATTTTAAAAATCAGGGTGGTTTTGCTGGCAGTGGAGTCCACATGGTCTCCTCTTCCAGTATTATAAAAAACACATTTTTTTCATATGAAGTTAGATAAATGCAAACTTTAAATATCATGATTAAAGAGCTCGGTGTGATCTACCCACTTTGTATTAGACAAGTTTTTATTTGAGATATTTCAGAGGTTCAATTGTTTTTTTTTAAGTTATTAAATTTAAAGTTCAAAATTTTGATTTTTTTTCAACCGACCTACGATATTGATATGGGCTATACCAAAGTTGTAGATCTTAATGGAATGTGCAACTTTGTTATAGGAATTTTTCTTTATCTGAAACAATTTAGAGGCTCAAATATTTACTTTTAAGTTCTCTTATTCTTAAATTCATTTTTAATTTTTTAAACAAGTATATGGATGTTGACACATATAGTCTATATTAAAATTATAGCTTTCAACATGATCTTCAACTTTATTGTTGACACTATTTTTATTGAGATCGTTTAGAGGCTCACATATTCATTTTAAACTCTTAAATGTTGTAATTCATTATTTTTGAATTTTTTAAATGACCCTAGATGTTGACATGGTGTACACATAAGTAGTAGCTCTAAATGTTGTCGGCAAATTTATAGCCGACACATTTTTAGGTGAGATTATTTAAAAGCCTAACTGTTTGTTTAATTTCTCACAATTTTAAATTCATTTATTTGAATTTTTTTGAAGCTACCTTGGACATTGACATGGTACATAAAAAATTATAGATCTCAATCACATTTATAACTTTGTGGTTGAATTTTTTTTTATTAGAGATCAAAGGCGGAGAGAGAGAGAGAGAGAGAGAGAGAGAGAGAGAGCTGTTGGCGTTGGTCTGGTTCAAAGGTGGAAGAAGAGAGACAGAAAAAGGTATAAATACCCCCTATCCCCAATGCTCAGTTAAGTCGTGACAGTGCTGCTTGACTGTGATAGTGTCTCTCTTCAAGCGCGACGGTGCCGCGTCTGCCAGATGACATAAGAATATAATAAGAAATGCTTGTTGTCTTGGTTGTGGATTAGAGGATGTAGAAGATGGAAATGCGAGCACCTGGTTGCATATTTAAGCTTGTGTATTTTATCCTTCTTTGTAGTGTGGCTTTTACTATACTCAATTTCGAAATATAAAATAAATTAACTGCCTTTCAGCTCCATGTGCTAAACCTTTGTAATTGGGGGACTCCACCGTTACATGAATCATCCTCATTTGTGTATCATTTTCTTTTCAACTCGATGAATCTCATTACTTCTCTAATTGTGTGGTCATTACCATCAAAACCCATGATTAGGCTTGATTGCAGTTACAGTTGATGACAATAAGGAAGATTCATTGTGACAGATGAAGTAATGAAGTCCAAATTTACTTTTAAGGGTTCAGCTAGTGTGTTTCTGGATTTGTCACCCTTTTGTTTGAGCTTCAAACTCGTTTGTGGGTGCTAGTCTCAGGTCCATTGTTTGTTGCAGATGGGAGTAAGATTATTTTAACATCATCCTCAAGTCTTATTGTCAGTTGTTGAAGCTCCGGATTGTTTGCGATATAAGCTTTCTCCTAAATATCACCTTGACATATGTTAGATACAATATGTTTATTTATATACTTGTTGAAATGAAACATTGGTTTATGTAGAAGTAGCACATACCATTAGAGAGTCCTTGTATGAGTCTAATAGACGCTTGTTGGTACCGGAATGCAGCAATCTAATGCATGTTTTCTAGTTGAAAACATTAATTTGTGCTTACATTTGATAGTAGTGCATATGTTAATTCATATAGCAATAATTATTTCAAGTTCGTAACAACCTTGATGTTAGGCCATGCGGAGATATTAGTTGTGTTATAGACTCAAGGGTAGAGATTAGGTTGTTATAACAAATATCTTAATTGCGACCAACACACGTTGTTACCGAGCTATGTAAGTGCCACAGCCAGGGCTCCTCCAACCATTCTAATCTAACACGCATTCACCACAGTCCACAGACCTTAGTTAGGGCTCGGTGGTTCTTCCAAGCTGTGCCTCTGAATCTCACACGCCTAACTCTTCATACCCGTTTTCTTGCACTAAAGGGGTGTTTGAATGTTTGATCAGGGAGCTAATAATTAACCAATAATTTTGATACCAATTAGAAAGACTAAACATAAGCTAATTCTAAACTAATAAGAGCTAACGAGGATGAATGGTGGTTAGAGTCCATTAGTCCTTATCAGCCAAAATACTCAGAGAATTGGACATGATATCCTGCAAGCCAATCGACCGAAGTATAAAATTATCGGGCAGCCTAGGAGGTGGTTGAAGTTTTTTTTTTTAACAACAGGCCTTTGACAGTTTGACAGCGCTCTGCAGTCCAACATCTATGTAAAGCGAGCCAGAAGTAGAATTTGCACGTAGGTAGTGCCTTGATCTTCTACAATTGTTTGCCTCCTTCGAACGCTGTGCGACCTTGGAATAAATTCAGGTATAGGCTAAGGCTGCCTGAGTATTGCTGGTTGCTGGTCCAGCGTGAACTGCAATGCCATGCCATGGAGAACGCTGGGACACGTACTGATCCAAGCCACTAGCTCTTGAAGGCGAATCCGCCATTAGGGCAGCTCTACCGGTCCCTGTCAGATGGAAACCACTGGTACCCAGACGAGGAGAAAGTATTATGCTCAATTTCAATTGATTTTCTGTATAATATAATCCAAACGTTCCAAAGTTTCTATCTATATACACAACCAACTTTCAAACAGTATAGTTTATAGTGGCACAATACACTACACAATAGCATACAATAAATACAGGAGCAAACTGATGCCACATAATCTAATATAAAGGATTCCTCCAATGTTCAGCTCAACGTACAACAATGAAGTGCACCGTATTCTGCATTTAGTGACGAATATTGATAAATCGCTATCAACAGCTTGTTGATAAGAGTTACAGCAAGGCCGAATGCCTTCTTAGACTCATCTCGCATCTTGCCTGCTTTGTCACTCAAGCAGCTTATTGCATGTGCCAACACCCAGCGCTGCAGCTAGATGCCATGCTGCATGGAGGTAGGAAGTTTGTGGGAAGACATCATCAGCGACGAACAGCGCACCTCCCAGGAGAGAGGACATCTTGTGTAGGTTATGTGCCATCTTGAGCTCTGGATCTATTGAGGCTCTTTTAGCAAATGAAACCTGAGGTGGAGGTTATTACAATAGGTTGATAACGGATAGAAAGATGGATGTGTCATGACTGGTAAAACAATGATATAAATCCAACAAAAAAAGTATACACATATAACATACTTATAATCAAAATCATTTATTGTATTCAGAATAAGATGCCATGAGCTTTGAACTACTTGCCTCCATTATCCCAGTGTGGACAGCTGAAACCATCAGGGTTGAAATGGTAGGAGCAATGTTGATGCTGCCATTAGAAATTTTGGATTCTCGTCCCGAAGAGCTCTTGATAAGCACTGCATGAAATATGTCTTGTCAACAAATAAGCAGGAGCTGGTAACTGATGTCCGGAACTCCCGGAGATCCTGCATGGGCGACACAGCAGGCGATCGCATCCCCGACCTCAGTCTAGGCCGCCACCTCTGGTGTCCTGGATCAGCCTACGCTGGCGGCCACTCCGGTCACCGACGTCCACGCCCCGGCGCCGACCACCATAGATCGACGGTTAGCCGCTCCGGCGCCGTCGAACACAGACTTCCCACTAGGGGTTAACGCCGCTTAGGGACCCTAGGTCGGGATCGATTTGGTGTGTGTGCCTACCTCTCGTACGCCACATACCCTTATTTTCCCTCCGATCAGACCCTATGGCCGTGATCGGGAGTGGAGTACCGGGTGATCCGGACGCCAATGTTGCTGACATGTTGCAAAATCTGAATCTGACGGCAGAGGAGGATGATGTGGCGGAATTCAGTGATGATGAAGATGTTGGAGAAGCCGTGGTGGTGGAGTGGGCGCTGGTTGGCAAGGTTCTCTCGCCGGCGACAGTGCACGCGACCACAATCTACCAGGCAATGAAGCCAGCCTGGGGGAATCCCTGTGGCCTGAAGGTTCGATCAATTGGGGAGGAGGAGAACCTTTTTGTTGCGGAATTCAGTGCTCAGCAGGACATGGAGCGGGCACTTGACGGCTTGCCGTGGATGGTGGGGAGATACGCCCTACTGCTGCAGCAGTGCGATGAACAACTCAAACCATCGGAGATCAGGTTCGAACGCATGGAAATTTGGATTCGGATCTTGAACCTCCCGTTGGGTTGGATGAATCGACACCGTGGTGAACGTGCTATGAGTCTGATCGGGGTGGTGAAAAAGATGGACGTGGATAGGGGCGGGAAGGCGAGTGGTTCCTTTTCTGCGGGCGCGGTGTGCTTCTGAAGACAAGGAAAGATACGGAACCAGAATGGTTTGATATACAATATGAGAAGCTCCCGTTCTATTGTTTGTCCTGTGGCATCATGGGTCATTCAGAACCAGACTGTGACAAGCTTGCTATGCGTAATGCTTCAGGTAAATTACCGTATGATATCAGGCTCCGTGTCCAGGAGGTAAAAAGGAAGAAAATGCAGAGCTTTACTGTGGCTGCTGTGGAGTCCTTTGGGGATGGTTCGTCTGCTGGCTCGAAGCAGCCACGGGGTTGTGTCTAGACCGGAGGAGGCACGGGCTACAGAGCCCAAGCAGCTGACGAGGGAGGAGGAGGAAGAAGTCCGTTCACCCATGAAAACATCTGATGCAAACGGACAACTTTTCCATGCTCAGAGGAAGGAGAATCAGGTTGAGCTAAGAAAAAGGAAAGCTAAAGGTTCAGGCTCGAGACCCTCTGTGACACCAGAGATTAATATACCGGTTAATGTTTCATCGGAATTGGTCCCGACAGGGTTGGTGACGGTAAGGGTGAATCAACTAGGCAGGCACACTGGAGTGGCAGGAGTTGGTGCTTCAGAGGCATCACCAAAGAAGCAAAGGAGGACTGAATCTCAAACAATTGCGTGATCGGCGGCGGCTGCGGGCAGCAGCCCCCGCCGGGCACAATGAAACTCCTAAGCATGAACTGCCGGGGCCTGGGGCAGCTCGAGGCAGTTCAATAATTGTGTAGCTTCATACAGTTACATCGCCCCCGATGGTGGTTTTTCTTTCTGAGACAAGGCTGTTTTCCAATGATGTCCAAGGTTTGCAGAGAAGCTTGGGCTTTCCCAATGGAGTGGGAGTTGGTAGTTTTGGCCGAGGGGGAGGTCTCGCCCTCCTCTGGTCAAATGACGTTTGTGTGAAGCTGCAAACTTATGATAAGCTTCATATAGATGTTTTGGTGGTGGACCCATCTTCGAGTGCTGTGAGGTGGCGCTTTACTGGCTTTTACGGTGAAGCGCGGAGGGAGCTGCGCTATTGGAGCTGGGAGCTAATGCAGCTCCTGAATGTCCAGAGTAACGCGCCTTGGTTGTGAGCTGGGGATTTCAATGAATTCATGGACGCCCAAGAGCAGTTTGGTGGGGTGAAGAGGCCCAAGAGGCAGATGGATGGTTTCCGTGATGCGGTGAGCTTATGTGGTTTCACTGACCTCGGCTTCATTGGGCTGCCATACACTTGGGACAATCGTCAACATGGGAATCGCAATATTAAGGTTCGATTGGATAGAGCTTTTTCAAATGCCGCCTTCTCTGATATGTTCAAAAATATTAAGGTGTGCCAGGTGCAAACGACGAAGTCCGATCATTGTTGTCTGATTATAGAATGCTACCGTGCAAAAAAAATGAGGGGTAGAAGGAGGAATAATTTCAAGTATGAAAATATGTGGCGCCGAGATCCATCTTACCTAAGCCTGGTTCAAAACTCGTGGGGAGATGCACACTCGGTACAGAATTTGCACCATTTACAGGATAAGCTAAGGTGGATGCAGGAATCCTTCCAAGGATGGGAACAATCTGTTTTCGGCTCTGTCAAACAGGAACTGAAATCCTTGCGTAGGGACCTTGAAACTGAGCGGGGATTCTCCATGCTTGCTGGACCATCTAGGCGGGAGAAGGAAATAATGGATAGAATTTCAGAACTGCTGGCCAGAGATGAGATCATGGAAAAACAAAGATCACGGATTTCCTGGCTGAAAGAGGGTGACCGCAATACCAAAATGTTCCATGCAAAAGCGAAAGAACGCGCAAAAACGAACCAGATTTCAGCGTTGCAAGCGCCAAATGGTACGCTGGTCACAGGGCAAGAGATGGAAGGCTTGGCCTCAAATTTTTATATAGACCTGTTTACAGCTGATCCAGACTCGACGCCTAATGAGGTGCTGGCTCATGTGACGGCGCGTGTGACTGACTCGATAAATGAGGAGCTTGAAAAGTCTTTCTCAGCACAAGAGGTGGAGAAGGCCCTTTTCATGATGGGTGCTAGCAAGGCTCCCGGGCCCGATGGATTCACAGCAGGCTTCTACCAAAGCCATTGGGAGACAGTTGGTCCGAGTGTCACAAATGCGGTTTTGGATTTTTTGAATGGTGGGCACATGCCAGATGCTATGAACGAAACAACGATTGTGTTAATTCCAAAAATTAAACACCCGCAGGACCTCAGGAACTTCAGGCCGATTTCTCTTTGTAATGTTATATATAAGCTGTGTTCAAAGATCCTTGCTAATAGAATGCGAGGTTTTTTGGATGAGATTATATCTGCTGAACAGAGTGCTTTCGTCCCCAGGCGTTTAATCACGGATAACGTACTAGTGGCATATGAGTGCACCCACTATCTCAGAAGGAAGAAAGGTAAATCTGGAGCTTGTGCTATCAAGCTTGACATGATGAAGGCATATGATCGGGTAGAATGGAGCTATCTTAGAGGAATGCTGACAAAATTGGGTTTTGTGGAGTGTTTTGTGGAAACTGTGATGAGATGTGTTACCTCAGTATCATTCTCAGTGCGGTTGAATGGTAACATTTCCACCCCCTTTAACCCTTCGAGAGGTATTCGGCAAGGTGATCCAATCTCGCCCTACTTGTTTTTTGCTATGCTCTGAAGGTCTGTCTTTTCTTCTTCGTGCAAAAGGACAGGCACATCTCTCAAGGGGAATCCATGCACCTTGGGTCTCACACTTCTTGTTTGCCGATGATTGTATTGTTTTCTCTCTGAGGCCTCACGCCAAGGGGCTGATGATTGCAGGAAGTTCTAAATTTATATAGCAAAGGCTCCAGCCAGATGGTAAACAAAGAAAAATCTGCAGTTTTCTTCAGCACCAATTGTATGGCTGATGTTAAACTTGAGGTCAGGCCAGTGCTGCAAATTGACAATGAAGCGTTGGCAGAAAAATATTTGGGTTTACCAACTGCTTTGGGACGATCGACCAAGGAAGCTTTCGAGTATATGCCAAATAGGCTAAGAGGATTGATGGGTGCCTGGAGTGGTCGTGAAGCTAGCTGTGTGGGTAGAGAGGTCCTTCTGAAATCTGTTGCACAAGCGGTGCCTACCTACCCTATGAGCTGCTTTCTGATTCCAAAGGATACATGCTGGAAGATGAGGTCAGTGATCTCTAACTACTGGTGGGGTAGCCATGCAGATAGCCGCCATATTCACTGGCAGCACTGGGATTTATTGACTAAACCAAAACCGTTGGGTGGCATGGGATTTCGAGACCTCAAACTTTTTAACCTCGCTATGTTGGGTAAACAAGGGTGGCGGTTGCTGAAGAACCCACAGTCGTTGTGTGCGCGAGTGCTGAAAGGCCGGTACTACCATGATTCTGATTTCCTAGCTGCAACCCGGAAGAAGCACGCGAGTCACACATGGCGTGCAATCTTAGCTGGAAGAGATGTGCTTGAGAAAGGCCTCATAAAGTCATAAGTAGAATTGGATCTGGGAATTCAACGAGGATTTGGAATGATAGGTGGATTCCAAATCATTTTGGAGGAAGGCCGATTACCACAGTTGATGATACACAGGTGCAAGTGGTAGCCGATTTGCTAAGTCCAAGCAGAGATTGGAATGCCGAGTTGATCAAACAGACTTTTGTACCTGTTGACGCTCTTGCAATTCTGAGTACGCCGATCAGTGGTGTACTGGTGTGGGCGATGACACTTGGGCATGGGAGCCGGAAAGACACGATCTCTATTCGGTCCGGTCGGCGTATAGGCTCTTGTATGATGTTCAGTATGCTGGGATGGAGGAAAACCAAGCTTCTTCTTCTGGTGACCCAGCCTGGGTGAGATGTTGGAAATTGTGTGTGCCACCTAAGGTCCGGGTGTTCTGGTGGAGGGTGTTAAATGACTTCTTACCGACAAGGTCGATATTACACAAACGACATGTCGAGCAAACAGCACACTGTGAAGTGTGTGGTGCCGATATAGAGTCGATCAAGCAGCACGTGTTGCTGGACTGCACGGTGGCTAGGTATTTTTGGGAAGAAGTAAAGCAACTAACTGGTGTGAAGATGCCGCTGTTGCATCCCATAACTTGGTCCTTGACCTGATAAATCCAGATTTTATATCGCCAAAAATTGCAGCTTTGATTTTGTGCGGATCGTGGTCGCTGTGGATGACAAGAAACAAGAGACGCCATGGTGAAGAAGTAGGGCCGCTGAACATAGCAGCTCAGTGGGCAATTGACATTGCTTTTGATCTTTGGCGAGAGATGCACCCAATCAAACCATCTGCAGGTTCAGTGAGCAACCATCAGAGTTGGCAAAGGCCGGAGCCCGGATGGGTTAAAGGCAATGTCGATGCTGCTTTCCATGCCCAAAACCGATCTGCTGCGTCAGGACTGGTTCTACGTGATCATGAGGGAAGAGCTTGTGGAGGGAAGGCCATCTGATATGATTACTGCCTGAACCCCTTAGCTGCAGAAGCCACAGCCTGCCGGGATGGCATGTTGTTTGCACAGAGCCAAGGCGTGCAGAAGCTGCTTTTGGAGACTGATTGTCAGGTCTTAGTATGTCTATGGACGAAGCGCACAAGCCAAAATTCAGAGATTGCACCACTCCTACAACAGATGGAGGATTTGAGCCAGAGTTTTGAAGCGTTTCGTTTGAGTTTCATTAGTCGCAATTGTAATAAGGTAGCCCATGAATGTGCTCGGATGGTGTCCCAACATGACCGGGTGGTGGAGTGGCTAATAACACCACCAGTGCTGAGGGACATCATATCCTCTGATTGTATTCTTGATCATGATTAAGTTATGAAACTCCGGTTTCCCCTCAAAAAAAAAAAGAAAAAAAAAAGAAATATGTCTTGTCAAAATGCCAACACGTCAAATTCTTCAGATAAACCATCCTAATTTCTGTCTTAGTACATCACTAAAAAGTGCTTTAGTCCATGCAACAAGGTATAAAGTACTGATCGTACACACAAGAACTTGAATGTGCATGCCACTGATTTGGAAATGAAAGTACTGACTGATATTGGTATATTCTGAAAGACAGCTTTTCATGGTTATTCCAGAATGGACATGCATAAAGAGTAGCATGAATTCTACTTCAACAATCATCTTGTGAGAATATTCCACTTACTAGTGTTGAAGTGGCAATCATTGTATAGTCTGCCCATCTCAAATACTTTCTGATCTCTCCTCGTGAAGTATGGTACAAGCTAGAAGCTATTCCAACTCCAATTAATGAGTTAGCATAAAGTGCTGTATTCAAGTTCTTTCTGCACAACTGGCACATAACCGTTAGTTGATACTTGCAGCAACCAAGAAACAAATCAAAACACAATCTTTAAGGAAGCGATTTTAGTGATTCAGACATGAGCTTGCCTTGGTGTTTGGAATCCAAGAACAATGAAAGGAAGTGAGGTAACAACATTTGCAATAGTTTCGCCAACGTGTTTATCGCCTGATTCAAAATAAAATTTACACAATGGAGCCACTAAATGAGATGCCAAAAAATCTGTATTCTGCCATTATGAATTTATGATAGGTTACATGAGAGGCTGCAGTGGATGGGCTTCAAGCATGGGGGTCTCTGTTTCCATAATCTCCTGCAAATACAAAATAAATCATTAACAGAGCACCATTTAACAAGCTTCTGAACAGTCTTCTTTGTGTATGTGCAAGAAACTTACCGGATTAGCAAGCGCCGGCTCAAGCCATTATCCTCTTGCGGTTCACAAGTTGAAGAATCCATAATGCTAGTTTTGACTGCTACGTCGTCACTGTACAGCGACTGACCTGCAAACTGTACCCCATATAGGCCACCCAGGGCCCCAGAAGGCCTAGAATCTTCTTGGACTCCCATTTATATATTTAACCTATTTCAAGGTTCAGGACTACCCAGAACAAGTGGCAGTCCTGTTGGGAAAAACAAATGTCATTATGAAGCATTATTGAACGCACAAATGGCACAAGTCCAGAATCTTACTCTATACATGAACACACAAATGCCGTAAAGCACTGAACCATATGAAGCAATGTTATTCTACAATCTACATAGCTTATATAGCTCCTATACTAAGCACAGAAACAAAATCGCAGGTGATTCCATTTTATCAATCATGAGGTTATGTGCTCAGGTATCTGCTATCCTGACATAGTGACACTGCACACAAGAGGAAAATGCGTGCTGTTATCAAGAATTCCCCATTGCTTGCTGCACTGAATTTCCAGTTTTACACAACCAGAGGACATGGCTACGAATTCCATGCCCACCTAACACTCTAACAGACGAGGCAGCACAAGTACCACCTCTGTTGCTCGCTCAGCAGCTCGCGTGACAACTCACAAGACCAACAAAGGGAAAAGTGAATCGATTTGGTCCTCAGTTTCTTGGCGACACAGCTTAGCGGCTCGTTTCACTCCCAGTTTTCCGTCCAGCACACTAAACGCTTTTCGGAAAATACCGACGAAATCCCAACGCTTCTTTTGGTTGTCACTAGGCCACTTGTACTTGGCCGGAAGAGGAGTTCACTTGCAAGAAGAAACTTACAGAGGATTGGAAGATTGGAGAGCGCTTGATCTCCTCCCGCTCCGGCAGTTCCCTCCCACAGCGGTTGCTGCTGGGGTAGAGCGAGTGAACTGGAGCGGAAGGGAGGGGAGGATTGCCGATTCCGACAGGATCTTCCCCTCCCGTGCGGAAGCGGTAGGAGGACGCCTCTCCTCTCCATCACGAATCTACGGAATATACTCGCACCTTCTCAGTCCGACGTTCTCTGGTCCTCCCTCTCCATGTCGGCCGGGCCTCGCGTTTGTTTTTTGGGGAGGCCAATGGGCTCTGGGCCCATGGAAGCGCAGTTTGGGCCGGACGACTCTCGACCGCTGCTGCAGAGACGTTTGGGCTATAGATTGGGCCAATGTTAGTTTCCATTATTTTCCTTTTTATTTATTTATTGTCGAGTTTACAAAGTCAACTTTACTTTTATATCGACAAAACACACCCGTCGGCCTAGCAAAGCCAAAAGTGTGAGGTTCACGGCAAAATTATATGTTTTGATTTTGACACATAATACGTTATTTGGACTGCCTATCGGTATCGGTTGGCGTACATACTCCATTATAGCTAGGAAACAAGGCTATATCCTCAGTATACACACCTAACAGTCATGTTTCTATTTTAATTTGTTGTTGTCACAACATAAATAAGGAACCAATCATGTACCTTTCATCACGTCAAAGTATCTTCGTGAGATATTCCCTCCGGCCCTGAATAAATCAATTTCTAAAATCTTGCTCTTCAATTTTTTTAACTTTAATTTACTTTATAAAAAAATAACAATATTTATAAATAGAATGAGCATCCTATAAAAATATATTTTATAGAAAATATAACGATATGAAAATATATTCTATAGAAAATCAAAAGATACTAACTTGTACCATAAATCTTAATACTTTTTGTAGAACTTCGTACAAAGTTAAAAAAAATATTTAAGAAAATTGTAGAAATCTATTTATTCAAGGATAAGTGTACTTTATTTGAGTTTGACTTTTAAGCTGAGATCTCTCTAGCCAACCGTACAATAAGGTGGAGCTGAATATGCTGTCCACTTCACAGCTGATTGAAGCGAGTTAGCCACCAGTGCGGCAGTGCCTCGTGGATTATACACATGACGTTTAATTTGATCCAAACAACAATCAACCATAAGACAACAAGTGACCCCACGTTTCTTTCTAATAAAAACGTGCTGCATCACCAATGCTCTAATCTAATTTAGCCTCTCTATCGTTTTTTTATCTCAATGACAACTTAACAAACAGGCACTAAATTCATTTGTCAAAAAAAAAAAAAACAGGCACTAGAATTCCTGTTATTAAATGGATCCAAATACCCGCTATGCATGCATAGGTGACGCCGTGATGGAGTATATATTTTATCCAAGAACATGGCATCCTCTAGCAAAGAACACCCCAGCTTTTGATCGGCGACTCAAGGAATCGAATTCAATTCTTAGCACCTTTAAATAACAGCCGCTCGTCTGTCATGTACTGTAAGCTGATGGGGTCCAATTAGGCATATTTAAAAGGGTGGAAATTAATGATGAAGAATATGCTCAAAGTGAGACTTTGATTTTGGTTGCTGCTTACGATCAATCATCGATGGTATCTTACGTACTACCGTGGTTACATAATCACGTCCTACCCATCTTTTGTTAATTAGAAGCCGGCAAAAGAGACCAAGCAATATAGGACGAGTTGCTCGAGAGCAAATATAAATATGCAGCTGTAAAATTATAGTATATATTTATTTATTTTAATGTCATAAATCTTTATAATTTTTTCTATAATTTTGATTAAACTTAAGATGTTTTGACTCTCTAGTATTTTTTTAATGACTTATAATTTAGAATATAGAGTACTAGAATAGAGAGAGAGAGTATTAGATTTATAAATCCCTAAGCATACTCCCTCATGGCCTCATTCCCGTAAAGAAAGACATGAATGAAGCATAAAATGATCTAGATACTCCTCAAAATTGTTTATAAACATTACTCCCTTCATTTCAAATTATAAAATATTTTTATTTTTGTGACACATAATTTTTTTATATATATTTAAGTACGTACTATGTCTAGATATATAAAAGTAATATATTTTAAAAAACTAAAATATTTTATACTTTGGAACGGAGGAGATTATCAAACAGTACTACAAAACAACGATATATACACTAGAATGCATTTTTCTTTGTGCGACAAGTACTAAATCCTAAAAGATCTTGCTTTATGGCACGGATGTAGTAGCTTCTAATGCTACACTTTGACGTGCATGTATTTTTAAAAAGTTAGATCATTTATTTATAAAATATCCAAATTCTACATTATGAAAGCATTTATATTATGAATGAATATAAAAAGAACAATGGTAGTGTGTCTTCAATTCAATGTATATAACCTTTTTCTATAATACAGATGAGCCCAAGTTAGAAAAGATTGATGACCTGTAATCATTTCAACGATCAATTAATCTGTATTCAAAATCAGTGGGAACAATACCTTCTTGTTTTTTTCTGCCGAGGGTTGTGACATTATTCATCCATATATAATATATATATATATATATATATATATATATATATATATATATATATATATATATATAAGGCGATGGAATAAAACGGAACCAAATTTTGAGGCTGTCCAAATTGCCGATTGTTAAACAAAGACAGAAAAAAAAAATATAAAGAAGAGACAAGAGAGCCAATCAGCCAAAACGAGTCGACATGCGAAGAAGCTGTACCACGCCGACCTCATGGGCTCCCCGAGGCCGCAGGATACGGCATCAACGGCGCACGGATACCACCAGCAGGCACTGCCGGCCTCACACGAGTCACACCTCCCGTCCGGCCCTCCCGATGCCGACCCATCCAACAGGCCAACCAACTCCCGAATCCCGATCCCTTTTGTCTGTTAAAAACGAAAAAGGGAAAAAAAAAGAAGGTAAACTCACTGCGCACAGCGCACCTGGCACGGGATGCCGCCGCCGTCGCTCGTCCCGCATCCGACGGCCCCGCGCGCGCGTCCTCACCCCACCCTCTTCGTCTAGTGGTATTTACCTGTGCCCCGTCGCTGCTGCTGCTGCTGCCTCTCGCATCTGCCCCCCGCGCCCACGCCCGCAGCGCCTCGCCTCGCCTCGGCTGCTCTTCGTCTACCCCGCGGCCCCCGAGATCGGAATCGCGGCGCCCCGCCCTGCCGTCCTCCTCCGCCATGGCGCCGTCTCTGCTCGGGGTTACCTTTCCTGCCTCTTTCTCTTCCTCTTCTTCATTCAGGTGTGCTGTTGGTTAAGCAGAGGAGGTGGCTTGGCTTGTTGCTCATGGTTTCTGGGTGGGTGCGTGCGTTTGCAGGGGTTCACCAAGTCGCTGGCCATGACAGTGCTCTCTGAGATCGGGGACAAGACCTTCTTCGCCGCCGCGGTACGCCTCTTCCTCCCCCTCACCTTCACGTCGCCTGCTCTCCCTCATGTCCTTTTGCTTGCGTCCGCCGTTGTCCGGTGTGTCTTCGTAGACGAGCCGGTGGGGGTGCACTCCCGCCAGGTGTTCGACGGTATGCCGCCGTTGATGCCGCCGCGGCGTGCCTCTTTGCTCGGCTATTGGGTGGGACCGTGGGTGGAGAGATTGGTTCGGAGGACAATTGGCGCTGCCTCGATCCCATCACGAGATCGTGCGGTAGCCGCAGATTCGCTGGTGGAGCGAGCGGGTGAAGCGCCTTGGAGTCGAATTCTTGGCTCGATTCGCTTGTCAGTTACTGCTGAGCTGAACTGAGCTGAGATGACTTCTTTTATTAATTTTATTTTTAAGTAGTGACAGGCTAGTTGGTACCTGTAGATTGGGAGCTCGGATTTGTTTACGCTCCTCCACTGTGCGAACTAATTTGTGCGCTCCATTTGCTGCGGCAACAAATTTTTTACCCCATTCAGCTCGGTGCGCGTGGGTTCCACGCATGTGGGTGCCGACTGTGCCTGCAGTTTCCTGTAGCTCTTGCACTTGCCGAATTCACGCACCTGCCATATGGGCAGGGTCTTCTGTTTCTGGACGACTGTCACCAGTTCTGATAAGATGCCTCCCCTCTTCCACAAGAATCGTTTCAGTAGAGTCCAGTAAACTTGAAATAACTGAGCTTGACGGTTGCGTCTTCAGAGGATGAGGGATTTGACACGGTCTGGGCCTAGCAAGACAAACATACCCCCCCCCCCCCCCCCCCCCCCTTTCTTTTCAATATTTTCCAATGCCTGCTTTTACACGCTTCATTTTTTTATGGCCCTTGTTTCGAGCACTGGATTTACTCAGCTCTGTATTTATCTTTGCTAGATTCTGGCTATGCGGCATCCCAGGAAACTTGTTCTGGCAGGCTGTTTGAGTGCACTAATAGTGAGTATATCCGGAATTTTACATGCTGACCTATGGTATCCTTTTTTTTTATGTGTTCATTTTTTTAACAAATAGTTTAATTGATTTAGTTACTAATTTTAGGTGATGACAGCTTTATCAGCATCTCTAGGTTGGGCTGCACCAAATCTGGTAAGTTACTAGAATGATTTTTTGGGTGTTTACTATGCCAAGAAGGCAAAGAATTTTTTTCTTTTGTGTGTCTGTTTACTTTGAGGACTCAAGCATATGACACCAACATCGACATGGTTCGTCAGTGTCTGGCAACATATGCTATTTCAGGCATTATTTGCCCAAGTTTTATTTGATCATGAAGACATGCAATTATAGATTAAGTGCTGATTGTATTGTGCTTTGCATTGATCTGGTGCAGCTATAATCCTTTGATCTTATTTCTTATTAAACTGATGCAGCTATAATCCTTTGATCTTATTTCTTATTAAACTGTTGCAGCTATAATCCTTACAGTTGTTCAGTATGGTAACTAAAATGCCCTTACATTATACATGGCAAGAGGATTTTAGTCAACATGACTTGAAACAATGATTTGCACTTTCCTCAACACTTGAGGGTGGACCTTAGTGCTAGCTGCACCTTTTTATCATTTTTTCTTGAATCATTCTATGATTTTCGAAATTTTCTGTTAGCTTATAGCGCTATTGCCTTGCCCAAAAGAATAACCGACAGTTCTGCAAAATGCTATGACTGACTGTATTATGTTGAACAGATTTCACGTAAATGGACTCATCATGTGACCACTCTGTTGTTCTTTGTATTTGGCATTTGGTCATTGTGGGAAGGCTTCAAGGAAGATGGGTACTGCTCTGCTGTTGCCTTTCTATTAACCTTTTGTGTTATGTGTTTTTGTTATTGACTTGGCTAAGCGATGTAACTCTCATTTCAGAGATTCGGAAGAATTGGCTGAAGTTGAAGCAGAGCTGGTTGGCAAATTTCATCATTATATTATGTTATTTTATGGACTGCATTTTAAATTACTTATTGGCAAGTTCTGCCCAATTTACAGGATGCTGCCTTTAAGAATAATAAAGGTGAATCTAAAACTAAATCTAAGGTCAGTACATCAATCATATTCTCTTGCAAAATACTTTTTCTTTCATAATTATATGATTATCCATTTGGATGATGTAAAAAATAGAAATCGTGAATGAGAAAGAAAATAGATTTATATTTCTTCTCCTAAATCCTTGAAAATATTAATTTGTTATGCAGTCCATCTGCCTTTACATAAATCCTATCGATTCATATGATTTTGGACTTTTGGTGTCTAGCTAGCTTATGGTTTCTTTCGTTCTTTGGATTCTCAAAAAATTTATTCATCTGAGTAGTCCTATTTTTATTCATGTATATAGTTTTGGAATAGTGGTGGGAACTATATGATGCTATTGTCAGCTATGACCATCTAACAGTTCAAGTATAGTTGATATAGTTGAAGCACAGTCCAAATATGTGTGCTTTTTATGGAACCTTTGGCATCAGCCTATAGGTTTTCTAACTTCTTCTTTGGTAGACTGTGAAAGATGGCATCTTTTTTCATCTAAAATTGGCAAAGAAAAAGAAAATAAATAAATTAAGCAATTTCTGATTGCTCATCTGCACATATGTCGTTTTCTTTTCTATTGCTTGTGTAGAGAAGACATTTTAGAAGACTAGGAAGTTAAAAAAGCTGTGCTTATTTGGGGCAATTTCCTTGTTACTTTTAGTGTTGTAACTATAAATTAATATGAATTTAACTCTTGTTTGGTGCAACTCAACCTTTTTTTTTTTAATATAGGCAAATGATGATATGAAGAAACATCAAAGACCATTTCTCATGCAGTTCTTCTCACCAATTTTTATAAAGGTAGCAACTTCTTATAATATGCAAGAAATGGTTGGCAAAGGTAGCATTCCTGTGTTTTATCTGGAATATTAACATCTATTTTAATTTGTATGTTGTAGGCATTTTCTATTACATTCTTTGGTGAGTGGGGTGACAAGAGCCAGGTAAGTCGTATAAAAGTACTGTTTATCTTCTAGCTCTGCAAATCACCTATTGATTCATAAATAGATAATGTTTTTGCTACATTTATGAACCTCTTGTCAGATTGCTACTATTGGCTTGGCTGCTGATGAAAACCCATTTGGTGTTGTCCTGGGCGGAATCATGTACGAGCTGCTTCTTTTACTGACCTGACTGCTCTATTTAAATGTCTTATTGTGTGCTCCCTGATAAAAAGTTCTTTCTGTGCTTAGAGCGCAAGCACTCTGCACTACTGCTGCTGTTCTTGGTGGAAAAAGCCTAGCCTCTCAGATATCTGAGAAGATGGTGGGAACTAAACTCATTCATTTTTCATACCCCTGTAAAATGCCCAACATCTAATTGCACGCTTGTCTTGTTGTAGGTTGAACTGTCAAGCGGAGTGCTCTTCCTGCTGTTCGGTATCATGTCATTGCTCTCTGGACCACAAGGAGAATTGTAATCCCTGCTCGAAGACTTTTTCAGCTGGCTGATTAACATATCTTTCTCTCCTTAGACCTACCTTATTTCAGTAGATGAATTATGGTGACGAAAGCCATGGTGAACAGGATGGGTGATTCAATAGTTAGCCGACACACTGTAAACATTTCACTCGTCCTTCATAAATGACTACATGTTGCAGAAGTCTCTAGCGATTGCATTCTGTTGTCCCCAGCACGTGAAAGTCAATATTTAGTAGAAGCTGCCTACAATATGATGAATATGATGTGAGATTCTTGTCACTGAAATTTTGTTTGTCGCAATTACATGGGTTAACAAAGCTTTGTTCGTGGCAGGCAAATAATATGGGGCTTATAGTGGGGTCTGTCTTTTCGTTGTGTTACTTTAATAATATTATAAATGTTGGGAACCTTGATTGTGGTGAAGGTAACAAAATAAGAACAATCTCAAATGGAGGTTGCAGTGGCATTGAATAAGATGACATGGCATAATATAAATGAAGAGACATGATAAAAATGTCTTCAGAATAATAGTTTGGCATGGCATAATGATGAAATAAGTTTTTTAGGGTGGTATAGTGTATTAAATAGGCGCCTTACATTTTAACTTTTAGGTAACGTCAAACTATTCTAACGTATGCCCTCTCTGGCAGGATTTTTTGAGGTGCTGTATAGTGTATTAAATAGGCGCCTTACATTTTAACTTTTAGGTAACGTCAAACTATTCTAACGTATGCCCTCTCTGGCAGGATTTTTTGAGGTGCTTTTAGTTAGGCTTCTTGAAGGGCGGCCCTGATGCAAGCGCGGCCCTGGTGCAAGCGGTAGAGTTTTACCGTTTGTGACCAAGAGGTTCAGGATTCGAGCCCCAACCTCTGCACATTTGTGCGGGAAAGACTGCGAGCTATTTCCCTTCCCCAGACCAAGAGGTTCAGGATTCGAGCCCCAACCTCTGCACATTTGTGCGGGAAAGACTGCGGGCTATTTCCCTTCCCCAGACCCCGCAGTGCGGGAGCCTACGACACTGGGTACGCCCCTTTTTTTTAGTTAGGCTTCTTAGCTGAGGCACTACCAAATGCTAACTAATAAAATGGCTCTTCAAAAATAACATTGCGGTCCAGTTCATCTACATTACTTCGACACTATTTTTTAGGGAACGAACAATATTTTTTCTCTCGCACCAAATCATTATAAGCTAAATTTCAGCACAACGAATAGGGCCTTCATTGTTGCATATATGATATACTCAAGCAAATAAAGGAATATCTGACGATGGATGTAGCTATTCCAATCAGTTTGATAGTTATTGTGTTAAAATACAAATTTATATTCGGTTGATTTTTTGAGATTATTATAACTTAGGTTCAGGTTTAATAAATTGTTGTTTGGTTCATTTTGTTTGCTGAGCTTTAAAACATGATTTTCTACTATTTTTTCTTCTTTTACAAGGCTCTTGCATTTCATGAAGAAAGCTACAAGTTGTATTTATTGGAGTTTCTTGTCTGAAAAAAAATATGCCTACCAAATTATCCAACCACATAGACATGGCGTGCAACCAGTCCATCTACGTGATAATGTATCTTTGCAGTTACATTAGAACATATTTTGGAAATTTGATGTTGATCCACGTGATATGCTACTTTAATTATTTTTTTGGTCCTTAGTTCTTACACGTGACATGATAGACATTCATTTATATTATCTAATGTGTTGCATTATATTATTTTGTTCAAATGTATGAGTCCATAGAAATGCATGGGTCAATGCCTAGTTTGGTTAAACTAATGTGGTATTTTACATATTTGTGTATTTATTTTTCTAGAATAAAATCTGATCAGAGTTAGAAAGTTTTACTAAGTGTTAATTCGTAACAAGAACTATAGTTTATTTCCCTTTATTTATTTTCCATTTCTGGGCTTTGAATGACAAATCTTTCACGCAGTAAAATGGAGTACTTTAAATGGGCCATTAGCAAGAAATGTGATCATGGGCTTGCTTTGAGTATGCAACCAGGCCATATTTCCATTTCCGTTGTGAATCTCTTGGGTTGTGTAACCCACGAACTCCATCAACTGATGGATTAAGGCCCATTTTTTAAGGCAGGAATAATTTATTAATTATATTTGGGCCCAAAAAAGATATTATTTTCTACTATTTTATTGTATATCCACAATAACCTATTACCTATAATAATAATGAGGCAAAATTTCTTCACCCATTTTTTTATATGACCTTCCCTAACTAACTCTGCTAATGTGAAAACAGTTTCACTATAAAAGAAGGAAGAGTTGCTTCGTCATTTATTTATCGCTCACAATCGTGCAATAGGATCCAATGAACCCAATTTAGTATACGAGTCAGAGCAGCATGTTCAACAGTTCAAGCACTGTCTAGAGACTGCCAAAACGATTTGGTATACGAAGCATTTTCATGGTACTCGATCTCACGCTGTCACGCACTCCATTCTTCACTCATATCACCCATTGCCAAATTCTTGGTTCGGTCCCTGCATATGAGGAGGTTTACTTGTGAGCTATTGAATCATACGAAAAATCTTGGAAGAATTTCTTGTACGCCATTATAAAAGATCGTATTAATGAAAAAGTTTGGTGTTCAACACCATTGTTCTAAATTTTTTTTGCCCTTCATACCATTGCCGTCAGATAAAACTTTAACAATGTTAAACAACAGGTACGAAAAGTCAAAAAAAATACCCTTAGACCTAAATCTACCATTATTTTTTAGCATCTTAACGAGTTTAAATGAAAAAAACTCAAAACTAGGAACTTGTAAATCTCGTCGAGGTCTATAACTTTCATATACAAATTATCTTCATTTAATTTTGAAAAAGATATAATTTGCTATATACCTTAGAAAAATCATATTTTTTTACAGAATTAAATAAAAATAATTTTATATAAAAATTGTAGTTCTCGATAAAATCTACAACTTTTTAGTTTTAAATTTTTTCATTTTAAAATTGTTAAAATACTAAAAAAATTAATGATATATTTAGACTATGGGTATTTTTGACTTTTTCACACTGCACTTGAACACGGTTAAAGCTCAATAGTGGTATGGAGGGCAAAAAAAGTTTAGACCAGGTCACCAAACTTTTCAGTGGCACAACTTTTGGCACAGAAGGAAATGGTCTCTTCTACGATGGCGTACAAGGAATTCTCCCAAAAACCTACGTAGATCCACGGAAAACTTCATGTGCCATCCATGACATCAAAATGATTCTTCACTCTGTGCCACTGCCGCTTGTTCTATTATTATTAGTGTCGTTATCCCATGTGTATTGACATTTTTTTTAAAATGACCATTTTACTCTTGGGCAGATACATCACCCGTCCTCTCTCTCTGTCTCTTCTCTCATACACACCTCCTCACCGCTAGGCCTTGCCATGTGTGGCCGTGTGGGCGCACCCCGACCCCGACCTCGCTGTACTCCCCGTGCTCTGGCCCTGGCCCAGGTGAGCTCCGGCGCCACCGCCTCTTGGCGTAGGATTTCCTCTCGCGTGCATGAGAAAAGGAGATGGGGGAGGAAGAAGAAAGAAAAATAAAACGAGACTAACATGTGGGTCCCACGTATCAGATTGTTAAGTACAGAACTAAAGTACTTCTTAGACATTACTCCCTCCATTACTAGCTAATTATTAGCAGAGAGTAGCTAGTTTGGATCCACCTACTAATACATTCCCAATGGATGGTTATTAGGAGTTAGTCTCAAACCTGCTCATGGAACTAATAGTTAGTAACCTTTTAGCTAATAGTTAGCTGGTCTATTGGTAAATCTCTTTAGAAGTACTCTCTCCATATTGTAAAAGAAGCCATTTCGGACAACGACACGGTCTTTAAAGCATGACTTTAAATTCATATTTCTATAAAAATATTTATTTAAAAACTATAAAAATATTTATTTAAAAACGATATATGTATACTTTTATGAAAGTATATTTTAAGACAAATCTATTCGTATGGTTTTCACATTTTTAAACTCAACAACTTAAAAATTATTTATAATTTATGTTCTTAATGTTTGACTAAAACATTGTCTAAAATGACTTCTTTTATACAGTAATATGGAGGAAGTACTAGTATTAATTTTAGCTACTAACCGTTCGTACTAACAAATCAAGTCCGTAACCTTTTTCAACTTTTGAAGCCATGCCTGCACAGAGCACAGATTTTAGCAGGATCTAGTGAATGCACGCATGGTGCTCCTTCCCATACGAAAGGACAAAAAAAATGGAATGAATGTCGGTTCCCATAACCGAGCAAGCATAATGAAAGGTTGCCCTGCTCTTTTTTGAGCTATGTTCTTTTTGTAGTATAAGGTTAAAAAAAGGGCTCCTTTCCTTGCCGTACAAGGGAAACCTGATAATTTCGCCGCAGAGATCCAATAGTCCAAGAGAATGCAAAGAAAGCACTTTTATCTTGTTTTCGTTGCCTTTCTAGAGAGTAGAGAGTAGAGAGTAGAGACCCGGCAGCTTTGTCTACTTGTGCTTTAGAAAGAAAGAAAATGGACAAATGAGTTTGAGTCCAAAATGGTTGGCAGAGGCCTGTGGACACCCTACAGCTCCAGGAACTGAGTGCTAGCTACTATTAGGCCTTGTTTGGATGCGCATATATCTTCTTCAAACCACATGTGTTGAAGTGTATTTGAACTAATATACACTCCAATCCACTCCAATCCATGTGGTTTGAGGTCGATACATGCACATCCAAATAAGGCCTTAGACATGTTTGTGGCATCGTCCAGCTTGGTAAAGAAAATCTATTCCTGTACATAGAACTACATGCATGTTGAAAATATTTTATTGAGCAGTTTTTTATATCAAACTAAACCACCACACAGACATCAACATTGTTGTGAATGACGGCGGATATACGACGAAAAACACAAGATCAAACCACATCGAGACACAAGATTTAACGTAGAAAACCCCTCCAATGCGAAGGGGAAAAACCACGGGCGCCAGCACACAAACACTCCTCACTATTATCAAGAGTCGGTTACAACGCCGTGCGGCGGCTTACAAGAATAATGAATGACTTGATGTCGGTGGAACCCTAGCGACGGGCATAAGACTACCGGCGACGGGCCTCCGCTTCGCTTCGTCAGAAGTCCGGCCTTTGTCTTAGACTATTAATTTGGAATATATTCAACAAACATTGTCATGGGTCATGGAGCCACTACACAGTTAAATGTCATTTCATCCAATATATCCACAACAATGTTATACGTGTAGGTGCGGGGTGAAGCTAAGGGGCTGTTTGGTTGATCGAGCTGTGAGCTATGAAAAAGTTATTGTAAATTGTAAGTTGTGGAAA
Source organism: Microstegium vimineum (assembly GCA_022036555.1). Taxonomy (NCBI): domain Eukaryota; kingdom Viridiplantae; phylum Streptophyta; class Magnoliopsida; order Poales; family Poaceae; genus Microstegium; species Microstegium vimineum. The sequence goes on from CM039135.1 coordinate 35,216,743, forward strand.
ATCTGTTGTGAACTATGTGCTATATATGAAAAAAAACTAAAAATTGTTTGAAGCAACTACTTCTAAAAATAACTTTAGGTTTTACTCATTTGGTTAACTTTTGACTTTTTAGAAGAAGATGCACTTAACGAAAGCCCAACCAAATAGACCCTAAAATGGAACCGATGGTAACGCCCAAACTACAAACATATGCATCAAGAATTCAAAGCAACATTGCCAATATTACCTGCTTCAAATGATTAAAATGAGCTATTTAGCACTAAAACCAATACATTTTTATTGCTTGGTACCCATACACGTTCCCACAATCCATTGTCGTCGTATGGGTGATCATATGAGAAGCTGGCTCAACTTGAATAGTCTCTTTATATCCTTTCTTATTAGTAAGAATAAAGAATTTAGTGAAAAAATGTCTCCGATCCTAATAGCTTCTTTAATTAAATATTCAAATATTTGTTGACACAAAAAACGTTGAATCTGCGAACACCTCGGGCTTATACCCGAACTTGATATCTAAAGGTGTGCCAGTTGATTTGACCAGTTAATCAACAAGGACGATAATTAGAACAACAATGAACGAGACGACAGTGATACGCCCGGACGTCAAGGCTCAGATTGCTCAAAAAGCGGAACTCGCGAGGTAGACGGAGATCTTGTAGATGCAGCCCGTCGAGATCGTAAGAACTCGTAGATAGACTATAACTAATGCGAAAAAAGTAGATGCTGAAAAGTAAGACGAAAATAATAGGTTTGTTTGATTGTATTGGATATATCTTTGATACATCGCCCCTGGGTACATATTTATACTCTGGTAGGAGGAGTTGTACACAGACACGACTCATACCTAAACAAACTCCTACATTTAAGGAAATAAATGACTCACGCAAGAGTCGAACTCAAACTGATATAATAATATTGATATAAAATCACCAGTTTCCTTATCTATTCTCTTCGCGATGACACTTTCCATCGGCAGATTTCTTTCCATCCGCAACCTTCTTCCATTACCATCGACATCTTTCTACTGGCGTCATCTATATCCTGCATCCATCGGCGACATTCCCGATCGGCAACGTTCTCCTGTCTCCATCGGCAACATTTTTTCGATCGGCAAATACCCTTCTTTTATCTTTGACGTTTCTTCAATCTCCTGCTTCTATCGGCAATCTGATTGACGATATTCTGATGCCGATAAAGAGACATCCATCCTTCTACCGATCATTGCATCCGGTTTATATTGACACATACAAAAAACGGTGTCAACACATGCCCCCAATTTCGGAGTATCAAATATCTTATGCACCGAAATTTGCTTTACTGTAATCTTGCCATCCAAAATTCCACTGCCATTTTGATTACCACGCAGCGTCGCTGTAAATTACCAACAACTCCCGCAATTTTGATTACCGCGCAACGTTGCTCTAAATTACCAACAACTCCCGCAACTGTAGCACCAACAGTTGCAACTCCTCGATCACTACGCAGACTCATCGCGATATCCTTCCATACCTCTGTCCAGTCAAAAAGAAAACTCGAAAACGTCCCTTGACCCAGACTTATAAAGATCATCGTCCGTTCTCCTTTCCACCCTGAGTTCACATTTTCACCTTTGTTCCACCGTCATCTCCAAAGAGCACCAGCGGCGGTCCTTCCTCTCTCATCAAGAATCACGCTCCCTGCAAGAACTTCTGCTTCAATGGCGATCAACTTCACCGTCCCCGCGGTAATTTTTCTTCTTCCCTTCCTGTATATACTGCAATTTTATCTTTCTGTACCGCCTTACGATCCCTTTTCTCTTCCTTTCTTTGCTTTTCTGGATCTAGGAAATGCGTAAGAAAATAGTGATCCCTACCGATCAAGCATATCTCTGCTGTCTGGGCCCGATGGGAAATCCCGATCCAACTAACTTCATCAACGCGGAAACCAACCGTATCCCATTTAGATCCGAATGCTTCAATCTGGGGTTGTGGACAAACACCTTCCGTTCATGGCCCAAACCTACCAAAGGATGGAAAAATTGGTACCTCAGGATGGCTAGATCACAACAGGCCTATTGGTCAGAATGCAACATAGATCATTGCATTAGATTATCACTTGCCGATATGACTAAGAATGAAAACATGATGATTGCTGCATCTTATTTCTGGTCCGATACAATGAACGCATTCCTATTCAAACACGGACCAACTACTCCTACTCTTGCCGATGTGTACATGCTCACCGGCTTGGATGTCTCTTCTGCCGATAATACCTCCCTTTTTCAGAAGAAACCTGAGCAGCGAGTAACTATTCGCAATACCGGTGGCTGGACTGGGTATATTCAAGAATATCAAAAGACCAGATCAGTAGACCAAAGGGAGCACATTATTTTCCTGAACATGTGGTTAGAGAAGTTCATCTTCTGTAGTAGAACAGTCGGACCTACCGATACGTATCTTTCTGCAGCAGAACTTCTGGCCCACGGAAGTCTTCCCCTTGGCTGATATCTACTTGGTTCAGTTTACTATATTCTACACCAGGTGTCCAGAAAACTGCTGCTAGGCGAGCTCATCGGCAACCTTGGAGGTCCTTGGTGGTTCATTAACTTATGGCTAAATGCCCACATGCACAAATATCTTCAATTTGATTTGTTCAGCCGACAATTCCCAAGAGAAATATCTGAGGATTATGTGTTCGCCGAAAATGAATCAGCAACCCGTTTCCCGCTTAACTTCGAGGAAGCCATGATAGTGTTACCTGGAACCGATGGCAACGAAGTTCAATTTGGTCTGTTCTTCCAGAAATTCTACTGCGGACTTCCGGTTGCAGAACGGGTCTGGTGGCCTTATAACGATGAAGACAATCGATTTCCACTCTCCCTCAGCCTTACCGATGGGACTATACCTCAGAATGAAGGAATCATGAAGGCTACCATCACTCCCCAGGTCATTCTAGTTAACATCTTTGAGACTGGGAAGAACACTTCTCCATTTTATGAATTTTATTACCCATCGGCAGCAGCAAGACAACTAGCATTTGGTCAATTACCGATCAAACTCAGTTATGCTAACGTGATAAAACCAAGAGGAACTATCTCCAATGTTGTGGACTGGAACAAGATTATTACTCTCTCCCCTCAGGCCGATGTAACAAACATTGACTTTTCTTCTTGGACATCGACGTCTTTTTTCACTAAGTCATATAAATCCTGGTGGCAAGAATGGAAAGATCAACTATTTGTCGTATCATCACATTACTATCAGCATTTGATTGATGATGATCATATTATTCCTGATGATGCGGTGAGTTTACTTCTGATTTTATTCCTTCCTTCTCTTCAAATACATCAGTAACTAATTTCCTATCGACAGTTAATGATTCAATCCCTAAAAAGAGCAGAAGCGGTAAATATTTCAACCTACAACTGATGAACCCTATGTCAGCAATCGGCAGCAAGGCCCCTTCACTGGCTACTCTCATGTATGGAAAAACACCTAAAGTCACCCTCAAACCCAAAAAACTGATTGAGGTTGCTGCTATTCCATCGGTCACTGCCACTGTCCTAGCACAAGCTTCCGAGGTAACAGTCTCCATTCTCTGTGCCGATCATAAATTCTCACCTACAGTATTCACTTAATCTTCACCTCGCATGGCATGCTCCCTTTCGCAGCCAACGAGTTCATCGGCAGCGGTCCCGAATGTACAAGTTTCTCCAATTCGGTCTGCCGATGCCCCCAAGCGCAAAAATTGAAGCGTCACAGCTCCTCGAGTGATGCTCCCCGATCAAAACATCCAAAGCCATCGGCCCCAATCGCATCACCAGCTGCGTCTTCTCAAACTACTACCGATACACCAACACCGGAGCCAACATCAGCATCTATCCCTGATCAACTACATGACAAGATCCCTAATCAGGAAACAGTGCCATCGTCACAAGGATTAGTTGCAGCAACAGAAGCAATATCAACACCAACACCAGCACCGACATCACCTGTCCCCCCTATAGAGGCAAGTCCATCGGCAACCATCGCCAATTCGCAAGATACCACTGTGCCAACCGATTTACCAAGCCCAAGGCAAGAAACCCATCTGAAAATGGTAAGTCCGACTGTCATAAACTTTACAAAACACAAACTTATGATTAGAGAATTCTAACTCTCTTCTTTTCAGGCCCAAGACTCCCCAAATAGTCTATTCTCTTTTGCCATCAACTTGCCGGAATAAAATGAAGAAGAAGAAAGCTCTGCTCCATTATCAGACGCTATATCGGCAGAAGTAAAGACCAAACTTGAAGCACTGTTATCCTTACTGCAACAAAGTACCTCCGACCTAGTCCAAGATTCCAATGTAGTAAGGGTAGTTTTCAAGGAAATTCAGGGCTAGCTGCCCGCCGATATCGAAGAGATACTCTTCCAAGCAACGTTTATTGAAAGTCGACAACTCCAATATCAACGGGCTTTACGTCGTATTGCCGATAGGATTACCCAATCAAAGCTTGAAGAGGAGATACTCAAGTTCAAGCAAACTGCGGATGAAAAGCACAAAAACATCAGCCACCTGGAGTCTTCTAACAACGTGCTTGAACAAGAGATCATCCGCCTATCGGCACAAAGAGAAAAATTGTTGGCCGAACTGAAGAAAGTGGATGAAGCTTTAAACTCAGCTAACCAGAAGAAGATTCAACTCCCAATCACCACCAATATTTTGCAACAAGAAAGGGATGCCAATGCCCGTGAAGCTCTTCTGCTGAGGAGAAAAATCAAGCCAGTTGAGGGTTCTGCCGATGACGATGCTAGGAAAATAGAGGAGACAAACCAAATTCGCATGCGTGTGATTTCATCCATCCAATCCCTGTTGTAATCTGTTGTGTCGGCAACTGTGATCTCTGACAATTGATTTTGCTTGTAATATAACGTTAGTGCGCTCTTCTACCGATGTTCTGCATGATAATTCTATCATCGGTATGTGCATTCACATCACTTTTTATACATCCATCCGGATAAACACTTTGATTGCATCGTGGCGTACTATCCGATCCGACCATGAAGCGTTATTCAATTTCGTAATTTAACATCAATCAACACATTAAGAGTACATCGGTGCATTGATTACCGACATAGCTGGAACCAAGCTAACAGGTAATCGATGTTTGATTATTTTTGGTCTTAAACCAGGTATTTCTGTATAGTTCCGAATAAAGCAAACCTCATCATTCAATGATTGTTTACATTGAAAAATCCAACCTGATAAAATTAATCTAGACTTATTGCCATCATCGATATTTATCTCTATTAAATCATCTGTCGATGTAAACCCCTACCGAGGCTCTCCATCATCGGCCAGCCGATATGTTAAAATTCCTCTTTAGAGAACCGCCTGGATTGGTATGATCTAGTAATCGGCAACTTTGAGAAACTTAGTATCCCAAGCTTCACCTGATATGCACTTGGTTTGCTCGTAAGTTTCCGAATCTGCCGATGCAACCATTGACGGGGCTTCACTCCGGATGATCTCAATCTTGTCACCGGCCCATTGCATGAGGCTTTGATGCATCGTGGAAGGAATACAACAATTAACATTAATCCAATCCCTTCCTAGGAGCAAGTTTTAGGTACATTTACCGCTGATCACAAAAAACGTTGTCGGTAAAGTTTTGCTGTTGATAGTTAATTCTACGCATATTGCTCCCATAGCTGGTGACACATTGCCTTCAAAATCTTTCAACTTCATGTCTGTCTTAACTAAGTCTTGGTCACCTTTTCCAAGCTTCCTGAACATGACATACGACATTATATTAATCGACGCTCCACCATCGACTAACATCTTTGATATCGGTTGCCCATCGACTTTGCCCTTGACAAACAAAGCTTTTAAATGCTGCCTTTCATCATCGGCAGGTTTCTCAAAGACAGCTGCCATCAGATCTAGCACTAGCTGAGCCATATCAGCAGCTTCTTCTTCATTATCAGTAGGTGCCATGAACTCCATCGGCAACATAACAACCATATTGACTTCTGCCGATGGACTCCTTTCCTGGTGTTTTGGCTTCCATTCCCGAACTGGAAATCCTCCCTTCGAAGGGTTCTCACCATACTGCAGATCATTCTGGCGTTCGCGCTGGATCCTCCTTCTCTGAGTCTTCGTCAGACCCTTGGGATACCATTGAGGAAGGTTAGTCTTCCAAACAGGCTGATAATGTTTCTCACCATGTCGGCTTGCACTACCCCTTATGTTTGGATCTCTGGAGAATATCTCTTCATCGGGCACCCTCGCATCAGCCATCTCTTCAAGCTTCTCTTGACGAATACGCTTGCCGAGCCTATCATGTACACTGAGTTTGCCCCCAAGCCGATCATGCACTGATTCCTTTCCCCTGATCGGCCTAGCATAGCTGGATTCACGATCTTCAAAGCGAAACTCCCTCTTTGATCGATCAATAGGATAGTACCCATTGCATTTAGGACAATTATCGGCAGTGGGCAGCTTGATGTCTTCTTCCCAGCAATGGACGAAGAAGGGGCACTTCCAATGATCTTTATGCCGATACCACTCTTGGCGTCTCTCTTCTTCCCGTTGCCGATGCTGTTCTTCTTGCGAACGCTTATACTCTGGTCGTGGTCTTCCATGCGTGATCACAACACCATACGACGAACGTCTCTGAGACCCCCTGGAGCCATTGCTTCCATCGGCAGTTCTTTTACCCTCCCTTTCATCGGCAAGCTTTTCTCCCTTTACATCCTGTACAACTATTTGATGTTCGGGATCCATCGACGAATTCTTCTTGGCTACTTCCGATGTCAGTACTTTGACCTTTCCACTAATTTCCACCATATTATTAGGAAACGGATGCTGGTCAATTTTCATCGGCCTCTGGGATTTAGAATTTTCAAACTTGATTCGCCCAGACTCGATTTCTGACTGCAGCTGCTGCCTAAAGACTTTGCAATCATTGGTACTGTGTGAGGTTGCATCATGCCACTTACAGTACCTCATCCTTCTAAGTTCTTCAGCCGATGGAATCACTTTATTAGGCGCCAGCTTAATCCGCCCTTCTTGAAGCAACAGATCAAATATCCTATCGGCTTTAGCAGTATCGAAAGTAAATCTTTCAGCCTCCTTCTGACCAAACGGACAGGATATCGGCCTCTTATCCTTTACCCACTCAGCAACGCAGATATCCGTCCCTTCGTCTGATTCAGAATCTTCTTCTTGTTCAATGAAAGACACCTTCTTGTTCCAAGTCTTTCTAGGTTCGAAGGCTTTAACTTCTTGATCGGCAACTCTCTGCACGAGATGGTTGAGGCTTTCAAATTCTTGAGATGCATATTTGTCCTTGATGTGTGGCAGTAATCCCTGGAAGGCTAAATCTGCCAATTGCCGATCATCCAGCACTAAGCTGTAACATTTATTCTTCACGTCCCGAAGCCTTTGGACGAAGCTTTCTACCGATTCATCATTACGTTGCTTTAGCTTGACTAAATCGGTAATTCTCTTCTCATGCACGCCAGAAAAGAAGTATCTGTGAAACTGCTTCTCTAGATCGGCCCAAGTAATTACAGAGTTTGGAGGAAGCGAGATGAACCACGTAAATGCCGATCCAGACAAGGATGACGAAAACAACAGGTGGTGCCCAATTCAACAACAGGTGGTGCCCACGCAGGGTTGTGGGTCATCGGCATGTGACCTGCCGATAGTTGGTAATTGCTCGGCGCCTGCTGTTCCTGCATCCTGGAATAGTCAACGAATGGGCCCCCTTGATGCACTAACACCCCGTTGGAGGGTTCGCCATCATCATAGGATAGTTTATAACTGTCCTATCCTGTTGCATCGACAACACATTTGTCGATGGTTGCCCGCAAGACATCTTGGGTACGACCATCTGAAGACTGCCCAACGACAACTGCATGTTTGGAGCAGACGCAGCATGATGCATCGCCGGGCTCATCGGTTGTGCCGATGTCGCCAATTCCACAGGAGCCTTCCCCGCCGCATTGTCTTGGATCAACTTGGCGTCGGCAGACGAATTTGGAGGCATACCGTACCCCCACCAGTTAGCGGGAGCCGGTCGGTTCGGGACCATCTGTCCTGATGCTGCTGACGCCGCTGGATCGGTGCTTAGCTGAACGACGCTTGCAGGGCTTGATTTTGTCAGTGTAACTTCATCGGCGGAAGGATTTACAGGCTGGAACGCTGGAACTGCCGATGAAATTGTAGCAGATGCCGACCCAGGTCGATGATACGCCGGACCGACATATTTAGGTGGCTGCCCTTCTTTGAAAGATTGCATGACAACATTATATACAGTATTGGACAACACCGTAGAGTTGTTAATCAATGCCTGATTTAACGCGGTATTAACCATATCTTGTAACTTATCAGGATTGGCATCGAAAGTGACCTGCCGCGACAACGGCGGATCTTGCTTCTTTACTGCATCGCCACTCCTGTTTAGGCTGAAGGATTTCAGATATAACTGCTTGTACTCCTCCATAGTCTGCTCCATAGCCTACTTCTGATCATCTTTCAGATCCGCTTCGGAGACTTCGATGACGTTCCTTGGATTGACGTCAGTAGAATCACCCATGATCGTGATCAAGAGATGTATCTAGGGTCCCACCAGGTGTGCCAAAAGAGGTGTTGACACAAAAAACGCTGAATCTGCGAACACCTCGGGCTTATACCCGAACTCGATATCCAAAGGTGTGCCAGTTGATTTGACCAGTTAATCAACAAGGACGATAACTAGAACAACAATGAACGAGACGACAGCGATACACCCGGACGTCAAGGCTCAGATTGCTCAAAAAGCGGAACTAGCGAGGTAGACGGAGATCTTGTAGATGCAGCCCGTCGAGATCGTAAGAACTCATAGATAGACTATAACTAATGCGAAAAAAGTAGATGCTGAAAAGTAAGACGAAAATAATAGGTTTGTTTGATTGTATTGGATATATCTTTGATACATCGCCCCTGGGTACATATTTATACTCCGGTAGGAGGAGTTGTACACAGACACGACTCATACCTAAACAAACTCCTACATTTAAGGAAATAAATGACTCACGCAAGAGTCAGACTCAAACTGATATAATAATACTGATATAAAATCACCAGTTTCCTTATCTATTCTCTTCGCGATGACACTTTCCATCGGCAGATTTCTTTCCATCCACAACCTTCTTCCATTACCATCGGCATCTTTCTACCGACGTCATCTATATCCTGCATCCATCGGCGACATTCCCGATCGGCAACGTTCTCCTGTCTCCATCGGCAACATTTTTTCGATCGACAAATACCCTTCTTTTATCTTTGACGTTTCTTCAATCCTCTGCTTCTATCGGCAATCTGATTGGCGATATTCTGATGCCGATAAAGAGAAACAACCATCCTTCTACTGATCATTGCATCCGATTCATATTGACACATAAAAAAAACGGTGTCAACAATATTGTTATCTTGTATTTCGAATTTCTCACCTGTCAAAGATTTAGAGTGAGATGGTTAACTCTCTAGAGTGCACATATGATATAGAGAAGTTGTTGAAGGGTGGAAGATATGAAGCGTATTTTTATTCGAATGATTTTCTAAATAATAAGTTATAGAGTAAGTTCAAAAATGACTCTGATCTATGGATCCAAGCATGTCGGCTAACTTTTAACGAAGCATTCAACTAGTTATCGGGCCCACTAGTTGGCTAAACCCAGCTAATTTAGTTCTATAGGAGCAACCAATCTCAGAGAAGTCCAGAATATCATTAGTTAGTTAGTTCCTTCAATTGGGAACCAGTTGCTGTTCTCTCAGCGTGAACACGTCAGTAAAAAAATTTAGACCGTCTGGTTGCTAGCTGCAGTAAAAAAAAACAGCGGCTGATTGCCATCTGCCATGCCAAAAAAAAGGGACGCTCAGCCTGTACACGGCGCCACGGCGGTAGCCAAAAAAAAAAAAATCGGGTCGGTTGCCGGTTGCCGTCTGTGGTAAAAAAATAAATCTCCCAATCCTTCTGCTCTTCTCGGTCCGCGGGTCCTGTTCTCGTCTTGGGCTGTGTTTAGATGAAAAAAAAGAAATAAAAAAAATACTGTAGCACTTTTTATTTGTATTTGATAATTAGTGTCTAATTATAGACTAATTAGGCTTAAAAGATTTATCTCACATAGTTAAAGTAAATTGTGCAATTAGTTTTTGATTTCGTCTATATTTAGTACTCTATACATATAGTGCAAATTTAATGTGACGGAAAATCTTCTTTTTATATAGTGTCAAAGTTTAAGAATTTTGTGGAAACTAAACACAGCTGGCGTGCTTCCAGTCCTTCCACCGACTGGGGCTGGCAGAAAAAAAAAACTTTTTCTTCTGGGCTTCCTCCGCCGGTGCTCCTCTTCTACTTTCCTCGTCTCCTCCGCTCCTGCTTCTTCCCGAAAAGCACCGCACTCCTCTTCTAATCTTGGCGCAAGCTCCATATTGCCTCCTCTTCCCGTGCGACTTCCAACCACCGCGCATCGCGCAGCGTTCGTGTGCCGTCGTCGGCCTGCGCTCGGTGCTGCATCGCGCACCAAGATGGGAATGGGCCGACCCAGCCCTGGCCATGGGCCCAGCCTCATAGCCCCAAGGCTAATTTTAGGGGCCATGGGTCGACTCATTTTCTTTAAGTGTTATGACCTTGATGATCCATTGGTAGTACGGATGGACCAAAATATTTTTTCACAATCATAAATCATGAATATTATTAACATATTTAAAAATATAAGATACAAGATTAAAAATATCATAATAATATATTAATATTATTAGCCAATCATCAAATTAAATAAGTTGACAAGTGAACTATGATTTTTAATTTTATCATTTTCACTTCTAAAATATGATATTCATCATTTATTTTCAAGCACGGACAATCTTCCAAGTTATGACCAATCATATTTATTTTTAAAAAATAAAGACTACAAAAAATTTAAAGAAAAATATTATTAATATAACAAGTAGGTCGACTCATGGTACCCATTAGATCAATGAGGTCCGATCCTATTGACCCATTTTAAAATTTAGAGCTGACACATATGCCCATTGATCCTATTTTTTAGATCGGGTCGAATACCCAATGGGTCGACCCGACCCATTCCCATCTTAAGTCGTGCACGTGCGCTCGGCGCTGCGTCACGCGCGTGCATCGCGCGCATGCGCCAGCGTTGCGGCGCATTGCTGCGTCGTCATCGGAGTGGTCGCCGTGCGTTGGGTCTTGTGTGCCGGCGCCTCTTCTCGCCTCGCCTTGCGCTCTGTCGCGGCCGTCCTTGCATAGCCTTTCGCCCCTCCTGTTCTTGCCGTTCGTCCCATCCGGAATTGGGTCGCTGCAGTGTCATGTCCGCTAGCCTGGGACTGCTACTTGGTGCTGTGTAGCGGATTATTGCCCGGTAATGCTCTTTCCTCTTATCTAATAGTGTCGCTGTTAGATCCTCGATGGGTACAATTGCATTCGGTCCTGGACCCCCACTTGATTTTGATTAATTTTTGGCTCTGCAATAGCCTGAAATGTTTACAAATAGTGTTCATCAAAGCTAACACGTAGATACAAAAAAAAAAAACATGGGCTTCATTTTGATCATATAATAAAATGCATCCAACTGAACCCGCAAGTGTAACACTAACAAGTCTCATTTAATCTGGCGCGCAGGAGCGCGCGGTTCATACTAGTTATGTATTGTTCGTGTGCTAGTGGCCAAGGAACATAAAGATTTGCGTGTGTGTATGCGTGGGGTGGGTGAGATATTACTATCTATTACTCCTGGATATCCAAATAACACAAGCTAAATTTTAGGTAGCTAATTATGAATAAGCTAGTAATTAGCTGTAGCTAATAACCAGCTAAAAGTTAGGCTAGTACAGTGGTACATCCAATTAAACAAGACCTAAATGAAGTCAAAACATACACTATGAGAATCGCGACCTTTGTCGAGTTCTTGGGGCATTCGGCAAAGCCCCAAATGCACTCGGCAAAGACTTCAGCAAAGGCCACTGGGTGAAAAACTGGTCGGCAAAGTCATTGGCATAACGTTTGTAACACTTGGTAAAGTTTAAATCCAAAAAACCCAAAAAAATTAGGTGTTTTTTTAAAACAATCGGGGAGGACCCGACCGGCAAGTCACGATATGTTTAGTGCAAAATTCACGATTACGCGGCCAACAAGATTTAAATCCGCAACCCCCTCCCGCGGACCTCCTATATATAACTAGTGCACTACATACATAATCACATGTGTCTAAATATAGTTTTAGTTCCTCACATATATTATATCAAATCGAGTGTAAATTATTTGTTTGAGGTCCTAAACAAATTCAAATGAAAAAATTGTCAACTATAAAGTTTCATAACCTTTTGAGATCTACACTTTTTATTTATAAAACTTTCCATCTGAGGTCATTTATAAAATTTGAATTTCAAACTTTTAAAATTCAAATGCAGTTTTATATGACAAGATGATTTAAAATAAAAAAGATACCAACTATAATGTTTCATAACTTTTCGAGATCTACAAAGTTTATTTTTGGTCGTTTGAAAATTTTAAAATTTTTAAAATTTAAACGTGATTTTGCTTGACAAGATGATTTTTTAAAAAAGTTACCAACTATAATGTTTCATAACTTTTTGAGATCTACAAAGTTTGTATTGGTTGCTTTTCCATCTGAGATCATTTGAAAAATTCAAATTTTTAATTTTTAAAATTAAAACGTAGTTTTGCATGACAAGACGATTTCAAATAAAAAAGTTACCAACTACAAAGTTCCATAACTTTCAAGATCTACAAAGTTTATTTTAGATGTTTGATCATCTATTCACCCAACATGGTGGTTGTAACATTGTTCACAAATCTTATATATCTCTATTGTAGTTTCATAAACTACAAGACACATGTAAGATTTGTACTTTCACTTTGTCCCATAGCGGATGTATAAATGACAAGACACATGACCAAAACAAACATTATACATCTTGGAGGCAAATGGTAAGTCGTTTTGTAAGTCCCATAGCGGATTGTAGTCTGCTCATTGTGGAGGGACTTAATAAGGGCACAATCCGCTAGCTCGGAAGCGCATCTAGCCAATCAGGAGGAGAGAAGTTATCGCGCTAGCGAGTGCACAAGCGCCTAGCTCGCACGTCTCCCCAAAATTTCTTACTCTCTTACACCGCTGCACCATTTAACTTTTTTCTATTTCAATTGTTTTTGTTGTCCATGTCAGCTGGCGATTTCTATCTGTTATTGGGGACGCCCTAACTAATTAATACCAGGGGAAGTAGATGAAAAGGCATGCAAAAAGCTCACTTTGTTCCGGAGGAGTGAAGCAAGAGCAAGGCCCGCGTAGTAGGCCCACGGGAACGAGCGATGCTCGATCGAGTGCGCCGCTATGCCCGCCAACGTCATGATGGCGTGGCGATGATATCAAGAGCACGCGGGGCGGGTCGGGCCCCGCGTCGTCGTTTCGAGGGCGAGCACGTCTAGCATATAATTGGGTGTGCGTGTGCCTGCCTGGTGGTGGCGTCGTCGTCATCATCACATCCGGCTTCCGGCCGGCCGCCGATCCTTTCGCGACCGATCCGTCCGTCCACTGCGGTGCGCGTCACCCGCCCGGCCCGCGCGCGCGCGGTCACAGGCTCACAGCCATTGGCCTGCCTTTTGGCGCACTCTCCGTCGTCTCTCCCTACCACTACTAGCTAGGCATGCAGTAGTAATACTAGTCGTAGGACCAGTTTCAATGAGGTTACGTGGACCGTTTCATACACATTTAATATAACGCCACATCAACATTCTGCATGAAACGATGAGAAGAGAGAAACCATTCGTTTCATCCCCACGGCACGAGCGGGGCGGCGTTTCCAACGCGGATGAAACCCGCGTTGAGGCGGTCCGGCATTTCATCCGGAGGAAGCACGAAGCCGATGGCGCGCTACGGCGCGCTCCTCCGTCGCGGGGGTTCCTCCGCCTTGCCATCGAGCCGCCGAGTGGGGGCTCCGTCTCGTGGCCAGGCCGCTCCTCGGCGCGGCCCGAGCTCTTCCGTCGCGCGGGAGAGGCCGCCGCGGCCAAGCGCTGCTGCGAGCGCAGCCACCGCGCGGGCGAGCGCGGCCGCGGGAGATCCCCTCCGTCGCGCAGGCCGGCGCGACCGCCGCGTTCGAGCCCCTCTGCCGCGCGGTGCTGCTGGCGAGCCCCTTCGCGGGCGAGGCTGCCGCGCGGGCAAGCGCTGCTGCGAGCGCGACCACGGGAGATCCCCTCCGTCGCGCGGACGCGGCCGCCGCGGTCAAGCGTGGCCGTCGCGTGTGAGCCCCTCTGCCGCGCGGGCAGCCTGAGCCCCTCTGCCGCTGCCGCGCGGGAAAGCGTTGCCGCGAGCACGGCCGCCACGCGGGTGAGCCCGCAGCGGGCGAGCCCCTCTGTCGCGCGCGCGAGGCCGCCGCGAGAGATTCCCTCCGCCACGCGAGCGAGGGCGAGCGCCTCCATCGCGCCGCGAGCTCAGCGTGTGCGCCGTCCGTCCGTCGCGAGTTCAGTTCTTTCCCTCCACGAGCTCCGCGCCTCTGCCCTTGACACAAGTGGGACCCATAAAATAGTAAAATAAGTAACGAAACTCTATGATGAAACTTTGCATTGAGAAAGAGACGAGTTTCAAATACAAGTTTCATGTATTGGAAACCAGGAGGTGAAACTCCCCATTGAGACTGACCTAAACATGCACCTTGCGCGCGGACCTAAGAGCAAGCACAATAATTGGCTTATAGCCAAGCTAGTCAGCGTTTTTGATGATGTGGAGGAGAGAAGTAAGGAGAGAGAAAGCTGGGCACGGATGCATAAACATTAGTGGATCTTAATAAATATGAATGTGAGGAGAGAGAGGAAAGAGAATGAAAACATAAAACAATAAAGAAATTTTGTAGACAACTAAGAGACTAATTGTTATATGACTTGACTCTTATAACCAAGCACTTGGAACCTGCTCTAATAAAGTAGTACTTAAATTACTTACTAAGCTAATCGCGCTTCGGCCGGATGTGGCACGGTGGTGCATATTGATGTCCAGGCGTCCAGCACAGAAGACGACGGACATTGCATTGCGCGCAGTTGCGGTTGCAGGTAGAAGCTGAGAAGCAGAAGGGCACAATCATTCGGTCGTTCTTGAACGGAACGGATCCATGGGAGCAAGGATATTACTATATTACAGTAGAAAGAGATCGAGCGAGCTGGTACGTACGGTGTGCTGGAGAAGGCTCCGACAAAAGCTAGCTAGCTAAAACGTCCCGCCGCGCCATCCTAGCTCCTCGCTCGGCACGAGCCCCCACGCACCGTACCACTCCCATGAGAAAACCGCGTACAGTACCCAGCAGCGACGATATACTGTACGTGAGACAGCGAGACAAAGACACGCGTGATCATGCATCGTTCTTGATCAGACGAAGCTGGCTGCCTTGCCCTGTGTCCCCTCCATCTATCCGGCCCTCGGCTAGCTTAGGCACCAGGCTCCACCGCTGCGCTGGGCTAGCAGCTGGTTCTTCACTTCTCCATATGGCTCCCTCCATGGCCCCCATCTCTCTAGCTAGGCGTGTTTCTCCCTCGACCCTTCGGCAGCGATGGTCGGCTCGATTGGTGCGCGCGCGGGCTCTTCCGATCCCCCTGCCTGCTGCCCTTGCATACGTCCATCTTGGCCGTACGTCATCGATCGTCGTCAACGCCGGCGGCCGGACTTCGACCTCGATCTGTGCCTGTGGGCCGGCCGGCCGGGTTCACGCACTTCATGCCGCTACCCACTGAAACCTGCACTTCGAATTTAATTAAATTCTCCATGAGGATCCATTGCACAATCGCGATCCTTGCACTATATATATACTAGCAAAATATGACGTACGTTGCACCGGATCCTACAATTTATTATCCGATATATCGTTGGCAAATGTAATTATATGTAGTATATATGTGTGTGTGCGCGCGCGCAAGGTGATGCTCTCGACTTCCAAGCCCACCAGCAGAATAGCAGTTCAGCGCATTCAATTCAAGTTCCAACTCCCAACTGTCGGTTCATTCACACACCGGCCAAATTAGATATCCCCCGCATAAGCTCAAAGGTTTCTCCATCCTTATTCATTCACCCAACGCAGACCCGACTCCTTTTCTTACATGGAGGCAGCCAGCGCGGGGTACGGGCGTGATGGCTCGCGGTGGACGTCGCTTGCGCCTGCTACCCGCGACGCTGCAACCGGTCACGCCCTTCTGGCGCTCCCGGTCGTGGTGGTAGTAGAAGTCGTCGCAGCACGTCGCGGCACAGCTTCCGCAGGCGAGCGCGAATCCCACAGCTGAAGCGAGACGGGGCGGATGGGACGAGCCCCATACTGGAGTTGTTGGAGGGACAGGTCGAGCCCCCCGGTCGAGGGGGGTCGAGCCCTGCGTGGCTCTGTCGTATCCCTGAAGTCGTCGTCGAGGGCTGCACTGTTCACGTTCCGACGGGTGCTGCTGGAGTCCGTACTCGCGTCGTGGCGGCAGTAGCAACACAGTTGACAGGAGTCAGGGTCGTGATGGGGAGTTGTTGGATTTGACCGCGGACACGGGCGCCCATGGCGTTAGGTGGATTTACTTTAACCCATGCTGGGAGCAGTTGGGCTGATCGAGCCTCCCGTCCGGGGGTCGTTCGTCCGACCCCTGGTCCGTCACTCGGCGTCGAGGTAGGGTCGGAGCAGAGGCGGATTCGGAGGGATCGAAGTAGAGGCCGAGGGGTCGTTCGTTCGACCCCTCGTCCGTCACCCGGTGTCGAGGTAGGAGCCGGGGGGTCGAACGTTCGACCCCTCGGTCCGTCATTTGATGTCGAGGTGGGGGCCGAGGGGTCGTTCGTTCGGCCCCTCGTCCGTCATTCGGCGTTGAGGTGGAGACGGAGGGGTCGTTCGTTCGACCCTTCGTCCGTCCCTTTCCGTCGAGGTGGGCCGGCCCACGACTTGTTGCCATAGCCGGTGCAGGGGGCCTTCACGTGATGGGCCTTTCCTTACTAACTTGAGCAGTGGGCTGGTTCCTATCTTAAAAATGGTTGCTATGTTTTAGCGTTAATTTATCGAAGGGTTTAGGGTACCCCTTACCTTCGTACCCGACAGTAGCCCCCGAGGCCCCAGAGGAGTGATTGAGAACTCCTCTGGGGGCTATGATATATGTTTTCTCGGAGGGAGTAAGGATTACCCGGAGGTTTTTTCCTTGACCTGCGGGGTTAGTGAGAAGCTCGATTCTCCGTGGGGTGCGCGCGAGCGTACCCCGCGGGGGTAGCCCCCGAGGCCCCAGAGGAGTGATTAAGAACTCCTCTGGGGGCTATGATGTGTTGTGTCGAGGGGATTTAAGGTTACCTAGAGGTGTGGTGCCCTATCAAGGGGTCGACCTCGTCCGCCAGGTTGTGGGCGTTCCTTTTCCTGAAAAGAGGAGTGTTCGAGGGCGGCTGTCGAACCCTACCGAGGGCCAGCCTTCGCTCCCTCGAGCATAACTGGAGTCAGAGCGCCCCACCCGAGAGGTTGACTCCGTCTGCTAGGTCACGAGTGTTTTGACCCTCTTTCGTCGAGGGGTGCCGTGCGTAGTCGGGCCCTCGAGCCCTCGAATGGCTAGGCCTTCACTACCTCATGGCGTCCTTCCCACGGATCCTTGCGTTCGGATTGTGGGGTGAAGAGCATCGTGCTATCCTTGTTAGGACGAGCCTGAAGTCCTCGGTGAGCTGTTCTCGGGCATGAGTCCATTAGAAATGGTGCCCAGTACGGGTAAAAATCTGAGTGAGAACTCGTGCCCCATTCGATAGGGATCGACTAGTGGCCCGGAGGCGTTCTCATTTAAGTAAGACCGTAGGGCTTACTAAGCACGACCATATGGATTACCAAGGTGCCAACCCCATTCGATAGGAGTTGGTGGCTCGATGCCTCCCAGCGTAGGGATCCTTAGGTATTCCTTGGTTATGCCTCGGATATGTCCCAGGGGACCTCGAGAGTTCATTCTCGAGCTAGGGGCACGCGCCTGGCCCCCCCGGGACATCCCTGACTCGCGTACTCGAGGGCGGCTGTCGAACCCCGTTCGTGGAGCCAGCCTTCGCTCCCTCAAGATTTAGGGGTGGACCTGAGTCCGTTCACCATGGGTCCTTCCTAACCTCAGGTACTCGAGGGCGGCTGTCGAACCCTATGTAAGGGCCAGCCTTCGCTCCCTCAAGATTTGACGAATGGTTTGTCATCCGACGCTATCCTCAGGAGGAGGAGTCCTGCCTTGTGGAACGCCGATGGGTAAGAATGGGTAATTATATTGAACTCGGGGACATACTTGTGCCTTTGCCCATTGGGCTGGAGCTCTCGAGGGAGGCTGTCGAACCCCACGAAAGGGCCAGCCTTTATCCCTTCGAGGCTGGGGGTGGACTGGAGTCGACGACTTGAGGTCTCCTCAGACCTCGGGTACTCGAGGGGGGCTATCGAGCCCGTTCGTAGGCCGGCCTTTGCCCCCTCGAGATTTTCGGGGTGGACCGAAGTCCTAACCCAAGGTCATTTCTGGCCTCGGGTACTCGAGGGTAGCTGTCGAACCCCGTTCGTGGGCCAGCTCTCGCTGCCTCAAGATTCCTTACCTCCGAAGACAACGCTTCTGGCCGCGCGCCTTTTTAGGCGATGTCCGTTCGGCGCAACAGTTGCAGGCGCGGGGCGGAGTGCGGTGCGGAGCCCGACGATGGGACAGAACGCCTTATCCTGGAGGAGTACGAGGGAGGGGAGTATAGGCGCATTAAATGCGGAGATTCTCTTGCCTGTTTTGCCGGATCCGTCCGTTGGCCTCCCGCTTATAAATAGCGAAGGTGAGGAGTCGGGTGCTTTTTCCGCGCACTTGCCTTTCCTGCCTCCTTGCCATCGTCTTCCCTGCCTCCTTCTCCCCACCATTGCCTTAGACGCCCCGCGAGCTGGACCTCTGCGCACGCGAGAGAAAGAGAGAGAGGAGATTGGGAACGTACCTTCCGCCCCCAAGCCCGAACGCACCAACCTTCTTGATCCCATGGCCAAGTACAACCTCGTCGGTCCCGATGACTGGCTCGCGTCTTCGATGACCACCTCGCGCCTGGGGGATCTGGTGGAGAGCGGTCTCCTTCGGCCTGTCA
Organism: Microstegium vimineum; assembly: GCA_022036555.1. Lineage (NCBI taxonomy): Eukaryota > Viridiplantae > Streptophyta > Magnoliopsida > Poales > Poaceae > Microstegium > Microstegium vimineum. Next base: position 35,235,837 of record CM039135.1, read on the forward strand.
CCTCGTCCGACCGACCGGAGTGGATGGTGCCGCCGCCGGAGCATGTCGAGCCCAATCCGCCGGAAGGATATGTGGTGAGCTTCGAGGTCTTCCACAGGGCGGGGCTAGGCGCCCCACTTTGCCGTCTTCTGCGCGCGATCCTCTACCACTACGGCGTGGAGCTTCAACACCTCACCCCCAACGACATCTGTCATGCGGCGGTCTTCGCCGCCGTGTGCGAAGGCTACCTCGGGATCGAGCCTCACTGGGAGCTGTGGCTCCATATCTTCGAGGCGAACATCTTCCACGTGTCGGCCATCAAGGGCACCCGCAAGATGGTCAGGGCCGGGTGCTGCTGCATCGCCCTTAAGCGGTCGGACCTCTGGATCCCGGCGAAGCTTTCGTCGAGCCACTCCGGATGGCACTCCGGGTGGTTTTACCTAAGGAACGACGACAACCTGCTTCCGGCCTATACCGGGAGGACGATCGACGCGCAACTCGACTGCTGGAGGTACGGCGTCCTGCAGAGCAAGCAGTGCCGTCTCGACAACCTGCTGGACGCGGTCGGGCGTCTTAAGAAGGAGGGACTCACGACGGCGATCGTCGCGTCGGCATTCCATCAGCGGCGGGTCGTGCCGCTGATGGCTCGACCCCTCCGCCTTGACGAGATGCGTCCGGGGGTCGACCTCTCGGGATGTCGCCTCCTGGGAGACAAACTGCCCCCTGAGAGGGTGGTCCGCCGCGTCCGCCACTTCTTTGCGGGCTCGTTCGATGCCAAGAACGTCGCCAGGATCCCCATGAGGCCGGACGAGGGGTACATCGAGCTGGTAAAGTCCTTTTCCTCTGTTGGAGTTCTTGTGTTTGCCTTGTCCGCTTTTTTGCTTGTGTTCTGACTGCCTTGCGTTCCGCAGGGGAACGTTCCCTTCTGGAAGTCGCTCCCGCCGGTGAAGGAGGACCGGGCTGATTCCCAGGCGAGGCGCCTCCAGGCCGAGAAGGAAAAGGAGGCCAAGGACAAGGCCAAGAAGGCCAAGGCTAAGAGGGCCCGGGAGAAAGAGGCGAGGGATCAGCGCCGGGCCCGACAGAGGCGGGAGGGCCTTCCCGAGGAGGAATCTCCCTTGGAAGAGGAGGACGAGGAGGAGGAGGATAGCGACAGCAATGTCGAGGTGGACTAGAGCGAGGAGGAAGAACAGACGGCGCCCGAACAGCGGGAGGCCGTCGGAACCAGAGGAGGAGAGGGGTCGACATCGAGGTCGGCCCCTGCCGTTGAAGCCGAGCCACGGGGGGAGCGCCCCGTGGCTTCTCCAGACGAAGTGCCGCGGCAGACGCAGGGGCAGTCGTCGCGATCCCCGTCGGAGGGTTGAGCAGACACACCCTTGGCGCCTGCTGCGTCGAGCGCACAGGCATCGGGCCCGTCGGCGCAGGAGGAAGTCAGCAGGGGGATGACGGGAGCGTCGTCGGTCCCCGCCCAGGAGACGGTGCCGAAGGCGGGCTCGACCCCCGCCCCGCGGCGGGTTGTGTTCAGGACCTCGATCGGCCCGAAGGCCGTTGGCCAGAAACGCCTGGCCCCGAAGGGGTAAGTTGCCTTTCGGTTGATCGAGGGTGTTGGTCGCATTTCTCCTTTTGTTGCTAACGACCGGTGCTTATCGTTGTGTACGGGTTTCCTTTTCAGGTCGAAGCGCCCGCAGGAGGATGCGTCTCTCGCCCGTGCCAAGAAGCTGAGGGTGGGAGCTACGGTCGAGGCGGCCGTCGAGGCCGGTCCCACTGCTCCGCCCCCTTCAACGCTCACCCCTGAGGCGGCGTGGGCAGCCAGGGCCCGGGAGGCGATGGAGCGAGGGGCAGCGCAGGGTGCCTCGGCACCTACCCAGGCGGCAAAGGAGATGGGCCTGCCCGCCCCGCCGGCGAGGGCCGCCGAAGCGGTGGGTGAAGCCGCGCTCGTGCATCCGTCGGAGGGAGGTGCACCCGGCTCCTCGGAAGGCGCAGGTCCTGCGTCGACGGCGGTCGCAACCGAGGGGAGCGAGCCTCAAGCCGCCGCAGAGATGGTGGTGGTCGGGCCCCAAGTTGCCGCAAACGAGGGGGAACGCCGGGGCGGTGGCCCCGGCTCACCCAACGCCGGGGCGGTGGCCCGAGGGCCTCGCTTCGTTAGAGGCGCGACTGCGGCTCGAGCATGGGGGAACGGCCGCTGCCAGCGTCTGAGGGCGCTTCGCCGACGCCGGAGGTCGAGGAGGGGGGTCGGGTCGAGCGGCCCGAGACGACACCCGTGCCGGAGAAGGGCGGGATGCTGATGGAGTCCACCGCTGAAGAGGTGGCCGAGATTGTGGCCGAGCTAGTGGGCTCGGCGGAGACGACCGCCGTCGCAGCCCGTCGTGCAGAACCGGAGGTGGCTCGGCCTCGCCTCGAAGCTGGGGGGTCGTTGTCTCGAGGTACGTCGTGCTCCGGCTTATTCGAGCCATAGTGGGTCTGTGGTGCCTGGTACTGATCTCTTAGTACCTTTCCCCATGTAGGGCCGTTCTGCTGGCCGGGGCTTCCTCTGCCCGGTGTTGAAGGCTCGGCAGGCCCGTGGACGTCCTCGCAAGGTGGCCCCGAGGCTGGGAGAGGCCAGGCGGAGGGGTTTTTCCCCCTTCTTCACTTGGCAAGAGGAGGTGGAGCACCGCGGGGGTGCCGCCGCAGTGCGCCAGGGCGTCATGCGGGAGGTCCAAGAGAGGATCGCCATCCGCAGCGCGTACTGGGGACAAGAGGTCCTCGAGCTGGCGGACCCTCAAGACCCTGAGCAGCTCTTCCTCACGCTCGACGACCAGGCCGAGCTCCGGCAGTGGGAGCATCTCAAGGAGTACCAGGCCTGGTTCGAGCACTCGGTGCGCCTCATCGCGAATGTCGCCGCCGTGGACATATGCCGGGGGATGGAGGTGGGTTTCGCTCTCCCTTAGATTTTGCTTGGGTGGCATGACTGTTCTTTTTCTGATGATCTTCCTTTTCATCCTTGTCAGACGCTGCGGGCGAGGTCCTATGAGAAGTCCTAGTTGATCCTCCGGGCGCAGGAGCAACTCTCGGCCCTCCGCGCCTCGCTGGAGAGGGCGGAGGCCGAGGCTGCCCAAGCGAGGGCCGAAGCTGCGGCCGCTCGGGAGGATGCCTAGTCGAAGGTCGCTCATGCGAGAGCCGGCTTTACGGCCGTGCAGGATGCAGCCCGGGTCGCCCAGGAGGCGGCGCAGTCGAGGCTCAATGACGCCCTTCAGTCGACCATCAAGGTCGGGCATGAGCGGGACGCTGCCCTTGAGGCCAAGCGCAAAGCCGAGGAAGAGGCCGCCCGGCTGAAGGAGGAGCTGGCCCGGGCGACGGAGGGCATTCGGGGGCTCCGGGGCGACCTCGACGCCGTCTCCCGTGAGCGCGGCACGCTGGCCGTGGCGGAGAAGGCTCGGACCTGCGCGATTTCCCTGGGCGTGGTGGCGATGAACCAGAAGAGAGCCCTCGATTACGTAGGCAAGACCATCAAGGGCCTCGAGGCTAAGGTCAGTGGTCAGGCCTCCGAGCTTATCGACGTCCGCCGCCAGCTCGAGGAGACCGAGCGGGGCTACGCCACTCTGGAGGCGCATGCCCAAGGTAGGTGTCTCAAGAGTGTTGCTGAATCTGCCCTGCCTCGACCCTCTTCCTGTTGTTTTGGGTTTTGACCGGGTTGTGTGTTTGTTTTGGCAGAGCTCACAGCAGACAAGGCCCGAGCCCACGAGGACCTGAACAGTCTTCAGGGCCTCCTCGGGACTGAGGCGAACCTTAATGCGAGGCTTGCGGGCGTCATCAACACCTTCTGCGACGACCTCTCGGTCGAGCCGGAGCCGGAGGTCGAGGGCGACGCTTGAGGGGACTCCCTGATGCGCCGCTTCTACTCCATGACGTAGGAGGTGATGGAGCACGTCCATGCTGCCCTGCATGTGGGCGTGAAGCGGGCCCTCGCGATCGTCAACTCGGCCTACAATTATGACCTCAACGTCGTCGCCAACGGGTTTGCCACCGACCCGAGGCTGACCGACGAAGAGAACGACGCGAGGTGCTAGAAGTTGATGGATCTTGCGGAGGTGCCCGGAGGCGAGCTGGCCTCTTCGAGCCCGAGGTGATCCCCTCGGCGGACGGAGGTGGCGCCGAGTAGCCCTCGGATGTTGTCGATGAGCTTCTATGGACTCTTCACCTTCCGATGTGGCCAACGCGTGATGCCCAACTTCCTACATTGCTTCTTGGGGACGGTGACCCCCTCACTGAGTAGTCCCAGGCCTGCGAGCCATATCTGGACAGCAAGGTCCGTGTAACAGTTAGGCTTTTGTAATGATACAATGCCGAGCCCCCGAGGGCTTCTTATATCTAATGCATTTTGATCGAGATGCACATTTTTATTTTTGTTTCTTGAGCTCTCCCTGCTTTTCTTTGCCTGAGTCGACGCTTGTGGACTTAAGTGTTCGACGCGCGCTCGTATCCCTAGAAGGGGGGGAGCGAGCGGGGATACCGTAGCCCTAGGGCGTAGGTGAGTCCCTGGCTCGACGACACCCTCGACCCTTAGGGAGTTCGAGGCACCTTTACTTAGTCGCGAAGCTTTCTCGAGGGAAAGATCAAGAGGGAAAGCCGAGTTTCGAAAAAACGTTCGGGTTTTTCGGGGATTTATGAGGGGGGTGCCCCCCTGTTAGCCCCCGAGGGAGGCTTGACTTTGCTGGGGCAAAGTCGAGGCTACCTCAGTGTTGTAAACGGGTGTGTCTTGTTATTTCTACTTCTCGAGCTCTCTTTGCTTTTCTTTGCCAAAGTCGACGCTTGTGAACTAAGTGTTCGACGCATGCTCGTATCCTTGTAAGGGGGGGAGCGAGCGAGGATACCGTAGCCCTGGGGCGTAGGAGAGTCCCTGGCTCGACGTCACCCACGACCCTTAGGGAGTTCGAGGCGCCTCTACTTAGTTGCGAAGCGTGCTCGAGGGAAAGATCGAGAGGGAAAGCCGAGTTTCGAAAAAACGTTCGAGTTTTTCGGGGACTTAGGAGGGAGGTGCCCCCCCTGGTAGCCCCCGAGGGAGGCTCGACTTTGCTGGGGCAAATTCGAGGCTACCTCTGAGTTACGAACGAATGTGAAATGTGTTTAGAGAACATTTTATTAGTTCGCAACGCGATAAGTGTACATAATGCGGAAATGTACGAGGCGTCGAGGTCTTAGGGATAGAAACAATGTAGCTGTTCGATGTTCCACGCGTTGGTGAAGATCTCTCCCTTTTCGTTCTTCAGTTTGTAAGTGCCGGGCTTCAACACCTCTGCCACGATGAAGGGTCCCTCCCAAGGTGGCGTCAGCTTGTGACGCCCCTTGTTGCTTTGTCGACGGCGCAAAACGAGGTCGCCGACGTCGAGGTCCCTTTTGCGCACGTTTTTGTCATGGTAGCGCCGCAACGTCTGCTGGTACTTTGCCGACTTGAAGAGGGCCGCATCACGGGCTTCCTCGAGCTGGTCGAGGGAGTCCTCTCGGGCTACTGTGTTGGCTTGCTCGCTGTAGGCTTTCAGTCGAGGGGACCCGTACTCGAGGTCAGTGGGGAGGACGGCCTCAGACCCATAGACAAGGAAGAACGGAGAGAGCCCCGTGGCTCGACTTGGTGTCGTTCAGAGACTCCATAGCATAACGGGCAGCTCATCGACCCATCTCCTGCCATGTCTGTTCAGCCGATCGAAGATCCTTGGCTTGAGGCCCTGCAAAACCATACCATTGTCACGCTCGACCTGACCGTTAGTTCGAGGGTGGGCGACTGCGGACGAATTCACCCTGATGTGGTTATGGTCACAGAAGTCTAGGAACTTTTGGCCAGTGAATTGCGTGCCGTTATCGGTGATAATGACGTTGGGGACCCCGAAGCGGTGGATGATGTCGGTGAAGAATATCACGGCTTGTCGAGACTGGATGTTGGCGATGGGTCGAGCCTCGATCCACTTCGAGAACTTGTCTATAGCCACGAGGAGGTGAGTGTGGTCACCCTTGGTTCTTTTCAGGGGGCCGACCATGTCGAGCCCCCATACTGCGAATGGCCAGGTTATGGGTATCATCTGAAGAGCTTGGGCGGGTAGGTGGGTTTGCCTAGCGTAGAATTGGCATCCCTTGCAAGATCGAACGAGTTTGGTGGCGTCGGTGACGGCCGTCGTCCAGTAGAAGCCTTGTCGAAAGGCACTTCCTACCAGCGTTCTTGGCGCCGCGTGGTGGCCACAAGCCCTCGAGTGTAGATCCTTCAGCAATCCCCTCCCCTCCTCGAGGGTGAGGCAGCGCTGAAGTACACCGGACGGGCTACGTCGATATAGCTCACGGCCTTCCCCGTACAAGACGTAGGTTTTGGCACGTCGGGATACACGACGGGCCTCCGTGCGGTCCTCTGGGAGTTCGCCCCGTGTCAGGTACTCGAGGTAGGGTGCGCGCCAATCCGTCGGAGGGGTTGGTGCTGTGGCGGTCCCGCCGATCTCCATGACCTCTTCCCCGCTCGAGGGGGGATCGGTCGAGGGGGGGTGGATCGACCCCTTGCTCGAGGGCGGGAGCCCCCGAGTCTAGGTCGACAGACGGCTTGTGAAGATCCCTTGAGAAGACGTCAGGAGGAATCGTACCTCGAGTAGACACGATTTTGGCCAATTCGTCGGCAGCTTCGTTGTACCGACGGGCGACGTGGTTGAGCTCGAGGCCGTAGAATTTGTCCTCGAGTTTTTGGACCTCCTTGCAATAAGCTTCCATCTTGGGGTCGTGGCATCTCGAATCTTTCATCACTTGGTCGATCACCAACTGAGAGTCCCCTCGCACGTCAAGGCGTCGAACCCCGAGCTCGATGGCGATGCGCAGGCCGTTGACGAGGGCCTCGTACTCGGCGGTGTTGTTGGAGGCGGGGAAGTGGAGGCGGATGACATAGCGCACGTGGACCCCTGAGGGTGATATGAACAGCAATCCAGCGCCTGCTCCCGTCTTCATCAACGATCCGTCGAAGTACATGGTCCAGAGCACGTTCTGAACCTACGCTGGGGGTAGTTGGGTGTCGGTCCATTCTGCAACGAAATCTGCCAGTACCTGAGACTTGATGGCCTTCCGAGGGGCGTAGGAAAGGGTTTCCCCCATGAGCTCGACCGACCACTTGGTGATTCTTCCTGATGCCTCCCGGTTCTGGATTTTCTCCCCGAGGGGGAAGGATGATACCACAGTAACCGGGTGGCCCAGGAAATAGTGTTTGAGCTTGCGCCGAGTGAGGACGATCGCGTACAACAACTTCTGGATGTGGGGGTATCTCGTCTTGGTCTCGGAAAGTACCTCGCTCACGAAGTAGACAGGCCTCTGAACCGACAGGGCGTGTCCTTCTTCCTCCCTCTCAGCTACTACGGCAGTGCTGACTACCTGGGTAGTTGCCGTGACGTAGAGCAAGAGGGGCTCGGCCGGACTCGGAGGTACCAAGACCGGAGGCGAGGTGAGCAAGTTCTTGAGCTTCGAGAGTGATTCCTCGGCTTCGGCGGTCCACGCGAAGTGTTCCGTCTTCTTCAGGAGGCGATAAAGGGGTAGGGCCTTCTCTCTGAGCCTCGAGATGAACCGGCTGAGGGCGGCGAGGCACCCCGTGACCCTTTGCACGCTCTTGAGGTCGTTGATCGGGCCCATCCTCGTGATTGCGGTTACCTTCTCGGGATTGGCCTCGATCCCGCGCTGGGAAACTATGTACCCCAAGAGCATGCCTCGAGGGACCCCGAAGACACACTTTTCAGGGTTTAGTTTTATGCGATTTGCCCGGAGGCACCCAAACACGATCTCGAGGTCTCCGACCAGGTTTCTGACTGTCTTGGACTTGACCACGATGTCGTCGACGTAGGCCTCGACGGTCGGCCCTATGTGTTTCCCGAAGACGTGGAGCATGCATCGCTGGTAGGTGGCCCCGACATTTCGCAAACCGAAGGGCATGGTGAGGTAGCAAAACATGCCAAAGGGAGTGATGAAGGAAGTCGCGAGCTGATCGGACTCCTTCATCTTTATTTGGTGGTAGCCGGAGTATGCATCAAGGAAGTAGAGGGTTTCGCATCCCGCAGTGGAATCCACTATTTGGTCGATACGTGGTAGTGGGAAAGGAATCTTGGGGCAGGCTTTATTTAAACTGGTGTAATCTACGCACATCCTATCCTTCCCATTCTTTTTCTTAACAAGTACGGGGTTAGCTAGCCATTCGTGATGATGTACCTCCTTGATGAATCCGGCCTTCAAAAGCTTGTCGACCTCCTCCCCGATGATCCTGCGCTTCTCCTCATCGAAGCGGCGCAGCCGTTGCTTCACCGGTTTGGACCCGGCTCGGATGTCCAAGGAGTGCTCAGCGACCTCCCTCGGAATGCCCGGCATATCCGAGGGACTCCATGCAAACACGTCGGCGTTCGCACGGAGAAAGTCGACGAGCACTGCTTCTTATTTGGGCTCGAGGGTGGCGTTGATCGTCAGCACCTTCCCATCCGCGAGGCCGGGGTCGAGCGGGACGGTCTTGGTGTCTTCCGCCGGCTTGAAGTTGCCGGCGTGTCGCTTGGGGTCGGGGATCTCTCCGGACAAGTCGTCGAGGGCCGCGAGGATGGCTGAATCCTCGACAGCTTCGGCTTTTTCCACGCACTCGACGTCGCAGTCGTATGCGTGCTCGTAGGAGGTGTCGACGGTGATGACCCCCGAGGGCCCCGGCATCTTGAGCTTGAGGTAGGTATAGTTCGGGACCACCATGAACTTGGCGTACCCCGGTCGACCGATGATGGCGTGGTAGGTGCCTCGGAATGCAACCACCTCGAAGGTCAGCTCTTCCTTTCGGAAGTTCGAGGGGACGTCGAAATAGACAGGTAGCTTGATGCGGCCGATTGGGAGTGTCTTCTTCCCCGGGCCGATCCCGTGGAATCCCCCCGCGCTGGGCAGGAGCATGGTCCTCGGGATTCCCAGGAGGTCGAGGGTCTCAGCGTAGATGATGTTGAGGTTGCTCCCCCCATCCATGAGTACCTTTGTGAGGCGGGTGTTGAGGATAATCGGATCGATGACGAGCGGGTAGACCCCTGCGTTGGGGATGTGCTCGGGGTGGTCGTCCTGATCGAAGGTGATCGGCGTGTGTGACCAGTCGAGGTACCGAGGAGCCTGGGCTCGAACGGAGAAAACCTCCCGACGCTCCCTCTTGCGTTGGTGCATGGTGAGTCAAGTCGAGGCCCCCCCATAGATCATGTAGCAGTCGTGGATTTCGGGGAAGCCCCCTTTCTTGACATCGCCTTTGACGAGGAGGTCGCAGGGCGGGTCTTCTTTGCCGTCGTCTCTCCTGAAGCCAGGAGGGATGAAGTGCTTTCGAAGCATGCGACAGTCCTCGAGGCGGTGGTTGGCCGGTCCCATATGATAGGGACAAGGCTCCTATGGCATCTTATCGAAGACGCCCCCATCGGGAGGGGGCCCTCGAGGCTTCTTCTTGTCTGCCGCAGCGACAAGGTCGTCGGGCTCGTCGTCGGGCTCGACGTTGCGTCGGCCCGGTTGGTTCTTCTTCTTCTTCTTCTTCTTCCTGCCGCCGTTGCCGTTGTTGTTCCTTCTGGGCCCATTGTTCTTCTTGGGCTCGTTGTCCGAGCCCCCGGGCTCATCCGCCTTGCCTTTCCCCTTCTCTGGAGGTATCTGGAAGAACGCGCCAACAGCCTCTTCGCCAGCTGCGTAGTTGGCGATGATGTCCATTAGCTCGTTGGCGGTCTTGGGGGTATTTCACCCCAGCTCCCGCACCAACTCCTTGCAGGTCATTCCGGCGATGAACACCGTGATGACCTCGTGGTCGGAGATGTGGGTTAGTGCGGTACGCTGCCTCGAGAATCGGCGGGTGAAGGCGCGGAGGGTCTCCCCTGGCTTCTGCTTGCAGCTGCGGAGGTCCCAGGGGTTACCCGGCCGCTCGTAGGTGCCTTTGAAGTTGCCCTCGAAGATCCTGACCAGGTCAGGCCAGTCTTGGATCAAGTCCGGGGGCAGCTCCTCGAGCCATCTGCGAGCGGTGTCGGAGAGGAACAGTGGGAGTTGCCGAATGATGACGTGGTCATTGTCGGCTGCTCCTAGCTGACACGCCAGCCTGAAGTCGGCAAGCCAGAGCTCTGGCTTGGTTTCACCGTTGTACTTGACCAGGCTAGTGGGTGGACGGAAACGGACGGGCAGGGGTCCGCCGGATGGTTCTGCCAAAGACTCGAGGCCCCGGTAGCTCCGGAGACCGGCATCGGTCTTCGTCGCTGTCATAGCGCCCACCTTGGTGAGCGCTGTAGCCTCGAGCCTCGGCGTCGCCGTACCGGCGTCGATTGTTCACCCGAGGGGGTCGATCGTCGACGAGGCGTTCCCGAACCGGTCGTCGCTCGACTTGGCCCTGGGGTGCTTTGTCCTGGTGGACGGATACCTCTCGATTTTGTCGAGGGGGTACTTCCTGTCGCTCGAAGGCAGCTCCTCGACGCCTCGAGGCCGAGCTCTTTGCCTGCTGCACGGCCGCAGTTTGGAGAAGCCCCTGGATTTCGTCCCTGATACGCCGTGCTTGGAGGGTCGATGGCGCCGGCATGTCGCGGAGCAGCATTGCGGCCACTACGACATTCTGGCTGGCACGGTTGAAGACTCGGGGTTCGTTCGCCCCCTCCTCGACGATTTGTCGGTGGACTTCCCGGGCCCGCTCGCGAGCTCCTCCACCCTGCGGGCGCCCTCGATCCCGCTCGAGGGCATGCTCGAGTTGCTGAAGTCGCAGGCGCTCCTCCTCGAGCTTGCTGAGAAGCTCTCGGACTTGCGTGATCTGGACGTCAGGGGGTGGATCGGCGCTATCAGGACTTAGGGGGTTGGCATCTCGTGCTGGTGTAGCGTTGCCCCCTCCTGCTTCTTCTGTGGCCGCGGTGTCGTCGACGTCATCCTGGGGGTCGGCCTGCTCGTCGAGGTGGAAGCACTCCCGGGTGGAATCATAACCCTCATCGGGAGAGTCCGAGTTGGGGTCGGCGTGGTAGAAGTGGGGGAAGGATCCCCTGCGCTCCTCCGCCAGGCGTCGCCGCAACGTGCCCCATGTCCGGGGTAGTCTCGGCTCGCCCGGTGAAGGGGTGGTGATGGGGTTGATCATCGCACGCGGCGAGGTCCCTGCAGACCCGCGGCGTGTCCGTATCTGCAAACCTGCGAGGGCAGAGTAGAGTCTTGCGCTGTTGTGGAGCCCGTACGGGAACGGGTTACACGGTGGTGGCGGGGTCGAGTGTGTCGAAGAGGCCACGGGGACTCCCGGGGACGACGATATGGCGGAGCCAAAGCCCCGCTCAGAGGGGCGCCCGCCCTCGGCCCACAAGCGTGGGTCAAACAGGCCCCTGCGGGGAGGGGCTGTGTCGCCAGCCGGGGCCGGGGAAACGGCATCCGACGTCTCAGAATCCGCATGGCGACGAGCGCGTCGGAGCCGCTCACGCCTCCTCCTGATCGCAGGCCAGAGGCGCAAGCGGAGGGATCGTCGCCTGATTCTTTCTGGCCTCGGCGTACCGGTGCTGCTGCTATTCAGGCCACGAGCGAAGGGAAAGACTATGAAGTGGCCCTGGCCCATGGATACAAACCCTAGACTGCCGAACCAGACGACGGTGGTGAATGGAAACGGTGGGATGGTGGAATCCATCTGATAGAGTAGTTCGGAGTTGATCGACACGCAATTCCCCCTACCTGGCGCGCCAACTGTCGGTGTTATGACCCGGGGGTCAAGACCACCAACTAGTAAATTTGTATATTGCGTGCTCCCTCTCTCAGATGTGATGCAAGATGGACACAAGGTTTATCCTGGTTCGGGCAAAGGAGGCCCTACGTCCAGCGGGGGAGGATGACTTGTATTATCTCGCACCCAAAAGTGCTCGTACAGGGGGGTACAAGCTGAGTTACACGGGTTTGCTCTGAGGAGCTGATACCTAAGGCCAGCGGGGATGCTCGAGGCGGTGGGTTGGCTGCTCGAGGGGTCGCTCAAGCAGCGGGGCATGGTGATCGGGGGTGAAGTCCGAATGCGGAGTCGTCTGGAAACTCAGAGATCGGAGAGCCCCTTCCTTCTACCTCGGCGTCCCCTTTTATAGACCAAGGGGAGGTCCGAGGGTACAGGATCCTAACTGTCATAGTATGGGCAGCGTGTCCGTGGCATAGTGCCGGCGAAGGGACGTCGTACACTGTGCGTGCATGGCTTTCCCGTACTTCTGGCGCTCCCGGTCGTGGTGGTAGTAGAAGTCGTCGCAGCACGTCACGGCACAGCTTCCGCAGGCGAGCGCGAAGCCCACAGCTCAAGCGAGACGGGGCGGATGGTACGGGCCCCATACTGGAGTTGTTGGAGGGACGGGTCGAGCCCCCCGGTCGAGGGGGGGTCGAGCCCTGCGTGGCTCTGTCGTATCCCTGAAGTCGTCGTCGAGGGCTGCACTGTTCACGTTCCGAGGGGTGCTGCTGGAGTCCGTACTCGCGTCGTGGTGGCAGTAGCAACACAGTTGACAGGAGTCAGGGTCGTGACGGGGAGTTGTTGGATTTGACCGCGGACACGGGCGCCCATGACGTTAGGTGGATTTACTTTAACCCATGCCGAGAGCATTTGGCTGATCGAGCCTCCCGTCCGGGGGTCGTTCGTCCGACCCCTGGTCCATCACTCGACGTCGAGGTAGGGTCGGAGCAGAGGCGGATTCGGAGGGATCGAAGTAGAGGCCGAGGGGTCGTTCGTTCGACCCCTCGTCCGTCACTTGGTGTCGAGGTAGGAGCCGGGGGGTCGAACGTTCGACCCCTCGGTCCGTCATTTGATGTCGAGGTGGGGGCTGAGGGGTCGTTCGTTTGACCCCTCGTCCGTCATTCGGCGTCGAGGTGGAGACGGAGGGGTCGTTCGTTCGACCCTTCGTCCGTCCCTTTCCGTCGAGGTGGGCCGGCCCACGACTTGTTGCCATAGCCGGTGCAGGGGGCCTTCACGTGATGGGCCTTTCCTTACTAACTTGAGCAGTGGGCTGGTTCCTATCTTAAAAATGGTTGTTATGTTTTAGCGTTAATTTATTGAAGGGTTTAGGGTACCCCTTACCTTCGTACCCGACAAATATGAACACTTTAGAAAATAAATAAATAAATAGATTACCTCAATGTATATTTCAAGTATTATTTAATAAAAATACTTTGACGCGCTAGCTAGCTAGCCGATGATCCACGCTCATATAAATTTAGTCAAGGTTAAAAGAATTAATTAATTTATGACATAAAACTAAAACAACCTAGGATTTAGAATGGAGGGTGTGTATATATAGACTCAAAAGTCATTTATTACATGATGCTTGGATATCCAACTTAGTGCATATCGTTCAATACATAACACTAGAATTCCTAAATTATTTCATATCATTTAATACATATGACTTTGGGATATAGCCAAGTTACTCTTTCCATTTCAAAATATAGTGTAGGCCATATTAGGTTTTGAAAAGGTCATACTTTGTAGATTTGGCTAATTATTGTTTAAATTATAGGCATGCCTAGTACGTGAAAGTTATATCAATAGATTCACATTTTATCTCTATCTTTTAATTTAAACTGTTTTTGAACCAATTAATGAGGTATTGTAACCTGTAAGAGTAGTTAATTCAATGTATATGCTTCTAAAGACTTGTAAATCCTATAATATATTATATATATATATATATATATATATATATATATATATCTTATTAAAATAAGGAAGTGAGGGAATAGTGCACATGAAGGGATCAGAATATGGACTGGTTGATCAGTAAAATTAAATTAGAGTCATGTGACAAATGAAGGAACACTTTGGCTAATTTTGCAAACAACCACTTGTTTTTTTTTATTTGACAGGTTTTTTTATAAACCACATATATACATTCACTACCGGAATACCATAGTTGTCCGAGTGTCCAACGCTTTGCCGAGAGCATTCTGTCAACACTCGACAAAGTTTTCTTTGCCGAGAGTCACACTCGGCAAAGGACGCCACTCGGTAGCAACACCTTTGCCGAGAGTCTAGCTCTCGGCAAAGGACAGAACTTGGCAAGCTCTACATTTTGCCGAGAGCTAAAACTTCGGTAATGAACTACCATCGGCAAAAAAGACGGCAGCCACATCCGTTAGTTTTTGTCGAGAGTCAGCCGTTAGACTCTTGACAAAGATTATGATTTTGTTTTTAATTTTTTTCTCCGTTGTTTCTTTGCTGAGAGCCACGTCACTAGGCTCTCGGCAAAGAATTTTTTTTCTTTTTTTGGACTCATTTTTTGGCATGCTTCCAACATTGCTAGTAACCTCATCATAGAATTTGGTATATTATTAAGTAGTTTTGCTATATTTATTTAGTTTTCACTACTATAGAACCATTTACCGCAGCGGGCAGCAGTGTCCGCTTGCGCTGCCCCGCTACGGTAAAGAAACGGTTTACCGCAGCGGCCAAGTGGCCGCTGCGGTATATCCATTTACCGCAGCGGGCAACATAAGGTGCCCGCTGCGGTTAACAATCATTAACCGCAGCGGACGCCTTGTGTTGCCCGCTGCGGTAAATGGATATACCGCTGCGGCAACCTTCCAGCGTCCGCTGCGGTTAAGTTTGGTTAACCGCAGCGGGCAATTAAGTTGACCGCTTCGGTAAATTGTTTTCAAATTAAAAAATAAAAAACAGAATTCAAATAATTCCCAGAATTTGAATTCAAAACATTTCCAGATTCCAGATTTCACATATATGCAGCAAACATTTATATATAAACCATCCAAACATTACACATGACATAGTATACAGTTTTCAACATCCATATATACATCACATGAAACCAACAAGTCCATTTGAGTTACATTTACAAAATCCTCTAAAAAAAGTCCACGAGCCATTTGTAATCACTTGGGTGTAGGAGAGTCGTCCATTTCCTAAGCCTCTCGTACCTGGGTTCGATAGCTAAGGGAGATTCTTCGTCAAAGAATTGTTCTCCTTCGAGAACGCATTTCTCCATGATGAACTTACAGATTTCTGCCTTAACTTTTGTGAAGGATGGCTTGTAGGTGTTCACCCAATATTTGACTCCTTCCTTGAGCTTCTTCCAGCTTTGAGTGTACTCCCTGCACTTCCTCAGGTGCTCGCAGGTGTACAAGCCACATACTTTGGATCCAACCGGTTGTTTGGTGCACTACACGATTGTTATAGAAGCTTTAGAACAAACACATATATATGGAAACAAAGCACAAATGAACTTTGCAATTACTTTACTTACCGGGAACTCGCGTCGGATTTTGATGTGGTCGGTATTGTTCTCCTTTCAACTATCGGTCCTGCGATCCCAACATTCGGGATCCTTCAAGTACTTGCACAAAATGTAATAGAGTTAGACATATTATGAATAATAACGATAACAACCATAAAAGATGAAAATGCTTATTGACTTACACTTTCAAGCAATCTTCAAGTGTCTTGTATCCTGCTTTGTTTATCGTCCTCAACGAGTCAAATACGACTGCTCTGCCATCTTGAGGATAGATAAGATATGCATAAAGGAATACGAGGTTGCTACGCTAGCCGGAAAACAAAACTTTTCGACCTCATAAACCAGGATCTACTGCTAGTTACAGGTTACGGGATTACCACTAGACGCGCAGGTGCAGCGAAAGACGACTTGATGTAGTCGTGCGCGTCGCAGCAGGCAGTGCAGTTGCGTGGTCGTCCGTCTCAACGTCCCCTTCGCGCGGTTCGTCCTTGTGCTCCAGATGCAGCACCTCCGAGGAATCCCACACGTGCAGGGAGGAAGCGTTGCGCCTCCGGACTGCTAGGTCCGCGAGGAGCAAAAGGCGCGAGCGTGGGGAGGCGACGGCGGCTGCCAAAAGCGTGGATGAATTCGCCCCGCGCCCACCACTTGCTTATATAGGCGTCCTAACGAGCTCCCACGGTGGAGGCCCATTAGAAACCCTAAACCTAGTCTAATTCGGGTCCAACCCGAATTAGGCTTCCAACCCTTTAAGCGTGCGACCCTATGGGCTCACGCATACATAGACATGGCCCAAGTACTCTTACTCGACCAATAGTTGATAGCGGCCTCTAGCAAGACGTGTCAACTCCTATGTATACGCTATGATCATATCAGACGAACCACTATGACCATGTACAAGTTATTCCCTTCGCCACTCGATATATGGTTCAACTCGTGGGTTAACACTTAACCCAAGCATGGCCATGCATTTGTTGATCCAATCACATGAGTGATCCAGTGATATCTCTCTCACGAAGAGAGGGGCAAATTCCATCTTGATTGTCTATGTCTCATAGCATGTTTCCCAACCACCCAAGGACCACCTTTATAACTACCCAATAACGGAGTAGCGTTTGATAGTCTCTAAGTAGATCGTTTCACATCTTGAGTACATACCACAATCTCAGGTCTAAGGACATAACGTACATGACATGAATAGAGACTTTCTCTTGTTGGGTCAGTCCAGCCTACATGTCTCACATGTGCCCACATTATTAGTTTGACATCTCTATGTCTATGACTTGTGAAACATAGCCATCAACTAATACATGTGCTGGTCTAATATTCAAGTGTGCTCTTACAAGAATGCCGACCAGGGACTACTATTAGAATAACCATTCAGGTAATTGAGTTCCACAAACAATTCACATAATTGTCAATCAATACTAGTTGTCTATAATGGATATTCAAAGAACACTTTATTAATCATGGATACAATCGGAATATAATCATCTACATGATTAGCTCTAGGGCATATTCCCAACAATGCAACCCAATGGCCCTCGAGGCCGTTGCTGCATGATTCAAACAGACTATTGGTTAGGATGATGACAAAGATTGATCCTACCCACTTCGGATCTCTACGGACATGTTTTCATACTTACCCAAAGTGATATGGAGTCATGATACACCGTGGCCCATCCTCTTTGACCTTCAACATTACTGAGCATATGTAGTCTGCCACTTTCTGCTTCTGATTCCTCATATTGTCTCTATATTCCTTTTCTCTCTGTTTGTTTGTCTTCTTTTTATCCGTTGCCATGTGACCCTTGATGGAACCCTCATTGATATGCATTGGAGAGAGAAAAAGAGTTGGACAATGCTTTTTGTTGCTTATGGTGTCAGACATCCTGCATATACACGTGAACGTACCATATAGTCTAATAAGTGTAGAATTGACGTATACAATAGGAGAGATCAATGGAATTAACTCGCAAGTAGTCACTTACATTGCAAACAAGGTGAGTTGGACGATGTCTAGGTCTTCTCCCCGCAGTACATGTCTTCGAAGTCCACCGAAATAGTGAAATCCCCGATATCGGGCAAGTGGAAGCAATCCTCTAGAATCTTCACGGTGAAACTTGACATGCCTCTTTTTGCCGCTTCCATGTACCAGAGATGAAACCTCCTTGTATCCCACGATTCTTCATCAAGGAGTGCTTGCTTGGTTATCATGAACTTCCCGTTCTCAAAGTGGCCGAGATAGTCATCCGACTCCGGAAATAGATGATGAGGATCATCATCAGGCCTGGAAAAGTCGGGATAGAACGTACGAATGTGAATTGAGGTACAAATATGAATTGAACATTGTGTGTGCTCGTCTTTAATGTACCTTGGAAACATAGTCGAGTATGGGAGCGATGTAGAGTCGTCCTTCGGGTTCTCTGCCTCCGTACCTCCCTGTTGGCTTGGTGCACCTGGCGTTGGTTGCGTCGCCTGTTCCCCCTTCGTAACTCCCACCGGTGCATCCCCTTGAGCCCCCTCCTCATTTGTGGGGGGCATAGGCTGAGTGTTGGGAGGTGGAGGTGGCCCGCTCGGGCTCGGCTAGCTTGAAGGCACTGTGTTGCCCCCAGAAGCGGCCCCTGAACCTTCTGCCTCATTGGTTGGGCCCAAAGGCGGACTTTTCGAGCTCTGAGGAGGGCTCTTGCCAATTGGTGAACGAGCTAGCGGGTCCTTTTCACGACCTTCGTCATCGCCATCGTCGTCGCCTTCTGGGGGGCAAGATCCAGCAACAGACGCTGTCGTCATTGGTATGATCTCAAGGTCGTCCTTCATCCAATAGATGTCATCACATTCCGCTGCTTCAAGGGTATGGTGACGTTGTAGGT
The DNA here is from genome assembly GCA_022036555.1 of Microstegium vimineum. Taxonomy (NCBI): domain Eukaryota; kingdom Viridiplantae; phylum Streptophyta; class Magnoliopsida; order Poales; family Poaceae; genus Microstegium; species Microstegium vimineum. The sequence continues at coordinate 35,253,868 of CM039135.1, forward strand.
GGGGAACCTCTAGTTCATAGTATTTATGCTCTAGGAAAACAGGCGTTATGGTCACCAGCGCATAGTTCTCAGGTAGTCGGGTCCGATATCCTTCTGGGATTTCGTTGATCGGATATACAGCTCCCTCGCCAAACGGAATGAGAAGCCGCACAAGTTGCATCTCGTTGATCTCATCGATTGGGTGGCGCGGGCAATCCTCGAGTTGAGGAACGTTCCCCCCTTGTGGACCCTGAGGGACGGGCACGCCAGCCTGGCGGAACATCTGTGACTTCATCGCCACCATATTGGGGTCGTTGCTCATGAAGGCTTCCTTTATCGAGCTCTTGATCATATCAAACATGCCGAGCTCATAGCCCTTTTGAAAGATGTTCGTCTTGTACCTCTGCCTCAACTTGTATGAGGAAGCGTCGGATTGCCAAGCCTGAATCGCGTTCCAGTTCATCTTTGACTGGACTCCACGTACGCAGCCGCGGTGCTCGGGGGTTCCTAGGACCTCAGTAAGTAGGTCATGGCCCCTCTGAACCTCATAGGACCCGTTGTCCTTGGAGCCTTCGATGATAGCCTTCTCCACCTCCTCGAACTCGGGCTCGTTGAACTTGGTTGCACCCTCCTTGAGCTTCTTTGGAATTCGAGCTCTAATGAAGTCCTTAGCCCTAGGTTCGACGTCCTGGTACGGATCTGGTTGCCCGCTTGCTCTCATATCTTCATCTTGTTTCCTCCACTCTTCCCTCTTGCCGGCAAACCTAGACATTCCCAAGTGGTGGGGCCACTTGTTCTTCTTCGCAAGTGCGCTGAACTTGGCACTCTTTTCCTTTTCTTCGTCTGAGCTTTTGAGTTTGCAAAAAGCCTCCCACTGATGATCCTTGATCATATTGTATTTGGTACACAGATTCTTGCCCTTCTTGAACCAATCTCTCGTCAGCATTGACTTGAAATTGCGAAGGGAAGTCCCCGCCACGTGCATGACCCAATCCTTGCACTTGGCCAAATCCGCGTTCTCGGGATAGTTGAACTTCCTCCTAACCCGAGTCCAGATAAGGCCCTTGTAATCCTCCGGGACAGCTTGCCAATCAGGCCAAGTGATTTCCACCTTGTCCCTTGTAATCACAGCAACTTGGTTGTTGAACACTGCAATCACCTCGCGAGGCTTGACCGGCTCTCCCATAGGCCCCACCTCAAGGATCTCGTGGACTTCCTCGCTCCTGTCGATCCTGTGCCTCCCATGTTCACCCCTCCTCCGCTTGGTTCCCTTAGACTTGGATGTCGAGGTCCCAGTGGAGGGAGCCGGGGCCTCTTCTTCTCCGAAATCCAGCATCTGAGTAGAACCCGGTACCTATTGTTCAGAGATACTTGCATTCAAGTTTTCAATCGCTTTAGCATAAAGCGCAAAAAGGCAGTTGGTTGCTCCAAGTACCTCGGCGTGGACGCTATCTCGGCTCGGAACCCGAGCCACACTTTCACCCTCATTCCATGGTTCCCAACTCAGATCATCGTCCTCCTCTGTGCGATTCTTCTTTGGCCTCAGAGGGGTAATAGAGACTTGACTGCACAGTGAGTTTGAAGAGGCACTTGGGGTAGGTGTTTTCCACTCCCCCCTCATTCTCCATTTATATTCTATGATGAAGTTTGGTAGTTTAGCATATATTATTGGAGTTACAAAAGCAAGACAAGGTATAAGCATTAACATGTGTTTAAGGAAAAATTGCTCTCAAAATAGAGGGTTACTGCAATGCAGCCATCCAACGCTACTTGGTGATCACAGATCATCGACTAACGTGACAATCATCTTACCAAGTGGGGTAGTAGAAGATAGCAAAAGTATGGAGCTTAACAAGTTAAAGAAACTAGAAGATAATAAGAGTTGAGCTTAGCAAGAATGAAGCAAGTATTCATAGCAATGGAACAAGTGTATAGACAAGATAACAAGTAGTAATGTAGATAACAAGTAGATTCTAGGATAACAAGTGTAAGAAATATCACTATGTACCAAGACTGTCACGTTATTGTCTCACTACACCGGTTTCTATCATTGAGCAATAAAGAAATCCGCCCAAATGTGCAATCACTCCCAAGTATATATTGATACTAGCAGATTGCACAATTCCAAGTTATCTCAAATGTAAATGAAGCAAGGCAACAGGTAACTCACAGAGGGTCAGCAGGAGCACCCAAGTTATCTGAATTTCCCAATCACACCCAAGATAAATACCAGAGGGTCAGCAGGACCACCACCAAGAAGTTCCAAGAGCAAGAGAAAGAGCACCATAGCACAACACCACCAGCAGAACCACCAGCAACACAGCACCACAGAACAGCAGGACCACCAGCAGCACCAACAGCAGGACAGCACCACAAGCAGCATAAAACCACCAGCAGAACAGCAGCACCACGAGCATCACAACACCAACGATGACAACAGCACAAGACCACCAGCAGCATAGAAAAGCAGCAGCAAGAGCACAAGAGCAGCACCACAAGCAGCACAACACCGAGAGCGGCGGACGACGGGGAGGGGCAGAGGAGCCCGCGATGGCGGCGATGGCCCCCGGAGCTAGGGTTCCGAGCGCTAGGGTTCGACGAGGACGACGGTGGCAATGGTGGCGGTCGGACGATGAGGAGTGTGTGGGTCGCCCTGCCCGGAGCTAGGGTTCGGCCGCGGGCGGACGACGAGGATGGCCGCGGGCGAACATTGAGGACAGCTTGAGGACCGCGTGTGGACAGCACCAGAGCTAGGGTTCCGCGAGAGGACTGCGTGAGGACGGCCGCGGGTGGACGTCGAGGACGGCGTGAGGAGCAGAGGCGTGGAGGAGAGGAGCACAGGCGCGGCGGCGGCAATGGCGACGGCGGGGGGAAAAAAGAGCAGCCCTTTGGGGTAATGAAGCCGAAACCACGGAGTTCGAATTTAAGACGCGGCACAGCGGGCCTTATATACACATTCATTTACCGCACCGGGCAACATAAAAGCCCGCTGCGGTAAATATTTTCCGCAGCGGTCCCTTTATCATGCCCGCTGCGGTAAATCATTTTCCGCAGCGGGCCCTTAGATTGCCCGTTGTGGTAATTATTTACCGCAGCAGGCGTTGTATCCCGACCGCTGTGGTAATTAATTTGACTTCAAATTTTCAAACTTTAAAAGCTTTGACTTGAAGTTTTGAGATTGTAAATGGATTCAAATAGAAAAGTGAAGAATACAAAGTTTGTCAACATCTATATTTATAACCAGGTTCACATGTCACAAACTTGTATTGGTCTACATTATTACAAAAAAAGTGTGGCACACATCTCATTTTGGTGTGGGAGCTTTCACGACCCTCTTCTCGTTACCACTCCGTGCCCAGGGATTCATCTTGCTATGCTTGCAACTGACCTCGACAACCTTGATTTTCTTTTCATGATATGTAAAAAGTTGGAGCTCCGCGTAGTTGTTGTACTGCTCGGGGCTTTGCACCCCATCAGCTCCCACGATCCGTTGCTTTCCGGACACGACCACGTGCTTCTTTGTATCTGGTGGATAGATATAGTATGCCACTTGCGCTACATTGGTTGCAAGTACCCATTGGTCGTCTTTGTAGCCCGTGCTTTTGAGGTTCACGATGGTTAACCGTAATTGTCCACTACAACTGATTTCGGGTTGACCCAATGGCACTTGAAACCGGTTATGTGTAAGTTGTGTCCATAGTCCAGGTCCCATATTTTTTCGATCTGCCCATAGAATTGTGTCCTCTTTTGTGTCAACTCGTCTACGGCCTCGTATCGAACACCGCAGTTCTGTGCTGCACTCTTGTTGTCCTTCTCTTTCGTGTGAAACCTGTACCCCTTCACATCATAGCCCTGCCACGTGGTGACTTGGGTCGACAGGCCTTGCGCAATCTTCTTTACAGTGTCACTGTCATCGTCATCAATCGATATTTCTTGCTCTTTGATCCACTGAACAAAATTGTTCCTGTGCTCTTTCTAGACCCAATCCTCCGTGCGCTTTCCATCATGAGTGGTGCGAAGCTCTTCCGGGTGTTGTTCAACGTATTTTTCCATGCTCACCAACTAATGGAGGATGCTATAATGAGCATCTTCTACCTCTTTGTTAGGTATATTAGTGCAAACTTTCCGGCCCACACACCCTGTCCCTTCGGTTCTTCCCTTGTGGGGGTGAACAGGCAACCTCGCGTCTTGAATGTACCTCATACACCAGTTGATTGACTCCTCGGTTGTGTACGCCTCGATCATAGAACCTTTAGGGTAAGCACGGTTATGGACGTACCTGTTCAAGGTGGACATGAAGAGCTCGTACGTCCACATCTGGTGTAGGTACACTGGGCCCAATTGCTCGATATGGTCAACCATGTGCATCATTAGGTGTGGCATAATGTCAAAGAAAGCCAGTGGAAAGCACATCTCGAGCTGACAGAGGGTCTCCACGATGAACTCCTTTAAGGCAGGCAACTCTGCCTTATCGATGACCTTCTGCGTGATGAAGTTAAAGAAGTATGACATACGAGTTATCACCATCTTCACATACTCTGGACTGATAGCTCTTATCAATACTGGAAGGAACACTGTGAGCATGACGTGACAATCATGTGAGTTGTAGCCGGTCATTGTGAGGTCTTTCATGGAGACCAGACTCTTGATGTTGGAGGAGAAACCGGTGGGCACCTTGATACCCCTCATCAATTTGCAAAAAGTCACCTTCTCGGCATGCGTGAGGTTGTATGTAGCCAATGGGATATCAACTTTACCATTCTGAGGCTTTCCAGGGTGGAGTTCCTTTCTAATGCCCTGGTTGACAAGATCGGTCCGTGACTTGATCCCATCCTTCATCTTGCCCGGGATGTCTAGCAGAACACCAATCGTGCTCTCAAACACATTCTTCTCGAGGTGCATGCAGTCAATTGCATGCGGTGTATGTAGTTTTTTCCAGTATGATAGGTACTTGAAGAAGATCGACTTCTTCTTGAAAGGGATGACTGGGACATCGTCATTAGGAGATGCCTGCTTGTCACGCTTTCGCTTCCTAGTCGGTTTTGTCCCTTCATCTGGTGGTTTCTTCTTCTTACCGAACTCGATGTCATCCATATCCTTCACCATCTCATACACCTTTGGCCCCCACTTTGTCTACGGCATTGGAAGTCGTTGTGGCTCATCCTTATTGTCAAAGTATTCATTCATATCACTTCTTCTATACCTGTGTTTGGCCTTAAGGAACCTTCTATGCCGAGTGTACACTAGCTTGGTGGAACTCGAAAGGTAAGTGTAGCAAGTCCCGTTGATGCAAACTACACATCCAGTCTTCCCTTTGATCTTCCCCGATAGTGAGAAGAGACCGGGGTAATCAGTGATGGTGACAAAGATGATGGCTTTAAGTGTGAAGCTCTCCTTTTTGTACGCATCCATCATGTCGACCCCAACATCGAATAGTATCTGCATTTCCTCCATGAGCGGCTCTAGGAGGACATCTATATCATCGGCGGGTTGCCTCGGTCTAGAGATAAGCATTGTCAACAGAAGGTACCTGCGCTTCAGACACACCCAAGGAGGTAGGTTGTAGATGCTGAGGACGACTGGCCAAGTATTGTGCGAGCTGCTTAGTTCACCGAACGGGTTCATCCCATCGGTACTCAGCGCGAACCGGACATGTCTGGGCTCGTCACGAAACTCTGGGTAGTCCTTATCGAAATCCTTCCACTATTGTGCATCAGACGGGTGTCATAACTTGCCATCGTTCTTGACCCGATCAGGAGATGCATGCCATGACATGAGCTTCGCATCCTTTGGATTCCCGAATAGTGCACGGAGACGATCGACCACAGGAAGGTACCACACGGATAGCGCAGGGCTTTTCCTCAGCGTGTAACCTTCTTCTTCCTCGTCTTGCTGAGCCGAGATCTGCTTGGCCCCAGCGCTGGGCTTCTTCTTCTTGTTGTTCAGAAGAATGTCGTCTGCATCCACGCGACAACCGGCATTTCTCTTGTACCGACTGAATCCACAGTTTGGAGAACTAGTCATGTTCTCATACTTCTCGCCCCGGTACATGATGCAGTGGTTAGGGCAGACATCAAACTTTCTAACTTTCATCGCCACTGGACGGATCAGCTTCTTCGCTCAATATGTATTAGCTTGCACCTTGTTTCCTCCCGTAGGGTACGTCGTAGCAAGGTAACTTAACAACTCGTTGAAGCCAATGTCTGACCAACCATGTCGAGCCTTCATCATCAACATATGGAGGTTGAAACAAAGCGCTGTGCATCCCTCTGGACATTTTCCACCATCCTAGTACAGAGGATCAATTGCCGCCTACTTCATCTCCCTAAAATTCTCCAACCACTTTGGGTTGCCAAACATAACATCATCCTCGTCAATGTGGTTGACTAGATCCTCAAAGAGCTGGACATCTTCGGGTTCCCTCAGAGTAGCATCTTCAGTAGTGTCACCATCATCGGCACCATCGTCATCTGGAATGTTCTTGAGCAATTCTTGAACTGTGATGTAGTCACGAGAATTGTTACCATCGTCGGTGGTGGCTGGCACTGGAACGGAAGGTGGTGGTGGTCGAACATGATCTTGGTTGTTCACTGTCGCCGTTGACGAGCTCACTCCAGATACACCGCAACTCGCATCGAGACTTTGTTCACCATGAGAAGTCCAAACCGTGTAACCCTCCATAAACCCGTTGACAATCATATGTGATTGCACCGTACCATCTGGGTAGCCTCTGAGGTTCCGACATTTAGAACATGGACATACGTTTGTCGTCCGCTTCAAACTAGCACGATGAGCTTTCGCAGCTGCAATAAACTTTCTCAATTCGCTAAGGTACCGAAGATCAAGCACTCTATCAATGTGGTACATCCATTCGGACCTTGTCCATCGTAGCTTAACACACGACAAAACAACAAAGTGCTATATAAAAAATAGATCTACTTCATGAATCTAGACACACATGAAAAGTGAGATTAAAAGAGAGAAATATGTGTGTGGAAGAGCAATCATGTACCTCTTATTGTCCTCTCCTCCCCAAATCAAAGCTCTAAAACTCAATTTGATGATTTAGTGAAAAATTCGGCAATACTCTGCCCCCAACAAGATGAGAGATCAAGACGTACAATACTTTAGCCACACTGGTGAATCTAGATTCAAAAACACAGGTTTTATATGATCTAGTACATGGATCTATGAAGAATCTAGACTAAAAACACAAACTAGATCTAGATCCATGCATGGTGGATCCCATGGATCTAGATCTAGATCCACATGAGGAGTTGCACTAAAAAGAGAGAAAACGAGGGAGAAAAAGGGGTGGGAGAGCATTCTTGTACCTCTATTCGTGTCCCACTCCACCAAATCAAAGCTCTAAAACTAAATTTGAAGATTTGGTGAAAAATTCGGGCAAAACCTTCCCCCCCCCCACGTTTTTCAAGAGGAGAAGTCGTGGAGAAGAAGGAGGGAGGGCCGCAGCTATATATAGGATGAGGATAACCGCAGTGGGCAACTTAATATGTCCGCTGCTGTAAATGAGCATCTACCGCAGCGGGCAGCATAATCCGCCTGCTGCGGTAAATGGATTTACCGCAGCGGGCGCCTTATGCTGCCCGCTGCAGTAAATTCTCATTTACCACAGCGGGAGGGTTATGTGACCTGCTGCGGTAAATGGAATAACCGCAGCGGGCAACACAGTGGCCAGCTTCCCAAGCTGGTCAATGGTTTACCGCAGCGGGCGCTTAAGATGTCCACTGCCGGGCGCCAAAGGACAGCGCTGCGGTAAATCAATTTTGTAGTAGTGTTTTTTAATTAAATTATTTTTTTTGAAAAAACAACTTTGTACTGCAGGTGCATCGAATTATTGAATTTGATGACTCAAAAATGATATTCATGTTTTGTAGCATACTTTGAGTCGGTATCCAAGGACATGCGTGAAATTTTAAACATCTTATTCACGAAACTTGACCACCAACTTGCGTGTGACTTGTTTTAAAATTGTATAAAATACAGATTAATTCCGAAGATCACAAAACTTGTTGAGTGGACTTGGTATCACATGTGTAGGCTTGGAAAAAAAATTGAGACGATTTCGATCTAAGTGGTGACGTAGGATAGGCAAAACATATGATATCCTGCACATATTCTGACGTTCAATTCTATATGATTTCTAATCTTCCTGATGTCTATCTCGTAGTCGGATTCACATGCAGACCATCCATGCAACACCTTCCAGACGTTTGCTATGTCTCACATGGGGAAGGCGACGTCCAATGTCTCCAACAACCCCGACGCCCTGACCTCTCTGTACACCAGCTCGGTCGCCTACGCCTGCATCAGCGAGTACACGTCTACGGCAAGGTCTCTTCATGGAGACGACTATGACCCAGGCTCTGAGGACTTAGATCCAGAGATTGTGATGATGATTGGAGGAGGCAAGAAGCATGACACTAGCACAGAAATTCTTTTAGGAGACGGTGCGTATTTGTGATTGGAGGCGGTCACCTATCCCGCCCGCCTCCATTAATGGAGGCTCGGCCGCCTCCGTATGTGGAAGACGGTCGGCCTATATGCCCGCCTCCGTTAATGATTAACCGAGACAGGCATATAAGGACCGACTGCCTCAGTTAATGTAGATTAACCGAGGCGGTCAGCGTAACGCGCCCGCCTCCATTAATATGTTAATGGAGGCGAGCGGCGTAACACGACCGCCTCCGTTAATGTGTATTAACCGAGGCGGATTAGTTATATTTGCCCGCCTCGATTAATCTTTGCCTATTTAATGCTACATCGCCGCTCCCTTCTTCCTCCTCTCGACTACTCCTTCCATTTTTTTAGAGTTTTAAGATTTAAAACCCTAGAAATTAAGGAAACTTAGGGGGAGGAGGTTTTGCTCTTGATTTGTTGGAGGAGGACATTCCAAAAGGTACACATGCTCTCCAAACATCATTTACCCTTCTATTTGGTCTCTTTTAGATCTAGTCTAGATCTACAATCATGGAGGAGAGAGAAAACTACTATTTTTTTAACTCTAGATCTAATATCTTCTTTCTAATCCTTTGTTCTTTGATGGTTACATGATTTGTTGAAGATTGGACCCCCAAAATTAAGGAAAACCTAGGGGGAAGAAGTTTGGTCTCTTGATTTGGGAGAAGACATCACAAAAGGGTAAACACATGCTCTCCAAACTTCATTTTACCCGGCCTTCTATTTGGGCTCTTTGAGATCTAGATCTACTACACTAAATTTGTTTATCTATCTTCTTTGTAAACTTTGTTCTTTGATATGATGGTCATATATGATTTGTAGCTGGGGGCAATATGGAGAGGTCTCAATGGATGTAGGAGATAAAGAGAATGGAACCACAATACCTCCTTCATGTCCGGAAGTTTATTACAGTTGCGAAAGCTCACCGTGAGCGTCTGGATAGGACGACAACTACTTGTCAGTGTTCTCACTGTAAGAACATGAAAGCCCACAAAGATGGCGAGGTGCAATCTCATTTGATCAGATTTGGTTTTGTTAAGGATTACACGGTTTGGACTTTTCATGGCGAAAAGGTAGTAGATTCAACTGTGGAAGATGCATCAGGAGTGAAATCGGTCAATAATAATAATGCAGATCAGTTTTCAAGAGTGGTACTATCTTGGCGACGACGTCATCGACCCGACATCTACTCCCTCCCTCTCTCAGATCCGAGCATGGAGCACGGACTTGTTGACACAAAAGCGTCAGGATCTGCGAACACCTCGGGCTATTACCCGAATTCGATATCCAAAGGCGTGCCAGTCGATCTGACCAGTTAATCGACAAGGACGATAAATAGAACAAGATCTGAACGAGACAACGGCGATGCACCCAGATGTCAAAGCTCAAACCTGATCAAGATAACTAGAGTAGAGCTGAACGAGACGACAGCGATGCGCCCGGACATAAAGGCTCAGATTGCTCAAACGCGGAACTTGCAAGGGTTGACGGAGGTCGATGAGATGCAGCCCATCGAAACATGAAGAACTCGTAGATAATTAAACCTAATGCGGTAAAGGTAAATTACTGGTAAAGTAGATAAAAAGTAATTGATTTATTTGATATGCTTGGAGATGTCGTTTACAGCACCCCTGGGTACCTATTTATACTCCGGCAGAGGGAGTTGTAGATAGATACGACTCGTACCTTTCCTAAATAAAACAAACTCCTATTTTAAAGGAAATAACTGACTCGTGCGGGAGCCGGACTCAAACAATAATATTTTCCTAAACAAACTCTTCTATTTTAAAGGAAACAAATGACTCGTGCAAGAGTCGGACTCAGACTTCTATAACAATACTGGTATAAGATCACCAGTTTCCTTATGTCTTCTCCTCGATGAAACTTTCCATCGACACATCCTTCCGATCCGCAACTTCCTTTTAGCGCCATCGGCAACTGTAGGCTCACGTTAGCCATGTCAACCTTCATCGGCAACATCCGATAACACCTTCCATCGGTAGACTTCTTCTAATCTTCAACCTTCTTCTATCGCCATCGGCAGCTCTCTGCTGACACCAGCTACGTCATCCTGCTTCTATCGGCATCATCCCCTTGCCTTCATCAACAGTATCTTCCTGCCTCCATCGGCAACAAATCCCTGTCTTCATCAACAACATGCATTGGCTCTCATCGGCAATGTTCTTCCTGCCTTCATCGGTAATCTGATCGGTAATATCCTGATGCCAATAAGGAACGACAAGTAGCCTTTTGCCGATCGGCACAATCCTTGGATCATATTGACACGTGCCAAAAAACGGTGTCAACACATGCCTCCCAATTTCGGAGTATAAGACATCTTATGCACCGAAATTTCTTCTACTGCATCTCCTCCAAAATGCTTGCACCACTTCCTTGACTATTGCACGTAAGCATTGTAGAGCCACTCTCACAATCCTTCGACTTGTATCGAACATCTCCTTTTGTAGCCAACAAATTCATCGGTAGCGCTGTTCCCAGTGCACAAATTCTTCACTCAGCCTGCCGATGCCCCTCAAGTGTAACAGTTGAAACACCAGGGCTCACCAAGTGCTGCTCCCAAGCCAAAATGCCCAAGGCCATCGACTCTAGTTATGCTATCGGCAACATATTGACATCTGCCGATGGATCCCCATCTTTGCGCTTTGGCCTTCATCGCTTGTCTGAAGATTTACCTCTGGAAGGATTTTCATCGTGACACAAATCTTCTTGGCGATCACGCTGCATCCTTCTTCTTTGAGTCTTTGTAAGACCCTTGGGGCACCATTGAGGGAGCCTGGTTTTCCAAACAGGTTGATACTGCTTTCCGCCGCTTGTGTTTGCACCACCCCTTATGTTTGGATCTCTGGAGAATATTTCTTCATCGGGCACTCTCGCATCAGCCATCTCCTCAAGCTCTTCTTGACAAATATGCTTGCCAAGCCTGTCGTGTATGCTGAGCTTGCCCCCCAGCCGATCATGTGCTTATTCTTTTTCTCTGATCGGTCTGCCATAGCTTGATGTCCAATCGTCAAAACAAGGTTTCTTTTTTGACCGATCGGCAGGGTAGTACCCATTGCATTCAGGACAATTATCGGCAGTGGGTAGTTTGATGCCTTCTTCCCAACAATGAACAAAGAAGGGACACCTCCAATGATCTTTATGCCGAAGCCACTCTTGGTGCCTTTCTTCTCCCTGTCGCCGATATCGCTCCTCCTGCGATTGCCGATAATCTTGTCGTGGCCGCCTATGCGTGATCACGACACCATAAGACCTCCTGGCGCTACTGCTATCATTGGCAACTCTTTTACCTTTTCTATCATCGGCAAGCTTCCTCCTTGTTACTTCATGCACAACTATTTGATGTTCAGGGTCTACCGATGTGCTTTTCTTAGCAGCTTTCGATGTCAACACCATAGTCTTTTCACTAGTTTCCACCATGTTACTTGGAAATGGGTGCTGGTCAATCTTCATCGGCTTCTGGGCTTTGGAATTTTCAAACTTGATTCGCCCAGATTCAATTTCCAATTGCAACTGCTGCCTAAAGACTTTGCAATCATTGGTACCGTGTGAAGTTGCATTGTGCCACTTGCAGTACCTGATCCTTCTGAGCTCTTCGGCCGATAGAATTACCCGGTTAGGTGCCAGCCTAATCCTCCCTTCTTGAAGTAATAGGTCAAACATCCTATCGGCCTTGGTGATATCAAAGGTGAATCTCTCAGCTTCTTTCTGGTCGAACGGACAAGGCATCGCCTTTTTATTCTCTACCCATTTAACTCAACCGATATTTGCTTCTCCATCCGAATTTGTCTTCTTATTTAAAGACACCTCCTCATCCCAATTTCCTCTAGGCTCAAAAACCTTGGTGTCTTGATCGGCAACCTTTTGCACAAGATGACTTAAGCTTTTGAACTCTTGAGATGCGTATTTGTCCCTGATGTGCGGTAACAACCCTGGAAAGCCAAATCCGCGAATTGCCGATCATCAAGTACCAAGCTGTAGCACTTGTTCTTCACGTCTCGCAGCCTCTGGGCAAAGCTTTCTACCGATTCGTCGTTACGCTGCCTCAACTTGACCAAATCGGTAAGCTTCTTTTCATGCACCCTCACGAAGAAATACTTATGAAATTGCTTTTCTAGATCGGCCCAAGTAATCATAGAGTTTGGAGGCAATGATATAAACCATGTGAATGTCGATCCAGACAATGACGATGAGAACAATCTCACCCTCAGTTCATCTCTGCTGGCCGCTTCTCCACATTGAATGATGAAGCGGTTGATATGCTCCATCGTTGAAGTGTCATCTTGGCCAGAAAACTTTGTGAAATCAGGCACCTTGTACCGATTTGGGAGAGGAATTAAGTCATATGCCTAAGGATACGATGTCCAATAAGAATATGTATTAACCTTGGGTTTAATGCCGAATTGCTCTTTCGCCACATCGACAATCTTATCGGCCCAGTACGCATCTTGATCCTGCCGATGCACTGACTGGATGTTGACTGGTTGAGCAGGTTGATGCACTTCCTCATACCTCTGTGGTAAGTAAGCCGGACCGGTTAGCGCAGGTGCAGCATCAATTCGTTGAATATTATGCATCGGCTGGTTTGCCGATGGACCATCTTGAACGCTCACTGGAACGTGCTGTGGTGAAGTCCGGCATGCTGACATCTCATTATGTACGTTCGCCTGAGGGTACTGCGGCGAAATACTACTTATTGGCTAGGGTGCCGATATTTCACTCTGCTAACTCATTGGCAGATGATACTGCGGAGCTCTTGCCACTTGGTATCCAGGCTGCACAACTTGTTGCTGAATCGGTAATTGACCGATCCAACTTACATTAGATGTCATCGGCATATGACTTGCTGATGGCTGATAACCAGCTGACGCTTGCTGCCCTTGTACCCTTGGATGATTGCCATGATTTGCGGGTACCATAGCTTGAGGAACCATTGCCGATACGGGCTGGTTCCCAATCGCAATGTACTGCTGCATCGGCCAAGAACCTGTCGATGGTTGCGCATACGCTACTCTGTGTATCGCCATCTGAAGATTTGACGGCAACTGCACCGTTGGAGAGGATGTAGCGTAATGCATTACTGGAATCATCGGCTGTCCAGGTGTTGCCGATGCCACGGGAATCTTCCACCCTGCATTGTTATCTTGAACAAGTTTGGAACGAGCAGATGGACTTGGAGGCATACCGTATCCCCACCAGTTGGTGGAAGTTGGCTGACTCTGGGTCACTGGTCCAGACATTGTTGACGCCACCAGATTTGTATTCAATTGAGTGATGGTTGCTGGGTTCAATCTTGGCGACGTGATCTCATCGGCAGATTAGTTCATATGCGGTGAAGACACCCTTGGAACCGTCGATGGGATCATAATAGATGCCGATCCGAGTTGATGATACGCCGGATCAACATAATATGGTGCTTGTCTTTCCTTGAAAGTTTGCTTGACAGCATTGTATACAGTGTTGGATAGCACATTGGATTGGCTAATTAACACATGATTTAATGCAGAATTAACCATCTCTTGTAATTTACCAGGATCGGCGTCGAAAGTGACCTGCCGTGGCAACGTTGGATCTTGCTTCTGGACTGCTTCGCCAATTCTATTGAGACTGAAGGACTTCAGATATAACTGCTTGTACTCCTCCATAGCCCGCTCCAAAGCCTGCCTCTGATCATCTCTTAGATTCACTTCAGAGACTCTATGACGTTCCTTGAATTGACATCGGTATTATCACCCATGATAGATGTATAATTGGTCCCACTGGGCGTGCCAAAAGAGGTGTTGACACAAAAAGTGTCAGGATCTGCGAACACCTCGGGCTATTACCCGAATTCGATATCCAAAGGCGTGCCAGTTGATTTGACTAGTTAATCGACAAGGACGATAAATAGAACAAGATCTAAACGAGACAACGGCGATGCGCCCAGATGTCAAAGCTCAAACCTGATCAAGATAACTAGAGTAGAGCTGAACGAGACGACAACGATGCGCCCGAACGTCAAGGCTCAGATTGCTCAAACGGGAAACTTGCAAGGGTTGACGGAGGTCGATGAGATGCAGCCCATCGAAACTTGAAGAACTCATAGATAATTAAACCTAATGCGGTAAAGGTAAATTACTAGTAAAGTAGATAAAAAGTAATTGATTTATTTGATATGCTTGGAGATATCGTTTACAACACCCCTGGGTACCTATTTATACTCTGGCAGAGGGAGTTGTAGATAGATACGACTCGTACCTTTCCTAAATAAAACAAACTCCTATTTTAAAGGAAATAACTGACTCGTGCGGGAGCCGGACTCAAACAATAATATTTTCCTAAACAAACTCTTCTATTTTAAAGGAAACAAATGACTCGTGCAAGAGTCGGACTCAGACTTCTATAACAATACTGGTATAAGATCACCAGTTTCCTTATGTCTTCTCCTCGATGAAACTTTCCATCGACACATCCTTCCGATCCGCAACTTCCTTTTAGCGCCATCGGCAACTGTAGGCTCACGTTAGCCATGTCAACCTTCATCGGCAACATCCGATAACACCTTCCATCGGTAGACTTCTTCTAATCTTCAACCTTCTTCTATCGCCATCGGCAGCTCTCTGCTGACACCAGCTACGTCATCCTGCTTCTATCGGCATCATCCCCTTGCCTTCATCAATAGTATCTTCCTGCCTCCATCAGCAACAAATCCCTGTCTTCATCAGCAACAGGCTTTGGCTCTCATCGGCAATGTTCTTCCTGCCTTCATCGGCTAATATCCCGATGCCAATAAGGAACGGCAACTAGCCTTTTGCCGATCGGCACAATCCTTGGATCATATTGACATGTGCCAAAAAACGGTGTCAACAGGACTCTAACATTCCCATACGCCCACGGCCAGAAGCCTCACACCAGCGGATTCTGTCACTCCAGGTGATTCATGTTTTTTCAGCTTAGATTGTAGTGAGTTCTTGCATTCCTTAGCTTTGTGTTATTTAACCAAGCGGTGAAATGTTGCAGGCCCAGCTTGAGGCTATGGAGGCCCAGAGGGAGGCCGATCGGCAGATGATGGAGGCTAGGGAGGCCGAGCGCTCGACACAGTCACTTAGGCACCAGCAGGAGCTACAAAGGACGCAGGACTAGATGGCAGCCATGTTCAAGTACATGCAAGGGCTTGGGCAATTCTCGGGTTATGGTCCTCTGCCCTCTCCACCGCCACCTCCACTGCCCGGACACGAGACTCCTGTAAGTATAATATGATTGCTTAAGTTTCTATTTTCATACTTAGGGTCAAGCCACAATTCAATATTTAGCTACTTCTATTGGATTCCTTATATGACACATGCAACATGTTATTCTTTGTGCAGCCTCAATCAGCGGGTTCGAATAATCCGCCTCAGTAGTACACCCCAGAACGATCCAGGTCAGGGTACACCGTCTCAGTGGGGTACTTGGGAAGGTTTGTCGTAGTTGTCTTTTTATTTGTGGTTTTCTTATTGGACTTGTGGACTTGAGATGAACTTGTGGATGGACTTGTGGAGGTTTGATGAACTTGTGAACTTGTGTGTGGACTTGTAGATGGACTTATGGATGGACTAGTGAACTTATAGTTGCATCTTATGTGATATATATTGTGTGGTATGCGATATATGTGATGGATGTGAGATATATATGTGATGGATGTGAGATATATATGATTTATTGTGATGGAAAGTGAAAAATACAAAAAATCAGGTTTATGGTCGCTTTGCCGAGAGCAGCACTCAACAAAGTGACCAAATGGTCAGTTTGTCAAGAGTCCCTCTCGGCATAGCTGGGAAAATGGGTTCTTTGACGAGAGCCCTCCCTCAGGCTCTCAGCAAAGCCGGGAAACCGAGGCCCGGTTCGGCCAGTAGTTTCCAGCTTTGCCGAAAGCCTAGGAGGAGGGCTCTCGGTAAAGATTTTTTTTAAAAAAAATTAAATATTCTTTGCCAAGAGCTTTCTGGGTCATCTCTCGGCAAAGAAACCCTAGACAAAAAAATAAATTATTCTTTGTCGAAAGCTGTCTAACAGGGCTCTCGGCAAACAAACCGTCAAAAGAGGACGGGGCCGTCAAGTACCTTTTCTTTGCCGATGGCTGAGAAAGCTCACTTGACAAAGCGTTTGCGGAGAGTTATACATGCTTTGCCGATGCCGCCAACACTCGGTAAAAGTAGGCGATTCTGGTAGTGATTATACAATCTCCACACACAGAGATTAAACCAAGAAATTATACCTCATTTAGCAACATATCATTTCGCAGTTTTCTTGTAATTTTGTGTTATGGAAGATATCTTCAATATATTACACCCGGTACTACTGAGGAACAAAACTACTTAATTACCCCCCACAGGCAACACAAGGAAACAAAATGATTCTCAGAACGACCACCTGCCGTGGTCAATGATCGTCCAAACTGAGATGATACTCATCTCCACTGTTTACTCTGCCCTTTGTCTCCTGTGTGAAACTCTGAATCTCTGTTCTTCTGTACACACCCAACAGTTTATCAACTTTCGAGTCAGTAGACCAGCTTTGGTCGGCTCTACATTCTGCTCTCCAGGTGTGCAGTAGAGGTAGTGGTGGGTCCATACTCCATGGACGAGAGATCACGTACTTATTGATAATCCTGCGCAACGTGGAATCCAAGCTACAGATCGGTCACATCAGACTTTACATATTTATTGATAATCCTGCGCAACCTGGAGCATTCATGCATTGATCGCTGAACAGTATTTCCAGTTACACAAAATTAGATGCACGGCAGAAACCGAGTTTGTACTATTTGAAGATCATAAACATCTGCTAGTTATTAGTAGTAAATTAGTAGGGAGAATTTCGTTCTCAGCAATCCAGGCCTGTTTGAAACAAGTTTTTTTTTGGTGGTGTTTTGCACTTTTTTTTCTTTATTGTGCAAAGTTTTTTGCAAATTAAATCCATGCGCTTTGTGTGCCTTAACCACGTGCGCATAATAAAGTAGAAACATCTCCTAAATGATAGTTAAATGTACCCATATATATATATATATATATATATATATATATATATATATATATATATATATATATATATATATATATATATATATATAAGTCCCTTTTCTTTGAGTGGATGTTGTTTCAATGAGATCACATACTGGCCGCTCAAGATTTATATGCAAAAAGGAGAATGATCGAGAACTTGTGTGCAGTGTATATATGCCACATCTTGGAGATCACAATAATGGATGTCTCTGCCAAACATATATGAAGGTTAGCTATATATTATGTCGAAGCCTTTTCCCCTTTTTCTTAAGCATTTTTTTTCTATTTAAACCCTGTTTTTGCTGCATGTGAGTGTGCAGCTATTGTATTGATCAAGGAATGGCCAAACAATATATCTCTTTGTTTTCATGCGTAGTGTGTGTGTGTGTTATGTGTAAAAAAAGTATCCGGCACAGTTGCCAAAACTGATAACAGAATCAGTAAGACAAATTATCAAAATCACAAGTGACTTGAGAAGAGACCGGGTTCTGATGTTTACCGCCTGGTTTTGATTTTATTATATTATTACGCTGTTTTCCTTTTCTTGTCTAATATTTTTTGAAAAGCTCTTGTCGTTATTTCCTATCCCTAATATTAAAGATCAAAATGTTTCTTCATCCTTCATCATTGAAAGCATCAATACGTCTAGAGGTTTGGATGATTAATGACAATGCAAGATTATTATGACTAACGTGTATTTTGTAAAAGGCAATTTAAGTTAGGTCATAGTAATGGTGATTGATTGGGTAACCAATGGTTTTCATGCCCCTAGCAATAGACATCGTTTTGGTTTTCGGAGGATGGAGACAAGCCTAAAGACATTCTAGTTCTAAGTATCGATTGGAGTTGAGGGACATTTAGAGTAGATTAGGGCTTTATTTTATCTTTAACCATGCATACTATAAAGGGGGTATGAATGAGTAGCTAGCTTGACTGGTAAGTCTAATATTTTAGGTGTGGTGCATACTTGTCAAACTTAGTCCTAAGTAGCTTAAGGTTGGCCCTAAGACCAGTTAGAACAACTTCCATTCTCGACATAATTCAATTCAGAGTTACTTTGAGGGGTTTTCAGTGCACTGGATGTTGATTCTCCTGGAACCAGACGCGTCTGCAATGTGGCTAGGGTACGCTACCGGACGCATCCCCGTGAGTCAACAGACTCGATGGTGAACTCAGCTTGCTCTACTCTTTGCACTGGATGCGTCTGTGTGTGGCGTCTAGTCGTTTATAGAGAGGTTCTAGAGAGGGTTTCAGTGGACCAGATGCTCCTAGTCAGTACTAATCAATCACTGAGTCGCGTTCGATCACTACACAGAGAGGTTCTAGAGAGGTCAAGACGTGATCAGACGCGTCCGATCAATATGCACCAGACGCTCAGGAGTGTCTAGTCAGAGTGGTGACACAGATAAAATCTAGCCGTTGGGCAGCGTCCGGATGCATTCCGGTCGACCCGACAGACGCGTCCAATCGCCACTTATCCAGTAGCTTTTGAACCTAACGGGTATGTTTGAAGTGGAGGGTATTTATACTTCTTCAATGTCTTCCATATACTACCTTTGCTCATTTAATCAGCTGAGAAACACCTTGAGAGTGTGAGAGAAAGCAAAGGGCCTAGTGAGGAATTGAGTTATGCTAATATGGACATTAGACACCTCATTAGTGACTAGAGAATAGAAATAGTGCATCCACCCATCTCATTAGGTTTGTGTGAGTCAAGTGAGAGTCTGTGCTTGTTACTTTTGGTGATCGACAACACCTAGATGGTTCGGTAGCGGTTAGACATTAGAGGTCATTTGGAGGTGAACAATCAGCCTGAAGAGAGACTTAATCCTTGCGTGGATCAAGAGGGAGCGATTCCCTTGCATGGGTGCCCCAACATGGACTATGGGGAGTATCGACTTCTCGATACCTTTGTAAAACATTGTCTTGTCATTTCTACTCATTTACTTTGAGCATTACTTTCAAGCAATTCATTTTTTGCACTTACCTTCATCGAATTTCCATGCTTGAGTAGATATGATGCTAGGTTGTTAGTCTTTGTGCTATAGAACACTAGACACTTTGCCAGGCACTTGGAGTGATTGACTTTTAGATTTAGGAGTTAATTATTGTTTTAAAATTTTAGAAAAAACCAATTCACCCCCCCTCTTGGGCATCTTGATCCTTTGAGTCATAAACATCGTTTGATGGGGATTCGATGGGCTCAATGTCTATCCTGTGCATATACAGATTAGAGTAGCGTATCCAAAAAATGTCTGATTCATTCCAAAATGATTGGAATATGGAGTGTTTCCTTGATCTGCCATTTTCTCCCATACTCGATATGAGTTAAGTGTTCATGCAAGATAATGAATCAAAGCAACATGTATTCAAGCATAATACAAAGTTTGATTCGTAGATGAATTGAAACACTGACATGATCACTAAATAAATCTCCAAGATGCAAGTCATCCAACTAACTAGGCAGCAAGCTGAATGTATCATTGCATCTTACAGGGATGTCTACTAGTAAAAATTAACTTTACCCAATGTGCAAGTTATGTTTCTTAGAACATGACATTGCACCCACTTGTGCAAATATTGTTCATACATGAAAGATGTTTGAAACATTATGCTCACTTGGAATAGCAACTCTAGAGCCTTAATATCATTTAACAAAGGGGCCATTCTACAGATGGTGGAGAAAATGTTGAACTAGTTTCGACAAGGCTCAAGAGAAAACTTTCATTGGGATGATTATTTACTTTTGGTGGCATATTTGGAAGGATACAAACTGAAAAGTGTAATGTAGAAGCGATGCAGGATTGTTTCTATGTTGTTCTCATCTACGTGTTTTTGTCAAGTTGGTCATTTATCATGCGGTTTTTGCTTGGATCTAGAATAGTAGGTGTATGAGTTATGGGCTCTCACCTTGTAAACTGGACTATGGTTGTTTTTATTTTTATTTTTATTTATTTTTATTTTTATTTTTATATTATTTCAATAGTTGCCTATATGGCCCTCAAAATAATGTGTCTTCCTTCCACGACTCATTTTTTTGAACTTACTTGTAAGGCTCGAAAATTAAATTCCCTTACCTATATAGCCTTCTATCCATTTTTGGCACTTCACAATATTAAGTCAGGGTAACATTTTACCCCTGACGAAAAAAGTGCAGAGTTTAGTCCATGCAACAAAAGAGTACAAGCAGCAAAAAGAAGGCTCAACCTTTGATTTGTGATATGCATATTGAACTCATTTGTTGTATGTGATCCCAAAGTAAGCTTTGTTTTTTTTCCAGGGGTAAAATATATCTTCATTTTATCTTTGACTTATAACACCTTTAAGTGTTAGAAACGGACGTAAGTCCATATATGTAAGAGAATTTTGTTTTCGGGCCTTGAAGGTAAGTTAAAAAAAATGGGTCATGAAAGGAAGACACATTATTTTGAGGGCTGGACAGGTAAATAGGTTCTTATTTTTATTTTTTTCCTTTTTCTTGTCTAATATATATATATTTTCCTTTTTCTTGTCTAATATATATATATATATTTTCCTTTTTCTTGTCTAGTATATATTACAAACTGAAAAGAGAAAAATGCTTCTTCGTCCTTCATCGGTCACAACCGTGTGATGGGGATCTGATGGGCTAAACATCTCCAGTGCCAAACACGATAGAGAGATTGATTTCAATATGAATTGGAATATGAAAGTGTTTCCATGTGAGAGTTAAGTGTTCAGACATATATGGTGACGAATTAAAGCATCTCACATTCAAACATAGTACAAATTTTGATTTACAGATGAATTGAAACACTAACATGATTGTTAAATAAATCTCCAAGATGCAAGTAGTATAGTTAACCAAGAACAAGCTGAATGTACCATTGCAGCTTATGGGTATGTTTAATTTCCCGTAAAAAATAACTAGCCCCATTACCCAATTTGCAAGTTATGTTGCTTAGAACCTAACATCACACCCACTTTGTGCAAAGATTGTTTATATATGGAAGGAGTAACTCTAGAGGCGTAATACCATTTAATAAGGGGGTCATTCTAGAGAAAAATTAAGAAATGATGAACTAGTTTCAACAAGGCTCAAGAGAAAGATTTTTCCGGCCAGATGATAATTTATTTTTGGTAGCACATTTGGAAGAGAAGAAGCCAAAGATTGTAACGGAGAAACGGTGGAGGAAGCTAGCTATAGAGTATACTTGGCGAACCGGGCCGCACGACACGACACCGGCACGGGCACGGGCACGGCGAGGCCCAGCCCGGCCGGGCACGACACTATGCGGCGCTTTCCCAGCCCTCGGCACGGGCACGACCCTATGCGGACTTGGTCATGTCGTGCCATGCCGATGGGCATGGCGGTCTGTCGTGCCCGTGCCGACCCAAGGTCGATGTAGCCGCGCTGCCGTTGTGGATGCCACCATCGCCATCGCGGATGCGCTCCCAGCCACGTCGCGGACGGGTGCTCTCACTACTAGAAAACAGACTTTTCGTCGATGTCCAAAATGAGTTTTAGTCTCGAATTTTTTTTGCGCCCGGGACTAATAGATCTTTAGTCTTGGTTGGTAACACCAACCGGGGCTAAAAAGTTTCGGTTGGTGTTACCAACCGAGACTAAATGTCCAGAACATTTAGTCCCGGTTGAAAATACCAACCAGGACTAAAGATAGACCTTTTAGTCCCGATTGGTGTTACGAACCGGGACTAAAGGTCCCTCAACCGAGACTAAAGGGTTCTCAACCGGGACTAAAGGTCTCTCGTCGTGTGGTTCAAAAGTGAAGTGTCCAAACAGATGTGTTGTGTAGGTGGGATGGTTAGCTATGCGCGAGGCATGCATGAGGTCCTGTGTTCGAATCTCAGACGGCGCAGATGAGAAGCATTATTTTTTTTAATCCTAGGAGGACCTTTAGCCCCGGTTCCACCAACCGGGACTAAAGGAGTGGACCTTTAGTCCCGGATTCCTAGTCCCGGTTGGAAAACCGGGACTAAAGGCTCTCTACAACTGGGGTTAAAAGCCTTTTCTCTAGCAGTGTCTCAACCGCCATTGTCATCGCTGCCGTGGGGAAGCACCACCGCGGGGACGCGCCGCCACCGCCGCCGCATGCATGGGGATGCGCCGCCGCCGCCCGCGCTGGGACTTGCCGCTGCCGTCACGGGGACACAGAGACGCCATGGGGATGCACCCCAACAATGGGCGCGGACGCGCGCGCCGCCGCCTACGGCCTGCTAAGGGGCGTCGGGCATCAGCTGAGGAAAGGAGAGAGAGAAGGGAAATTAGGGTTTGGGAGTGAGGAGAAGATATTTATATTCTTGTCTTTTGAATCCGACGATTCTGATTTCTCTAGCGTCATCTAACGGTACAAAATAATCGGGTCAAATTCGTGTCGACCTAGTCGTGTTGTGCCTGTGCTGGCACTACAGGCCAAATTGGCGGCCCAGGCACGGCCCAAGACCGTGCATGCCCGTGCCGGCACTAGCACTATCGCCCCCGTGCTCGTGTCGTGCTTGTGTCGTGCTTTTTCTAGCCGGACCCGTACTGACCCATCGTACCCGTGCCAGATGACTAAATATACTATAGGGTGCTGCTCTCATGTTATTATCTCTCTATTTTCTACTCGTGCCGGATGACTGAAACAGCCTGTTCGCTTGGCTTTTCAGCCGGCTTAAATCCAGACGAAACAGTGTTTTTTTCTCACAAGAAATCAGTCAACAGTGAATAATCCTACCGGAACAGTACATAATCCTGCCAAACGTTTGTCGAGTTGCTTTCTTTATTCGGTTTTTTCTTGGATCTAGAATTAGGCGTGGGAGCTTTCTTTATTCGGGTTAACCGTGCAACAAGTTGAATGTCCCATTGCAACACTTACGGATACGTTTGTTATTAATTTAAAAAATAAAAATAATCAGCAAGA